>CM039733.1:13566686-14293887 GCA_022539455.1 Dendrobium nobile | reverse complement strand
TACTATCAGATTCATCATTACTTTTCTCTATGGTTGATCTACCTCCTCTAACTGTAACTCGCTCTCATTAATTCTGATTTGGTCATCTATATTGATTGAGAGATTTTTTATGGTTGCGCTATAACTTGCGCTATACTTGCGCTATGGTTTTTTGAAATGGTTTTTTGAAGGTTGCGCTAAGGTTTTTTAAAGGTTGCGTGTTAACATTAATTTTTCTTTGTTTTTGTAGGGAACACGTAATTTTTCAATCTGGAAATATCGAAATAAAAAGATCAGATATTGACATGCTGCTTACAAATGATTGGTTAGCAGATAACCATGTAGATGCTTTTGCTTTCTTTTTACTTGAGCAGAGTAGGTTAATGGCGGAGAAATTTCATCCTTACTTGTACATTTCTCCATTGTACAGGGTAAGTATAAATAATATTTTAATCCTTTTTTTCACTTTAGTTTTTCCTTATAGAACTAAGTTATTGCAGGTTTACAAGTCATACAGTATGGATTATCAAATTTTTATCAATCACATTAATCCTGTTTCAATTCAAGAAAGCAAACTTATTGTACTTCCCATAATTCACGAGAAGCATTGGGTTCTTCTTGTTGGAAAATTGAAGGAGAAGGTCTGGAAAATGTATGATTCATTACCAAATCCTGAACACAAGAATATTTGTCATACAGTTGTAAGTTCAAATTCATATTTCAAGTTATATCCAGATTACTATGTTTATATACATAATAAAAATTTTTATAATGTTTTATTCGTACAGATAAAGTATTTGCACGAGGACACCACAGGATGCTTTTCAAGCGATATTACGAAATGGAATGTCCAGGCGGTTCGTGGAATTCCAACACAATCAAACGACTACGATTGCGGAATCTTCGTTTGTAAATATATGGAAAAGGCCGTGCGAAGAAAAAAAACCAGACTGGAATGCTCTTAAAGATTGGCAAAAGCATATGCCTAAATTTAGGGCAGAGTTTGCATTTTTTCTTTTTCTACAAACAAAGAAGTAAACAATCTGTAACTTGTTGTAAATATTGTCCATGATTTATAAATGTACATTTTATTATATTTTTATATACTTTTTGATTGTTGTATAAAATGTGCACATACTGTTATATTCTGTTTATTAATGAGCATTCTCTAAAATCTGTTATATTCCGTAAAGCGCAACAATAGCTAAACTATAGCGCAAGTATAGCGCAACCATAGCGCAACCATAGCGCAAGTATAGCGCAACCATAGCGCAAGTATAGCGCAACCATAGCGCAACCGTAGCGCAAGTATAGCGCAACCTTAGGGCAAGTATAGCGCAGCCATAGCGCAACCGTAGCGCAAGTATAGCGCAAGTATAGCGCAAGTATAGGGCAACCATATATTTCGTAATTATTTAGCTTAAAAAAGTTTAAAATAAAAAAAAACCAAATTACATAAGTCCAAATAGATGATTTATAAAAAATTTTTTATTACAACCAATAAATGAAATCATTAAGTCCAAATAAATATTATTACATTGCAAATTCATTAAATTCCAACTCCGAAGAAAGAAAATCCATCATCAACTTGGTGTATTCAGCTCCAGGTTGGCATGATGGTATGCCGGTTATATATTCCTCACTGAAACATTCAGGCATGCTTGAAAAGTTCATCTGTGTTGAAGAAGGTTGTGTTGAAGAAGGTTCCTCCAATGGATTATCCCCCACCAAGGTTTCTTATCTGTAAGAAACTAGAGCTTTAGTATTAGGATTATGAATTAAATAATTAACAAATTATTAAAAACTTACTTTTAGGCCGTTTCTTCTTCTCCCAATGGCTTTTCAGTCTTGCATTTGATATGCCTTTAGGTCTACGCTTTAGAGGATCTTTCAAATTTGCAGTTCCACCTTGGGAACTAGCAACATCCTTCTGATTTCTTTTCTTGCCACCAAGAATTAAGTATAATTTTTTATACATGTCTTGCAATGAGGAAAGAATAAACTCCTCTGCCTCTTCATTCCCTTGAGCTTCCGTGCTCATTTGATATGCAAACCTGCTCACCTGATTTCTGAATATGAATCCCCTACCACTTTGGAAATTATTACTTCTTTGAGAATTAAGAAGTAACCTGAATAAAAAACTTGTCGAGCCCTTGCTGACCAACGAAGTAATAAGTACTTCTCAGGGAATTTAGCCATATCCAACTGTTTAAAAACCCTCAAACAATGAGAACACAGCAATCCCATGGTTTCATACTTCTTACAGCTGCATTGAATGTTACCTTCTGTTGCATCAAAGTGAACAACCCAAGGATGGTTTTGATTCTTTTTCTCTATGTAGTTGACTATATACTTTGAAGAATCAGTCGAGACAAAATCTATACTCATTTCTCCCACAGCCTTTATAAATTCTTCCTCAAAAATTGAATATATTCTTCTTGAGTAATATCTAGCAGCTTGTTTTAATATTGAGCTGTTCTTTATCACGGGAACAATTTCAGATTGACTGCATTTGTAATCCTCATCTTGCTCATTTCGCCGCCAATTCATCAGTACCTTTTCCAAGCCAAGAAAGCAATCAGTTAATGAACTTGTTGGCTTTGAAATGCCATGACACACATTATTAGTACACTCACTACGCTGCGTTGATAAAATGCCCATGCAAAAGGAATCCTTGTTGAAAGCAGTTGACCACTTTCTCCTTATCTTATAAAGATCCTGCAACCATTCATGATTATGAAGATTCCCTTCCTTGATCATTTCATTCCACGCTTCCTCAAACACTTCCTCAGAATCACACCACCTCATACACTTATGGAAGAGTCCTCTAACTTTATTATTGCTATTGTAGATGGAAACTTTTGATGGAACCTTTTTAAATATGTGCCATTGGCATAATCTATGACGAGTGTGAGGTAATGCAGCTTCTATGGCCCTGGCCATAGCTTGGTCCTGATCAGTGAATATTGTTGTTGGATATTTATTACCCATTATTCGTACAAATATTTTAAACAACCATGTAAAACTTTCAATTGTTTCTTCTGACAAAAAAAACAACCCCAAACAAAATATTCTGCCAATGATTGTTAACACCAACAAATGGCGCACAAACAAAATTATACTTGTTCAGCCTGTAACTAGTATCAAAAATTAACACATCTCCAAAACATTCATAATCTATCCTGCTTCTGCCATCAACCCAGAAAAAATTTAACAATCTATCCTGATCATCATATTGAACATCCCATGCAAACATGTGGTCCTCAACTTGTCGATCTTTAAATAATTGAATCAAAGAATTAGTGTCACCAATTTCAATCCTTGCTCTTTTCTCCTTCTGAATCAAATTGTAGGCGTCCCTCTTAGAGAATCCGACATTCTCACATCCACCAACTTCCTCTGCAAGGTAGGCATATGCATCAACGGTTCTAATCCCTGCATTTGTCATCGATTTTAGGACGGAAGCTTTTTCCTCAATAACATTCCTACATGATCTTAAAAGGTGTCGGTCGGCTGGGCTAGCTAATTCATGGTTGTGGGATTCAATAAATCTTTTGACATGCCAGTAACCGTCTTCATCAGTGACAAACCTCACCATGGCTGGACAACCAGTTCTGACAACTGGTCTAATGAATCTCTCCTCTTCCCTGAATTATGATCATCACTTTTTTTGAAACCAGCTTTTGAACAAACAAAGTCCTTCGATTTTATCTTCCTAGAATTTGGCCAAAAACTGTGATGATCCTTTCGGACACTAAAGCCATTATCGTGAGCATAAGTGCAAAAACATTCATATGCTTCTGTCTCATCTTTGTATACAGCCTGAAAGGGCAAGTATAGCGCAAGTAAAGGGCAAGTATAGCGCAAGTATAGCGCAACTATAGCGCAACTATAGCGCAACTATAGCGCAACTATAGCGCAACTATAGCGCAACTATAGCGCAACTATAGCGCAACTATAACGCATTCTTTTATTTATCATCTTCATCCTAGAAATCAATAATGAATGCTAAGCAACAACAACAACATTAGATTTTTTTATTTTTTACTTTTTCGACAAAAGAAATTTATTCTGCTAAAAAATCGCAAAATCAAAAATCTTAAGAATAATGAGCTGAAACCTACGTCAACTTTCTGCTTAAGAAATTTATTCTGCTCACAAACAACTTTCTAACTCGTTTTTCCAAGATACTTACCGATATGTTGAAACCAGAGGAATTTCCGGCTAAGTTAGGTTCCGATTCCGATTCATGCACATGTTCCGATTCCGATTCATGCACCAGCCCTTCCGATTCATGCATCCTTTCCGATTCATGCACTCCCTCTTCCACCTCCCTCTTCACTGAGCAGTCCATTTCTTCTCTGCAATTTTCTGGCTCGTTTTTTCTTCTACAGCAGCACATATTTGCGTCTTTCGCGGGTCTCAAAATGAAAAAATAGGGCGGCAAAAGCTTAAAAGTTCAATAGAATAGCGTTATCGGGTCGGGTCGCTAACTCTGACAAGACATAAAGCGTTAATATTAAATTAAAAAAACGACTGACAGATGGCGCATTTTTATTGGCGACCGAACGGAGAGATGGCTTCGGTCACCTGACCCAATAATTTGCCCAATTTTGCACAGCCCTGAGCGGAACTCCCTGGTTTCCTCTCTCTTGTTCGCACGTACAGGCGAAAGGAGCACCCTCCAGTCTCCCTTCCACTCTCCCGTGGCTACTGTTCGTGAGCCCTAGAGGAGACGGATGCAAGCTTCTTTCGGTCTCCGCAAGTTCGCAAGGCACTCGAGTTCCCGGATCCCCCTCTTCGATTCCTTTTCTTGTTTGAGCCTTGAGGCCTCTTGCTCGCCCTCAGCTTCGCATGTTAGAACCAAACCCGAAGCTTGGATCGATCCCCACCTCCCGATCTGAACCCGACGTCGACCTCCTTACCCTGGCCGAACTGGAACTTCCTTCCCTGGCAGGTATAACTTTCTCCTCCTGTTTCGACTTCTTCTTTCTCCCTCACACTTCTTCTTCTTCTTCTTCTTGTTTCTTCACTTATTCTCCTTATATTCTCTTTGCTCTCTTTTATTTCCGTACTCCTTCAAGGGTGACAACACCTATCACATAAGGTTGTGTAGAATTTATTTCACTATTATTCTAGTTAATTTTTTTGCAGCTTTGTGATTGAAAACTCACCATGTTATAAGTATTTCATTTAAAAAAATATGAGATGGCTGGTTTTGTGGAATATATATGTGTTCCATAATAAGGTCTATATTGTTGCAATCATTAACTATGTATAAAATATGTAGAAAATCATGTTTGTAGATGAGTTATGTCATGATATGCATTGTTTAAAGAAAATCTCATGTGTAGGTGATGAAAACTATGACATCCTTCACTAAGTGTATGGGAGGTTTTTGTATTAATGTCCACTAGAGGTAGGGGTGTTAATTCGGGTCACGGGTTGGGTTTGGGTCAAACTTGGAACTGACCCGACACTATTCAGGTTCGGGTCAACCTGACCCGACCAGTTTAGGCACCTGGTGGTGCAGCGGCAGAGTCAGGCGATGGCAGCGATTATGGCAGAGTCAGGTGACGACCATTACGGCAGAATCAGGCGGCCGGCGGGACAGCAATTAAGGAAGAGTCAGGCGATGGTTGAATGCGACGCGAGTCAGGAGGAGTCACGGACAGCGGGTTAGGCGGAGTTGCGTGTCGCGGGTCAGGCGGAGTTGCGGATGCAACACGAGTCACACGGACGGCGGACGCAATGCGAGTCATGCGACGCGACGCGTTGGGCAAGCAGGGCAGCTGGGACAGCGGGGCAGCTGGGGAAGGAGGGGCAGTTGGGGAAGGCGGGGTCGCAGGCAGGTGGGCAGGGCCGGTCAGGATTGGTTTCCGGGTCATTCTCGGGTTCCCGGGTCAACCTGAACCCGACCTGGTTTTACAAACGGGTCAATTTTCTAGACCCGAACCCGACCCACTTCGGGTTCGGGTCAACCCAAACCCAAAATTTTCGGGTTGGATTTTTTGGTCGGGTCCAATATTGACATGTCTAACTACAGGTGTGTATATATAAGCTTTGATCAAATTAGGTTGTTTGGAAATGGGAATGTCATAGCATAATGGAAGCATCAAATAGTTTGATCTATGCTAGGTTTTAATGAAGAAGCTCCTATTATTTCCCCTGTTCTTTCCTTTCTTTCTCACTTGTTGGATTTAAATTCATTAAAAGCATATTTCGGTTGAATTGAGAATTGATATTGAATCTCCTTACTTTGAGCTTTCCTTTATATTTAAGTATGAGGGCTTCATCACTTTCTTTAAAGATAAGAGTATTGTATATATATCTTTCATGGTATGGAGTTTTGTTTTTAATTGATGATTTGAATGGGTTGAAACTTTCATTTCACATCAAACAAAAGTAAGATTCATGTCCAATTTTCATCTTGTTCTCATTGAGAAATTTTTGTTTTAGAAAGTCATAAATTGATGTGATATTCTCTCCCATGTCATTATATCATACTCTTTACAAGAAGTTTTGGCAAGAAATACTTTGGTGATTAGAAGGATGGTAATTAATAGACTTTTTTTTGCTATGATTGGATCTGTCGGCAAGAAATGCATATATAAATACTTTGAGTTTTAGTGGCTTTGTTTAAATTAGAGATTTATATGAGAAATATAATTTCATGCTTTTATAAGTATGGTTTAGTCCATAACTGGAAGCTAGTTTGAGATCACTTACATGCTTACGTCATCCGATTTACGATTTGTTCTTTTTGAAATGAGCCATGTAGAGTTTTATGCTTTATTACTATGAGTCGGATTAAAAAGAGAGAGAGAGAGAGAAAAATGAATGAGCATAAAGATTTTATGATTCCCTTCTATATACATTCATGGTTGCTTTACTGTGAAAAATATAACTTTGGCTTTTGCCCTCAAATATGTATGTTCCATCAAGATAGGTTTGCAGAAATATGAAGGATGATTTAGTATATGTTCAAAATTCAATCTATAAACTTCAACAGAACGTTTTCTTACATTTCTTTAGTTACTTGATGATTGTAAGTTTTGGAGAGAAATGATTTTCATCTATTTTGTTCATTCTTTCGTAAGCAGTTAAGTTGGAATCATGTGTTATATGGTTATCTATATTTAAAGCAAGCAAGTTGGTAGGAATAATCTCGTATGGTAGTGAGAGAAAGTGAAGTTAATATTTGAAGGAAGAATGTGAATTTCGGAGAGGGTTGTGTTCTTGATTATATCCTTACTTTAAAGAGTCTAAATGCTTGCCCATGTTCTAGCAGGGCAAATTGTGGATTTGACAAGTTTCCTTATATATTTCATATGGTGGTTTGTGTGATGCTTGAAAAAGCTTTGATTTGTTTTATGTCGAGAAGCTTTATGATTTATCCTATGTTAAAATATTATACGACTTGTTGGAGAACTTCATGAGGGGTTTGATGATTTGAAAGCTTTACGAATTGTTTTATGGTTGCAAGTCTTTAGAAATCGATTTATGTGTTGGAAAAGAACTCTTTTGGGTCATGTGTTCGAAAGCATGTATATGATTCATATGGATTTATCTATGGATCTAATGCAATGATACTAGAAAAACTTTTCTCTTTTGGTGAGTTCCGTAAGTGTTTTGGAAGAAAATTTGGAGGTAGTTGCAATATTTTTTGGGTTCTTTTGGGATGAAACTTACAAGTTTGGTTTGAATCAATATGAGGTTATATGTTCTTCTTGCAGGATGATTTTCTTGAAGCTTTGGAAAAGATTTGGAGAGTCTTCGTGTTTGCTTTAACCTTTATGTATGAATTCCCATGTACTGATTCATGCCTTGTGTTGATTGGAGTATTTTCTTGAGTTTTTCTGAAAAGAATAAATTGTCAATGTGAGATCTTAAACTTAAGAGAATATGTCCCTTTCTTGTTGTATTCCTTATTTTCAATAATATAAGACTGTCTTTGAACTTTTGGCAAGGTATTGTATGTTCGATATGAGAATGATTTTCATGAATTTGGATTAGAAGTTCCTCTTGGAATTTTTGATGGCATGTGGCATGGAAGGTAGAAATTTGTTGGAAAATTTTATGAGATTGTCTCATATTTGAAAAGGTGGATGGCTTTGTTCTATATTTGAAAGACATATGATTTGTTTTGTGTTGAAAAGAGTTTCGATGTATCTTCTGTTTTTGAGGAGCTATGATTGTTTTATGATTGGAAAGATACCATGATTTATTTTATGCTAAAAAATTGAACTTCTTGTATTTCTTCTTGTTGGAAGGCTTTATGAGTTATTTTGTGATAAGTTTTATGAACATTTTATGAGATTTTCTTGGCTTTACCCCACTCCAAATAAATGAAAGCACTTGATTGTTCTTTTTGTATCAAAAAGGATTTTGGTGGGTTGCTTTTGAAAGTGATTTTATATTTTGTTTCATTTGAATATTTTCGTAAGTCACTTTCTGATTTCTAATTTTATGATTAGCTTTGTGTAGCAATGTCTTTTTATGTTTTTTGGAACGAAATGACATTTAGTGTGTGGATTCCCTTTCTCTTGTTTTTCTTTGCTTCTAAAAGTTGGGTTTTAGATAAGTGTGGAAAGAGAAGTTTACTTTAATTTTAGTTTTGGTAAATTGCTTCGACTCTGCTACTTTGAGCTTTATTTAGAGAATGATTTAGTTAATTAAGTTGGGAAATTTTCAAGTGCTTTGTTTGGGGCGTGGGGATAGCAAATGACATTAAAATACCTTATCTCTTATTCATATTACGTTGAATTAGAGTGAGGAGCATTTTAGATACATGCTTGACTTCAAAGAAGTATGTCCAATAACAAAATGCATACATTCCATTTATTATTTTGATTTCCATTCATTCTTTTTGGCGTTTTGTCATATTTCTTTTTTTAGCTCTCGTCTTTCTACTTATTATCTTATTTTATTCGTAGATCCCTAAACTTTTTGATATATGTGCGAATGTCTTAAGGGTTACAAAACAAAACTTATTTTTTGTCCCATAACTTTAGTGACACCTAAGGATAAAAATAAAAAATCGAGTCTTAGATAACATAGACTTAGGGTGCATGATCCCTATATGATAAAGACATCAAAATATAAACTTAGTGACACGTCTTCCTAGGTGTAGTGTGTGAGAAATTTTTTTGAAGATGCTCTTTGTTCCCACACGATTTATTTTATTTGTATTTTAATATTTTCTTTCAATCAAATCCACATAGTCGGACATTATACTGCCCCAAGGGGTAGACTAATATCCTTCTATTGATTTTAAAGAAAGAATATTATAATTCATTCTTCTAATCAAGTGCAGCATAGGGAATATATAAATCATCTTGAAGGATGACAACCATATTATCCTATCGACTCAATTAGACTAATGAATTATGAATTTATTTCCATGATCAAATATAGAAGATATTTGACCTGTCTGTGAAATCAGATCAATTATCTACCTATCCTTTGATTATGAAAATAAATTTAAAAAATATAGATAAAGCATGATATACATTTCACAGATTTTTCTCCTACCTTATAAAGGAAACTAAGGCAGCGTTTAGATTATTCTGGGATCTAGACTCCCTATAGGGGCAAGCCCTAATTACATCTCCTAAGAAAAAAACTCTTGATCTAAATGAAGACTAATTCATTTCAAAATTATATATAAATTTAACTAAATATTTGGGCTAATTTAAATTTTCATTATCAGGCTTTAAATTATAGACTTTGACATTGAATTTGGAGTTATAGGGTTGATTAGAAATTTAGAAAGTGCAGGGAGAAGGTGTATACATTCTGGACTTACCACCTGCCTAGAGTGGGCTGCCAGCTAACAGTCCTAATCATAATAATTTGCCAATAAATGCAAGATTTAAGATGGCTCCATCCTAGGAATCAAGGAATTGTTAAAAGAATTTAAATCAAATGCAATAAGATATGCTTACAAAAATTAAAAATCTACTCATATGCTAATGATGCATGAACAGTTATATATATGAAAGAACTGATTTTATTAATATCAAATTTATAAGTTACATCCTAGGGTCTGTAGTAAAGTAAATGTGTCCAGGCCCCACCGACAATAAACCTGGGTTCTAAGCCTATAAGAAAGTAGAATTAAATATAACTACTTATGGTCTTCAAGCTCCAGTTGAAATTACTAAGGCTGACCTAGGTATCTTTCTGAACTTAAGGACTGAAGTAATAAGACCACACACCTTAACCACTTCTAATTTTGATTTGACTGAAGTAAATCGAGTGATTAGAGAAGTTAATTTTAAGGAACATCTGCCTAAGGTAGCAACTCTAGTTCGTGATGCCCGTATCATTCAGTATGTTCTTAGAGTTATTTGATTTAGTTTTAAAGAACTTATAGATTAATAACTCCCCTAAGTACAGAAAGTTATCAATTTATAAGTCCTAGGACTTTCAAAGTGCACACTCATCTTATAAAAAAGATAAATGTGCATTTTTAGAGTCCCTAAAGTTTTATTAAAGAGATAAAAGGGACCTTGCAATGAAATGTGACATACCTTCCAAAAGGAGTCGAGTATGCCACATAAGGTCGGTGTATTATTAAGGGTTTGAAGATCTCCAAATCCAAATGTATTAGTACCTTTCTAAAAGGAGTACTCGTGCACAATACATGAGAGATCTTTTGGTTATTTAGATGTACTAGGAGGCCCTTTAAATAAAAATGTCTAAAACCCTCCAAAAGGAATCAAGCTTTAGGCATAAAGGCCTTAATCCATTTAATCTAAATTAATAATCAAATTTGATTGATTGAAATTAATTTTAATTAATAAAATTATCAAATTAATTTTAATTAATAAAATTATCAAATTAATTTAGTTTAAATGAATAAAATTTAATTTAATTTTTAATGAATTTTATTGTAATATTTAGTAATTTTTTAAATCATTTATTGAATATTAATGAATTTTATTAAAGAAAAGTGATTTATTAAAGGATTTAAATTGGAAAAATTATTATAAAATTTCATTCAAATTTAGGTAGATTAATCACTAAATTTTGTTTGAATTAAAATAAATTTTAAACAATTTTTTAGACTTATTAATGTTATGTAATTAATTATTAAAAGGAAATGGTTTATTTAATGAATTATTAATGAATTAATATTTAAAATTTTATTTTAATTCACGATATTGTTATCTGATTTTTATTAAATTTTATTTGAATTTTTGATGAATTTTAGAATTTATTTAGTATTTTTAATTAATTAATAAAGAAATTGTTTAATTAGTGAATTATTAATGAATTTAATATTAAAAAATTATTTAAAAATAAAATTAATGAATTTATGGTTTGATTTGATTTTAAATGAATTTGGTTTATATTTTTGATATTTATTGGAATTTTAAATGAATTTTAAAGCGTTTGTTTAATTTATGTTATTTAAGGGCATTTAAGAATTTAATTAGAGTTTAAATGGGGTTTATGTTCAAATTGATTTTTTAATTGATTATTTACTTAGTTTAGGGTTCATTAGAATTATGTTTAATTTTTAAAGATTTTTATTTAAATTATTATAATTTATTTAGTTATAGTTTGATTAAGGGCTTATTAAGGGTTAATTAAAGATTTTAACTAAAATTAATGAATGATCATCTAAATCTAATAGTTATTTGGAGATTGATTAATGTCAAATCAATGTGTATTAGATCATTTGGTACATGGCACTAATTTTCTAAGTTTGATGAATCATCCAAAAATGGATGTGTGTAGTTTAGCCTAAATTGACTAGGTTAGCTAGTAGAACACACCTCACATGTTGTCCTTAATGTCACTAGGTTATAGGATAGAAAATCATGTTCACTAACCCTTGAACACTACTTACAATCACACCACAACAATCATAAGCAAAGTAAAAGAGGTGATCCTAATGTTCTATGTAATTTTTCAAGGTAAATTATTTAGGCTATGGACCATTACATGATCTATGAACCTAATAATTTATTATGGAGATATGGCTATATCAAATTGAGTTGACCATATTTAGAGATGAAAGAGACCTCTCCAAGTATATTTCCACTCAATTTCATATCTTAATTATGTATGATTTGATGATTATATATGTATATAGATAACTATATACATATATAACCTAACATTTTAAAACAAGTAAATCTTATAAAATCATACTTAATTAATAATCCAAATCTATTTATCAGTAAGAGGGAGGTTCTTACTTGCTCCATAGGACCCTAACATGCTTGAATTGGATTTAAATTGGACTATTTATGAATTTCTAAAAATCTAAGTCAAATTTTGACCTAGATTTTTGTAAATTCATAAAATAAATGACATTGCATCAAATGGACTTGAAAAAATTATGGAACATCAATCTCAAACCCTGATACCCCTCTACCAAGTTTCAGCCTAAAATAATTTATATATTTTTATTTAATAAAAAAAAAAAGTTTTGTGTATTATTGAAATTACTAATAAATGATTGTATAAAATAATTTTTAATTTGTTTAAAAAATATAGTGTTTCAAAATACAAAAAAAAAAGCCCAAGAACTCCAAAATTAAATTAGAAATGAAATTCCTATGCATTTTTTATGTTTAGAGAATTTTCAAAATTTATTTTCAGAGTTTTAATTACCTAGTCAGCTGGTGGCGCTGACCAGACACGCGTCGGCAGCGGATCTGACTGCGTGGAGGATAGCAGTCAGACGGATCCCACCACTTAACCAGTATGGCACAATTTTGAGTCGTCAGATCCGTCACAGCGCGGATCTAACAACTGAGATCAAGGCCGCGGTTTGATCTCAACTCTGAAAGATTGGATGGCCGGATCTATTCCCGTGCTTTGTAATGAATGGATCAGATGAAT
Source organism: Dendrobium nobile (assembly GCA_022539455.1). Classification (NCBI taxonomy): domain Eukaryota; kingdom Viridiplantae; phylum Streptophyta; class Magnoliopsida; order Asparagales; family Orchidaceae; genus Dendrobium; species Dendrobium nobile. The sequence goes on along the minus strand of CM039733.1, from coordinate 14,281,047 downwards.
CCGGATGAGATTAGTCCATCTACCATTTTCTATAGGTCGGATCAAACCCTTAAAATAACGAAATCACAACCGTCCGTATCAAATAGAATGAATGGACGGTCTTGATTTCGTCTTCCTTAACTCACCATCGTAAACCCTAAAATCATTTTTGATTTCATTTTCGCAAAATACTTAACCAAATGACTCAAAACTTAAAACAGAGATTGTATAGGTCATAAGAAAGAGTAGGGACTATTTTTCAAGTCATTTGATGCAAGGATCATGAAGTTATTTAAGAAACTAGTTAGACGCATAGGGTTTAAGCTTTACCGAGATTTAAATGAATTAGACACGGTTGAATTTGTTGATTGTCCACGTGTTATTTCCTTGTAGACTTCGAGCCTGGAAGAAGCTTCTACCAAGATTTGGGATGACTAGGACGAATGCTCTCTCGGTTCTTCATTCTTCTCACCGCCGGCAGCATCCAAACATTGAGAAAAGGTTGAGGGAAGGTGGAGGAAGCTCTGAGATCTTGAAACAAAACCTTAGAGCTCTGAGAGAGTGAGTGAGATGAGAGATGTGTTCGAATGAGTCAATCCATTCATCAACACCCTATTCAACATTTTGGAGGGAAAATAGAGGGTCAGATTAATCAGAGATATTTCTGGGATGCTTGACACCTATCCCAAGCCGTTAGGGAGCAGAGGGAGGCTTTATTTCAGGTGAGAATGACTCTAGGTCATTTTCAAGTATAGGGGGACCACTAGGTTGGTAGGTAGGGATAGGGGTTATGCTAGTAGCTGGGGGAGGTCTAACTAGCTTCAGGGAAGCTTCTGAAGTCATTTAGATAGGCTGGACGGGCCTAGATCAGGATGAATATATTAGGTTGAGTGTGTTGACCGGGTGAGCCCATTTAAGCTCCCATTGACTATTTGACTGGTCAACAGGGGTCAAGGGAGCTGAGGTGGCATCAAGGCAGGTTCTAGAGTGTATTTCAATGGCTAGATGTGTTTAGTTTCAAACAAAGAGATTAAATAGAGGAGTTTGACCAAATAAATGGTCCTTTAAGCCTTGAGTTGACTGGTCAAACTAGTCAACTCAGTCAATGGCTGATGAGGTGGAACTTAGGTTGTCCAAATGAGCTGGTTAATTGGATGGGAAAAGGTTTAAGGCTTAAGGGTTGGAGTTTGAATAGGAATATAAGAGGTTGAAGGGGTTTGACCAAGTCCTCATGAGTTGACTTGGTCAAATGGGATTTGACTGGGCTTAGCTTGGCTTTGAATGTATATAAACTATTAAATAGCGTGGAGATCAAGGGTTTTAAGCTCAAAGGGACTTAGTTATTTATTGAAAGGGATTTAACCAAAGGAAGGGAGTTTGAATAGACTTGGATTTAGTTGACCAAGTCAACTTTGACTAGGTCAATGGGTCTAATCCAATCTAGATCATTAAGGGAAGTGATCAAAAAATTTTGAAGTTAATTTGAAGCTTGATTGATCAGGGATTGGATTATTGAAGTGATTAAAGACTGAATGATTGATTAAAGATTTGATATATGCAAGTTGGTTAGATTTTGATTGGATATTGCTTTGAAAGTTACTTAACAGGTTTTTTTTATTGATTATTTGAATATGTTTGAAATCTCAAGGGATTTGAGATATAGATTGAATTGAATCAGGATTGATCTAAGGCCTAGATTTTTCTAGAATCTAGATAGGTTTAAGGTCTAAATAAATCATGATGTTTGGATAGATCTAGGGTTAGGGTAGATCCTAGGATTTAGATTAATCTAGAAGGTAGAGTGATCTGGGGTTAGAATCGAGGTTTAAATTAGAGTTTGAATTAAGCAAAGTTCAAAGTATGGAAATTTTTTAAGTTTGGATTTGATTGAAGAATAGATAGATCAAGGTATGAATTGATTTGAATTTGAATTGATCAAAATTTAGATTGAATTGAATCATAGATTGATTTTAGGATCCTACTGACCTCAAACAAAAATGAGGTCAACATAGTGTCCCTTAATATATTAATAATCAACCAATCAATCATAATTTAACTTAAAATGGATTAAAATACTTGATCCTTAATTAAACTATAATTAACATATATAATTAGTAAAATACAAACATAAAACATAAACTTAAATCAACTTTAGCCAATTTATTAATCAACCTTTAACCAACTTAAAACTTAAAAGATGTAGACTAAATTAGGAGAGCAAATCTAAATTAAAACTTATCAAGATAAAAGTCTTTTAAAACTCAAAACCTATTAACTCTCCTAAGTCTTAATCAAACCTTAAGTTAATCTTTTAAAACCAATCAACAAACTCATTAATACATAACAATCACTCCAAAGATGAAGTTTATTGGATGGATTACTCCAGGCTGCGGGGCTAAGTGTCCTAAGGAGGCTTGGTCCTCAAGCTTGGTGGCACAACACCACAAATGGACTCAATGGAGTGTTAAAACTTTAAAATTAATCGATTATTAATGATTTAAGTCAAACCTTAATTGATAATAAATCATTTAATTCACATTTCTTTTTAATTTATAGCCAACTAAAATAATTCAACAAAATTGGTTATCATTAGGTAACCCAGGCCTACGAGGCTATTAAGTTAGCCCCAATAAGGGTGAAATAAACCTCACGACCTCGGTGTGAAACAAATGTGGTAATCAACTAAATACTAAAATAAAATTCTTAAAATACTAATATTTAAACTCCAATTAAAATTTCTTTTTTGGCCTCTAACAAATCAAATACAAACAACTTTAACTAAATCATCATATATAGGATATACCAAAAACTACACAGCCTGTTACACACACCTAGACTTATTTATTAGGACACAACTTCTAACTCTATGTTAAGCCGGTGTTTTATTTTGTTATTCAATGTCAATTACTCTTGCTAAATTAGAGAACTACCATATTATTTTATATTCTAGCAATAACATGTATATGTTTTATAAATGCTAATCTTAAATTTCTTATTAGTTATATTTTTATTCACCTGCATTTATTTTTTGAATGACATCTATGATGTATTTTTCTTTTAATTTATCTTCTTGCAAGGTACATTGGGTTATGCATGGTCGAGAATCAATAGATAATTTGCTCGCTTGAAGCTCTTAAGTGGCTGCGCCACATGTCTTGTATGGTTGGGAATCAGTGGATAATTTGCTCGCTTGGAGCTCTTAAGTGGCTGCGCCACGATCAGGTATAATTTTTGCAACTTGTAAAAAGACTTCTAATTATATATCAAAACTATTACACATTACACGTATTTTGTTAACAACTTAGTTTAATTTATATTCTAGCATGTTTAGGTAGCTGGCCATAGGTTAGTGCACTAACAAAGCTTTGGCCCTATATGCCAAAGCTTGCCCCCTTCAGTGAGCCCTAGAGACCCTTATGGTCACCTTAGGCCTATAGTGTAGGTCCACCCATTTGTGTTATATGCATCATTATTTTTCCCACAGGAAGTGGGCACCGCTAGGATGTTTCATTTTCTCTCAATTTTGGGTATGATACCCCCACACCTTATGTGAGCCATAGAAAACCATTAGGGTCATTTAGACCTGTAGTGTAGGCCACCTATTTGTGCCATGGGTTACCTGGAGGGTATCCTTGGTGTATTTATTTATTTTTTTGTACTATGAATGTCATACATACATTTTTTATACACTTTGTTTCACATTGCACATTACTTACACGCATACATTACATTAGCATTGCTCAAGTAAAAATATCATCTTCTTTCCATAGGCATAAGGATAATGTTACTTATGTATCTATTTCATGCATCATTTTTGGTGTTAGGTATATTCTTTTGCATATTACAGAGCCCCTAATTTAAATCTTTTGAACTACAAATCTTTTATTTCTTAGGATAGAGCCTTCTTATCTTGCATACATATATGGTGATTTACTGTATTTAGGATGTTAGCTGGCAGCTCACTCCAGACAAGCATAAGTCTAGATTGTACACCCCTCAGTGTGTCTTTTCACTTCTGATGTATTCTAAGTCTATCATTTCTCTTGAGATAGTCATCTAATCTTGGATCGTTTAAACTAAAAATTTTAATTAGATCTTTATTCATCTGAAAAGGCTTAATCATCACTAAGGATAAAGAGAATAATTTATTTTTTTTGGAATAGAACTTAGGAACTTTCTCTGTGCACCAAATTATGAAAAGAATAATACACCATGCTTAATCGAGAGTTTTTCTCGGTCAAGGCCTATGATATAATTAATTGCTGGGGCTTGCGCCCGTGAGAGATCGATCCCCACATCAAATAAATCTCATTCGAGCTCATATATTGAATGGGGGAAATCTCTTGATATTTTGGGATATATATATATTATTATCCATCAAAGTGCATAGGTGAAAGCCACTATCTTCCATGGCTAATCGTATGTATTACTCTATCTTCTCTTCAATTAGCCTACTTATATCGAGTATAAAGGCCTACAATAGTTTTGTCCTACATGATAGTACGATCGTATCCTTTGCATTCGAACCCCATACATAGAATCCTTTCGGAGGCCCATAGAGGCCTAGCCCAATTTGAATGAATCCACTAGTATTTATAGTTGATTACAAATGAAACCCTTCATTAGAGGGATGACTTGGCTTGATGTAACAAATATAAATAATATAGAGAGTATTATATGGTGAAAATAGAAATAATCATTATTGACATGTTATTTTTGTCGGAGGGATCATAATTGGTGGGCGACGGAGGTCAGAAAGTATATTGTCTGGTGATGGAGGTCAAAAAGATCATAGTTGGCGGGTAATGAAGGTTGAAAAGATCATTATCTGGCGATAGAGGTCATAAAGTTTGTTTCTTGGCAATAGAGATCGAAAGGACCACAATCGGAGGGCGATGGAGGTTAGAAGGACCGTTGTCTGGTGACATATGTCGGACGGACCTTAGTCGATGGAGGATAGTGTCCAGAAAGACTATTATTTAGCGATAGAGGTTGGAAGTCCAGTGATGGGTAAAAGTTCGTCGTCGAGTAGAACCAGCGACGGGCGAAAGCCTTGTGTCGGGTAGAAGTCTAGCATTGAATAGAAGTCTGACAAAAGTTTGATGATGGTCAAAAGTCTGGTGATAGGTGAAAGTCTGATGATGGACAGAAGTTCAGCATCGGGTAGAAGTCCAATGAAATACCAGTGATGGGCGGAAGTCCAATGTCAGGTAAAAATCTGACAACATGTGGAAGTCCGATATTGGGTAGAAATTTGATGATGGATGGAAGTCCTACGTAGGGTAGAAGTTCAATGACGGGTGAAAGTTTGTTACTAGGTAGAAATTAAGCTTTGGTGGAAGTTTGGCATTCGATAGAAGTCCGACGAATGTACGTTGATAGATAGAAGTTTGGTGTCATGTATAAATCTAGAGATAAGTGAAATTCCAACATCGGCTAGAATTCCAGCGATGAGTGGAAGTTTGGTGACAGATGAAAGTTTGGCGATGGGCAAAAGTCTGGCATTGGGTAGAAATCTGGTGATGGGCCAAGGTCTAATGTTGGGTAGAAGTCCGCTAAAAGTCTGGTGACAGGAAGAAGTCCGGCGACGTGCGAAACGTCGGCGTCAAGTAGAAGTTTGACAAACATCAGGTAAAACTTCAACGTTAGTAGGTGATCAGGAAGAAGTCTGGCATCGGTAGGCTATCAGGTGGAAGTACGGCGGTGGTCGAGCGAGTTTGGTGGCAAAAGTGCTCTCTTCCTTCTATTGAGCCTCCTTCCTCTTCCTCCCTTGCTTCCATGAGAAATGAAGAGTCTATTTATAATTTTTTGAGAGTTGTATGTCCAGTAAATTAGATGAAGTTCAGTGATGAATTAGGAGTTGTTTGAATGGACAAGCGATGTTTAATCCCTTGATCGTGGATTGTTTATTAGATGATTAAATTCCTCAGTGATGTTAAAATTTGATGAACTTAAGCTCGTTGGATTTGTCACGTCGAGCTGCTCGATTTGACTTTATGCAAGTTGTGAGACCCTTAAGCTTATTAAGTTATTTTTGGAAAATTTGATGAAGTTTGTCGAGTACAAACTGAGTTTGTCTGGGACGAACAGTTAGAATGTTAATTTTGTATGTACGAATCGTTTGGACGAATTAAACAAGATTAGATCAAAGACAATCGTCCTGGGATGAACATAATTATCATCCATATGATTTTTGTCTGAGAATAGAACTGAGGCATTTGTCCCTGTATGAAATTAATTATCGTTTGTACGATCTTCGTCTGAATGTAAATCAGAGACGATCGTCCCGCGACAAACATAAATATCATCCCATACGATCGAAAATATATACCCTTTATTTATTTGGATGTTTGCTTCGTTTTGAAGAGAGAGAGAGAGAGAGAGAGAGAGAGAGAGAGAGAGAGAGAGAGAGAGAGAGTAAGCAATAGAGAAAGAGAAAGAAAAGAAGAGGAATCCGGATTTGGGTGACTTCAGTCTGTTTTTGTTCGTCAATGCAGTTGGGAAAGTCGTTTGACTCAAGTTAAGACACATTATGCCTATCTCAATTTTCAAATGTGAAAGTTATGACGAATATTCCGATCAAAATTTCACATCCATTAGTGAAAAATGGGGATAACTTTGCACCGGTAAAACTTTCACCGTGTAACTTTTTATATGTCAAAGAGATTATGATTATGCATATTTTGAATATTTTCTGAAAAATTTTCACCGGGTATTCTAAAATCTGAGTGGTTTTCATTGAGTAAAAAATTAACGACCTGTTGAAAAATAGTGTTGTAGTGTAAAAGTCTTAAAACAATGTTTTACACAATCCCCGGTAATTTGAGAATTTTTTGAAATTGTGCATTTTTTGCCTCGTTGAATTTTCTGTTGTATACCGTTATCCATCATATTGATGTTTTAATACATATTTTGACACATACTCAATTACTCTTTGTTTGCTATAATACGATGATATATGTGCACTTGTGATTAAATGATATAAGTTGGGAGTTATAAGGGGTCAAAATCCTTTGAGATTATGTCTGTATTAGAAATTTTTTTGGAGTTATAAGGGGTCAGAATCCTTTGAGATTATGTCTGTGTTAGAAATTTTTTTGGAGTTATAAGGGGTCAGAATCCTTTGAAATTCTGTTTGTGTCAAGGAATTTTTGAGAGGCATAAGGGGACAGAATCCTTTGAGATTCTGTCTGGGTCTGAGAAATGTGATCTGATATGAATAACTTTATATATTTGATATGTTCTGGTGCTTTAAGCACAAAGGGAGTCATAAAGAACCAGAATCCTTTGATATTGTGTTTGGGCCTGGGAAATGTGATATGAATAACTCCATGATATGAATTTTATTCAATTGTTTTGTATTAGTATTTAATTCATCTATTCTGTATGGATATATGTTATTTAATTCATCTGTTCTGTATGATTATCTAAATTCTGAACAATTATCTGAATTTTGTATGATTATTTGAATCATAGAATGCTTGCTTGGTATTTTTGTTTTGTGATTTTCAGTTTAGTGAATTATTTAAAGTGTAATGAACTACTTTTAAATTTTTAGTAAAATATTTGAAATAAAAGAGTGTTTGAAAATTTAGATCGGCTAGTGTGACTTGCTGAGCTGTTAGCTCACTGTGGTTTTGTTCATGATTTTCAGGATCTGGTAAAGAGATAGAGGTTGTGGACTAGCTGTTCATAATCTGATCTGAAGTTATAGGTATTTTGTAAATTTTGATTTTTTTTTGTACAATCATGGCTAGTTTACTTTCAGTTTTGTAATTCTGTCTGTAGTCATGTATTGTAGTATATATAATGATTTTGATGAATGAAAGAAACTTTATAAATAAGTTTTTAAGTATTTGGATATTTTAGTAGCTCTATGGTTCAGCATTATTTTAATGAATATCGGCTCAACTCGATAGGACCTGCCCTGTGCGGGTTGGGTTGTGACAAGCCTTTTAAGTGGTATTAGAGCAATAGTTTTGGAATTGGATCGTAAACAGAGCTATAAGAATTGATCTGTAAGTCTGGTGAAAGAGATGTTTCTAAAGCATGCATTTTAATTTGATATAACTAAATAAATCACATCAAATTTCCCTCTTAACATGTATATTTGTAAAGCCAACGTGAAGAGACCGTTTGATAAAATATAAGAAGCACGATTCTCCAATGAGATAAATTTTGATTAACAGATCGTTTTGAAGCACAATTTGGGATGCAAACCATCCCTAAAGACACTTTATAAAGACTTATGCGTAATCAAAAGTGGAAAAGAAAGGACTATAAATGGCTTTCCAACGTTTCTCCAACAAATTTCATGAAAATTTTATAAGTACGCATAAGTGGATAAAAAATTAGTTTGATTTCCAACATTCCAATCTTACTTAACTATCATAGAAACTTCATGAACGAATATTTACTGAATAACTTGCTAAGGTAGGTATGAAACAAAATAACCATTATTTCAAGGTATGGATACACACACTGAATTTCAGTGTTCCAAATGAGACAACATAAACTTCATATTGATTCTACTTATACCCACAAATTATCAACAACAAAGTGTATTTGCTTAACAACTATTTTTATTTTTAGTTTATTTTTTATTTTTTCTTTTTACCCTTTGAATTTGACGCAAGCGTCCAAGCGAACTAGCATTTGTTTTTTAAATGAAGCACAGAAACTGAAATAATCCAAAGTACCCTATACATTTTGAATCAAGAAAACTATAATTTGAGAGAATTTTGCTTACTCATTTGAAAATAAAATGAAATAGAGAAACTTTTTTCTCAGATCTTAAGAGATTAGGACTAATTAGGATGTGTACGACAAAGCAAACACACAACCTTTTCCCTAAAGAAAATCTGAATCAAAATGGGATGATCACTTGGACATAATAAAGGAATTTGAAAAGTGATTATACAAAGAAGAGTAGGGGAGAAGAAAAGACATTTTTCACCTTGCAAAAGAAGGAGAGATGGCGGCTAGGGAAGGTCAGGGGCCGGCTAAGGCTTGTGATAGGCGTCGAAGGTCAGTGAGAGAGAGGTGCTGCCGGCCTTGGGGTCGTGCGAAACGGAGGGAAGCGAGCGAACGGGGAGCTTTGCCTGGGGCTTCTCACACGATCGAGAGAGGGAGATGGGGGTTGTGAACTAGGAGAGAGCGTGCAGGCTGGGGCTTTCTTCCGAACAGAGAGGGAGATGGGGGGCAGTTCGCAAATGAGAAGGGAGAGAGGAGCGGTTCTGCAAGCTAGGGCTGGAAGCGAATCAAGCGTTCGGCGAGCTACTCGATGTTCGGTTCGATTAAAGCTCGTTTGTGATCGTTTAACTAACTAAACAAACAAATTTGAACAATATTTTAAATGCTCGATCCTTAAATAAACAAGCTTGAACACTAATGTGTTTGGTTCATTTATGTTCACGAATAACATCATTTGAAGTTCATGAACAAGTTCAATATTAAGCTCAATAAAAAGCTCGAATGGAGAGAAATGCAATAGGTAAGCTTCATTTAAGAATATATTCATATGGATTAATCATATTTTTATTTTAAATAGACAATTGTTTTTATTATAAATTTAATTTTATGAACAAAAGACATTTCACTTTTGTCCATGTTTGCTAGATTGTTTGTTTAAGATGTTCATGAACAAATTTAATGTTTGTTTGTTCAATAGATTGTTTGTTAAATATGTTTATAAACATAGCTCGTTAAGGCTTGTTTGTTTGAAGCTCGATAAGCATTAAACGAACCGAACATGAATCGAATATGAACCAAACATGAACACCTTTAAATTAAACGAACCAAACATGAACACAAATAATAAAGCTCGAATCAAACACGAACCGAACTTGAACAAGCTAATGATAAACAAACTCAAACATGAACACTCACATTATCGGCTCGGCTCGGTTTGTTTGCAGCCCTGCTGCGAACGAACCAGGGGAGATCATGGGGGTTTGATTCGGGCAGATAGGGGAGAGGGAATGAGATAATGGTTTGGCTTTGCTCTAACTTAACTTCTCATGATGCTTGAACCAACTTTAATTAAGAGTTAATATTAATTTAATTTAATTTAATTTTTATTAAATAATTTGATTTATATTAGTTGGTTTATTCTTATTAGAATTTCTTAATTAAATGTATATATTTATTTGAATTTTGTTTAATTGATTTCAACATTTTATTTTGGTAAAATCATGATTAAATTTAATAAATGAAGAATTTAGAACTGATTATAATAGGGTTAGAGCATTAATTTAGTGAATTTTGGTTCGAATCAAAATATTTAATTTTATTAGTTTAAATTCAATTTTAAACGGCTCAGATTGAGTCAATTTTTATTTTGGGCGCTTGAAAACTATTTAAAGATTAATTTCGAACAAAAATCCATAATTTGAAATACTTGTTTTATATCAATTTTAAAATTAAAATAATTGAAAAAGATCAATTTCATTTTACAAACAATCATTTTTATTTCGATTAAGTGAAGGTGAAACAATTTGGGCAAGTCGAACTCATGACGGGCTGAACAAATTAGACCTGATTAATGTCAATTTTAAGGAATTTATTTTTTATTAACTTTAAATGGCATGATTTGATTTAGGTCGAATTAGGAGGTTGAGTCGATGCTATATCAGTGTAGGCGATGTCTATACTAGATTACGAAGACCTAGAAACTAAAGATTAATTTTTGAGAAATTGATCGTGAATAATGAGGTCAAGAGCGGGTCCACAATAGGTAAAATATAAAAAATTAATGGCTGTATATAACAGTTGCAAACCGCGCACCTTTCCCATTCACGCGGAATTGCGGGCTGTCTACATGGCATGTGGAACATTGCCATGGGAAATATTTGATTGGTCAAAACAATGGGACTTATGAAGCTGACACGTTTTACTAAAAAAAAATGGTTAGATTGCTGCATTCCATGGTGACGCGTAGAGATGTGACGGCATCTTCCACTTAATTATTTATATGAAACCACATATCCTAACTTAGTAACTTTTATGATCATGGCTAAATATACGAGACATAATGCAAGACTAATTATTTTACTTCTACTTGATTAAAAAAAAAGTCATCATAGCACAATTTTGATTCAGAAATTTGGAATTGGAAAAAACAGATTTTAGGAAAAAATTTGTTGGCACTCATTATACAATTTTGGATATCACTTTTTCAATATTAGCTTATACATTTAAGATATATAAAAAAAATCTCCAAAAGCTATGATATATATTTTCGAATTTCTGGAGCATCAAAGTCCGAAATAAGAGAACAACTGGTATGCCTTCAAAATATTATCTTGATCGGGCACGAAACTCAAGAAAAAATCAAGTTGAAAACTTTTAAAATTAAAATTGGGACCATCCAAACTTCGATTTCATCAAACTTATATTCAAACTTAACGTCTCGAAAATACGAACCCAACGATACCAAATTCGACTCAATCCGAGCCCAAATGGGTCCAAATCGAGGACCCAAAGCGTTGTTGGAAGGTTCAAACCTCAATTTGGATTACCAAACGGTTTCTAAACGTGACATGCTTATAATCGAATTGAGCAGCTCGACGGGACGAATCCAGCGAGCTCAAGATCTCCAAATTATGACATCATTAAGACCTTCAAATGTCTAACGAACGGTCCATAATCAAGGGATTCAATATCGGTCGTCCATCCTAACCACTCCCCATTTACCATTGATCATCCTTCTATTTACGAGCCATCTCACTCTAGGAAATATATAAATAGACCCCTCCTTTCTTTTGGAAAGGGGGGTTCCAAGCAAGAGAGCAAGAGAAAGATCGGAGATTGTCTCCTCGCTCCTACTCGACCACCGCCTAGAGTTCTGCTAGACTATCACTTGTGGTCGTAAGCTCCACCGGACCACCACTTGAGGCACTGGGTTCTGTCGAATCACCACCTTACGTCCTAAGCTCCATCAAAGCAAACTTGACACCCGGAATTATGCCAGACCACCACCTGAGACTTGAACTTCTGCCGGACCACCACTTGAGGCCCGGACTTCCACCTTGCCACCACTTGAGGTCTGGACTTCTGCTAGGCCACCATGTGACGTCCGGAGTTCTGCTGGACCACCACCTCATTCCCGAAATTTTGTCGGACCACCACCTGAGGTTTGAACTTCTATTGGACCACCACCTAAAGCCCGGACTTCTGCAAGACCACCACCTGATGCCCGGACTTCCGCTGGACCACCACCAAAGCCCCGGAGTTCTGTCGGGCCCCCACCTGACGCCCTGAGATCTACTGGAGTACTATCCTACTGCTATGGTCTTTCTGACCCAATCTTCTGTCAACTACGGTCTTTCGAACCTCTGTCTCCTGCCGACTATGGTCCTTTCGAACTTCATTGCCTACTACAGTCCTTCAAACCTCTATCGCCATAAAATGGTCTTTCTGATCCTGGTCTCCTGCCTACTATAATCTTGCTAACTTTTATTCTTTCGATTATATATGTTCCTGCCAGCCAAACTGTGATGCCCCAAGATCTAACTTGGAAAGAATGTCAATCAATTATTCAAACAATTTATCAGAGTTATCTAAAACCTTCAATTAAACAGTCTATCAAACATCTATAAAATTTAAAACATCAATATACAAATCAATCCAAACTCCAAAGTTCATGTACAATACTCAGGAACTACGCTACAATCACCAGTTCTGAAATCTATCCTGAGTACAAAAGAATCACTAACAATCAAAAGACAAAAACCTGAAGATCTGGATCAATTCCTATCTTCTGCTCCCTTGCCCTGACCTGAAAATATCAATCACATATAATGAGCTTTACAAAGCCCAGCAGGTCACCTAATACCTATAACTGAAATCAAAGCACGACTATGCTATCAATATGCATGTCATTCAATCACAGTCAATCAATCTATATCAGTCAATGGTCAATGAATCGGTGCAATACGAAAATCCATAGTCAATAAAACCAGTCAATGCAGCAGCAGGCAAATCAATAAATCTAGCTCAATCAATCCATGACAATCTCGAAGAAACCCGTACACAGAAGAAAATCAGTCGATCCGTCAAATCAATCAAATCGTCGAATCAATCAATCCGTTAAATCAATCGCTATCAAATCAAATCAATACGGTCTATCAGTAATATCTATAAGCGAGATCAATAAATCCATAGGCAGTAGTAACAATGAATCTATAAGCAGAAATCAATGAATCTATAGGCAACAGTATCAATGATTCTATACTATTCATGTCCATGCTATCAATGCAATATCTATATCCATCCATTTCCATATCAATGCTCAATGTCGATGCACAGCAATCAATCAGTGAAATCAATGAAATCGTACGATCTAATAAATCCAATCAAAGTCGATAAAGCAGAAATCTATAAAACAATGAATCCATAAATCAATACAGTAAACATGCAATTCAATACTATATACTGGACAAGTAAAATCAACTGGTCATGTTGCTGTTGTAGAATCCGTTGCTGTTGTAGTACGTTGGTCTATCAATAAGAGTCGTCACTCTTTTTGCCCATCGGCCGCCCGTCAGCATTTAAAACTCCTTATAACTCCCAATCGTTATATCAATGATCAATGGTTTAAAGGAAAGCCCGTCGGCCCACCATCCTGTACAGGTCAATATCAATCTTCACCAACGTTCAACCAGGTTCCACTTGGGTTCCAGTATCAATAGTCAATCAATAATCAGTTCAATAATAAATCCATAATCGATGCAATAATCAATATTAAATCAATCCAATACAATCATATCAATAGTCATACACATATCAATTCAATCTATCAATTCCTGAAAATTCGGAAATCATACGAAAATCGGGCAGCATAACGGCAGTCGGTCAAATTTACACAAAAATCCTGCAAAAAGACACAATTTCCAAATTCTACCAAATTACAATAGAATATCTATAACATCAATACAAGACTATTGTCCTATAGAAATCAAATCAAATCAAGTCCTGATATTTTTCTATTCGATTAAAATCGCGTAGAATCAATTCCGACCGGTAAAATCGTCGTAGAAAATACTCAAATCGTGTGTAATAATCATATCTATAACATACCAAAAGTTGTGCGGTGAAAGTTGTGTCAAATCAAAATCACGTCGAAAAGTCGACTACGAAAACACAAAACGGATCATAACTCAGTCAAAACTCAATATCTTTGAAAACAGAAATAGGGTTCAGAGTCCTTACCACGAGATCTTCACTTTTCCCAACAGCGACGTCGGACGAAAAGCGCTCCGCGGCCTCCAAAACCAGGTTTCCTCTTTTTCCTTTTCTCTTTCTCTCTCCTCAAATCAGATATTTTGAGTTAAAATGATTTTCTCTCTCATCAAAACGAGCTGATTTTCATATATCATAAAGCAGATCGGCCCGGCCGATCGCCAAATCGTCCCGGGACGATCAGACCAAAAAAATTGTCCTGGACGGTTCCCAGGACTATTCTCAGGCCGATATTTTCTACAGTGCAGATCGGCCTGGACGATCCCACTATCGTCCCGGACGATCCTGAGAGGAAAATCCAAATTAGAGAGGAACAGTAAGGGAACGAGGTCTCACAATCTCCCCACCTTAGAAAAATGTCGTCCCGACATTTCCCTACAGGTACGAGACAAAAACAACGCAAAACAAATCGATCCAAATCCAAATCAAAACTCGTCGAAATCCATACAAACACACAATGCAATCAACCACATGTCAATATGCATGATCAAATGTCAATATCAATTGGTTAGTCAAATCAATCTTACCAGTAGAACTTTCTGTGCGTTGTTGATCTGCATGATGCTGTAGACTGTAAACACGTGGCACCACTGGAGGAAGTGCAGGAGGTCGTGGCGCAACTGTCTCTCTCTGATCTCTGACAGCTCTATCATCTATCCGGTTCCCTGATCTCTCACTGTAAGTCCTCGGGCCAACAGTCCTCTGCTGTCCTGAACCCGTGCCAGAATCAGTCCGTCCACCCAGTCCTTTCTGAGGACAATCTGCTGCTCTGTGCCCTTGCTGTCCACAGTGAAAGCACTGCCCCGTCAACAGGTAGCATCGACCTGCATGTCGTCTACCACAGTGAATACATGCTCCAGAACTACCAGACGATACTACCGATGCAAATCGCGATGCAGATCCCGATGCAGATCCTCTCGAACTATCATATATGCTCCTCTTCTCTCTATCTCTGTCAGAATCATCCCGTCGTACCTCATCTCTCCTCCTCCTGGTATCCTCGTACCTCGATACCGGTGTCGCCAAATCAATCTCTATCAATCGGGCCCGCTCCACCAGTTCAGAAAACTCATGTATCCGGAAGGGTACTAGTGGATGCCTCAGCTCTCTGTTCAATCCATGTAGAAATCTATAGCACTTTTCTTCGGGAGTAGGAATCAGATGAGCAGCGTACCTCGCAAGTGCAGTAAACTCGGCCTCGTACTGCATCACTGACTTGCGGCCTTGCTCCAATCTCATGAAAGCTTCCTGCATCTGTCGCTGAGCTGACGGCGGTACAAACCACATCCTGAACACTGCAGTGAACTCATCCCAGGTGATCTCAGCATTGGTCTTCCCCTGGAATTTCTCTCTTTGCTGTCCAATCCACCATCTCTCCGCTTCACCCTCAAACAGGAACACAGCTAAAGGTACTTTTCGATTTCCCGGACACTGCATACTATCAAAAATCTTTTCCACCCTCAGGATCCAATCCTCAGCAGCCTGGGGTCCCACACCTCCCTTAAACAACGGAGGCTTCAGCTTATGAAACATCTGCAAGTGTCTATCCACTTCTTCCTCTTTGCTCCCACTCATCTTGCTCTACGCATCACCCATAACATGTGCAATCGCAGTAGCCAACTGCATCATACTCTCTGAAGGTACTGGGGCTGCGCTGTGTTGCTCATTCGGTACACTGGATTCTGCAGGATGATCCAAAGCTTTTCACCTGCACAATTCAGAACAGATAATACGAACATGCAATGATGTATGCCAATGAAGCTCTTACAACTACCCAATCTACCCACTTATCAATCCAATCCTACAACTCTGGTAACAATCCATTCTTCCAATATCACTGCTCTGATACCAAACTTGTGATGCCCCAAGATCTAACTTGGAAAGAATGTCAATCAATTATTCAAACAATTTACCAGAGTTATCTAAAACCTTCAATTAAACAGTCTATCAAACATCTATAAAATTTAAAACATCAATATACAAGTCGATCCAAACTCCAAAGTTCATGTACAATACTCAGGAACTACGCTACAATCACTAGTTCTGAAATCTATCCTGAGTACAAAAGAATCACTAACAATCAAAAGACAAAAACCTGAAGATCTGGATCAATTCCTATCTTCTGCTCCCTTGTCCTGACCTGAAAATATCAATCACATATAATGAGCTTTACAAAGCCCAGCAGGTCACCTAATACCTATAACTGAAATCAAAGCACGGCTATGCTATCAATATGCATGTCATTCAATCACAGTCAATCAATCTATATCAGTCAATGGTTAATGAATCGGTGCAATACGAAAATCCATAGTCAATAAAATCAGTCAATGCAGCAGCAGGCAAATCAATAAATCTAGCTCAATCAATCCATGACAATCTCGAAGAAATCCGTACACAGAAGAAAATCAGTCGATCCGTCAAATCAATCAAATCGTCGAATCAATCAATCCGTTAAATCAATCGCTATCAAATCAAATCAATACGGTCTATCAGTAATATCTATAAGCGAGATCAATAAATCCATAGGCAGTAGTAACAATGAATCTATAAGCAGAAATCAATGAATCTATAGGCAACAGTATCAATGATTCTATACTATTCATGTCCATGCTATCAATGCAATATCTATATCCATCCATTTCTATATCAATGCTCAATGTCGATGCACAACAATCAATCAATGAAATCAATGAAATCGTACGATCTAATAAATCTAATCAAAGTCGATAAAGCAGAAATCTATAAAACAATGAATCCATAAATCAATACAGTAAACATGCAATTCAATACTATATACTGGACAAGTAAAATCAACTGGTCATGTTGCTGTTGTAGAATCCGTTGCTGTTGTAGTACGTTGGTCTATCAATAAGAGTCGTCACTCTTTTTGCCCGTCGGCCGCTCGTCGGCATTTAAAACTCCTTATAACTCCCAATCGTTATATCAATGATCAATGGTTTAAAGGAAAGCCCGTCGGCCCACCATCCTGCACAGGTCAATATCAATCTTCACCAACGTTCAACCAGGTTCCATTTGGGTTCCAGTATCAATAGTCAATCAATAATCAGTTCAATAATAAATCCATAATCGATGCAATAATCAATATTAAATCAATCCAATACAATCATATCAATAGTCAAACACATATCAATTCAATCTATCAATTCCTGAAAATTCGAAAATCATACGAAAATCGGGCAGCGTAACGGCAGTCGGTCAAATTTACACAAAAATCCTGCAAAAAGACACAATTTCCAAATTCTACCAAATTACAATAGAATATCTATAAAGTCAATACAAGACTATTGTCCTATAGAAATCAAATCAAATCAAGTCCTGATATTTTTCTATTCGATTAAAATCGCGTAGAATCAATTCCGACCGGTAAAATCATCATAGAAAATACTCAAATCGTGTGTAATAATCATATCTATAACATACCAAAAGTTGTGCTGTGAAAGTTGTGTCAAATCAAAATCACGTCGAAAAGTCGACTACGAAAACACAAAACGGATCATAACTCAGTCAAAACTCAATATCTTTGAAAACAGAAATAGGGTTCGGAGTCCTTACCACGAGATCTTCACTTTTCCCAACAGCGACGTCGGACGAAAAGCGCTCCGCGGCCTCCAAAACCAGGTTTCCTCTTTTTCCTTTTCTCTTTCTCTCTCCTCAAATCAGATATTTTGAGTTAAAATGATTTTCTCTCTCATCAAAACGAGCTGATTTTCATATATCATAAAGCAGATCGGCCCGGCCGATCGCCAAATCATCCCGGGACGATCAGACCAAAAAAATCGTCCTGGACGGTTCCCAGGACTATTCTCAGGCCGATATTTTCTACAGTGCAGATCGGCCTGGACGATCCCACTATCGTCCCGGACGATCCTGAGAGGAAAATCCAAATTAGAGAGGAACAGTAAGGGAACAAGGTCTCACACAAACAAACCTGTATATGTTGATTATTGTAACTCCCACCATATAATGCACTATATTTGATGTACATTTGTGACATCAAGCAAAAGCTTTCTCCCAAGGAAGGGCCTCATTTGTAATCGACTTCAAATACTAGTGGATTCATTCAAACTGGGTAAGACCCTGTGATTTTCCCCCCTTTTTAGAGGTTTTCATGTTAAAAACTGTTGCGTCTCTTATGAACGCTACGCTCTCTCTTTCAATGGCTTGTGTGTTGAATCTTCGTACAATGCTAAAACGTTAAACTATATATTTCTCTATTGCCGCGAATATACCTAAGATACATCCAGTGGATATAACCGTTACACTTATTATCCCCCCTCAAACTGATCCGTCTGTAAAGGAAGGATGAGTTTGTCGCGTAGGAGTTGAAATCTGGTGATGGCAAGGGGCTTAGTGAAGATGTCGGCGAGCTGATCAGCAGAACATATGTGATTGATGATAATAGCTCCGTTGTCAATGTGTTGGCGAAGAAAATGATAATCCAGTTCAATGTGTTTAGTGCGAGCGTGAAAAACAGGATTTCTTGCCAGAGCAATCGCCGAAGTATTGTCGCAATAAACGGTAGTAGGAGACGACTGTGTTAGCTGAAGTTCTTGAACGAGACGTCGCAGCCACAGAACGTCGGAGACGGCAGCAGAAAGAGAGCGATACTCAGCCTCGGTAGAAGACTTTGCGACAGTGGTCTGCTTTTTAACAGACCAGGAAATAAGAGTATTGCCGAGATAGGTACAGAAGCCAGATACCGACTTACGATCGGAGCTGTCGGAAGCCCAATCGGCGTCCGCATACGTACGGAGTGAAAGATCGCTTGGGGAGATTGGTAGACCGTAGTCGAGTGAGCCTTTGATGTACCTAGCAAGCGCTTGAGAAGCTGGAAATGGTAGTTTGTCGGAGCATGCATGTACTGACAGATACGATTGGCTGCAAAAGCGATATCAGGACGCGTGATAGATAGATACTGTAGAGCTCCGGCAATTTTGCGGTAGAGATGAGGATCAGCAAAGAGTTCGCTGTCAGGTATCGGGGTAGATCGAGTTGGCGTCATTGGTGTTGGAACGGGACTGCAATTGTGAAGACCGGCATCTTGAAGAATCTTAATAGCGTAGTGCCGTTGATTGAGAAGATATCCAGAGGAAGTTTTAAGAATTTGGATGCCAAGAAATAATGATACACTGCCAAGTTGTTTAAGAGCGAAGTGCGATCGGAGATAGGTGATAAGCGACTGAATCATGGACTGATCATTACCTGTTAAAAGGATGTCATCAACGTAAATTAGAAAGTATAATTGAACGTTATGTTGTTGGAATATAAGTAAAGAGGGGTCGGAACGACTAAACCTGAACCCGAATTGAAGAAGAAGAGATGTGAGTTTGTGAAACCATAGTCTCGGTGCTTGTTTAAGACCGTATAACGATTTGTGTAGCTTACAGACATATTGCGGATATTTGGGATCGATGAAACCAGCTGGTTGTCGCATGTATACCGTGTCTGTGAGATCGCCGTGTAGAAAGGCGTTTGTGATGTCAAGTTGAAGAATAGACCAAT
Source organism: Dendrobium nobile (assembly GCA_022539455.1). Lineage (NCBI taxonomy): Eukaryota > Viridiplantae > Streptophyta > Magnoliopsida > Asparagales > Orchidaceae > Dendrobium > Dendrobium nobile. The sequence goes on along the minus strand of CM039733.1, from coordinate 14,261,304 downwards.
GCCGATGAATGGCCAGAGTAAGAAGAACCCGGATAGTCGGCATTTTCGCAACGGGGCTAAAAGTTTCAGTGTAATTGATGCCGAGCGTCTGATTGAAGCCTTGCGCAACCAGTCGAGCTTTGTAACGCTCGATAGATCCGTCTGGTAGAGTCTTAGTTTTAAATGTCCACCGACAGCCAAGAATAGGAGTGTGATCAGGTGGAGGAACTAATGACCATGTGCCTTGACGCAGGAGAGCTGCGAATTCTTCTTTCATGGCTGACATCCAATGCAGGAATTTGGATGCTTGAGCAAATGTAGTGGGAGTGATCTGTTTTGATTGAATGGCCGAAAGGTCATAAATCTGTTTAGGCTTATGTATGCCAGATTTTGCCCTTGTCTGCATATGATGTGTTGGACGGGTAGTAGAGGAAAGCAGAGGTGGTATAGGCAAAATAGGAGATAGCGGGGTAGGTTCGGCTGAAGATGACATGGCAATGTTGGGAGTGTGATGAGTTAACCGAGAGTTGTTTTGAGACAGAGCAGGCGGAAGTAGTGTGGGCGTAAGCAGAAGTGGTGAGACGAATTGAGCGTAGGTATCATAGGAAATGGAAGAATTGTCCACCGATTGTTGATATGGAAAAATATGTTTCTGAAAAGTAACATGACGAGAAATTAGCATTGTATTGGTGCTAGTATTAAAACACTTGTACCCTTTTTGACTGGATGAGTAGCCGAGGAAAACACAAGGTTGAGAGCGGGGCGAGAGCTTGTCGAAAACATACGGTCGAAGCCACGGGTAACAAAGACAACCAAAGGTTCGTAGGTGATCATACGTCGGATTGGTACCGTAGACGAGTTTGTAGGGAATCTGATTGGAAATGGACTTGGATGGTAGTCTATTTATTAGGTAAGTTGCTGTTGTGACAGCTTCAGTCCACAGTAGTTTAGGTAGAGAAGCTTCGTGTAACAGGGCACGAGTAAGATCTAATAAATGACGATGTTTCCGTTCAGCAAGCCCGTTTTGCTCGGGTGTGTGAGGACAGCTAGTTTGATGAAGGATGCCACGTTCTGCAAGAAATGATTTAAACTGATTGCTATTGAACTCACCGCCGCCGTCAGAGCGGAAAATTTTGGGGGTGGCACTAAAAACATTGTGAAGAATAGAGCAAAAATGACTAAATTTTGAAAAAGTTTCATTCTTAGAACGCATAAGGTAAAGCCAAGTGAATTTGGAGAAATCGTCAACAAAAATAACGTAGTAGTAAAAACTGTTTAAAGATTGTGTAGGGGTCGGTCCCCAAACATCAGAGTGAATTATTTGAAAAACATGCGTAGATTCAGTCAAGCTTTTATTAAATGGAAGCTTATGGCATTTTGCCATACTACAAGAATTACAATGAAAGAGATTAAAATCAAAATTAGATGCAGGTAATAAGTGTCGAAGGCTGGAGAGAACGTCGATGTGCGGGTGACCAAGTCGAGCGTGCCAGAGACGAGTGGAATGCTGTCGGGCAAGTAGAGCAGCTGGAGACGCCGGGATGACGTTCTGCACGCTGTAGAGTCCATTACGCATTTGACCATGAAGAAGAGGGCGGTGATCCTGTCCATCCTTAATGACAAAGCCGTTAGCGTCAAAAGAAATCGAGACATTATTGTCTCGGGTTAAAGCAGAAATCGAAAGGAGATTGTGAGTGAGTAACGGAACATGTAATAATTTGCGTAAATAAAGCTTACGAGCCGAATCTGGTAGAGGAAGAAGTCCTTGTCCGGCGTGCTGGATGGGAAGAGAAGCGCCATTAGCTGTTGAGATAGTATCTGGACCGTGATAGAGTGAGTTGTTTTGAAGGTTGTTGAGGTCAGAAGTCAGATGGCTTGTAGCACCGGAATCAAGAATCCAATCCTTGGTGGAAGTCGGAGTTTGATGAGAAAGGAGAGCACGCGAGTTAGTTGATGTAGGCGCGTATTTGGGATTATTCCTGTGCCAACAATTCAGGGCAATGTGACCTTGTTTGCCGCAAATTTGACACGTTGGGCGATCGGATCTGTTGGAAGGTTGGTTCGAACGAAAGTGAGACAGATCCGGGAAGGTGGAGTTGTCGGATTTCCTGTTCTTGAAGTTTCTGGTTGAGCCATTTCCTTTGTTGGAGACAGACCGATTAGCATAGAACGCCGGATTATCTTGATTTGCTGCAGCGTCTTTTTGATGTTCCCTCTATTGAGCGATTTCCTCACTACATAGCAAGGAATACAAAGTGTCGAGATCAATGGGGTGCAAAGACGTTCGGATAGAAGTCTTGAAGGAATTGTAGCTGGAGGGAAGTCCGTTCAAAATGTAGATTAGGATATCCTCAGTGTCAATTTGAGAACCCGACACCGCGATGTTGTCCACCAGATTCTTGATCTGCATGAGATATTGCTGCATTGAAGAGTTGTTCATCTTGATATTGTGAAGCTCGTTCTTGAGCTGGATGACACGAGAGCGAATGTTCGGTTGCATACGCCGTTCCAAGATCTGCCATATGTCGTGAGCATTGGAGGCGGTGAGAACATAGGGAAGGATAGTGGAGGATATAGTGGAAAACAGAGCTGAAGTAAGGTTCTTGTCAATTAGGTTCCATTTGAAGAAATCGTCGCTCGAAGTGTCGGAGGGGCAAGAAGTCTCTCCGGTGAGAAAACCGGCGAACCCATTGGCGGAGAAGTGCTGAAGAATTTGGATGCGCCAAACGTGATAGTTGTCTGCTGTTAAAGAATTGGGAACAAGAGTTTTAAGATTAGAGATTAAGAACTTGAGAGGAGCGGTCGTTGTGTAGACGGAGGTGTCGCCGAAGGTGGAGCGAGGGGCGGAGGTGGGAGAAACGGCGGATTCTTGATCAGCCATTGAGCAGGAATTGCTCTGATACCATAATAGAAAGGAAACGAAGAGGAAGAACAGTACAGGTAGAGAAAGAGTAAATTGTATTACTTAATGTGATAAAGTTACAAAGTAGAGTATATATAGACTAAAAGACAAAATAAGCAATAGGTAATTACAAAGAAACCTAAGATACATCCAGTGGATATAACCGTTACACGTATATATATATATATATATATATATATATATATATATATATATATATATTATATATATATATATATATATATATATATATATATATATATATATATAATTGCAATGCTTATATAAAATCACATGGAATCCATTCAACATTCAAATTTTCAAAACTTTGCAAAGCAAAAATCTAAACGCAAATGCTTGCCTTGTCGCTTCCTTTTTTTTTTCTCTCTTTTGCATAGTTCTATTTTTTCTTTTTTGCATAGTTCTATTACGACCTGACAGCCGAACATGTCCAGCTTATTAAGTCTTTCGTCTCCTTTCCGTACCTTGTATAATTTGCAGGTGCATCATGCTTTAAATGCATATAAATAAAATTTTAAATTTAAATGATATTATAAATTTTAAATATTATTTAATTAATTTAAACTTTATTATAAAGATATCAATTTAATAAATTTATCATTACAAATAACTGTAATAATAATTATATTCTCAATTTAGATCAAATATATTTTTTATGATGTTAGATATTGCATTGTATTACTTTAAATATTTATATAATCAAAATTTAGATTTAAGTAGAATTTAAATTTTTTATTTGTAATAAATAATATTGAAAGAGAGAAATTAAATAGTATATATTCTTTTTTTATGATGTTAGATATTGCATAAGACCATATACTTTTAATTACTAAAGACATATATTAATATTAAATATTATATTTTATACTTGAAAGTATTTAATTTGGATATTAAAAATAAATAATTTAAAAATTAAATATATTATTCAATAAAATATCTTAAAATTTCAAATAATTTTAAGAGAGTGATTTTTTTTAACACAACATATAAATGAAATAAAAAAAAAAAGACAAAATCAAAATCTCATTCATCTAAATATTATATGCTATATTTATATAATCTTTAGACTTTCATTCAATAATAATTAATTTAAAAGATGAAGCGGTGGCTAATTACGAGAAAAATGAAGTAATAGTGTCGATGATAGTTGCTGTGGGGATCAATAGCTTTATATATATAAAGCTCCATTAACATGCCATGCTCCTCACCACACACATCATCCCTCTTCTCAGCAACAAGCAGATAGAAGGAAATATTTTCTCCTCCGAGCAAACAACTTTGCTACAAAACACTTCCATCAAACAAAGATTAGCTATGGATAGCGCTGCTGGAACTAATGAGAAGGTTGGCTTCAACTCATGGTGCCCATTTCTCATATCTGATTCAATACAAAAGCTCAAGGACTTCGCCCAGAAGATTAGGAAGATTGGAAAAGATGACCCAAGAAGAGTTTTTCATTCCCTCAAAGTGGGATTAGCTCTCACTCTCGTCTCAATCTTCTACTATGTCAATCCTCTCTTTCAAGGGTTTGGCACTTCCACTATGTGGGCGGTACTCACCGTTGTTGTCGTGATGGAATACACCGTCGGTATGTAAATTAAAATATTTATATTTGTATGAAAAAATTACGTTTCATTATTCACACACAATTTACATCAAGATGGACTTAAATTCTGTTAGATTTTTATTGATTCATACAGCTCATGATGATATATAACACGAGCGTGGCCCCGGGGTTTTTGCCTTTTTAGAATTTTCCATGTAAAAATCCTTGTGTTTCTTATCTGTTTTGTTTGTGTGCTGAATATTTCATATAATGTTGAGACGAAAATTTTCCAACTCTATCACCGCGTATATTCTAGCCCGTAACAAATCTCATCAGAAATCTAAAGATATCCTATTCCATCCAAACGCAATATTCTTAAAATAATTTTTTCATGATGTTCTCAAACAGAATTTTGTTTTTAAATTTTCAGGTGGAACGTTGAGCAAAGGCCTCAACCGGGCATTTGCAACATTGCTTGCCGGAGCACTTGGCTTGGGCGCACATCACTTGGCCGCGGTCGCCGGTGACAAAGGAGAACCCATACTACTCGGTGTGTTTGTATTCATGCTAGGTAAGGAACAAAACATTAGAGTTACTATATTAATGAAACATTAATGTTGTGATACTTAAATAACTTTTTATGCTTGCAGCGGCTATGGCGACATTCTCCCGGTTTGTGCCAGAGATGAAGGCGAGACATGACTACGGGGTGACGATATTTATACTAACATTCAGTCTTGTGGCTGTATCGAGCTACAGAGAGGAAGAACTTATTAAACTTGCGTACCGGAGATTGTCCACTGTAGCCATTGGAGTTACGACTTGCCTCTGCACCTCCATGTTTGTCTTCCCAGTTTGGGCTGGAGAAGATCTCCATATGCTGGTGGCAGCCAATCTTGACAAGCTCGCATGCTTCTTGGAAGGTGAGCAACTAGGAGTTTAGTTTTCGGTCCACAGTAACTTTTATTAGATAAAAGTACATACATAAAAACTTGATTTTAATAATTTTATATTCAATCTTTTTGTTTTTCTGCATCTGGAAAAAGGCAATTTTACTGGACAGATTTTTAAAATGATATAATTTAAATTTTATTTTGGTTAAGATGAATTAAAAAACTAACGAATTTAAAAGTGATGCAAGGCAACGACTACTTATTGTCTTGGCGGGCGAGGTAGCGCCAAGCTCGCCCGCCTGATTTGCCTGGTCAGCTCGCAGGCTTAGTCATGAAGTTATTGATTAGTTACTTTTTTTTTTATGATTTATAAATTTATAGGTTTATATATATATATATATATATATATATATATATATATATATATATATATATATAATTTGAGAATTAAAAAAATAAAGCAAATTTAAAATAGAGAAACAAATAATTAAATAAAAAATTATTTAAAAGTTTTTTAATTTTTAATAGTTTCATTTAAAAAAAACCGAAAAATATCCTTTATAAAAAACCAAAAGGACGAAAAATAAAATTTAAAAAAAGAAAAAAATATCAAGTCATTAGCTCTCTTAACGACTTGTTATTTATTTCTCTTTTTTTTTTGGTTTTTTATAAATAATTATAAATTGTAAATGGCTAATTTAAAATTTTTTCTTTATATATATATATTTGACAGTTTATAAAATTTTATAGCATCATAAAAAAAATGATAATATTATTTATAAAAAAACAGAAAAACGAAAAAAAATAAAATAATTCAAGTATTTTTTAATTCGTTTTTTAGTTTTATTTTTTTTTTATAAAATTAACCAATTAAAATTTATATCTATTCATAAAAAACAAAAAAAAAACTTTTAGAGAAAATAATAAAAAGTGGTTAAGAGAGCTAACTATTTGATTTTTTTTCTATTTTTTTATTTTGTTTTTGTTTTTTTTTGGTTTTTTATAAATGATATTTTTTTTTTATAAATGAAACTTTTAAAAATTAAAAAAATTCAAATAAATTTTTATTTAACTTTTTTAAGTTTTCTTTCTTTTTTAAAATTCCCATTTTTATAAATAAATATAAATTTAAATTAAACTACATAATTATAAATCATACGAAAAGACTAATAAGTTTTTAGCATAGCTAACGACGTAATGACTCAATTCGCCAACTCACCCGCCACTAGCTCGCCTGCAGCTCAATAGTCAGTTACTACCGTCACTTTTAAATTTATTTTGACTCAAAAAACTTTTAAATGATATCATTTTTAAAATTTTTCCCATAATCCAATTTGACTAGAAATGGATTAATTGGAGCTTTGGATAAGTGGCGGAGCCAGAATTTGTTTTTAGGGGAGCCTAAATTAAATACTAAAGGAAAATCGTCCATTACCGACGCATTTTTCAGGCGGTCAATTTTCCGGTGATTTTTCGACAGTCAATTTTCCGGCGGTTTGTCATCTCATCTGGATTGTTATAATAGATTAAAATAGTTCCGTTTGACGTCTTATTATTGGAGCAAAGAGGAGCTGTAAGATCAAAATTAATAATGCAAATAACATAGCGAGAGAGAAGATAAAGGGAACCGAAAGCCGTGCTTGTGGTCGCGACTCGCGAGAGATGAGCAAAAGGGAAAACGAAGTAGGCTGTTTGGCTCGAGGGAAAGCAAGGCAATTGGGAGCGGTCTCCGTTTGTGCATGTGATATGATATTGTAGCCATAGTAAAAAATTTTATAAGAAAATTATTGTGAAAATTAGTAAGAAAACTATTTCGAACAAAACCTAAAGCATATTCTTGCATGTTAAATCATAGAATTATTAGGTCTTATTTTTTACTAAAATAATGCTAATTTTCTTATGTAAACTGATATTCCAGGCTTAAATTTGCTTTAAAATGAGTGCAACACATAAAAAAATTCAATTAATATGTATATTACAAATTTCTCAAAATAAATACAATACTTTTAAGATCCATTTTGATAAAAAAAATTTTTTATCAATAAATTATGTAACTTTTTTTATGAATATATTACATGCAATAAAAATTGTGACCGAATAATTATAGTTTAATTGCACCTCAAGCTCTTACTTTTCTTTTAAAAAAATATCTTTAATCTCTTATATCATGGATGAACCAGAAAGAACAGCACATCCCTTATGTCCTATAAAATGTAGAAAACACTTGATTCTTTGATATTTTGCTAACTTTTCTTGTGATGCAAACTTGAAGGTATGGGAGTGCAATACTTTGGGGAGAAGATGGAAAGTGGAAGTCTGGAGGGCAAGTCCTTCCTTCAAAGCTACAAAACCGTGCTTAATTCTAAGGCCACTGAGGATTCCCTGGTAAGAAAACAAGTGTCCCTGCTTGACCTGATGCTCTAAAAATTTCTGATTCAAAAACGCATAATTTGAGTATAGCTATTCGTATTATACTGGATTAAAATCTGGTTTATGCCCAATGTTTTTGATTAATTAGGCTAATTGTGTTTTCTCAATTGTAATTCAGGCAAACTTTGCAAGATGGGAGCCCGGTCATGATCGTTTTGGCTTCCGTCATCCATGGAATCAGTACCTCAAAATCGGAGCCGTCACTCGCCATTGTGCTTGCTCCATTGAAGCTCTCAACGCATACATTTCCACTCTTCAACAGTCTCACCAGGTAACTAAGGGCTTATTATTCTTCTCCATTCTATTAGATCATCTACTCATCTTTTACTAACAAATACATAATTATCTCAGACAACCACAGACCTGGAATTCAAGCAAATGGTTCAAGCTGCATGTGTAGAAATGATCAAGGAAACTAGCAAGGCTTTGGCTGAGTTATCCTCTTCAATTCGGGAGATGAAGTGGTCTTCAACCGTAGGAAAACATCATGCTATGGCGACGGAGGCCGCCAACAGAGTGAAGGCATTGGTTCCTGCGGAGAATTCTACTTTGCTGGATGTGCTCATATCAGCCACAACTGCCTCCCTGGTAACAGAAGTGGTGCGATGTACTAATCCTGTCATCGCTGCGGTGGAGGAGCTCAGTCGGCTGGTGGAGTTCAAAAGGCCGGAGCACAGTCGCAAAGCTGGTGCTGAGAGTCCGCCGCATGTTGTAATTGTTATAGAGAAGTGATTAGTGATATGGTGCTATGTTTTGGATTAACATAAAAGGTTGACAAAAATTTATAAGAGGGAGATGATTGCATGCAGATTCCATAAGAAGGAAAGTATGCATGATGACCTCTGTATGTGGTTTATTTATTCTATTAAAATAAAGTATTGGCTTTCATGTATCTTAGAAAGGGGAAATATTTAGTTCATTGATCAACAATTGTGTACTGATATTAATACTACATTAATAATGAAATCTTTTGGGTTGCACAAATCTCATGATTTTCGCTGAAGAAAGAGAGAGAGAGAGAGGGTTTAAAATATTATTCATAATGATAATCATAGGCTACAGGATATTTGATGACTTGTCAATCAAACAGGCGACCTCCCACATCAGTTAAAGGGATGTGACGGCCATGACGGACCTTCTTAATGTTGTTAGAATCATCGATCAATGAGATGATTACTTTGATTATAAAAATATCTTTGATAAACTAGTTATGAAATTTCTATAAAGTTTTTATTAAGTTCATAAGTGTTTTAAGATCAAAATTTTTGATATCCTATCAGTTGCACGCTTAATTTTAAATTTTTAGACTAGAGTAGTTTGGGTAGTAAGATTTTTGCATTACAAAAATTACAACTAGAAGAAGACCTGAAGCTTGACTACTTGGACTTTTTTGTGGAACATCATTAATCATAATCATGTACAAGTTATTTTTCTTGATCATTTCACATTTGAATATCTTGTATATAAAATTGGGCTACGAATTCTCAAAAATTTTATGAGTGATATATCGTCAAAAATTTTATCTTGATTGGGCACGAATCTTGAAGCAAAGTAGTGTTGGAAACTTCTGAAATTAAATTCGGGCCATCTGAAGTCCGATTTCAGTAAACTTATAGTCGAACGAAACATCTCAAAAAGACGAATCCAACGACACAAAATTCGACCCAATCCGAGTCTAAATGGATCCAAATCGATCGAAGAACATTTTGAAGGTTCAAACCATAAATTGAACGACCAAACGATTTTCAAACATGACATGCTTATGGTCGAATTGACTGGTTCATCGAGACAAATCTAACGAGCTAAATATCGTAGAATTCTAATATCATTAAGATACTCAAATATTTGATAAATATTTCATGTTTAAAGAAGCTCAATTCTCATACTTTACCGCCACAAATATTCTAGCCTGCAACAGTTTTGTTTTATTTGTGGGAATTGTGAGCTCACAAAATTCCATCGCACACCTCGGCCTCTCCACTCAATCGGTCTCTGTTTTCTTTTGGGTAATGACGACAGAGAGTTTTAACAAATTTAGGTTCCGGGTGAATTTTCAGAAGATAGATTGGGTTTTAGATAATACACTAGCTAACTACCTAGAGATTTTGTCGTCATTTTACGGGGACTTTATGATCTGAGTTTTGGTTTCCAATAGGCGCAAGCCCCTATAGTTAATTACCCCTCCCGATAATGAGAGAGAACTTTCGATTAAGGCTAGTCGTTGAAGAGGCCGCATTGGTTATAAGTTCAGTGTATAATAACAACAGTTTTAGGGTTTAAATTTGATTTTATGATTTGAAATTTATCACCATAAACTTAAAACAGATGATGGGGGGAATGAAGATGAGCCTGATCAAGGTCATATGGTTCAATCGTCCCGGGCTATCATGTTCCCTGGTCTACTTAGTTAACTGGACAGAAGGCAGGGGGTAGTCATGGGTTGCTTTGTCCAAGAATACCTTGTAGACCTATGTTGGTGTTTATCTAAGAGGATAGATCAGAATCCACCTAAGCTGACAGAGGGCTTTATGTCTATTGAATATACACAAGGATTTATTACTCAAGAGTTTCACGCCATCAGGTAACATACGGGCTTTGGTTGTGGTCGTAATATAATGGTGTCATTTTGCGGCAAAACCACTCGATCAGAGTGCACGTACCATGCCCCTACTGGTAAGAGATTATTTGAGGATGAATCTTACTGATACACCCGACATGCATTCGCTCATTGTGAGCTGAGGTTAATTTCAAATTTATCTCCCATGATAAACGGTTGCATAAGGTAGATGAGTTTTGGTGTTAATTTTTTAGGGGATGAATTTTATTTTAAGAATTCAATATTTTATTGGTTTTGAGATTTAACCCCTCAGATTGAAATTTATCATCTACACAATCATTAATGGGGTGATGTTAAAGCCACTCGCATTTTCATAGGAATTTGGGAGATATTTTATAATTTAAGTTATGTCAACTCCGATCTCTTCATGGAGGAGAATGAAACTTAAATATTTGACCCGCGTAGAATTCTCGAATAGTTAGATTTGTGATTCAGATGTGCCAAATAGAGCACATACGGGTTGTGTTTAGTTTTAAAATCGAACTTTATATTATTATTTGACCCCGTGCAACATTCTCAGACATTTGTGTTTGTAATTTTAACATGTTTGTTAGAGCACATATAGATGATAGATGGGCAAATATCTACGATGGGTAGAAGTCTGGCGTCAGGTAAAAAATTAGCAATGGATAGAAATCTAGCGTCTGGTAGAAGTCCGACGATGGGCAGGAGTCCAGTGATGTGTGGAAGTCCGTCATCAGGTAGAAATTCAGCAACAAACAGAAGCCCGACGTCAGGTATAAGTCTGCCAAAGGGTGGAAGTCTAGCGACGAGCGGAAGTCTGATGTCGGGTAGAAATCTGACGACTGGCCGAAGTCTGCCGTCAGGTAGAAATCCAGTGTCAGGCATATGTTCATCGGGTAGAAGTCCGATGAAAGTCTGGTGACGGGCATAAGTATAGTGATGGGCAGAAGTTTGGCATCGAGTAGAAGCCTGATGAAAGCCCGACGATGGGCATACATCCGAGACCAGACAGAAGTCCAGCATCGGAGAGAAATCTGGTAAGTTTAGCATCTAGTAGAAGCCTGACGAAAGTCCAGTGATGGGCATAAGTCTGAAGACAAGTGGAAGTCCGATGTCGAGTAGAAATCCGCAACGGGAAGAAGGCTGTCGTCTAATAAAATTTGGTGACGAGCAGAAGTTTAATGACGGGTGGAAGCCCTGTGATAGGAGGAAGTTTAATGTCGGGTAGAAGTTTGTTGAAAGTTCAGTGACAGGAAGAAGTCCGACAACGGGTAGAAGTCCGATTTGGTGGACGGGCCGAACTCCGATGTCAGTTGGCCGTCGGGCAAAACTTTAGCATTAGTTTGTGGTCGGGCAGAACTCAGGCATCGATAGGCAACCTAATAGAAGTCCGACGATGGTTGAGGAGGAAGAGTCTGGTGGCTATATTGCTCTCTTCCCTCTTTTCCTTTTCTTCTTTCTCTTAGGCCACCTTTTTCCTCTTCTTTCCTTGCTTCCATGAGAAATAAGGGGTTTATTTACAGTTTTATGAGATTGGCATAGCCATTAAATTGGAGGAAAATCATTGGTGCATTGGGAGTGGTTTGATTGGGCAACCGGTGTTGAATCCCTTGATCATGGGTCATTTATTTGACATTTGAATTGCTTAGTGATGTCCAAATTTGACAATCTTGGGCTCATTGGATTTGTCTCGTCAAGCCGCTTGATTCGACTACAAGCATGCCATGTTTAGAAATCATTTTGTAATCCAAATTATGGTTTGACCCTTCCAAATATGATTTGAGTATTCGATTTTGACTCATTTGGGCTCGGATTGAGTTGAATTTGGTGTCGTTGAGTTTGTATTTCTAATATGTTAAGTTCGACTATAAGTTTGCTGAAATCAGAATTCATATGATCTCTAATTTAATTTTTGAAGTTTTCAACTTAATTATGCCCAGAGATTCGTGCTTGATCTAGATAATTTTTTGATGATGCATCAATACTAATTATGTTTTCTGAAATGTAATTTTGGCAAACTTTTCAAGATGGGAGCCCGGTCAAGGTTGTTTTGGCTTCTGTCATCCATGGAATCAGTGCCTAAAAATCAGAGCCAAAACTCACCATTGCGCTTGCTCGATTGAAGATCTCAATGCATATATTTCCACTCTCCAGCAATCCCAACAGATAACTAAGGGCTTATTTATCATGTATTGTATATGTGGTTTAGTTTATTCTATTAAAATAAAGTCAGGACATTCATGAATTTGGTGTCGTTGAGTTTGTATTTATAAGATGTTCAGTTTGATTATAAATTTGCTGAAATTGGAATTCATATGATATTCGATTTAATATTTGAAGTTTCCAACTTGATCTTGCCTAGAGATTCATGCTTGATTAATATAATTTTTTGATGATATATCAATTGCCTCTTATTTTCAGACGTCGAAGTTCCAGGAGTCTAAAAATAGTCATCACAACCTTTAGAGAAGTTTTTATGTGATTTGAAACTTAGAAATAATCTGATCTTGGGTGTAGAGGCCCAAATTGGCTTTAAAAGTATAAAAATTGAGCCTGAAAAGTCAAAAAATAATTTCGAGGACCTAAAAAATATCTGCTTTGAACTGTCCTGGCCAAAAATCGAACTCGAATGTTGGGTAGTCGATCCATACCCTTTTTTTAAGCACCGAACACTAACATCTAACAACTATATTTTAAATGGTATAATCATTCTCCTTTGATAAGATTAACTTAGACGACCATCACTTTTTTTTAATGACAATCTAAATATTTAAGACTCAAAATTCCATTGTGAACGATATCTTTTGCAATCATTAATATATATATATATATATATATATATATATTATTGCGGACTAGAATATACGCGGAGATAGAGTTAGAAAATTTTTGTCTCAGCGTTGTACGGATATTTAGCACACAAACAAGAGAGAAATAAAAACACTAGGATTTTTATGTGGAAACCCTAGAAAGGAAAAAAAACCACGGGGCCACGCCTAGTTGAAAAAGTTCCACTAGTATTTTCTTGAGTTACAAGAGTTTGACTCATTTGCAAAAGCTAGGATGATCAGATTACAATGAATCACTTCCGGATTGAATTCCAGTTACACACAAGTTGTTGTATTCGAATTGAATTCAGAGTCACTTAGAATTTTGGCGTCACTTGGAAATCAGGTAGAGTTTCGACCTCACTTGAATGTCAAGTAGAATTTCGATATAACTTGGGCAGAATTTCAGCATCGCTTGGGCATAATTCTGGCGTCATGTAGAATTCCGGAGTCACTTGGGCATCAAGAAGAATTTCGACGTCACTTCGGCGTCGGGCAGAACTACAACGGTGGTCGAGAAGGAGTTTCTTTGCTCCTATCCTTCTCTTCTTCTTCTCTTCTTCTACTTGCTTGGGTCCCCTCTCAAGAGAAATGAGGGGTCAATTTATAGATTTTTGGAGTGGCATGGCTCATAAATAGGAGGATGATCAAAGGCAAAGGTAGAGTGGTTCGGATGGACGGCCAATATTGAATCCCTAGATTATATACCGTTCGTTAGGAATTTGAAGATCTTAATGATGTCTGAATTTGGTGATCTTAAGCTCGTTGGATTCATCTCGTTGAGCCGCTCGATTCGACTATAAGCACGTTATATTCTGAAATCGTTTGGTAACTCAAATTGTGGTTTGAACTTTCCAATAGCGCTTCGTGTGCTTGATCTGGACTCATTTGGGCTCGGATTGAGTCTAATTTGGTGTCGTTGAGTTCATATTACCGAGACGCTCAGTTTGACTATAAGTTTACTGAAATTAGAGTTCAAGTGATCCTGGATTTAATTTTTGAAGTTTCCGACTTGATTTTGCGTCGAGATGATGAATATATATATATAAAGTTACGAGGAAATATATCCTAACTTTTTCTTATTAAATTTTATTCAATATCAAAATGAAAAATTATATCTTCCGTCATAAATATTCTGTTGCCAATATTTATGATTTTCACGCATTCTCCGTAAGAATTTTTAATTGGCAATCATGTCCTAAGGAATTTTTTCCATTGGATGAGTAGATCATAACTGTTTACCTTCCCATCCAAATAAACAAAGGACTAGATAATCGTAGGCTTCGAGAGGAACTTTTATTGGGTGCGGAGTGCCGATGTAGCTCTGTGTATGCAAACAAGTAGTTTTGTGCCACGTGGAGCCCACCTTTATCCCACCGTAATGAGGAGATCGTGTGCTCTGTTTACCCGATAACTCGTTAACACGAACCATCCGAACTACTTCAAAAAATGCGCGGTACCCATATCTTCGAGAACATTCGAAACGTCGCTTCCTTCTTTCTTTTTCGGGCGATTTGCTAGATTACAGTCCATCTTCCACAAGGAGAAGTTGCAGGTTGTATTTTTCGAACGAAGCAACTTCATCTTCTACGCTAAGCCTGCTGAGCTTCATCGTCGCAATGGGAAAGGTTTTTTTTTTCCTTGAGGTTTTATGTATTTTTCATTAATTTTGAGCTTTTAGGGTTTGGTTTGAATGATGTTGTGAATGCCATTTGCTCGTTAAGTTGTGTGAAAAAATGTACCGCTCGGTACCGTTGGGTACCGGTGGGTACCGCTGCGTTATCCGAATGTGTACTCAGCGGTACCTACCAGATTAAGTTGGGATATTTTTGTAAGCATTCTAAGTTCTACAAGTCATTGTAGATCTAGGGTTTGTTGTTAGAGTTTATTCTTTAATTTACCGCATTCCGTGTACTCAGCGGTACCCGAGTTGTATTGTAATCTTTTTCCTGGTTTCGCTGGGTACCACTCGGTACCTCTAGGTATTACTCGGTACCTCTCGGTACCAGTCGGTACCTCTAGGTACCGATTGGTATCCATAGGTACCGACCGGTTCGTAGATGTACCAAACTGGAATTAAAGCTTTCCTAATCAATAACGCAGGGATATGTGCCGAAGATTAGTTTCCGTTGCAGAACATCAACCTTCAGAGAAGTTTGTAATCATTTAGTGGAAATATTTGGCGAGAACCTGGTTGAGAGTTTGAAGCAATATAATCTGCATCATTTTCTTTTTATACCACGTCTAGTGCAGAATGTGCCGTTGGTTTACAAGTTGTTGTCCTGCTGGGACAGTAAGAAACAATGCTTTCTCATTAAGGATCAGAAGTTACTATTCACTGTCGATGAAGTTGCTATGATTTTAGGATTACCAAATAGAGGCAACAATTTTGAAATTGGTAGTGCTAGAATTACTGGTAAATCAGCTAATGATATTAAGAAAGAGGTGATTAGTTTAGATGAATCTACGACAATGCCTGATGTTTTAAAGAAATTCATAATTTTTTTGTTGTCAAACTTATTTTTTCCTCTGCACAACTATCGAACACCAGCTTCTATCATCAGTGTGGCTAGAAATGTTGAGAAATTTTTATCGTACAATTGGCCGGATTCAATCAGAGAATTCCTTGTTGCTGACTTTAACGCCATTGCAAAAAAGATGAAGAAAGGACAGCCACTCGGTTACTTGAATGGATTTGTTCATATTATAATTGTGAGTGCATTGAATTTAAATTGTTTTGTATTAATTGATGATGTTGATTATTCATATATTTTAAGTTGATATTATTATGTATGAGTTCAGATATGGTTTCTTGAACATTATACACTCCACGAACCATTGAACTCAAAGTCAAGACCACGGTTTCTCCGCTGGGGATCCGATGTAGTTTACAACGATGCAGATGCATCTAGTTTATTTGATGGTCTTGAAGTTGGTCATTTATTAACTTCTTTTGATGCTATAACAACTGAGGAGAGGGCTTTACTAGCAAATCCTCCCCCACAGACCCCACAGACATCACCCGACAAAGTTCCTAACAAAGAGATCATCTTGCACACACCTCATGAACATCTTTCTACACCTCCAACATCACCTACACCCAAGAGTCCTCTAAGACAAAACACCCCACCCCCAAGCCTAGTTCGGCCGCCCCCTAGCCCAATCAGCCCTGGTGGACCAAGCACTGAAACACCACCTGTGTCACATAGCCAGCAGCAATAGCAACAACATACTCCCCCACCTGAAGGACAACAGGATTATAGAGGTGAATATATACAGAAGGTTTTAGATCAAAATAGATTTCTGAAAGGTAGGTTAATAACCTTGGAGACAACAATGTCTCTGAATGAACGAAGAATGGAGGCAATTGAACATTATGTTTTTGAGCAGAGGGAAATGAATAAGAGATTGGAAGCAATGGAGAAGTTCTTATCTGAGAACTTCCCTTCATTCAACTCCTCGACTGCAGCAGTTCATGTTCAATCTTCATCCAGGACTATGAGTGATGAAATGAAGAAGGCAGAGTGTGCAGAGGTTATTGCCGAATGTATGTTTGAAGACACCCAGCCAATAAAGGATGTTCTTGCCAAACCTGAACCAAGCAGCTCAGGCATAGCCAAATGTGTGAGAGGTCGGGTTGACCGTAAAGCTAAAGAGGTTAAGACACCATACACCAAGGGTCAATATAAGAGGAAGGTGTTAAAAAAAGCTGCTGTTAGGCCCTCCCCAGCTAAGGTTGAACTTACAAATGCTCTGATTGAAGTTGAAAGTCAAAGATCACCTGGACCAAGGCCAGCTCCTACCAAAATAGATTATCCTGGTCGACAAATGATTAGTGACGATATGAGGATGTTTATCGACGCTTGCCTTGAGAAATATACTGATATGTAAGTATGTAACATTGCAAATTATATGTAAAGGCTTTCTGGTACCGATTGGTACTGGTAGGTACTGGTAGGTATCGTTCGGTACTGGTAGGTATCTTTAGGTACCGGTAGGTATCGTTCGGTACTGGTAGATACTGATAGGTACTGATAGGTACCAGCTGGGTACTGGTAGGTACACTTCATATTTTTACACACAGGCTTTTATTTTGCAGGTCAGATACAATTTATACTGCAGGAAACATCCAGATTTTTAGAAGTCAAATCGATGAACTATTAACAGACCAATATCTGGACGACAACCACATCGACGCCTTCGCTAGTTTGCTGGCTGAGAAAAATAAACTTCGTCCTGGCCTTTATCAACCATTTATTTATGTTTCGAGTCTGCATTGGGTAATGGTGTTATTTTTCTTGCTATAACTGAATATGTTTAAAAGTTCTCCTAACTCGAGTACACATACAGGCATCCAAGAAATATGATATGAAAAGTAAGCAGTACGTGTCGCACATTAACAAAGATGCAGTTACCGCTTCTAACTTTCTGCTACTACCAGTAAATGATAATGAACATTGGACTCTTCTGGTTGCTTATTTGAAGAAGGCAACTTGGTATTTTTTTGATTCGTTACCTAACCCCCATCGAGCTGTGCTTCTAATAGTGGTTAGTCGGGTGCTGTACTTTTTAAGTGTGCTGTACATATTCGTATTGTGAAATTAACGTTAATTTTACTTAACTATGATTACAGATTAATCACTTACAAGAGGAAACTCAGGGCTGCTTTCAAACTGATATCAAAACATGGAAAATTCTGGAAGCCGAGGGAGTTCCAACACAAACCAACGGTTTTGACTGTGGGATGTTCGTTTGCAAATATATGGAAAATGTTATTCAAACTAACTCTGTTAAATGGGATTTACTAATGAACTTGCAAGCTGAAATGCCTAAGTTTAGAGCTGAACTTGCATTTATATTATTATGTTCCACATTGAAACGATAGTCTTGCTACAGTTATAAAAGGTAAATAGATAGAACGTTCTTAATTGGTAAATATGTCAGTACATTTTAGTTGTTTTACTTCTTAACTAGACAGCGAACATGTTGTTGGAGTTGCATTTGTGTAGGACAACATCCAAATTCTGTCAGTAACTCAAACTGTAAATCTTGCTAGTCTTTAATATCCAAAAACATCTTCTTTTTGCGACCATGAATACGTTCATTTTTTAATTGATGATACAAATCAATTAAAAACCTATCTTCAGCTGGATCCCACGGGTGATAAAGAATTACATTCTCAACATCAGAAGCTCGCCTGACCATATAATCAGAGGTTGTTAACTTTCCTTTACAAGTCAGCTCATGATAACGCTGCTGCAAGAAATGAACACTTGCTTGGTGATGATAATTTGCAAAAATATTCTTTTGGACAGCTTTCCAACCCGTAGAATTTAAGAACTGACCTGATCGATTTTCCTCGAAAGCAATCTCCTCCCTCCATGCCACTTTAAGCAAACTATCACACCGATCATGCCATGTATGAACACAGCATCTAGATATTTCATTCCGTCTTGCTTGCTGTTCAAGTTCACATTCTGCAGCAATATCCACGCAGTAATGCATTCTAATTGTGGCAAACTCGACAAATTCTTTGATTGGCAAGCCGAGATGCAGTTTGGCATCCGGCCACCGAAGTTTATAAACCATGATAGAACTATTAAAAAAACCATGGACTTCCTAAATTTATATATCTTTAAAATTCAACTACCACAGTTAATAACACAACCACCCATCTTAAATATCTGCAACAGTACAACTGCCCAATTTAATTTCAACAAACATAGTAAATATCAACCCAAAACAATAACGTTAAGTTCAAGCACCAGCAAATCCGCGGTATCGATCGGTACCACTACTTAAAAGTACCTACCGATATCGAGAGGTACCGAGAGGTACCGAGAGAAACTTAGAAGATCGGTACCGATAAAAAAATGCCGAAGTTTTTAGAATAAGATATCAATTGCAATAATGACAGAAATCAAATAAAAATAAATTCGAAATTCTGAATATTCATCCAAGCCTTTCAGCATCAATAAATCCATTCATCATGTTTAAATATTCAGGGTTGGGCTGACTGGTTGGTCGACGAAGAAGCCACTCATCGGTGAAGCATTCCGGTATGTTCAAAAAGGGAACATGACTAAAACGTTCCACATGTGTTTGCTGATGAGTTGAAGCAAAATAATCTGGAATGTTTGCAAAAGAAACTTGGCTACTAGGTTCCGCTGGTGTAGGCTGTTGAGTTGAAGCGTAGTATTCTGGTATATTTGCAAAAGAAACTTGACTACTATGTTCCACTGGTGTAGGTTGATGAGTTGAAGGTGTAGGTTGTTCCTCAGCTTTCTTCCTCTTCGGCTTTCTTTTTTCCCAATGACTCTTCAACCTTGCATTTGAAACTCCTTTGGGTCTGTGCTTTATAGGGTCTTTTATTTTAGTTCGCATGCTTGAGTTCGTATCTAAGTTTGAGTCCTTGCTGGCATTTAATATGAGATCCACATTCTCAGCAATCTCAGACATTGCATCAATCATGTACTGTTCTGCTTCAGTATTCCCTTCCCCTCTAGTGCTAATTTGATATGCAAATCTAGTAAAATAATTTCTGAAATTCATACTTCCTATGCCATCCGAGGTGCTTCCGGTAGCTACCATAGATGACAACGGCCTGTCAGAGTAAAGCTCCTTTCTTGCTCGGACTGACCATCTTTTGAGTAGATATTTCGGAGGTATATTTATTATATCAATCTGCCTTATCACTCTCAAGCGGTGAGAACATAGTATCCCCATCATACTGAATTTCCCACAGCTGCATTCGATGCTACCTTCCGCATCATCAAAATTAACTGTCTAGTGGCGAGGCTGATCAATGTTCACAACAGTTTTGACAAAAAAAGTAGATAAGTCAGTTGAGGCTTGAGCTATGCACATTCCACGTACACCTTGTAAAAAATCCTCCTCAAAGAAAGAATACAATTTATGCGAATAAAAACGTGCGGCCTGCCTAAGAATTGGACTACTCTTTACTAAAGGGAAAACATCGGACTGACTACATTTGAAGTCTTCATCCTTTTCATTCCGACGCCATGTCTTCATCACCTTCTCTAGTCCCAAAAAACACTCAGTGATTGTGCTAGTAGGCTTAGAAATGTCGTGGCACACATTGTTAGTGGATTCACTGCGCTGTGTTGAAAGAATACCAAGGTTAAAACAAGTCTTGTTGTATACTGTGGACCACTTGTGCCTTATTTTGTGGAGCTCTTTCAACCACTCATGGCTATGAAGGTCCCCTTCATTCAGCATTTCAGTCCAAGTGCTTTCAAACTCTTCCTCTTAATCACACTTGCTGAAACATTTATAAATCAACCCTCTAATCTTGTTGTTGCTCTTGTAACAATGCACCTTGGATGGAAGCTTCTTCATGATGTGCCATTGGCAAAGCCTATGGCGTGTTTGCGGAAATGCAATTTGTATTGCCCGAGACATTGCCTGATCATGATCAGTAAAAATTGTAATGGGATGTTTACCACCCATTACTCTCAAGAATGTTCTAAACAGCCATGTAAATGATTCTACTATTTCTTCAGACAGAAATGCTACCCCCAACAGAACATTCTGCCAATGGTTATTAACTCCAACAAAAGGTGCACAAGCTAGATTGTATTTGTTCAGTCTATAGCTGGTATCAAAAATTATAACATCTCCAAAGTAGTCGTAGTCTATCCTTCCCACACCATCAGCCCAGAAAAAATTCATCAATCTATCCTCCTCATCATATTGGACTTCCTACACAAACATGTTATCATTGTTTGCTCGGTTTTTAAAAATTTCTATTAGGGAATTGGTATCCCCAGTCTCAATCTTGCATCTTCTGTTTCTCTGAACAAAGTTATATGCATCTCTTCTTAAAAAACCAACATACTCCCTCCCACCAACTTCATCAGCTAAGTATGTGAATGCATCAATGGTTCTAATCCCAGCATCAGTCATAGATTTAAAAACAAATGCTCTCTCTTCGGTAATATTCCTGCATGATCTCAATAAATGTTGATCTTCAGGCCTTGCCAACTCATGGTTGTGGTTCTCAACACATTTATTAACCTTCCATTCCCCATCTTGATCAACTGAAAATCTAATCATCGAGGGACACCCAGTCCTAGTATTGACTTTCCTGTATTTCGATTTGGCATTCAGGTCAAGGCCCTTCTTAAAACCAGCTTTCGAACATACAAAATCTTTCATCCGTATCTTCCTCGAATTAGGCCAGTAACAGTGATGATCTTTGCAAACACTAAAACCAACACTATGCGCGTATCGACAATAAATATCATAAGCATCTTTCTCACTATTACAAACAACCTACGAACAACAACCAAGAAGAGTTTAATATTGGAAACACACACACAATTTCAAAATATCTTCTGTACCAATCGGTACCTACCAGTACCGACCGATACCTACCGATACCTAGCGGTACCGAACATTTAAAAAGGGTACTAAACGGTACCGCCAACCCACCAATACATATATTCTCACCAATACAAATTTTTTAAAACACTAAACAAGTCACGGCTTTCATATCATATTTACCGATAATATATCAAAGTTTGGTTGGGTATTCTGTTGCAAACCATCTCCACCTCTAAGCTCTGACTCTTGCGTAAAACCTTCCATCTCCGACCAGTCGTTCATCTCTTCCGGCACAGTATCCATCTTCAGACCTTACGCCTCAAACCTCAGACCTTACGCTCTTCTCGTGCTTTCTGAGGTTTCAGGTGTTACGAGAAAAAAAAATTTTAACTGAGGTAAAAAAACTGCGCCAGCAAATATAACCCTAGCTTTTACCGCGCATTTTTTGAAGTAGTTCGGATGGTTCGTGTTAACGGGTTATCGGGTAAATAGAGCACACGATCTCCTCATTACGGTGGGGTAAAGGTGGGCTCCACGTGGCACAAAACTACTTGTTTGCATACACAGAGCTACGTCCGCACTCCGCACCCATAAAAGTTCGAAAAAGAGCTAGAAAAGAAGAGCATGTGCTCTCGATTTTTTATTTTATTTTGAGGAAGAGGTGGACCCATTTCGCTCAGATTACTATACTAAACTGACTTCATAAGTTTTATTATAGCTTAATTACTTTATATGAAATCATAAATTCCTAGGAGTGTCAATATTTGACACGACACAACAACCCGACCCGAACCCAACCCGAAAAATCCGGGTTGAACTCGACCCGTTTGATAAACGAGTCGGGTTCGGCTTCACAGATTTGACCCGTTTGATAAAACGGGTCGGGTCGGGTTGACCCGACGGGTTACCGGGTCAACCCGAAAACCCGTTTAATTTAAGAAAATAGAGAAATGTTTCTATACAAATGAGTTCCCCGATGCTCATTTGATGGATTCCTCAGCCACTCCATAACAAGCTCCTTATCCTTGCCCCGTCCAATGAGATCATTTTTAGGCAAGGATCTGTTTCAACTTTCACGTGCTCCGTGCAGCTCAAGCTGCTGCTTCTGAAGCTCCTTCTTTGCGTTTTTTACAAGATGAAAGAAAGTATCAACACCAGTTGTTGTAACTCTATCAAGTTTCTACACAACCGTCTCCAGTCGCTTCAAGGTGGGATCAATTTTGAGAGCACGTTTGCCAAATTTTTTTAAAGCTGCCGGGTCGCGGATCGGGTCGGGTCAACCCGGCAACCCGGCCGGGTCGGGTTCGAGTTGAAATGTCCGACCCATTTGTAAAAATGGGTCGGGTTCGGGTTGACCCGTTTAGATATGGGTCAGGTCGGGTTCGACCCGAACCCGGCGGGTTGACCCGAATTGACACCCCTATAAATTCCTGTGAGACCCCGCTCTATTACCGTTGCATATGGAAAGGCGCACCCCTTGCGCACGTAGTTTGCTCATTGCAAACTGGCTTCAGTTTTTTTTTTTTTTGGAAATTTCGGGGCAGAGCCCTTGTATTAAAAGAAATCAATTACAAGTAAACCTATAGGAACAAAAGAAAAGAGAGCAAAAAAACTAACATCCCCAAACTGCAAAGAAAAACTGCAGTGAGGGATCGAAAAATTTCAATCATTAGACTCGGAGAAAAAAGACTAGAACTCAAACAACGATATCTATCATAAGATAGCAGTCATATCAGCGAAGCAGGCTCCGGTTGCCAAAAAGACTGAAGGCAATAGAAACATGGTTGCAGCGCACTAAAGATGAAAAAATTGTCATCACAGATCCTCCAACCGCAGGCGTCAGAAATCCATTCTTCGCAATCCCACAGCCAGGTTGCCACGAAGGCCTTCCATGGCTAGAATGGAGGAGTTCGGTCTTGCTCATCATCGTCAGATTGTCAAAAACCTAGTAATTGATGCAATCAACTAACAGCAGTTTTCCATAGCATGTATTAAAAAAAAAGAAATATGCCTTGCTACTGAACAGAAATGAAACCATCTCAACACATAAAAGGATCAGCCCATACTTCAAAACTGCATTAGAAAAGAAAAACCAAACCTTCCGAGAAAATATGGGAGCCCACTTCTCAAATATGTATCACATAAACAGTTTCAACTTAGCCAAAACCCAAATAATCAGAACCCAGGAGCCCAGGTGGAAAAAAGACTTATAAACCCTTAAATACAAGTGAATCGTTGCAGTAAATGGTCTTTGTTTTTCCATTTTGAAATTTTAAAACGGATAGTAGTGGATATTGAGCATATAATATTGACTGAAGCAGCCCTCAAATTAGAGAAACGACAATTATTTCTCTCTTTCCATATGTGATAAATGATGCAATTGATAGTTAAGTAACAAAAAATTCTTTTCCAGCCTACTATAGCATTGCAAATGCTCAACAAAATAAAAAATCTAAGATAGATTTGGCCTCAATAAAAAATAATTAAGCTAAGGCAGCAAAGCAGTGAGGATATTATAAGTGAAATCACAAGCAAAAAATAGGTGAGAATGGTTTTCTGGAATGTTTAAACACAAGGAGCAATCAAGAGGAACCTGAATCCCCTTATGTAATAAGTTATTAGCTATCTTTAGTTTCCCAAGCATTGCCATCCAAGAAAAACAAGCATATATAAGGGCATGTTTTTTTTGTGCCAAATAAATTTAAACCAATTAATCTCAGGCAAATGAGAGTAGAATTGACTGATGAAATCTCTAAATAAATGCTTGGAAGAGCCTTTCCAGAATAAATCTGATTTTTCAGTGATTTGAGTGCCTAAGATTGCTGCAGAGAGAGCATGAGGAATAGTAACAGGCAATTGCCACTGACCATTGAAAATATAATCCTTCACCAAATTTCCCACAAACACATTGGTGTTATACTCAACAAAAATTGGGTTACCATGTAGTCACGGGTCCCAGGACATAGACAAAGAACAGTCTTTTGCCACAGAAAAAGAGATGCAATTTTTAATATTCATAGCAGTAACACATAAACTTTTCCAAATTTTAGAGGCTTGTGAAGGAGGGGGTTTTCAAGGAGAGTCATATTTAGCTTTATACTAGGAGCTCAAGAAAGATTGGTATTTATAGAATCTACAATAATTGAGCAATTAACATCATGTGAGAGAGCCTCAATAGAAGGAATAGCAAGGCCTCCAAAACATTTAGGTAATATGACATGAGACCAAGCTATAAGGTGAAGTTTTTTCTCATTAATGTTACTATGAAATAAGAATCTAGAGCAAAGTTTATTGATGGTAGCACAACAAGCCTTGGGTAATATAGATCCTCTGATCCAATAGGCGATGGTATTGACAATAGTGAATTTTAGAAACTAGACCCTACCTACAAAAAAAAAAAAAAGAAACTTGGTTTTCCAACTAGCAAGTAGAGCAGAAACTTTGCTCAGGAGTGGTTGAAAATGAGAAAAATTATTAACTTGGAGGAGATCGGAAGTCTCAAGTAGGTGAAGGAGTTATTAACTTGGTGGATGCCAAGCTCATCATATATAGCTTGAGAGTCATGCACATTGTTAGAAACAATAATGAAACTTTTAACAGCATTGACATGAAGCCCAGAGATATGACCAAATTCTTGCAAACATCTATTCAAGCCAACAGCATTTTCTCGGGAGGCAACCGCTAAAATAGGGAGATAATCAGCATACATCAAGTGGCTAATGCAAACATCTTTGCATTCAATACCCTTGAAGCATAATGTATTAGATGTGCTTTGAAGCATGAAAGATAACCCATCCATCACAATATAAAACAATAGAGGTGAAAGGGGGCAGTCTTGGCGAAGGCCAGATGTGGATTTTAAAAAGCCCTCCAATGAACAATTTAAACAAACTGAGAAGTACATATTGGATATGCAACCTTTAATCCAGGAAACAAAAACCTCTCGGAAACCTTTCTGTAGAAGTCTAGCAATAAAAAATTCTCTAGAAATATAGTCAAAAGCCTTCTTAATATCAAGTTTAGCACAAAATCTCTTATGAGGTCCCTTAAAATCTCTAAGAATCTCAGAAGCCAAAATAATGTTATATGTAGATCATCTATTAGAGATAAAACTAGACTGGCTATCATGAATAATATAAGGAAGTGTGATTTTAAGCTAATTAGCAATGGTTTTGGCCACAATTTTGTAAAAAAACATTGCAAAGAGATATATGTCTATAATCATTGATGTTGGAAGCATGCAAGCCTTTAGGAATCAGTGTAATAGCAGTGGCTTTAGTCCCTTTAGAAAGAGAACCATTAGAGAAGAAATTGTTAACCGCTCTAAACACCTGCAACCCAATAATGTGCCAAGATTTTCTATAGAAAGCATATGAGAAACCATCAGATCCAGAAGAGGAAGACTCATTGCCCTAAAAAACCTTATTTTTTACCTCAGCAAAAGTAATAGGAGCCACCAACATACTTAAAAGGTGATCTGGAACCTTCAAACCATAAGGAATATGTAAAGGCCAAGCTTGGGTAATAGGAGGAGGATTGTAAAAAACCTTAAAGTGATTGATAATAGCCTTGGCAATATTAGAAGTAGTAGTAAAGTGGCCTTCAGAGGTAGTAATCTCTTTAATGATATTCATGTTGTCATGGCTTCTAAGCTTGGCATAAAGCAAACCAAGGTCCTCTTCCCCATTAATAAGCCATAATGCTTTAGCTCATTGAGAAATCCAAGAAGTTGCAAAAAGGCAAGGTTTTCATTTATGTTTTTCAAGACACTATTGAGCACCTCATTTAATGGTTGAGATTGTATATCCAAGAGGCATTGGTGCTTCTTACTCTTTAATTCCAGAATAGAACTAGAGAGAGAGTTAGAGGAGGCCCAATTCCTATTCTTAAGAAACCTTTTAAGACAATGAATGCTATGATAAAAAGAAGTAATTGGACTCTTGGAAGTCCTAATGGAAAAGGTAGAAAAAACATCATCCCAGTGGCCTTTCATGTTGACCCAATAGTTTTTGAACATAAACCTAGAGGAGGTAGGTTTATCATGGAAAGGTATTAAAATAAGGGGGGAGTGGTCAGAGCCAAAGGGAGGCTCAACCTTATGTAAAACCCCTCAGAATTGAAGTTCATTTTTTTTAGTGCTATTAGTCCATACGATCTGACTTTAGTACGGGACGAACTGAAGAAATTGTGAAAATCTGTATGGTTAGTACGTATGAACTGAATGTACGAACCTGAGTTCGTCCGTAAGAACCTGAATTCGTCCGGGATGAACTTTGTCTAGAGGAGAAATCGTCCCGGGATGAATAGGAATCGTACCGTACAATCCTGCTTGATAAATATCTGATTTTGAGATATTTTGAAGAGAGAGAAAAGAAGGAGAGAGAAATAGAAGGAAAGGCTTGGTTTCGGAGGCCGCGGAGCGATTTTCGTCCGTCGACATAGTTGAAAGATTTGTTCGTCTCGCAGTAAGGAATCCGAATCCTATTTCTGATTTCGAAGATTTCATGTTTTGGTGTTTTTCTGCTCAGTTTTGTTTTTTCGTTACCGAAAAATGTGCATATCATTGTATTGACGAAACTTTTACCCCGTAACTTTTAGTATGTTATGGAAATGACAATTTTGGACGATTTGAGTATTTTCTAGAAAGTTTTCACCGGATATTTTGAATTCTGCAGGATTTTTATCGAATAGAAAATTATCCAAATGTTGAAAAATATTGATTCAGTACAAGTAAAGTTTTGAAACATTATTTTACACGATTTCTAATAATTTGGTAATTTTTTAGAACTGTGCCTTTTACACCAACTTCTATCTACTATACGATATTTTAAGAGATTTTCCAAATTGAGCTAAATCGTATTTATTGGTTGCAATGCGTTGATGATAATGATGAATGTGGTTATATGATTGAAATTATTATTATATTACTGTGATACCACTGTGTGTGTGAAAGACAAGTAAAGACTTGTTGAACCGTTGGTTGGAGACTGATTGACCTGTACAGGATGGTGGGCCGACGGGCTTTCCTTTAAATACGGTTTGATTTTATCCTCTACTGATCAAGTGATTACTGAAGGGAGTTATAAGGAGATGATTACTGTGCCGACGGGCAAATAGTGACGACTCTATTTACTAAGCCAACGGATAAGATACAAGATATATGATGCAAGATTGAAAAACATCGTAATAGCCTGGGCTTTTACTTGTTGAGTATGATTACTGAACAACATGTGTTTAATCATTGTTCTTATTGTTATTGTACGAATTTACTGTTTCTGCATGATTTTACTATCCTATTATTTTTGTTCATGTCACTGGATTGTTACTAATACTGATACTGATACTACTGATCCACTGTACTGACATTATGCACGTGATATATTAAATAAATGACATGTGATTCATTAAACACGTGATATAGATTATTGGATTGCATGTGATTTACTGAGCACGTGATATTGGATAACTAAATTACAAATGTACGTTTTGATACGATTCTAAGATATTGATTAATTTTATAGAAATTGATTTGATTTCAACAGTCATGAACGATAGTATTGATTTGATGTTTTATACCGACTGATATTATTGAACCGATGAATTCTCTTTATACGATTGATATTATTGACATGATGATTTATTAACTGATTTGATTAGTATTACCGATAAAAAAAAAATTTTAATGATTTGATTGAGATTTTAGATACGATGATTTATCTACTGAATTGACTGGTGTTATAGATACGGTGACTACTGTAGAGATTTGATACACGTATTGATTCATTGAGCTTTATGAACTTTTATATTGTTTATTGATTCTTCCACTGATAATGATGGCTTCACACGTTCATGTATTGATTTTTGTTATTGTACTGATTACTATGTATGCATTGATTTCTGTTTATGCATTGACTCAATGATCATGTGTAACTGACTGCTATGATTTGACTGATTGATGACTATAGATAGCTTTGATAAAAGAATGACTTAAAGGATCGACTGAGTAATTCTTCCAAGTTAGATCTTGGGGCGTCACTTCTTATAATAAGCAGCAGGAAAGGTGTCCAAAAAGGCATAATTAACCAAAACTCGATCAAGCTTGATGTGAATGGGGTTGTCCACCCATTGATTGTACCGAGTGTAAAATAATCAAATCGAAGAAAGGTCTTTCATACCGCATTTAAAAATCATATTGTTCAGCTCTCCCAATCTGCCTTCAGATAATTGAGTGCCACCAGCTCTTTCATAGAAACCCTGAAATTATTGCAGCTTCCTTCATTCTCTTAAAGCCTATGAGAATTTAAAAACCAAGGGTCTTCATCAGAATTAGGAGAATATTTAGCTTCCATAATGCATAACAGCTTAAGATTATGAGAATTGATCATCGACCTATAAACCCGCACTTTGTCAGGGTGCTTATAGCCCCTGACATTCCAACTGGCAAGAGGAGGCAAGTACATTAAGTCCTAGAAGCTTTGGCTTTCTTGGCCGATTTACCCTTCGGAGATTTTGACATGGTAGGAGATTTTGCTTTGGAAGAAGAAACTCTGTTGGGGGATGGGGCATTTTCTGACTTTCCTAAGCCAGAAGAATCATTTCCTGGTTTAGAAAAGGAAGCTGAGTCATTATCAGATTGATCTTCCAAGGTGATTTGTATATTGGCTTCCTCAGTTTGCAGAGAGGCAAACTTATTGAACAAAGGAATTTTAGAGCTAGGTAAGGTATTCTAGAGAGTATGTTGCTCAGAGGAAGAGGATTCCTCTGTGGGAGAATTTAAGTTAGAGAGAAGAGAAAGTTTAGCATTGTGTGTCAAAGGGGGTAGGAAAGGAGGATTCTCGGGAGTGAAGAAGGGGGTTGGGGTGGAGCATTCTCAGGCTCAACCTGAAGCGTTGCTGTAATCGATTGAGTAGAGGCAGATGGCATAACAGGGGATGGGGGTTGAATACCAGATTGATTTATGGTGGTAGGACCAGGTTGCTTGGACTTGGATCTATGTGGACGAGATGTCCGAAACCTAGAAGAGCTTCGGCCTCTGGTTTTTGAAGGCTGAGGGGGAATAATGGGCTCCGGGTTGGGGTCGGAGGGACATAGAGGGTAGGGATGTATCAGGGAGCCGCAACCTTCACAACGGGTGGGCTTCCAATCATAGATTACTTTTAAAGCCATATCCATCGAGGTTGGAAGGTGAAAGCCGCTATCCTCCTTGGCTAATCGTATATATAACTCCATCTGCTCTTCCATCGGCCTACTTGTGTCGATTGTAAAGGAGTTCAAGTTGACCCGGATCGAATAAAACCTTTCTCGATTTGGACCTAATTACTTCCCCATGGGTTTAGCTAAATCCTAATCAAAAACTTAATCAACTTTCCAAGCCAATTTGAATCCCACTATCGTCGGATCAAGATTTTTTTGATCGAACGGCTCCGATCTCTCCCTCTCGTGCCCTAACTAAGGCAGAATCCTCTATATCACGCGGTATCCCTCGAGTTCCCAAGGGAAGCCGCTCCTCTCTTTTCTTCCTCTCTCGCACGACCCCCCTGGAGTCGGCCTCCCTCTCCGTCTCATCTATGCTCGGACGACACCAGGAGGCCGAAGGCCCCCCTCTCTGGAGCTCTCTCTCTCTCTCTCTGGGATTCCCTCTCTCGACGTCTCTCGGTTCGCAGGGATGAAGAAAGGGAAGAGTTCCATCCCCTTTCCTCTCTCTAGCATAAGCCTCAGGCGACAGAAGGACCCCGATCTCCTTCTCTCGGTGGATTTGCAAGCCAGGCGACAGCCCCTTCTCCCGTCTCCCCTTGGTTCGGACAAGACCCGACGCTGAGCCCCCTTGCTCTGCCGGATTCGCACGCCCAGAGTCAGACCCGACGACCCGGCTCTGCCTCCCCAGCCGAGCCCGAGTTCCCGCCGCCTGCTCTCCCTCCGGCTGACCTAGTTCTGATGAATCTTGCTTTAGCCAAACTCTATGCCGGCTTCCTTACACTTTCAATGATGGAAATTCATTAGGAAGTATTCACATGTTTCATAAACTCGAAGTTATATTACTTGTGTTATTTGGAGCATACTTAGTCACAAAAGGTTGGTAGATTTTGAGATACCTTTGCGTTCATTTTAAATCTTGATCATTCCCTATCTCTCTGAGCGGTATGTAAAAAGTTATGTGGGTGATTATGATTCGAAAATTTTTATACATTTCATGCATTAAAGTTTTGCTTTTATTTGCAAATTTTAAGTTGAGCGACTATGCAAGTGGCTTTCTTTTGAGCTTTTGGAGAATGAATTGGCATCAAACTCTCTTCTTGATAATTATGTTTTGATAGAATCTTTGAGTCCTAACATTAAATGGATTTGTTGTCATGTGGATTGTTACAAAGAAGTGTTGATTTTCACTCTTACATTCTGTTTTTTTTTATTTCGGTAACTTGGTGGAAAGTTGAAAGTGTGTTGGCTTTATGTTAAAGTTTCATTAGTTGTCTTATATTGAGAAATTTTATGTTTTTTTTGTCTTGTGAATGTTTCTTGATGGAAGGATTCATAGTACCTATTCATTAAAGAACTTACACAAGTTAACCCCACTCCAAATGTAAAAGCAAGCACTTGATCTGTCTTTTCCTTTTTTTTTGTATTGAAAGAGATTTCCATAGGTTGATTTTATAGAATTTTATGTGTCGTCATATTTGAAATATTTCATAAGTTATGTTGAGGTTGGTAGTTTTTGTGAAGTGGATTGATGTTGGAAATTTCTCTAGATCTTTCTTTTGGGGATGAAGGGGTTTATCTGGCATAGGTTGTCTCTCTCTCATCAGTGTTTGCTTCTAAGATGTAAGGTTGGAAGAATGTGGTGGGAAGAAAGAGATGTTTTAGTTTCAGTTTTGAGAACTTGAGTTTCCCTTATTGCTTTGAGTTTGATAGGGAATAGTTTGTGTAGTCGAGTCGGGTTCTAATCTTGGGAAACCATTTCTCTTATGTTGTTTTTTTTTTTAAATTTTATTTAGAGGGTAGTTAAGTTGTTTGAGTTGAGTCTTATTCAAGTGTTTGATTTGGAACATGGGGACAGTAAAATCGCATCAAAATACCTTCTCTCCTATTCATATTACATTGAATAGGAATGAGGGGAATTCTAGAGACATGCTTGGCTTCAAATAAGCATGTTCATTAACAAAATGCCTATATTCCTTTATTATTTTGTTTTTCTCACTTCTCCCTTTCTTTTTGGCATTTTGTTGTTTTCGTTCTTCTTGCATCTCCACTACTTTTCTATTTATTGTCATATTTCATAGGTTCCTAAACTTATTAATAAATGTATGAATGTCCAAAGGATTTGAGATGAACCTCATTTTGTTCCCTATAACATTAGTGACACCTAAGGACAAGAATTAAGGACCGAGTCTTAGGTAACATAGACTTATGATGCATGCTCCCTATAGGATAGAGAGATCAAAACATAGAAAACTTAGTGATATATTTTCCTAGGTTTAGTACCTTCTTAATCTATTAATAATTAACCAACAAATTAACCTTAATCCAACTTAAAATATACTAAAACACTTAATTTATATTTAAACTATAATTAATATTTTATAATTATTAAAATATAGAACCTAAAATAAAATTTAGCCAATCTAATAATGAATTCTCAACCAACGTAAAATTTAAAAGATACAGATTGAGTTAGGAAAACAAACATAAACTAAGATTCATTAAGTTAAAAATCTTCTAAAATCCAAAACCTAATAACTCATCTAAAATTCATCAAATCCTAAGCTAATCTCTTAAAATCAATTAACAAATCTCTTAATATAACTATATCAACTTGGTTTTTAGGATGGACTACTCCGGGCTGCGAGGCTAAGTGTTCTAAGGAGGCCTGGTTCCTCAAGCCTGGTGGCACAACGCCACGAACCAGTTGATAGCAAATTTAACTAAGTTAACCTCTTAATTGATAATAAATTATTTAATTCACCTTTCTTTTTTAATTTACAACCAAATAAATTAATCCAACAAAAATTGGTTGCCACTGGGTAACCCAGGCCTACGAGGCTATTAAGTTAGCCCCAAGGAGGGTGAAATAAACCTCACGGTCTCGGTGTGAAATAAAGGTGGTAATCAATCTAATACTAAAATAAAATCTCTAAAATTAATCTTAAAATACTAATATTTAAACTCAAACTAAAATCCCTCTTTTGCCCTTTAACAAATCAAATGAAAGGAATTATAATTAAACTATTCTATATAGGACATATCCTAAACTACACAGCCTACACCCTTAGACTTGCTTATTAGAACACGACTCTTAGCCTTAGGTTAGGCCGATCTTTTGTCTTGTTATTCAATGTTAACTACATGCACATGCTTGATAAATGTTAATTTTAAATTTCTTGTTAATTATTTTTTTTTTATTTACCTGCATTTCTTTTTTGAATGACATCTACGCTCATATATATATTTCTCTATTACCTTATCTTGCGAGGTACATTCGATCCTGATGATCGAGAATTAAAGAGGAGCATTTGCTTAGGAGCTTTCAAATTACCGCGCCACAACCCGGGATCTTTTGCTCATGAATTTGTCAGTGGCAGCGCCACAATCAGGTATAATCTCTGCAACTTATAATGTAAATTTTTAAATATACCGAAACTGTTACACATCACACACATGTTGTTAGTAGGTATTCTAGCATGTTTAGGTAGCCAGCCTTATGTTAGTTCACTAACGAAGCTTTGGCTCTATAGGTCAAAGCTTGCCCCCTTCTGTGAGCCCTAGAGACCGTTAGGATCATTTAGGCCTGTAGAGTAGGCCACCTACTTGTGCCATTGGGTATCATTATTTTCCCACACGAAGTGGGCACCGCTAGGATTTTGGCCTCTTTCTGGTTTTTTGGGTATGATACCCCCCCCCCCACCTTCTGTGAGCCATAGAGACCATTAGGGTCATTTAGGCCTGTAGAGTAGGCCACCTACTCGTGCCATTGGGCATCATTATTTTCCCACATGAAGTGGGCATGCTAGGATGGTTTGTTGTGCAGATGTCTTGCCTGGAGGGTATCTGGGGTGTTTATTTACTTCTTCTGTACTATGAATGTCATGCATGCATTTGTTTTTACACACTTTACCTCATATTATACTTCACTTACATATATGCATTACATCAGTAGACCTAAGGATATTTTATATCCATTTCATGCATCATACAAGGCGCTAGGTACATTCTTTTGCATATTGTAGAGTCCCTGATTGAAATCTTTTTAACTATAAATCCTTGATTTTCTAGAATAGAGCCTACCTATCTTGTATACATATAGGGCGACTGATTTTGTTTAGGATGTTAGCTGGCAGCTCACTCTAGGCAAGCATAAGCCCAGGTTGTACACCCCTCAGTGTGTCTCCTTTCATCTGTGTTTTGAGTCTGTCATTTCTTTTAGGATAGTAATCTGGTCTTTGATCTTTTAAACTTAAAATTTTAATCATATCTTTATCCATTCAAAAAGTTCTAATCATCATTAAAGATAAATAGAAGAGACTCTTTGGAATAAAACTTAGGAACTCTTTTTTGTGCTCCAAATCAAGAAGTAAATAATATAACATCCTTAATCGAGAGTTTTCCTAAGTCAAGGCTTAGGATGTAATTAACTACGGGGGCTGGCGCCCGTAGGAGACCGATCCCCACAATCAAATAAATCCCATTCGAGCTGATGTATCGAATGGGGGAAATCTCGTGAATTTAGGGTTATATATATTATTATCCATCGAGGCGTGTAGGTGAAAGCCGCTATCCTCCATGGCTAATCGTATATATAACTCCATCTACTCTTCCATCGGCCTGCTTGTGTCGATTGTAAAGGAGTTCAAGTTGACCCGGATTGAATCAAACCTTTCTCGATTTGGACCTGATTTCTGCCCCATGGGTTTAGCTAAATCCTAATCAAAAACTTAATCAACTTTCCAAGGCAATTTGAATCCCACTATCGTCGGATCAAGATTTTTTTGATCGGACGGCTCCGATCTCTCCCTCTCGTTCCTTAACTAAGGCAGAATCCTCTATCTCACGCGGTATCCCTCGAGTTCCCAAGGGAAGCCGCTCCTCTCTTTTCTTCCTCTCTCGCACGACCCCCCTAGAGTCGGCCTCCCTCTCCGTCTTATCTCTGCTCGGACGACACCAGGAGGCCGAAGGCCCCCCTCTCTAGAGCTCTCTCTCTCTCTGGGATTCCCTCTCTCGACGTCTCTCGGTTCGCAGGGACGAAGAAAGGGAAGAGTTTCGTCCCCTTTCCTCTCTCTGGCATAAGCCTCAGGCGATAGAAGGACCCCGATCTCCTTCTCTTGGTGGATTCGCAAGCCAGGCGACAGCCCCTTCTCCCGTCTCCCCTTGGTTCGGACAAGACCCGACGCTGAGCCCCCTTGCTCTGCCGGATTCGCACGCCCAGGGTCAGACCCGACGACCCGGCTCCGCCTCCCCAGCCGAGCCCGAGTTCCCGCCGCCTGCTCTCCCTCCGGCTGACCTAGTTCTGATGAATCTTGCTTTAGCCGAACTCTATGCCAGCTTCCTTACACTTTCAATGATGGAAATTCATTGGGAAGTATTCACATGTTTCATAAACTCGAAGTTATATTACTTGTGTTATTTGGAGCATACTTAGTCACAAAAGGTTGGTAGATTTTGAGATACCTTTGTGTTCATGTTAAATCTTGATCATTCCCTTTCTCTCTAAGCAGTATGTGAAAAGTTATATGGGTGATTATGATTCGAAAATTTTTATACATTTCATGCATTAAAGTTTTGCTTTTATTTGCAAATTTTAAGTTGAGCGACTATGCAAGTGGCTTTCTTTTAAGCTTTTGGAGAATGAATTGGCATCAAACTCTCTTCTTGATAATTATGTTTTGATAGAATCTTTGAGTCCTAACATTAAATGGATTTGTTGTCATGTGGATTGTTACAAAGAAGTGTTGATTTTCACTCTTACATTCTGTTTGATTTTATTTCGGTAACTTGGTGGAAAGTTGAAAGTGTGTTGCTTTATGTTAAAGTTTCATTAGTTGTCTTATATTGAGAAATTTTATGTTTTTTTTTTGTCTTGTGAATGTTTCTTGATGGAAGGATTCATAGTACCTATTCATTGAAGAACTTACACAAGTTTACCCCACTCCAAATGTAAAAGCAAGCACTTGATTTGTCTTTTCCTTTTTTTTGTATTGAAAGAGATTTCCATAGGTTGATTTTATAGAATTTTATGTGTCGCCATATTTGAAATATTTCATAAGTTATGTTGAGGTTGATAGTTTTTGTGAAGTGGATTGGTGTTGGAAATTTCTCTAGATCTTTCTTTTGGGGATGAAGGGGTTTACCTGGCATAGGTTGTCTCTCTCTCATCAGTGTTTGCTTCTAAGATGTAAGGTTGGAAGAATGTGGTGGGAAGAAAGAGATGTTTTAGTTTCAGTTTTGAGAACTTGAGTTTCCCTTATTGCTTTGAGTTTGATAGGGAATAGTTTGTGTAGTCGAGTAGGGCTCTAATCTTGGGAAACCATTTCTCTTATGTTGCTTTTTTTTTTGAATTTTATTTAGAGGGTAGTTAAGTTGTTTGAGTTGAGTTTTATTCAAGTGCTTGATTTGGAACATGGGGACAGTAAAATGGCATCAAAACACCTTCTCTCCTATTCATATTACATTGAAAAGGAATGAGGGGAATGCTAGAGATATGCTTGGCTTCAAACAAGCATGTTCATTAACAAAATGCCTATATTCCTTTATTATTTAGTTTTTCTCACTTCTCCCTTTCTTTTTGGCATTTCGTTGTTTTCGTTCTTCTTGCATCTCCATTACTTTTCTATTTATTGTCTTATTTCATAGGTTCCTAAACTTATTAATAAATGTATGAATGTCCAAAGGATTAGAGATGAACCTCATTTTGCTCCCTATAACATTAGTGACACCTAAGGACAAGAATTAAGGACCGAGTCTTAGGTAACATAGACTTATGATGCATGCTCCCTATAGGATAGAGAGATCAAAAGATAGAAAACTTAGTGACATATTTTCCTATGTTTAGTACCTTCTTAATCTATTAATAATTAACCAACAAATTAACCTTAATCCAACTTGAAATGTACTAAAAACACTTAATTTATATTTAAACTATAATTAATATTTCATAATTATTAAAATACAGAACCTAAAATCAAATTTAACCAATCTAATAATGAATTCTCAACCAACGTAAAATTTAAAAGATACAAATTGAGTTAGGAAAAACAAACCTAAACTAAGATTTATTAAGTTAAATATCTTCTAAAATCCAAAACCTAATAACTCATCTAAAATTCATCAAATCCTAAGCTAATCTTTTAAAATCAATTAACAAATTTCTTAATATAACTATATCAACTTGGTTTTTAGGATGGACTACTCCGAACTGCGGGGCTAAGTCTCCTAAGGAGGCCTGATTCCTCGAGCCTGGTGGCATAATGCCACGAACCAGTTGATAGCAAATTTAATTAAGTTAACCCCTTAATTGATAATAAATTATTTAATTCACCTTTCTTTTTTAATTTACAACCAAATAAATTAATCCAACAGAAATTGGTTGCCAAGTGGTAACCCAGGCCTACGAGGCTATTAAGTTAGCCCCAAGGAGGGTGAAATAAACCTCACGGCCTCGGTGTGAAACAAAGGTGGTAATCAATCGAATACTAAAATAAAATCTCTAAAATCAATCTTAAAATACTAATATTTAAACTCAAATTAAAATCCCTCTTTTGCCCTTTAACAAATCAAATGAAAGCAATTAACTATCCTATATAGGACATACCCTAAACTACACAGCCTACACACTTAGACTTGCTTATTAGAACACGACTCTTAGCCTTAGGTTAGGCCGATGTTTTGTCTTGTTATTCAATGTTTTCTACATGCACATGCTTGATAAATGTTAATTTTAAATTTCTTGTTAATTATTTTTTTTGTTATTTACCTGCATTTCTTTTTTGAATGGCATCTACGCTCATATATATATTTCTCTGTTACCTTATCTTGTGAGGTACATTGGATCCTGACGATCGAGAATTAAAGAGGAGCATTTGCTTAGGAGTTTTCAAATTACCGCACCACAACCTGGGATCTTTTGCTCATGAATTTGTAAGTGGCAGCGCCACAATCAGGTATAATCTCTGCAACTTATAATACAAATTTTTAAATATACCGAAACTGCTACACATCACACACATGTTGTTAGTAGGTATTCTAGCATATTTAGGTAGCCAGCCTTAGGTTAGTTCACTAACGAAGCTTTGGCCCTATAGGTCAAAGCTTGCTCCCTTCTGTGAGCCCTAGAGACCGTTAGGGTCATTTAGGCCTGTAGAGTAGGCCACCTACTTGTGCCATTGGGTATCGTTGTTTTCTTACACGAAGTGGGCACCGCTAGAATTTTGTCCTCTTTCTGGTTTTTTGGGTATGATACCCCCCACCTTCTGTGAGCCCTAGAGACCATTAGGGTCATTTAGGCCTGTAGAGTTGACCACCTACTCGTTCCATTGGGCATCATTATTTTCCCACATGAAGTGGGCATACTAGGATGGTTTGTTGTGCAGATGCCTTGCCTGGAGGGTATCTGGGGTGTTTATTTACTTCTTCTGTACTATGAATGTCATGCATGCATTTATTTTTACACACTTTACCTCACATTATGCTTCACTTGCATACATGTATTAGATCAGTAGACCTAAAGATATTTTGTATCCATTTCATGCATCATACATGGCGTTAGGTACATTCTTTTGCATATTGTAGAGTCCCTAATTGAAATCTTTTAAACTATAAATCCTTGATTTTCTAGAATAGAGCCTTCCTATCTTATATACATATAGGGCGACTGATTTTGTTTAGGATATTAGCTGGCAGCTCACTCCATGCAAGCATAAGCCCAGGTTGTACACCCCTCAGTGTGTCTCCTTTCATCTGTGTTTTGAGTCTGTCATTTATCTTAGGATAGTATCTGGTCTTTGATCTTCTAAACTAAAAATTTTAATCACATCTTTATCCATTCAAAAATGTCTAATCATCACTAAGGGTAAATAGAAGAGACTCTTTGGAATAGAACTTAGGAACTCTTTTTTATGCACCAAATCAAGAAGTAAATAATACATCATCCTTAATCGAGAGTTTTTTTAGATCGAGGTCTAAGATGTAATTAACCACGGGGGCTTGCGCTCGTAGGAAACCGATCCCCATAATCAAATAAACCCCATTCGAGCTAATGTGTCGAATGGGGGAAATCTCGTGAACTTTTGGGTTATAGATATTATTATCCATCGAGGTTGGTAGGTGAGAGCCGCTATCCTCCATGGCTAATCATATCTATAACTCCATCTGCTTTTCCATTAGCCTTCTTGTGCCGAGTGTAAATGTCTACGACCCTTTTGTTCTACAGGATAGTTTGATCGTACTTTTTGCATTCGAACCACATGAGCAGCATCCTTTCGGAGACCCACACACCCCTATCAAATTTCAGTGCCCCTCTTTTATATAGAAAGATATTTTTCCTCCTTTTTCTCCTATTGTGTTCTTCTTCTTACATTAGAGGTATTGTACTATTTGAGATATGTGACATTCCTTATCGAGCTTCAGTGCCCCTCTTTCATGTAGAAGTAGTCATAATAAAAATTTTCTCTGATAATTAAAGATCAAATAACTCTTGCATGTAAGGGTGATTTGAGAAGATTTGGTGGTAATAGTACCCGGGAGGAGAAGTAATGATATTAGTAGTTGAAAAGAATTTTGAAGATGCTTGAGTGGAACTCTCACGATGATCGACAACCAGGTTAAAGCATGGCGGTGATCGGTGTTTGGGCAGAGAGCTGAAGGAGATAGTTGGAGGGTGTGTCGCTATTAGTAGTTGAGCGAGAAGTTAATGAGGGATGATATGAAGTAAAGAAATGATGACAGACATCAGACCAAGGGCTAATGATAGCAATGGTCTAATTGTATTATGCAAAAGGTAATATGGACCCATACAGATGTGGACAAACATCAGAAATTCATAATGGAAGGGGTTAAAGCAATGTGCCCTATCACTAATCTGACGACACACTAAAAGTGTCAACTGAGTGGAGGTCTGATGCCTTTACTTGAAAAAGAAGTTGTAGGAAATGTTTCAATGCGAAGTAGAGAAGAATTTAATATCATCCATCAATAATATTTGACATTTTTTTAAGTTGCTTATTAATTGGTGGTATAAACTTGTACAGATAATGTCAATATACTTTTACATTTAACTTCTTATAAAAATGAATACATATTTGAATCTGATGCAAAATCTATGTAACTCCAATGATATTACATATGAATATGAGATTAATGTATAAGCCCAATGCTTATTTCTCACTGGAAGTGAACTTATCCTCCGGACTAAATTTGTCATGTGCCTTTTAAGGCTTTTTAGCCTACTCGATGATGGAAGTTGCTCATTAATTGGTTGTATGTCAGAGTATCACTCAATAATATTAACCTATATAGAAGAGGAAAGAGAACCTACCAAAGATGTATGACATATCCGAGATTGTATATATGAGCTATACTCGATGACGTTAAACTATATGAAAAAAATCTAAAGAATCCACCAAGGATGTATAACTTATCTGAGGTTATATGTTAGAGTGCTGCTCGATGATGTTAACCTATATAAATGAGGTCAAGAGAATCCATAAACACTACAGGAAACTCAGGCAAAATCGACGGTTTTTCCGGGCGACCATATAACTGCCGGTCAAGGCTGCCGGTAATGGGTGATTTTCCTGTAGTGAAAGGATGTATGGCCTATTTAAGATTGTATGTCAGAGTACTACTTGATGATGTTAACATGTACGAAAGAAGTCGAAAGAATCCACGAATAATGTATGATCTATTTGAAGTTGTATGTCAAAGCACTATTCGATCACGTTAACCTATATAAAAGAGTTTGAGAGAATTCATCAAAAATATATGAACTATATAAGATTATATGTCAGAGTACTATTTGATGACATTAACTTATATGGAAGAGGTCGAGAGAATCCAATAAGGATGTATAACTTATGTGAGATTATATGTTAGAGCATTACTTGATGTATTTAACAAATAAAAAAAAAAAAAAAATTGCTTGATGTCTTTAACTTATAAGGAAGAGGTATAGAGAATCCAATAAGGATGTATAACCTCTCTAAGGTTGTATGTTAGAGTGTTGTGTGATGACATTAACCTATATGAAAGAGATCAAGAGAATCCACCAGGGATATATGACCAATCTGAGATTGTATGTAAGAGCACTACTTGATGACATTAACTTATATGGACGAGCTCAAGAGATTCTCAAGGATGTGTGACATATTTTAGATTATATGTTAGAATATTGCTTGATGATGTTAACCCATAAGAAAGAGGTCGAGAGAATCTACCAATGATGTATGACCTATCTGAGGTTGTATATTAGAGCATTAATCGATGATGTTAACACATATGGAAGAGGTAGAGAGAACCCACCAATGATATATAACCTATCTGAGATTGTATGTCAGAGCACTGCTCGATAACTTTAACCTATATGAAAGAGGTCGAGAGAAGCCACCAAGAATATATGACCTTTCTGAGGTTATATGTGAGAGCACTGCTTGAAAATGTTAACCTACATAGAAGAGGTCAAGAGAATCCACTAAGGATGTATGGCCCATCCAATATTATATGTCCAAGTATTGCTTGATAACGTTAACCTGTGTGAAAAATATCAATTTGAATGCCCCTGGAATCTATTTTCCTTGATTGGAAGGGGGTGAACATTGCATGTTTACCAAATCAAAGGTGAAGATTAGTCCATCTTTAGACTGTTTGTTCCTTTTTGAGGTCGATATTAAGACCTTGCTCAAGAACCAGAAGTGTAGTTATGGACTGTATAAAGATTAATATTTATGGGAAACATTGTTGCATTTGCTTGAAGCTTTATGATCCCAAGATATCATCTTGGATATTGAAAGAGTTGGAGGAATCTTCTTAACCATGTCTGTAGCTAAGGTTGCCCCAAGACCACATTTAAATCTCATGAAATTGATGCAACAAAAATAGCTGATACTAGGACGTTAACACAAATGACCTTTTGAGGTTGAAGCAAAAATTTCCCCTAGTTGGGAACTACGTTCCAACAGAAGATGCTAAACTTTTGCATCCTATAATATTTGCGGTGGTATGAAGTATAAAGTTTAACGTCTTAGCATTATACGAAGATCTAGCTTATAAATAGATGAAAGATATAGTATGACATTCATAAGAGACACCAAAATTTTTAAGTGAAAAACCCTTAAAAGGGGAAAAACAATGGGGCCTAGCCTAGTTTGATTGAATCCATTAATATTTGTAGTTGATTACAAAACAGGCCCTTTATTGGAGGGAAGACTTTAGATTGATGTGATAAATATACATCATATAGAGTGTGTTACATGGTGAAAATAGGAAGAATCAATGTTAATGTGTTCGTTTACTCGGAAGGATCATAGTCGGTGGGCGAAAGAGGTCTGAAAGTACATTATTTGGTGATGGAGGTCAAAAGGACCGTAGTCGGCGAGCAACGAAGGTTGGAAGGACCGTTGTCTGGTGAAGGAGGTTAGAAGGAAAGTAGTCAGTAGGCTACGAAAGTTGGAAGGATCGTAGTCGGTGGGCAACAGAGGTTATTATTGGTGGAGTTTTGAAAAAAGGGTTTTAAAATATCTAATCTTATTTGGAAAATTTGAGTTTTAAAGTTGCAGTCTCAAGATCGAACATCTTATTATAAATAATATTATTATAAATAATATATTGCCCCTTAAGGAAAAAATATCGTTTGCTAACAAATTCAGATGATGAAACTGAAAGCTGTCATCCCGATTATAGTAATTAAAATTAAATAAGAATTACATACGATCCCGAAGGATCAAAATGAGAATCTAATAGTGTTCAACCCTTATAATCCAGATAGAAGATCATTAATTTCATATTCCATATCACAATAACGAATGATATATCTCTCTAAAGAGAGAAAATATCATTTATTATCAATCACTGAAATATGACAATAATAATCATTATTGACTTAATTTTCCCAAAGAAGATTAGTTTTGAATTTTGAAAATCGATTTTGAAAAAGGTGGATGTTGGTTTTAAATCTTCTATGAGTGCAAACCCTCATAGTTAATTACATCGTAGAAAATTAGGATTTCCAATGAATACTTTTGATTAAAATAATGACAAAATTTTATTTAAAGATTATCTAGGAGTGACATCAAAGTAGCTGAAATTCAAAATTTTAATAGGGAATCGGGCAAGATTGAACACTTATTAATGAGTCAAAGGAAGATGGGTTGGGGACACATTGGTATTCTAGAATAATCTAGAAGTGTCATAACCTTATATACACATTAGGTTTTAAATTTTGGATTGAAAGAGAATTTAATTTGAGTTGAGCATTTTATTAGAAATTTGGGATCATATTCCAAAAAATTAGGGTCTTATGATTCAAAATTTGCCCTATATCCTAAATAAAAATTGAACCCCACATAATGAAGACCCAAACCTAATTAATGTAATACAAAATTTGAACTTACACCGGCCTAGATTGGGGAGCCAGTTAATCACCTAATCGATTTTAAATCCATGAATTCTATCATTTTATCAAAGAGTGGCAGAGACATTTTTATTAAGGATTTAGAGAGCTGGGGCTGACATCTAGAGATTATCCTAAGTGGCCCCTTAACTTATGTTGGGTGAAAATGCTAAAACTAGATATAATTAAAATGTAAATCCTTTTAAATGTGTTTTTAATGCAATAAATACTAGTCAGAATACCCAAATCATGAATGTTTGAAATTGTTAAAAAAAGGCTTAAAAATAATTTTTTAGAAGACTAGGCTTTCCTAAGTTAAGCACCTAGTCCTCATAGGTCAGATTATCTGAACTCTACCCTTAGGTTGGGAAGTGTCTTAAAATACGGAAAGAAGAATGCATCGATATGCATGCGACCCCTGAGGCAATCCTCGACTTATTTTTTAGATTCATTGTCTCTCTATGTTATTTAACTCCTAAAATTTTAAATTTTTATTATGAGTAGAAGAATTTTCACACTCTCGCAAGCCTCACGTATCCAGGCTAAATAAAAAATGGCACACAATCATAAAAAAACTAAAAAAGCAGACAATCATATACACAATCAAATCAAAATATTAAATATAATCAAATTAATTAATAAATTTTCATAGGCAAACTGCCTTGCTTATTACAATCCAAAAATACAAAAAGTTAAAGTGGTTGGGCACCACTAATATAACTTAGATTCTAATCCTTGTACAGACTCAAGTGACTTTGAGTGGGATACTTTTTATCTTTAACTCCTCGGTCTTCTCCTCTTTGGGCTCCTTAGATTCTTTGTAATTGGTTACCCAAATGGAAAAGAGAACTACCCTCGAAGGGAAGGTTACTCTTTCCACTTTGAGTATAAAAAGATGCTCCAAATTTAGATTTTTAAATGGAAAAGGGCTATCCCCCAAAAGGATATCCCTTCCTCTTTAGAATTCAACCTTTGTGGATTTATGTAGCCCAACTCAAATGTATACTTTCACAACTTGATGCTTAATCAAATTACATTAATAAAAATGAAATTTTATACTCTTCTGGAGGGTTATCCTAAGCATTTAAATATTAAGACACATTTCAAGCAGTTATATATGTGCAAAAAAAGTAAACAAACTTGACCACGCTTTTTTTTTTAATTTGGGGGTTAAGTAGCTGAAGCATCTTTAGCATTAATTTCAGCTCCATTTATTGCCCTGCATGAGTTCGACCACCAGTAGAAAACTTAGTGAGCATCCAAATCATTATTAACCTAAGAGTAATTTAATCGTCAAACACATCATCAATCCACATAGTGTAGTAAAAGTAAACAGACACTCCAAGTCGTTTTAATTATAACTTGCAATGAAATCTCAAAAATCTGGCATACAATAGAAAAGTAAACACTGGCCTAGCTTAGATTTAGAGTCGATTGTCCTAGCAAACCATCTAAAGTGTGTATAGAAGATCGTGTGTCTGGGATAGATCCTAAAATGAGCAGTTAGTTGAGATTGTCTAATGTTTAAGTTTGCTAAAAGTTGAAGGACTTTATGTTTGAGTTTAAGTATTAATTTATCAAAGCTTAATTTGGATGTATTTTAATTGTTAAGTGATTTCAACCTATATTGCACATTGAGGTCATGAAGTTTATTTCACCTTAATTGGGGCTAAGTTAATAGCCTCGTAGGCTTGGGATATCTAGAAATAATCCGGATTGATTAAATTGATTTAGTTGGTTAGAAATTAAGGATGGATTAAACTTAATTAAGTTAATTAATGGATAATTTTAAAAGTTAGATTAATTTATATTTTCCATCAACAGGTTCG
Source organism: Dendrobium nobile (assembly GCA_022539455.1). Classification (NCBI taxonomy): domain Eukaryota; kingdom Viridiplantae; phylum Streptophyta; class Magnoliopsida; order Asparagales; family Orchidaceae; genus Dendrobium; species Dendrobium nobile. The sequence goes on along the minus strand of CM039733.1, from coordinate 14,216,363 downwards.
TGGTGTTGTGCCACGAGACTCGAGGAACCAGGCCTCCTTAGGATGCATAGCCCCACAACCCAGAGTATTTTATATTAAAAACCTTATTGATGTACCTGAATTAAAGATTTTAATTTGGTTAAATAATTTAAAGTAGTTTATTTTTATTATTTTACACTCCATTAAATTCATTCGTGGCGTTGTGCCACTAGGCTCGAGAAACCAGACATCATTAGGACACGTAACCCCATAGTCCGGAGTAGTCCATCCAATAAAATTTATCTTCATAGTAGTTGTTATGTATTAGATTGTTGGAAAAATAATATTATTAATGAAATTAGAATTTTTTGGAATTTTAATGAATTATTGAATTTTTTAAGGATTTATTAGAATTATTTAAGAGCTTTAAATAAAGGTCCAAAAGATAACTTTTAAAATTAAATTTAATTTTGAAATTTTCAGATTTTTAATAAATATTGTGACTTATGACGAGTGATTCGGATTTGAGTTTGCTTGATTTAGAGTTTTCTGTAAAAAGTTATGATTTTCTGAAGTTTAATCCTTAAATTTGAACTATTGTTAATTGGAGGGTTGACTTTTTGACTAGATTTTGAAGGTTTGATATTTTTATAAAATATTATATTTTAATTTAAGTTGGGTGCCTTTAATTTTGATTAAATTATTATTTTTTGAATTAATTATGATTTTTAAAAGTTTCCTAAATTAATTAAATTTTAAAATTAGTTAATTATGAATGTTTTGACATTTTTGATCCAAATCAACTCCAAACCTCATGGAATCATCCCCAAAGACCATAAATGACCCATGGGGGTAATTTCAAGTGTTTATAAATTTTTTGGGATTGTTTAAATAATTTTAAATTAATTATTAGATTTATTTGTTAGGTTTTCTTGAAAATTAAATTATGATAAAATTAGGGGTTATCTCATAGGATTCTAGGTTAATTCCAGGGAGGGATTTTAATGATCCGAATTGGTTGACAAAATGAACACCAAACCCAACAAAATTTGGACCAAAGAGATCATCTGAAATCAAAGTCAAAACAAACTAAATTTGAGCCCAAATGGAACTCTCTAAGGTAGCTAACCAAGCCTCCTAAGGTGATCACTAAGTCAACTTAGAAAAATCCTAGGGATATATCCTAAGCTTTGATTTGGGCAAAATTAGTGGATCTACACTCCCTATTCTAAGCACTATCATCAAACCAAAATATATATCCTAATTCTCATTAGAGAGATCATGACTCCAATTTCAATTTAAGGGTCAAGTTATGACCCATGAATCCAAATTGGCATGAAATTGCCCTTAAATTCCTTAAAGAAGGGCAGGAAAATTTGGAGATATTAGAGATATATCCAAATGGACTCTCCTAAAGTCCCATGCCATGGTGAATTTAGTTTAACACATAAATGTAATAATAAATAAAATATTCAAATTGAAATTAGGACTAAAATAGATGTAATTAGGGCCTAGGACCAGAGGGAGAAGCTACTGGATCACTCAAAGAGCTATGGGGAGCAATGTTTGGAAATGAAATTTGAATAGGAATGTTTGGTCGACTACCCCCTATTCAGGTCACTCCCACGGCCATGGATTGTTGAGATTGATCGGGCAAGTTGTTGGATGACCTCCTAGTGGAAGGGGACATCCTCCCAGAGGTCCATGAACTTGAAGCTAGTGAGCCCAGGCTTTGGAAGAGTTTAGATTAGGCCCAAAGTGTTGGGGGGGGGGTGGCACTTGAGCTCATTCTCTATTGGTTTCGGCTACCGCCGGTCAGGGTCTGGGTGATCAAGAAAGGGCAATGGGGACGTGGTGAGCTCAAATATGAACTTAATTGGACCTGAGGGAATCCAATTCATTTAGATGGCTCGGGTTGACCCAAACCTATATGGGTTGGGTCAGTTTGGGCTCAACCTAGGTTAGATTAGGCCATGGGTTGGATGTGGGAGGTAGGTCATGCTCTGGTGCACCCCAGGCAAGTGGCAATTGGGTTTGAATTGCCCTGAGATGGGATATGGCTATGGTCAATATGGTTTTGACCACTTTGGGCTAGCCTAGAGGTTGACCAAAGTCAATCTAAAGGCTGGGCTAGCTAGGGTAGGTGTGTTGGACTTAGGGCCACCTAGAGGAGGTGTTGGCTAGGTTCAATTGAGCTTAAGATAGGAGTTGACTCAATCTCAAATGGTTTTGGCTACTTTGTGTTAGCCTAACTCCTAGTCCAAGTTGACCCAATGACTGGGTTGACTACGAAAGGTGTATTGGGCCAAAGGAGACCCAATACCACCATGGGTTTGATCCAATTTGAATTGGACTAAGGAATGGCAAAAGGGAGATCTCTCCTTGGGTATTTGGGTCAAGCCAAATGGCTAATCCAAGTGGGCCCAAAGCTTGGGTTCTCAAGGGGGGACTCTTGAGAACCCAATGGTTCACCACATGGGTCTAAATGAGATCAGGAAGGTCTTTGTCAAAGGATTTAAATGAATGGAGGTTTATGGAAGAATTGTTTAAACTTGGTTAACTTGATCAACCAAGTTGAACTAAGGTTAAGAGTTGAGTCCATTGAGTTCAAATTGATCATATGAACTCAATAGGTGTGGTTACAAGCCAAGAGAAGGGCATTTGATTGGAAATATGTATTTAAACCCCTTAAAAGTCACTTTGGTCAACCATGATTGAATTGGTCAACTAGGTCTGTGGTTTTGGGTCCAATGTGTTCCTAGTGGTGTTTAGGATCCATTGGGATGGGTTTTGAGGATTAAGGTAGGAGTCTTGAAAAAGGGTTTTGAAAGATCTAATGTTATTTAGGAAATTTTAGTTTAAAAGTTACAGCCTCAAGATCGAACATCTTGTTATAAATAATATATTGCCCCTTAAAACAAAAATATCGTTTGCTAATGGATTCAGATGATGAAACTAAAAGCTATTATCCCGATTGTAGTAGTTGAATTCAAATAAGAATCTTATACGATCACGAAGGGTCTAAACAAGATTTTAATAGTGTTCAACCACTATAATCTGGATGAGAGATCATTAATTTTATATTTCATATCATAATATTGAATGATGTATCACTCCAAAGAGAGAAAATATCACTTATTATCGATCAATGAAATATGACAATAATAATCGTTATCAACTTCATTAATGAGATAATGATTAGCAGCTAACTGGATAACGGTCAGATTAACCATACATATCGGATGAAACATCAGACAGTCTGGATCAAATGGCTTCTAGAACTATGGGATTTAATCTGAGACATTGATTGAGATGAATGGCTAAGATGATGTCTTTAACCTCTCGCACAAACCCAAAGCCATAGACATTCTCCAATGTGATCTAAGCGATCCTGCCGGTGAACTTAAATGAAACTTTACAAGAAGGATCAGAGAGGTAGAAACCTTCAATCCAATAGTGGAAATCCATTGGGGTGAAGGTTTCCTGCACATTTGATTGGACTACCTATCTATGAAGCTCGGGATAGAGTTATAACCATGGAGAAAGTCCTAATAAATGGGTATTTCTCTAGAGAAGCTTTAGGAGGTGAATGTGAAGAGTTCTGCTTCATACGTCAAGACCCAAAGATGCCCAGAGGTAGGAGTTCAAGTGGAGTAAAGAGTCCTTTCATCGGATTTCACTCAGGATGAAGGTTGGAAGTAACTAGGGAGTTGGGAGAAGCTACTAGATAAGTCAGAGAGCTATGGGGAGTAATTTTGAGAGATGGGATTCGAATGGGGAAATCTGGTGGACTACCTCCCTATTCAGGTAACTCCTACGGCCATAGACGGCTAGGATTGATCGGGCAAGCTATTGGATGACCTCTAGGTAAAAGGGGACATCCTCTCAGAGGTTTGTGAGATTGAAGCCAGCAAGCCCAGGCTTTGGAAGCCTTTGGATCAAGCCCAAAGTGGTGGGGGGAGGGGGGGACCATTGGAGCTTATTCTCTATTGGTTCCAACCGCTGTCGGCCAGGGTTTGGGTTAGGGTGATCTGGAAAGGGCGATGGGGATGTGGTGAGCTTGAATATGAGCTCAATTGGACCTGAGGGAGTCCAATTCATTTGAATGGCTCAGGTTGACCCAAACCTATACTGTTTGGGTTGGTTTGGGAAAGATATGGGAGGTAGGTCGGGCTTTGGTGCACCCGAGGCAAGTGAAAATTGGGTTTGAATTGCCCTGAGATGGGAGATGTCTCTGGTCAATGTGGTTTTGAACACTTTCGGCTAGCCTAGAGGTTGACCCAAGTCAACCCAAAGGCTAGGCAGGCTAGGGTAGGTGTGTTGGACCTAGAGCCACCTAGTGGAGGTGTTGGCTAGGTTCAATTGGGCTTACGATAGGAGTTGGCTCAATCTCAAGTGGTTTTGGCCACTTTGAGTTAGCCTAACTCCTAGTCCATGTTTACCCAATGGATGGGTTGACTAAGGAAGGTGTATATGGCCAAGGGAGACCCAATACCATCATGGGTTTGATCTAATTTGGATTGGACTAGGGAATGGCTCGAGGGAGACCTCTCTTTGGGTACTTGGGTCAAGCCAAATGGCTAATCGAAGTGGGCCCAAAGCTTGGGTCCCAAGAGGGGGGGGGGACTCTTGATGACCCAATGGGTGACCCCATGGGTCTAAATAAGATTGGGAAGGTCTTGGTCAAAGGATTTGAATGAATCTGTATGAAGGATTTGGTCAAACTTGATTGACTTGGTCAACCAAGTTGACCTAGGGTTAAGAGTTGAATCCATTAAGTTTAAATTGATCATATGAACTCAATGTGTGTGGATACAAACCAATAGAAGGGTATTTGATATAAAATAGGCATTTAAACTCCTTAAAAGTTAGCTTGGTCAATCATGGTTGAATTGGTCAACCAGGTCAAACCTAAATGTGGGTTTGGGTCCAATGTGTTTCTAGTGGTGTTTAGGATCTATTGGGATGGATTTTGAGGATTGAGGTTATTGACCTTGTTTTTCCCTATATCCTAGTCAAAGAGGTTGACTTGGTCAAATTGATCAAGCTAGGCCCCAAGACCACTTCTCCTGAGTTCAGTGGGTCGAACCAACTCTGTTGAGCCCAGACCCAGGCCCTAGGTCAACTTGGTTGGCCAGGTCAACCCAAGTTGACCCAAATTGACCCATACACTCTCCCTTTTGGTTTCAAATCAATTCATACTCCTTTGGCTCAAATTCTAACTTCCCTTGGACTTAGTGGGTTAGACCCAACATAATGGGCCTATGCCTATGCCTTGGATCAACCTGGTTAACCAGGTCAACCCAGCTTGACCCAATTAGCCTGCATGGGTTTAATTCAAATCCTAATATAATCCAAGGCTTCTCTGGCTCAATCCCCTACCTCTTTGACCTAATTGACCAAGTTGATCAATTCGAGCTTTGACTTGGTTAACCAAAGTCTTATTGGGTCAAATTTAACTTCATTAAGTCAATTTAAACCCTATTATTGCTCTTGAGTGACTTGCCTAATGATCTATCAATCTAACCATGGCCTGATCTCCTTCTTTTCCTTCCTAATTAGCCTTAGGGTCAATCATGACAGTCCATCTAATGCCTTAGCCTATAAATAGGCTAATTAGAGTTGGTGGAAGGCTCTCTATGGAATTCTCTTTCTCCGAGCACTCCCAGACCAAAATACTTGGTTTCTGAGCTCTCCTAATCCCTCTCTAATTTTCCCAAGTCAATCCTGCCGTCAAGAGCTTGCCGACAGTGAGATCTCCGACGAACCGAGCCTAAAATCCTTCAAAGATGTTTTGCGCTCGATCTAAGCGTTAGGAGCTTGTGGACTCTTATGCAACTTTATTCTTTATCAGTCAACAAGTTCAGAAAACCCAAGATCTCCTGAATCCTTTCATTGGATTAAGGTAAAATCAAAACCCTCGTTAGAAACACCAAGATCTAATTAGCTTTTCATGTAGCACTTTCGAGACCGCAAAAATGGTACCCCATGATTTCTTTTCATGTATTTAATGTGTTTTTAAAATTTCATATGATTTGGTTGATCCGCCTGAGCGAATGAGCCTGAAAATCCTTTCTAGGGTTTGGTTTACGTAATACATGTCCAACGTGTGATTCGAGTCGTTGATCTAGCTGTTCGTGGTGCTAATTCGATCGCAAATTTGATCGCGCGGTTAGCTCTTTTGTCCGACGCTATTTGCACCATTGATACCTTTCCACGTCGGATCAAACGGCTCCGCATCTCGGTTAACATAGTTAAGAAAAGCTGCGTTCGCTGTCGCCACGTTATCGCGCAATCATTGCAAATGACTATCGCATTGATTTCGCGGTTTTGGGAGCAAATCGGGGCGTGCCACGTGTCCCCAGAGCCGTCGATTTTTTTTTTAATTTTAAAACTTTTTAAAATATTTTTTTAACATATTTTATTATATAATTAATATTAATTATTTTTAAAATAAAAAAATACATAATATACGTTATTAATTTCAAAAAATTATTTTCCCTAATTTTAAAATTGTATTAATTATGTTTTATTAATATTAATATTATTATTATTATTTGAATTATACTTTATTATTATTATTATTATTATTATTATTATTATTTAACCTATTTTAATTACTATTATTATTTTTAAAGTATTATATTATAAATATTATTTTTTAAATTATTATTATTTTTTATTATTTATTTATTTATATTAAATTAAATTAAATTATATTATATTATTATTATTATTATTATTATTTAAACCTTCCTAAATATATTAACACTATTATTTATTATTGTTATAATAATTATTATTTTAAATCATTATTTTAAATTATTATTGTACTTATTATTATTATTCCCTTTTAAATTATTTCTTTTAAAAAAATATTTTTACTATTTTAATTATTATTATTATTATCATTTTCTTTTAAGTTATTTTAAATTTATTTTATTATTATTTTATTATTTTTAATACTATCAAATAATTATTATTTTATTATTATTTATAGAATATGTTCATTTATTTTAAAAAAATTTGAAGCTTTATCTTATTATTGTTTAATTTTAGAAATTATATAATTTTAATTAGTTTATAATTATTTAATTAATTAAATACTTATATACTTAAATATTTTCTAATAATTTTTTGACTATTATTTTAGATTACTTTAAAATACCAAAAAATTACTTTAGATATTTAATTTTAAGTTATTAAATATTTTTTCTATTTTAAACTATTTCTATTAATTAATTTCCTTTTATATTTAATTATTAATTAATTAATTTAAAATTTAATTATTTTCTTAATTTAAAATTATAACTTTTCTTATTAAATTGTTTTAAAAAATAATAAAAGAATTTTGGTTATTTAAATCTAAATTAAGTATTATCTTGTTATTTTAAATATTTTCCTTAATTATTAAATACCTAGATTATTTATTTAATTAATTTTTTTATATTCAATTATTTTCTAAAATTACAAAAATTGTTTTTGATAAATTATTCTAATTTCTAAATCTTAAAATATTTATCTTAACCTAATTTTAAAATTATTTTTAAATGGTAATTATTTTAAATTATTTTAAAATTACTATTAATTACATTAAAGATCAATAATTCATATCTAATTTATTTTAAATCAGATTTTGAGGTAGAATACCTCTAAATTTCTAGAAAATATATTTTCTTGTCATATTTTCTATATTATTTAATTTATTGATTATTTAACTATTATCTAAATAATTAATATCTTAATTATTTGAAACTAAAAATTATTTTTTAAAATCTCGTTGAAGCCGCATTCGGGTGACCACTAGATCTAGTACCATATATTTATGTATGTATTTATATTGAATTATTTTTATTACTTTATTTTAAATTTATATATTTAATATATATGTATTTTAAATTATACATATTACTAAATCTATTAATTCTAATAGATATATCCTTTGAAATTTTAAATATGGATTGTACACATGAATAGCTTTCATGGGGGAGTGAATTAGTTGATGGTTGAGTTCCAATCATCCACTAATTGCATCGTAAAACATGCTTAAATACTATTTTTACTATCTTTTGCGTGTGTAGGATGCATGAGCACCTTGTTTAGGCTCTCTTAGATCCTAGGAATTGGTGTGTTTACTACTTTTATGTATTCCCTTCATGTTACATCAAGGGTTAGTCATTAACTTTGATTTTAAACCTACTCAACGTAGTGACACCCTGAGGATAATAATTATGGACTAATCTAGCAAATTTAGAAAAATTCTAGGAGCTAGGATTGATCTCTGATTAACTTGAAACTTTAAACACTTAAACTTAATGACATCCTAAACTTTAATCTGAGCCTTAATTTAACTTTAAATAAAAATTACCTTTTTGTCATTATTAGATAATTAAAAATTATTAGCAATTCTAAATTTTTTTCTAAATACTTGTAAACATCCTCTTAGGTCATTTCTAACCTTTGGGGCTAATTCCAAGAGGTTTGGAGCTAATTTGGATCAAAACTATAAAATCACCCCTAAGTAGCAATTTTGATAATTCCTTAATTACCTAAAACTTCTAAAATTCATATCTTTGTATAGAAAACTCCAAATCCATCAAACTCAAAGCCTAGTTACTCCTTATGATCCCTAATATTTAACTAAAGTACTATAACCTCCAATAATAGCTTGTTTTCTATAGTGACCTTTTGGACCCCCTCAACCTAGCATATAGGAGAACCCGGGACCTTCCAAAATTGGCTAACATAATATAAAATTTAAATATCACTATCCTAAGCATTAAAACGGATCAAGAAACTAAATTAACTATAATGGAACCCAACTCATTAATATTTAAACTTTAATTAAAGTTTCATTCTGAAACCTTCAACAAATCTGAACGATAGACAACTTGAACTAACTACCCTACATAAGACCTATCCAAAGTCACACAAGCCTATTACATTTACATAAAATTGGTTATTAGGGCACCTCTTCTAGCTCTAGGATTAGGGCTGGTGCTTTACTTTCTTTTTCTACTTTATGTGTTGTGATGTTTTGTGTGTGGTACGAGTGCTGATTAATTGCTCTAATATATTTTGATGATTGCTATGATATCTTATTTTATTATTGTATTTTTTCCTATATTATGTGATTTGTGCTTTAGATTGTCCACGGGCTAGGGCCACTTTTATACTAATACAATCTTATGTATGTGGCCATGTTCATGCAGCGTTAAAGTAAAGGGGGTTGTAATCATTAAAAAACTTTAAGATTAATATTATTTTTTGTAGTTGCTCTAGAGACTACTTAGCTCCCCCTTAAATTAAAAGAGCATGGTCAAGCATGTTTAATTTTCTGCACATATATAAACTGCTTGGATATGATGTATGAATTTCATAGATATTTTATTAGGATAATCATGCAGGAGTCTGGGTCTAGATTTTTTTTTTTGAACGGAAGATTTTGAAGGTTTGCCTCCTCTGTAAGTGTTGGAAGTCGATTTGTTGTTGAAGGGATTGCGACTGCGAGCATAGCTAGATCATCCTCGACCGCGACCATGGGCTGCCGCGAGAGCCTTGGTATCGCCGGAGAGTTGTAAAGATTGCATTTCACGATTTGCTTCATGAGCGAGGTTGAGTTCTTCGCTACAGAGAAGCGGGTAGATATCGTCTAAGCTCAACGGTTGAAGATTGGTACAAATTGCGGTTTTGAACGCTTGATAGGTAGCCGGAAGACCGTCCAAAGTGTAATGGATGATATCTTCAACTATGATAGGAGCGCCGGCGGCGGCAAGAGAATCCACTTTGGATTTGATATCAAGAAGATATTGGGACATGGTTTTGTCCTTCATGGAGAGGTATTGCAGTTTGTGTCGAAGATGAATGATTCTTGATCGTGTGCTGGATTGAAGCCTTCGATCAAGAACATTCCAGATATCGGAGCAGTGGTCGACGGACAGGACATAAGGCAGTATGCTTGGTGAGATTACGGAGTATAATGATGCGGCTAGATTTTGGTCTAGGGAAATCCATGTGTTGTAGAGAGGGTTGGGACTGGTGGTGCCGTCCGTCGCAGTGATTGTACTTGGCGAAGCGAGCATGGTGCCGTCCAAGAAACCGTGGTAGCCATTTGCCCTAAATAGTTTCAGAACTTGGGAGTGCCAGGTAGGATGATTTTCGGTGGTGAGAGGTTGAATGATGATGTTTTTAACGTTGCTCATTAAGAATTTAAGGGATGTCAGAATTTGGGAGGAGGGCGCTTGAAATGGGTCGGCGGTGGTAGAGTGATCGGGAGACGAGTGATGGAGGTTGTGGCCATGGGGGACGGCACGAAAAGAAAGACGCGAAGAGAGGGAATGGGCGGGAAGAAGAAAGAAGGAGAAGAAAGACGAAAAACAGGGAGAGAGGAGCGTTACCGCTCTGATACCAAGTCGATAAAGCAGAGATAAGAATAGTTGCAGCAACAAAGAAGAAACTGGCTTTTTTTTTTTTCATTTTCTATACAGAGTAGGTACAGATATATAGAGCTAAATACAGGAATAAAGATTAACGTCTATCTGACGTGGACAAGAAAGTACGTTTGTCCTTTCTTGATAACACATGCTAGGTAAGGAACAAAACATTATAGTTACTATATTAATGAAGCAATGTTGTGATAGTTAATCACTTTTTATGCTTGCAGCGGCTATGGCGACATTCTCCCGGTTTGTGCCAGAGATAAAGGCGATATATGACTATGGGGTGACGATATTTATACTAACATTCAGTCTTGTGGCTGTATCGAGCTACAGAGTGGAAGAACTTATTAAACTTGCGCTCCAGAGATTGTCGATGTAGCCATTGGAGTAACGACTTGCCTCTGCACCTCCATGTTTGTCTTCCCAGTTTGGGCTGGTGAAGATCTCCATATGCTGGTGGCAGCCAATCTTGACAAGCTCGCATGCTTCTTGGAAGGTGAGCAACTAGGAATTTTGTTTTTGGTCCACAGTAACTTTTATTAGATAAAAGTACAAACATAAAAGCTTGATTTTAATAATTTTATATTCAAGCTTCTTGTTTTTCTTCATCTGGAAAAAAGTTATTTTACTTTGTACAAATTCTTAAAATGATATCATTTAAAATTTATTTTAGTCAAAATAAATTTAAAAACTAACGAATTATATATATATATATATATATATATATATATATATATATATATATATATATATATATATATATATATAGTATGGGAATTAAAAAAATAAAGCAAACTTAAAAATAGAAAAACAAATAATTAAATTAAAATTTATTTGAAAGTTTTTTAATTTTTAATAGTTTCATTTATAAAAAAAACCAAAAAATATCCTTTATTAAAAACCAAAAGGACGAAAAATAAAATTTAAAAAAAGAAAAAAATATCAAGTTTATAGCTCTCTTAACGACTTGTTATTTTTTTCTCCAAAGTTTTTTTTTTTGGTTTTTTATAAAGATTTATGAATTTTAAATGGTTTATTTAATTTTTTTTCTTTTATTAAATTAATCCTTTAAATTTTATTAAAAAAATATATTTTACTGTTTATAAGTTTTGATAGCATCATTTAAAAAAAAATAAAATAAACGAAAGTATTATTTATAAAAAAACCCGAAAAAACGAAAATTAAAAAAAGAAAAATTTCAAGTCTTTTTTAATTCGTTTTTATTTTCTTTTATTAAATTAACCAATTAAAATTTATATCTATTTATAAAAAACAAAAAAAAAATTTGAGGAAAAAATATATATAGTACTAAAAATGGATTAATGGGAGCTTTGGATGAATCAGAAAGTAGAGGTGTCAATTTCGGGTCACGGGTCGAGTTCGGGTTGAATTCGGAACTGACCCGGGTTCAAACGGGTCGACCCTAACCCGACCCGGGTAGAAAAACGGGTCGGAAATCCGAACCCGGACCAGACCCGGCTGGTTGCCGGGTTGACCCAACCCGACACGGTTTGACCCGAAACTCTTGTGCGATGGCGCGAGCAGACGCTGGCGAGCTGCGAACGCGACCGGTCGCGCAGGCGATCACCTGAGGACCCGAAACTCTTGCGCGAACGCGAGCGCAAGCGAGCGGCGGCAGCGTAGCGGGCAGGCGAGCGGGCGGGGAGCAAGCGCGTGGCAGGCGAGCGGGGCAGCGCGGGGCAGGTGAGCTGGGCAGCGTCGCGGGCAGGCGAGCTGTGCAGCGTTGCAGGCAGGCGAGTGGGCCATGGCGCGGGCCAGCGCGACTGCGCGAGTGCGCGCGGGGTAGCGTCTCGAGCAGGCGGGCAACGTCGTGGGCAGTGCTGGAAGTTAATTTTAAACGGGTTCGCGGGTTGACCCGGCAACCTGCCGGGTCAACCCGAACCCGACCCGTTTTGAAATCGGGTCGGGTCCAACCCAAATTTTCTGGGTCGGGTCCGGGTCAGATTTTCGTGTCGTGTCAAATATTGACACCCCTATCAGAAAGAACAGCACCTCCCTTATGTCCTATAGAATGTATAAAACATTTAATTCTTTGATCTTTTGCTAACTTTTCCTACGATGCAAACTTGAAGGTATGGGAGTGGAATACTGTGAGGAGAAGATGGAAAGTGGAGGTCTGCAATGCAGCACATTAATTCAAACTCCTGATTGAAGCTTCTTAGTGTGGTCAATTCTCATATAAATCTTTGTGAAGGAAGATCTGCCCCACGAGCTCATATGCGAATCCATCCAGAGTGGCTCTCCCAGCATGTTGGCGAGGCGAGTGATGTTGTTGGTATCCCAATACAAGAGCGGGAGTTGGGGTAGTCCAATCCAGATCGGAGAATACAACCCTTAAAGGGAGTTTGGAGAATAATTGGGAGACCACTTAGCCATGCCAACAATGTTGCTCACAATGATCCAAGGTCCACTCATTAAGATCGTATCTCTTGCTTCCACGCTTTGAAAGAGACAAATGAAGGAATTGGGGGCTGTGGTGATAATTTGGAATTCACCAAAATGATACCATCGGCACTTGAGTTATGCAAGGAGGTAGGAAAAAGATACTCTTCTCCCAATGATCTTTGCCACAAGGGCTTTCCCAAGTTTTGCAATATTGTCTTAGACAGCTGACACCTCCGGCTCCATGGAAATGCCATCCTTGGCAAGGAAAGTCACTTCACTCATCTTGTTCAAGGTGACATATTGCATCTTATTCCAAACAAAGGGGCCATTAGGAACCCCATCCAAAGGCGAAAGAGGGGCTTGCGTGGGCTGTTGCTGGTGGAAAAAGGTTTTCTAGTTTTCAGCGACAAAAACACAAACACCTAAAAGGCACTGTTCTGTAGCAACATGAGGAATAGAGGAGGGATCTTGAAGATTTCCACACCTGTAGTTGGGAGCCTCAGGCCTCCTACTAGAGTCGCATTCCATCCCAGAATTAACATTCCTAATTGAAGAGACATCCCCACTAGGGGTGTCAATATTTGACACGACACGACAACCCGACCCGGACCTGACCCGGAAAATCCGGGTTGGACCCGACCCGTTTATAAACGGGTCGGGTTCGGGTTTGCATATTAGACCCGTTTGATTAAACGGGTCGGGTCGGGTTGACCCGGTGGGTTGCCGGGTCAACCCGAAAACCCATTTAATTTAAAAAAAATTGAATTTCCAGCTCCTCCCGCCCGCTGCCCGCCGCGTTGCCCGCTGCCCGCCTGCCCTGCTTGCCGCGCCCCGCGATGCCCAGCGTGCCGCGCCCTGCGCTACCCGCTGCCCGCCTGCCCCTCGCTGCCCAGCGTGCCGCATCGCACTCTCGTGCCCACTGCCGAACCCGGACCGCGTAGCTCGCGCGCCCCGCGTGCCGCGTCGCTCGCGCTGCCCGCTGCCGCCGCTGCCCCGCTGACGCGCCCGCGCCGTTGCCGCTGTCGCGTTGCGCAGTCGCCGCTGCCGCCGCTGCCACTCGTGTGGCTAAACCGGGTCGCGGGTCGTGTCGGGTCAACCCGTAACCCGCTCGGGTCGGGTCCGGGTTGGAATGTTCGACCCGTTTGCAAAAACGGGTCGGGTTCGGGTTGACCCGTTTATATACGGGTCGGGTCGGGTTCGACCCGAACCCGACGGGTTGACCCGAATTGACACCCCTAATCCCCACGAGACTGATGGGTTCAACGAATACACCTGGGCGGAACACAGGTTGGACAACACATGGAGTTTCAGCCTCTAGGATGGAGTTATCGGGATGCAATTCGGGGTGTCTAAGCAATCCCATTGAAGTATCTGAACACTCTTCGGCTGATATGTTTCTTGAGTCATAAATTGCAATGAAGTTCGCCTCCAAATCGTGAGAATTTGTAAGCTGTTCACATCCAGGAGGATCTTGTGATTGCTGGTCATCTTCCATCTCAGAAATTGAGTCGGACTGATCACCAGCCTCCTCCATATCGGCGTTCGAAACAGTTTAGATTTTCTCCTCTTCATCATCGTGGTCCGACCCGCTATCACTACCTGAAGCTTGCGACCTGTCGGACCAATCTGGCTGGGTAGTTTCACCGAGCTGTTCGAGGCTTGCACGAACAGCTATGGGAGGTGCTGACTTTTCGATTTGAGAAGTGATCCCGCAAGCCCCCTCATCCGGTGCCGAACCATACGAGCTTGGGTGATGCGATGGCTGGCTTATCTCCTCCTTGCCTCGCCGGATGATGGCTTGGGTTCTCGCAACGATCTCATTCCAAGAGTCCTTAGTGACTCTGTCTCTCACCTTAGGAGAAGGATGGGAGTGCTGGCTTAAACACCGGAGTTTTAAGCCGGAGTGTTCTTGGAAAACGTCGCCTATGCCTCGCACTACAGGAAAATTGCTCATTACCGGCAGAATTTCTGGCGGATTACCGTCGAAATAGTTTCCGGTGGAATTTCCGGCGGATTTCCGACGGATTAAGATTAAGTTTTTAAGACTAATTTTAAGACAGATTTTCCGACGGATTTTCGACGGATTTTCCGGCGGATTTAAAATTTTCTGGAAAAAATTCCTGATTAATAATTATACAGCTTATTGTAATTAATTATATTTTTATTAATTTATTTTAATTAATTAATAATTTGATAAATTATTATAATTAATTTAAATATAATAAATTATTTTAATTAAGAATTAAAATAATAAATTATAATTTATTACTAACTTTAATATTTTATGTTAAAGTATTTTTGAATAATATAAAACGTTACTAAATTAATAATTAATTTATTATAAAATTAATAACTTATTTTACTTAATTTTTAATTGAATGACTTATTTTAATTATTTATTAGTTTTAATATTTTATTTAATAGTTAATTGAAATATTTTAATTTGATTATTTTTAAATAATTAAAATAAGTTTTAAATTTATTTTAATTTTATTTCTTAAAATTTCTATATAAATTTAAAATAGTGTTGCTTTACAATCCGTTTTCCTCCTTATCAAACTAATTGATGAGCACTTAAAATCCAAACAGGTCTGCGGTTCGAATCACGGGAGCTCCATTGCGGGGGCGGGCAGCGTGGGCAGGCGCCGGGCAGGCAACTCCGGGTAAGCGGGCAGCACGTCGTCGGGCGGGCAACCAGATAGGAAACAGTCCGGCGGGCAGCTGCATCTAGATCAGCTCTTTAATTAAATTTGTTTATTTTTTTTTTTATTCTGGCGTATTGTTTTCGCCGGACAGTCGCCGGAAATAGTTTCCGGCGAACAAATTTCGCCGGAAAAATTTTCCGGCGTATGTTCTCGACGGAATTTTTTTTCTGACGCGAGTTTTTCCGTCGGAAAACCACCGAAAATTTTCAAAATCCGCCAGAAAATGTATTTTATCCGCCGGAAAAATCCGCCGGTAATATGCGATATTCCTGTAGTGTCGCTGACGGGGGCAATCAGATGCCAGTAGTTACCATATTACCAGTTTCCCTTCCTGCCGCCTTCCCTATCATCATTGGGAGGAGGTGACCTAGTGCCGCCTCCTCTAGCCATTCTAGAACCCCTCTCTCTAAAAACATTCTAGAGAAAAAAAAAGAGGGAATCATGCTCTGACTTTTATTGACAAATAAGACACTGCACTTACTTGGACTTACAGCCAATAAAATCACATGAAACATATACACATATAATTTCAATACTTATATAAAATCACATGGAATACATTCAACATTCAAATTTTCAAAACTTTGCAAAGCAAAAAACTAAACGCAAATGCTTGCCTTGTCGCTTCTTTTTTTTTTTTCTTTCTTTACTAGACAGTAGTACGTCTCTTGAACATTAACTCGCTTTCGTCACCTTTTCAGAGGTTGCATAATTTGCAGGTGCATCATGCTTTGAATGCATATTAATAAAATTTTCAATTTACACATCTCGTTTTATCTGTTGGCTGAGAGCTTAGATTTTTAACTAAGAGGTCTTTAGTTCGAGTCCTTGTGTATATGTTGTTTGTGTTAATTTACCTTAAATGACCTAAATGTCCAAAAAAAATTCAATTTAATAATATTTTAAATTTTAAATATTATATAACTAATTTAAAATTTATTATAAAGATATCAAATTAATATATTTATAATTACAAATAATTGTAGTAATAATTATATCCTCAATTTAGGACAAATGTATTTTTTTTTTATGTTAGATATTGCATTGTATTACTTTAAATATTTATATAATTAAAATTTAGATTTAAGTAGAATTTAAATTTTTTATTTGTAATAAATAATATTGAAAGAGAGAAATTAAATATATTTTTTTATGATGTTAGTTATTGCATAAGATCATGTGCTTTTAATTACTAAAGACATATTAATATTAAATATAATATTTTATACTTAAAAGCATTTAATTTGGATAGTAAAAATTAAATACATTATTCAATAAAATATATTAAAATTTCAAATAATTTTATAAAACATGAAAAGCCCTGTTACCAGCGGATCAAATCCACCGATAATAATAGAAATACGCCGGAATGTTTAGTGAGAACATCTATAACTAAAGCAAAAAAGCATACACCAAGGTACATTCTCTTCCAAATGTCTAGTGAGAACATCCATAACTAAAGCAAAAAATCATACACTAAGGTATGTTCTCTTACTGGAGGAAGGTCACGCATGGAACGGGGCGGCAGTAATACACGGAATGGAGGCGGCGACTTTAGGCAATCGATGGCGGCGAACGTGGACAAGCTCGGCTGCGAACTTCAACGAGGAACAAATCGAAATAGCGGCGGCATTCAGGGCAGCTCGCAGACACAAGCGGAGCGAACCGAGAAGAGGGAAAGAAATAAGAAGAAAGACAGCGGATCGGTTGAAACAAGGCCCTTTCTATCGAACTTTCCGGCGGATTATCCGTCGGTCATAATACCGACGAATAATATGTTAGAAAACATCCGGCGAGTTAAGTAAGTCAGCGCAATTTATGCCGATGAATCCACCGGTAATAACGGACGGAATTTGCACCAAAATATTTTATATGCCGACGAAACCACCGGCGGAATATATGCCGGTAAGTTAATGGCGGAAATTTCGCCGGAACTACCGTTGTAAAGTGACCAGCCTATTTTCCGCTGTTTAGGTCGCCGCTTTTTCCTACGCTTGTGCTACCATCATTTTTTTCCGGCGTATCTACTGCCGCCAGAAAGTCCGACAATAATAGCATATTTTTCTATAGTCTTTAAGAGCTAGATTTTTTTTTTTAACACAACATATAAATGAAATAAAAAATAGACAATATCATAATCTTATTCATCTAAATATTATATGTTATATTTATATAAACTCTAGAATTTTATTCAGTAACTTGTAAGATGAAGCGGTGACTATTTGTGAGAAAATGAAGTAATAGTGATGATGATAGTTACGGTAGGGACGAATAGCTTTATATATAAAGCTCCACATGCTCCTCACCACACACATCATCCCTCTTCTCAGCAACAAGCCGATAGAAGGCAATATTTCCTCCTTGGAACAAACAACTTAGCTCCCAAACGCTTCTATCAGACAAAGATTAGCTATGGATACCGCTGCTGGAACTAATGAGAAGGTTGGCTTCAACTCATGGTGCCCATTTCTCATCTCTGATTCAATACAAAAGCTCAAGGAGCTTGCCCAGAAGATTAGGAAGATTGGAAAAGATGACCCAAGAAGAGTTCTTCATTCCCTCAAAGTGGGATTAGCTCTCACGCTCGTCTCAATCTTCTACTATGTCAATCCTCTCTTTCATGCGATTGGCACTTCCACTATATGGGCGGTACTCACCGTTGTTGTCGTGATGCAATACACAGTTGGTATATAAAAATATTTATATTTGTATGAAAAAATTACGTTTTGATATTCACACAATTTAGATTTTCATTGAGATTCATACAGCTCATGATGATATATAAACACGGGCATGGCCCCATGATTTTTTCCTTTCTAGAGTTTTCTACCTAAAAATCCTGGTGTTCCTTTTTTGTTCATTTTGTGTTTAGGATATCCGTAGAATGCTGAGACGAAAATTTTCCAACTCTATTGCCGCGTATATTCTAGCCCGTAACAAATCTCATCGTAAATCTAAAGATATCTAATTCCATCCTAACGTAATATTCTTAAAATATTTTTTCATGATTTTCTCAAACAAAATTTTGCTTCTAAATTTTCAGGTGGAACGTTGAGCAAAGGCCTCAACCGGGCATTTGCAACATTGCTTGCCGGAGCACTTGGCTTGGGCGCACATCACTTGGCCGCGGTCGCCGGTGACAAAGGAGAACCCATACTACTCGGTGTGTTTGTATTCATGCTAGGTAAGGAACAAAACATTATAGTTACTATATTAATGATACATTAATGTTGTGATACTTAAATAACTTTTTATGCTTGCAGCGGCTATGGCGACATTCTCCCGGTTTGTGCCAGAGATAAAGGCGAGATATGACTACGGGGTGACGATATTTATACTAACATTCAGTCTTGTGGCTGTATCGAGCTACAGAGCGGAAGACCTTATTAAACTTGCGTACCAGAGATTGTCCACTGTAGCCATTGGAGTAGCGACTTGCCTCTGCACCTCCATTTTTGTCTTCCCAGTTTGGGCTGGAGAAGATCTTCATATGCTGGTGGCAGCCAATCTTGACAAGCTCGCATGCTTCTTGGAAGGTGAGCAACTAGGAATTTTGTTTTTGGTCCACAGTAACTTTTATTAGATAAAAGTACACACATAAAAACTTGATTTTAATAATTTTATATTCAAGCTTCTTGTTTTTCTTCATCCGGAAAAAAGTGATTTTACTTTGGACAAATTCTTAAAATGATATTATTTAATTTTATTTTTGGTTTTTTATAAATATTTATAAATTTTAAATGGTTTATTTAATTTTTTTTCTTTTATTAAATTAAACATTTAAAATTTATAAAAAAAAATATTTGACAGTTTATAAGTTTTTATAGCACCATTTATAAAAAAATAAAATAAACGAAAATATCATTTATAAAAAACCCGAGAAACGAAAATAAAAAATAAAAAAATTTCAATTCTTTCTAATTCGTTTTTTAGTTTTATTTTCATTTATTAAATTAACCATTTAAAATTTGTATCTATTTATAAAAAACCAAAAAAAATTTAGAGAAAAAATTAACAAGTGGTTAAGATTGCTAACGATTTGATTTTCTTTTTATAAATGATATTTTTATTTTTTTTATTTTTTATAAATAAAACTTTAAAAATTTCAAATAAATTTTAATTTAACATTTTGTTTATCTTTTTTTAAGCTTTCTTTCTTTTTTTTTAAATTCCCATTTTTTATAAGTAAATATAAATTTAAATTAAACTACATATTTATAAATAATATGAAAAGAGTAATTAGTGTTAGCATAGCTACAGACTTAATGACTCAGGCTTAGTTTGGGACGTCTTTCTTGTTGCTTCTTAAAACAGCTTTCTAGTTAAAAAAATTTAATTATTGAACTAGAAAGCTGTTTTAAGAAGCAACAAAAAAATCGTCCCAAACAAAATCTCAATCCGCCGGCTCACCCTTTAGATCATCCTTCCACCAGCTCCCCCTTACTACCATCACTTTTAAATTTATTGCTTTTCAATTTATTTTTACTAAAATGATTTTTAAATGACATCGTTTTAAAAATTTGTCCCATAACCCCAATGCAGTTGTAGAATATATATATATATATATATATATATATATATATATATATATATATATATATATATATATATAACTATAAATGGATTAATCGGAGCTTTGGATGAACCAGAAACAACAGCACATCCCTTATTTCTAATAAAATGTATACAACATTTGATTCTTTGAACTTTTGTTAACTTTTCCTGTGATGCAAGGTATGGGAGTGGAATACTTCGGGGAGAAGATGGAAAGTGGAAGTCTGGAGGGCAAGTCCTTCCTTCAAAGCTACAAAACCGTGCTTAATTCTAAGGCCACTGAGGATTCCCTGGTAAGAAAACAAGTGTCCTTGCTTGAGCTGATGCTTATCTAAAAATTTCTGATTCAAAAACGCATAATTGGAGTATAGCTATTCGTATTATACAGGATTAAAATCTAGTTTATGCCCAATGTTTTTGATTAATTAGGCTAATTGTGTTTTCTCAATTGTAATTCAGGCAAACTTTGCAAGATGGGAACCCGGTCATGGTCGTTTTGACTTCCGTCATCCATGGAATCAGTACCTCAAAATCGGAGCCGTCACTCGCCATTGTGCTTGCTCCATTGAAGCTCTCAACGCATACATTTCCACTCTTCAGCAGTCCCACCAGGTAACTAAGGGCTTATTTATCTTCTCCATTCTATTAGATCATCTACTCATCTTTTACTAACAAATACATAATCCTCTCAGACAACCGCGGACCTGGAATTCACGCAAAAGGTTCAAGCTGCCTGTGCAGAAATGAGCAAGGAGACTGGCAAGGCTATGGTTGAGTTAGCCGCTTCAATTCGGGAGATGAAGTGGTCTTCAACCGCCGGAAAACACCTGGCTATGGCGACGGAGGCCGCTTGCAGAGTGAAGGCGTTGGTTCCTGCGGAAAATTCTACTTTGCTGGAGGTGCTCATATCAGCCACAACTACCTCCCTGTTAACAGAAGTGGTGCGGTGTACTAATCCTATCATCGCCGAGGTGGAGGAGCTAAGTCGGCTGGTGGAATTCAAAAGGCCATAGCACCGTCGCAAAGCCGGCGCTGTGTATCCAATCACCGGCACTGAGAGTCCACCGCATGCTGTGATTGATATATGTTAGATATTGGTCCAGATTTTAGGTTGCTTCTTTAGTACTTTCTTGTAGTTCTTTTTGTTTGTGTTGCCTTTGTTATAGCTTTGTTTGTCTTTAAATAAGGGCATAGGGTGTAATAGACAGTATGTCATTCAAAAATAGAAATTCCTGTTATGTTCTTTTCATCTCTCTGATTCTTTTTCTTCAAGAAGCCGAAATTAAGGGTTCTTCTTCCTTTTTTTTCAAAAGTTTAGTTCTACAATCTGGTATCATAGCCACCTTCCAATTCTTACTCTGGGACCCGATCAGGTACTTCCTCAACTCCACAAATTTCGATCGCATTCTTTACGACTCTCCTTGCCGGAGAGCCACCATCCGATCTCTGGAAGGAAGGAAGTTCTTGTAGCCAAGAGGCATCGATCAAGTTGTCAGTGACGCCCTTGAAGCAAGAATCAATGGAAGTGTTGCAAGCGCCAGCGTAGAAGCAGAATCGCTGGAGGCGGAAGATCTTTGCGAGGGCAGAGGCACGCACAAAGGGACTCGTGCAGTGTTGTGTGGGCTTAAGGGGCTCACGGGACAGCAGCGCGCACGAGAGCTGCACACGGAAGGCCGGTCGGACACGAGCTGGCTGCTAACGTGGTGCACGAAGGTGGCGTGAGGTGTGCGGGGCACTGGAATAGCGCGTGGACAAGCGGCTGGGCGCGGAGACCGTGTGGGTGGAGGCTGCTCGGGGTTCGCCATATTCGGTGACAGGCGTGGCTGAGTTAGCAGCTGTTTGGATCGCTAATCTACACGCAAGAAACATTAAGAATCCGAAGGATTCTTACGGTGCGGGGCATATCGCAGAAAGGAGGAGCATATTTCTTTATCATGTCGATGCAAAGGTTCGAGATCGACAAGTTCAAGGGGGAGACGATTTTAGCCTTTGGCGGATCAAGATGAAGGCTCTATTGGTACGTCAAGGCCTTTTCGATGCAATCTTTGAGGAAAATCTTACTGCAGTGACCGACAGGGCCAAGGCTTGGGAAATATAACTGAAAGCGCACAGTATCATTCTTCTGTCTCTTGGTGGCGAAGTGTTGAGGGAGGTTGCTGAAGAAGGCACGGCATTAGAGGTATGGAAGAAGCTTGAATCAATTTATATGAAAAAATCACTTACTAATCAACTACTGTTGAAGAAACAATTATATACGCTCCAAATGGTAGAAACCAAGGAACTCAAAAAGCATTTGGACGATTTCAATAAATTAATTCTTGACCTAAAAAATGTTGTGTGACAATAAACGAAGAAGATCAAGGGATCATACTCCTCAGCTCTCTGCCAAAGACATATGAAAACATAGTTGACACTATGTTGTATGGGAAGCAAACATTGACATTGACGGAGCTAGGTAGAGTCAGTCTTAATGTCAAAAGATGTTTAAAGAAAATCCGAACATAAAGAAGATAATAGTGGCAGCATTCTGATCGCTAGAGGAAGATCAGAATTTCGTAGGAATAATTCCAACAAGAAGTGCTTTCTTTATCACAAGGAAGGGCATTTTAAGAAATATTGTCATAATCTGGCAAAACTGCAAGGAGTTGAACCAGAAATCAGCTTAGCAATAGCAGCAGACTTGGGAGACGGTTGGACTGATTCAGATGTTTTGTTAAATCTGGTCTAAGGGGGAGATTGTTAGATATTACTCCAGATTTTAGGTTGCTTCTTTAGTACTTTCTTGTAGTTCTTTTTGTTTGTGTTGCCTTTGTTATAGCTTTGTTTGTCTTTAAATAAGGGCATAGGGTGTAATAGACAGTATGCCATTCAAAAATAGAAATTCCTGTTCTGTTCTTTTCATATCTCTGTTTCCTTTTCTTCAAGAAGCCGAAATCAAGGCTTCTTCCTTTTTTTTTTCAAAAGTTTAGTTCTACAATATAGAGAAGTGATTAGTGATATGGTGCTATGTTTTGGATTAAGAAAAAGGTTGATAGAAATTTATAAGAGGGAGATGATTGCATGTATTGTATATGTGGTTTAATTTATTCTATTAAAATAAAATCTGGGCATTCATGTACCTTAGAAAGGAGAATTTTTTAGTTCATTGATCTACAATTATATATTGGTATTAATATTACATTAATAATAAAATCTTTTGGGTTGCACAAATCTCATGATTTTAGCCGGAGAGAGAGAGAGAGAGTTTAAAATATAATTCATAATGATAACCATAGGCTACAAGACATTCGATCAACTTGTCAATCAAACATGCCGCGGCCTTCCACACCAGTTGAAGGGATGTGGCAGCCATGACGACGGATCTTCTTAATGTTGTTAGAAATATCTCAGTGAAATGAATCAAATGATTACTTTGATTATAAAAAAAATTCGTGGATAAACTGATCATGAAATTATTTTTTTAAAAAAGTTTTTATTAAGTTTATAATTATTTTAAGATCTGAATTTTTTTATATCCTATTGGAATTCCTATTTCGTACAATTTTGAGCGGGCTCGCTTTTCGCTGAAAAGACTATCGCGGATTACCTGATAACCAATCAACATAAAAAAGTGAAAAAGCAAATATTTACTATGATTTGCATTCACTTTAACTCTAACCAAACAATCCCTTAGTAGAATAACAGATGTAATGACAAGGGGAGTAAATGAATAACCACTACAAAAAAAACTTTTATTTTAAAACAAAAATAAATAAAAATTAAAGATTAAGAATACAATACAAAATCACATTTTCATTATAACTCTTTTAAAGGGTTAAAAACCTATCAAAATCTTTTCCAACGATTGCATATTCTACTAGAAAATAGTTCTATTAGATAAACTTGCTGAAATGACCAAGTGAAAATAAATGAACAAAACTGTAGAAATCCAATTGGAGGGGTTGAACCCAACAAAAAAATTCGCTGACATTTCCAACGATTTTTTTATCAGAAAATTTTTGCCGAGTTCAACCCCTTCAAGTAATGGGGTGAAAAACCCCCCAGTGATTATGATATTTTTTTTAAGTTTTCTCTAATAATCCACTATTCTCCTATAACGAACAATATTAAAAGTGGAATGAAAATAATATTGCCAGAAGAGAACAAGCAACACAAAAGAGATAGGAAATTTGTCCCCTTATTTAACTTATAAATAATACTTACTATAATCACAATACAATTCTTAAAAATCTTGGCTCATGAGATTGTATCTTGTACAACTTTATCTAATCAATAATTTTTATTTAGTTATATTTTACTATGACTTTATGTTATTTTGATATATAATGAATTTACCTAAATTACATTTTCTTATAGAAGTTTAAGAGCCTTGCCCTCTTTAAATATATACTTTATAAGACCCTTATATTATCCAAACAGATGGCCGATCAATACTCATTTAATATGAACTCCTTAACTTGGGCACCCCACCAATGGAACTACAACGGTCAACAACACCTGATTAGGCCAAGCATGTCTTATTTTAGTAAGTTATCACCACTCTCTTTTATCGCACTTTGTCTAAATGATAGTAGCCATTTGGATAATTACATTCTTACCAATCACCAATTAGACACTTAGCCACCTTCCCCTTACAAAAATAAATCATTACATTGGTAACTAGTGATTTTATCCTAATGAGTCATTGTTATAACATCCATAGATAAAGTTGCCCCATCTAATCAATAATTATAAAATAGCTCTTACTATTATATGTCAACTATTGAATGCCTAACATAGCAAAGACAAACTCTTTGACAACAAACTAAGACGTGAATCTCTATGCTCACATATTTGTTAAGGTAAATATTTATCCCTTTCTGGCACCTCGACAAGGGGACTTATGTGCTAGAAACTTACAAAAATATTGAATTTTATGGAAAAGGGTAAGGAAACTTGGGAATTTATGATCTCTCTCTCCTGTTTTTATCTCATAACAATATTTCACTCTTACATAGTGGATATAGGGTTGAACTACTAAATTACATTAAATTTGATTTTGAGCAGTGGTATAGATAACTTTTTTATCTATCATTCATTCTATAGGGCAACTATATATCCTCAATGTAATAAACATATTCAAAGAATTCAATTCAATACTCATCTAAAATAACAAGGATAACTTCAATGTGAATTTTGTATACCGTCTCTTTATTGCCAAATTTGTCTTTACTAATAGGCCACTAAATTTTGTAGGAATATTATTGAATGTCAGTAACACTCCTCGCAAGGCATCAAGCAACATTCATTATGAATTATTTAAGATACCTCATTGTCACTGTCAAGGCATGCACTTAAGAAGTGAGATTTTGAGTTGAAGTGCAAAATAGTTAACAGTACACTACGTCTTGAATATCTAAAGGAGTTCAAATATTAGAAGACATGCTCCAACCTTGATTGATTTTCTCATTGAAATTGTTCTAGGACTCATCCACTATTAGTAGTTGTTTCATGTCATCAACTTGTTACATTGTGATGGTATACTACATATCAGCTCACTTCCGCCTAGTGTATTAAAGGATGCCAATTCATCATTATTTTATTGATATTTTAATATGTCAACATCGCTATCATCACCCATAGTATTATTATAATAACCTGAAAATGAAAAGTATTTTAAAATATGAATATTAGTATTTTATTTGAACTAGAGTGCTTCGATGTCGTGCTTGTGAGCGTTGCAATGCTAAGCTTAAGAGTACAGTGGTGCTAAAAACTGGCTCTATAGTATTTGAGTTTATGTTCTACAGTAATTTTGGATTATGCATGGAATATTGCGGCAATAGACTACTAATTGTGTTATATTTTTTTTTATTATAAATATTTCTGCCACTGCCTCCCCCTCTGTCATTCACGCGCCTTACCCGGGAAGAAATCGAAGTAGGAGAGAAGAAGAAGGCAATCCTATACACAATCAAATCAAAATATTAAATATAATTAAATTAATTAATAAATTTTCACACGTAAACTGTCTTGCTTATTACAATCCAGAAATACAAAAACTAAAAAGATTGGGCACCACTAACAACAACTTAGATTCTATTTCTAGTATAGACTCGAGTGACTTTGAGTGGGATACTTTTTATCTTTAACTCCTCGGTCTTCTCCTCTTCGGGCTCCTTAGATTCTTTGTAATTGGTTACCCAAATGAAAAAGAGAACTAACCTCGAAGAGAAGGTTACTCTTTCCAATTTGAGTATGAAAAGATGTTCCAAATTTGGATTTTCAAATGAAAAAGGGCTATCCCCCAAAAGGATATCCCTTCCTCTTTAGAATTCAACCTTTGGATTTATGTATCCCAACTCAAATGTATACTTTCACAACTTGATGCTTAATCAAATTACATTAATAAAAATAAAAATTTTATACTCTTCTGGAGGGTTATCCTAAGCATTTAAATATTAAGACACATTCCAAGCAGTTATATATGTGCAAAAAAAGTAAACACACTAGGCCACGCTTTTTTTTTATTTGGGGGTTAAGTAGCTGAAGCACCTTTAGCATTATTTTTATTATTTATTTAGCTCCATTTATCGCCCTGCATGAGTACGACCACCAGTAGAAAACTTAGTGAGCATCCAAATCATTCTTAACCTAAGAGTAATCTAATCGTCAAAACACATCAACAATCCACATAGTGTAGTAAAAGAAAACAGACACTCCAAGCAGTTTTAATTAATCATAACTTGCAATGAAATCACAAAAATCTGGCATACAATAGAAAAGTAAACACTGGCCTAACTTAGATCTAGAGTCAATTGTCCTAGCAAACCATCTAAAGTGTGTGTAGAAGATCGTGTGTATGGGATAGATCCTAAAATGAGCAGTTAGTTGAGATTGTCTAATGTTTAAGTTTGTTAAAAGTTGAAGGAGGACTTTAAGTTTGAGTTTAAGTATTAATTTATTAAAGCTTAATTTGGATGTATTTTAATTGTTAAGTGATTTCAACCTGTATTGCACATTGAGGTCATGAAGTTTATTTCATCTTAATTGGGGCTAAGTTAATAGCCTCATAGGCTTGGGTTATCTAGAAATAATCAGGATTGATTAAGTTGATTTAGTTGGTTAGAAATTAAGGATGGATTAAACTTAATTAAATTAATTAATAAATAATTTTAAAAGTTAGATTAATTTATATTATCCATCAACATGTTCGTGGTGTTGTGCCACAAGACTCGAGGAACCAGGCCTTCTTAGGACGCGTAGCCCCACAACCCGGAGTGTTTTATCTTAAAAACCTAATTGATGTACCTGAATTAAAGATTTTAATTTGGTTAATAATTTAAAGTAATTTATTTTTATTATTTTACAATCCATTAAATTCATTTGTGGCGTTGTGCCACCAGGCTCGAGAAACCAAGCATCTTTATGACACGTAGCCCCGCAGCCCAGAGTAGTCCATCCAATAAAATTCATCTTCATAGTGGTTGTTATGTATTAGATTGTTGGAAAAATAATATTATTAATGAAATTAGAATTTTTTTGAATTTTAATGAATTATTGAATTTTTTAAGGATTTATTAGAATTATTTAAGAGCTTTAATTAAAGGTCCAAAAGTTAACTTTTAAAATTAAATTTAATTTTGAAATTTTCAGATTTTTAATAAATATTGCGACTTATGATGAGTGATTAGGATTTGAGTTTGCTTGATTTAGAGTTTTATGTAAAAAGTTATGATTTTCTGAAATTTAATCCTTAAATTTGAACTATTGTTAATCAGAGGGTTGACTTTTTGACTATATTTTGAAGGTTTGATATTTTTATAAAATATTATATTTTAATTTAAGTTGGGGGCCTTTAATTTTGATTAAATTATTTTTTTAATTAATTATGTCTTTTCAAAGTTTCCTCAATTAATTAAATTTTAAAATTAGTTAATTAGGAATGTTTTGACATTTTTGATCCAAATCAACTCCAAACATCATGGAATCATCCCCAAAGGCCATAAATGACCCATGGGGGTAATTTTAAGTGTTTATAAATTTTTTGGGATTTTTTAAATAATTTTTAATTAATTATTAGATTTATTAATTAGGTTTTCTTGAAAATTAAATTATGATAAAATTAGGGGTTATCTCATAGGATTCTAGGTTAATTCCAGAGAGAGATTCTAATGCTCCTAATTGGTGGACAAAATGAATACCAAACCCAAAAAAATTTGGACCAAAGTGATCATCTGAAATCAAAGTCAAAACACACTAAATTTGAGCCCAAATGGAACTCTCTAAGGTAGCTAACCAAGCCACCTAAGGTGATCACTAAGTCAACCTGGAAAAATCCTAGGGGTATATCCTAAGCTCTAATTGGGGCAAAATTAGTGGATCTACACTCCCTATTCTAAGCACTATCATCAAACCGAAACATATATCCTAATTCTCATTGGAGAGATCATGACTCCAATTTCAATTTAAGGGTCAAGTCATGACCCATGAATCCAAATTGGCATGAAATTGCCCTTAAATTCATTAAAGAAGGGCGGGAAAATTCGGAGATATTAGAGATATATCCAAATTTACTCTCCTAAAAGTCCCAGGCCATGGTGAATTTAGTTTAACACATAAATGTAATAATAAATAAAGTATTCAAATTGAAATTAGGACTAAAATAGATGTAATTATGACTTAAGACCAGAGGGAGAAGCCACTAGATCACTCAAAGAGCTATGGGGAGCAATTTTTGGAAATGAAATTTGAATAGGAACATCTGGTGGACTGCCCTCTATTCAGGTCACTCCCACGGCCATGGATTGTTGAGATTGACAGGGCAAGTCGTTGGATGACCTCTTAGTGGAAGGGGACATCCTCCTAGAGGTCCGTGAACTTGAAGCTAGTGAGCCCAGGCTTTGGAAGCCTTTATATTAGGCCCAAAGGTTGGGGGGGGGGGGGGGGGGGGGGGGGGGGGGGGGGGTACTAGAGCTCATTCACCATTGGTTTCGGCTACCGCCTGTTAGGGTCTAGGTCAGGGTGATCTAGAAAGGGCGATGGGGACGTGGTGAGCTCAAATACGAACATAATTGGACCTGAGGGAGTTCAATTCATTTAGATGGCTCGGGTTGACTCAAACCTATATGGGTTGGGTTAGTTTGGGCTCAACCTAGGTTAGGTCAGGCCATGGGTGTGATGTGGGAGGTAGGTCATGCTCTGGTGCACCCCAGGCAAGTGGCAATTGGATTTGAATTGCCCTGAGATGGGATATGGCTCTTGTCAATATGATTTTGACCACTTTGGGCTAGCCTAGAGGTTGACCCAAGTCAATCTAAAGGCTGGGCTGGCTAGGGTAGGTGTGTTGGACTTAGGGCCACCTAGTGGAGGTGTTGGCTAGGTTCAATTGGGCTTAAGATAGGAGTTGACTCAATCTCAAATGGTTTTAGCTACTTTAGGTTAGCATAACTCCTAGTCCAAGTCAACCTAATGGTTGACTACGAAAGGTGTATTTGGCCTAAGGAGACCCAGTACCACCATGGGTTTGATCCAATTTGAATTGGACGGAATGGCTAAAGGGAGATCTCTCCTTGGGTACTTGGGTCAAGCCAAATGGCTAATCCAAGTGGGCCCAAAGCTTGGGTCCTCAAGGGGGTACTCTTGAGGACCCAATGGGTCACCCCATGGGTCTAAATGAGACCGGGAAGGTCTTGGTCAAAGGATTTAAATGAATGGAGGATTATGGAAGATTTGTTTAAACTTGGTTAACTTGATCAACCAAGTTAACCTAAGGTTAAGAGTTGAGTCCATTGTGTTCAAATTGATCATATGAAGTCAATAGATGTGGTTACAAGCCAAGAGAAGGGCATTTGATTGGAAATATGTATTTAAACCCCTTAAAAGTCACTTTGGTCAACCATGATTGAATTGGTCAACCAGGTCAAACCTAAATGTGATTTTGGGTCCAATGTGTTCCTAGTGGTGTTTAGGATCCATTGGGATGGGTTTTGAGGATTGAAGTAGGAGTCTTGAAAAAGGGTTTTGAAAGATCTGATGTTATTTAGGAAATTTGAGTTTTAAAGTTACAGCCTCAAGATCGAACATCTTGTTATAAATAATACATTGCCCCTTAAGACAAAAATATCATTTGCTAATGGATTCAGATGATGAAACTGAAAGCTATTATCCCGATTGTAGTAGTTAAATTTAAATAAGAAACCTATACGATCACGAATGGTCTAAACGAGATTTTAATAGTATTCAACCACTATAATCTGGATGGGAGATCATTAATTTTATATTTCATATCATAATAATGAATGATGTATCACTCCAAAGAGAGAAAATATCGCTTATTATCGATCGATGGAATATGACGATAATGATCATTATCAACTTCATTAATGAGATAATGATTAGCAGCTAACTGGATAACGGTCAGATTAACCATACCTATTTGATGATACATCAGACAGTCGGGATCAAATGGCTTCAAGAACTATGGGATTTAATCCGAGACATTGATTGAGATCAATGGCTAAGATGATGTCTTTAACCTCCCGCACAAACTCAAAGCCATAGACATTCTCCAATGTGATTCGAGCGATCCTGTCGGTGAACTTAAATGAAACTTTACAAGAAGGATCTGAGAGGTAGAAACCTTCAATCCAACGGTGGAAATCCATTGGGGTGAAGGTTTCCTTCACATTTGACTGGACTACCTATCTACGAAGCTCGGGATAGAGTTATAACCATGGAGAAAGTCCTAATAAATGGGTTTTTCTCTAGAGAAGCTTCAGGAGGTGAATGTGAAGAGTTCTCCTTCAGACGTCAAGACCAAAAGATGGCCAGAGGTAGGAGTTCAAGTGGAGTACAGATTCCTTTCATCATATTTCACTCGGGATGAAGGCTGAAAGCAACTAGGGAGTTGGGAGAAGCTACTAGATAACTCAGAGAGCTATGGGGAGTAATTTTGGGAGATAGGATTCGAATGGGGAAATCTGGTGGACTACCTCCCTAATCTGGTCACTCCTACGGCCATAGACGACTAGGATTGATCGGGCAAGCTATTGGATGACCTCTAGGTAAAAGGGGACATCCTCGCAGAGGTTTCTGAGCTTGAAGCCAGTGAGCTCAGGCTTTGGAAGCCTTTGGATCAAGCTCATTCTCTATTGGTTCCAACCGCCGTCGTCCAGGGTTTGGGTTAGGGTGATCTGGAAAGGGCGATGGGAATGCGGTGAGCTTGAATATGAGCTCAATTGGACCTGAGGGAGTCCAATTCATTTGAATGGCTCAGGTTGACCCAAACCTATATGGTTTGGGTTGGTTTCGGTCATGTATGGGAGGTAGGTCGGGCTCTGGTGCACCCGAGGCAAGTGACAATTGGGTTTGAATTGCCTTGAGATGGGAGATGTCTTGGGTCAATGTAGTTTTGACCACTTTCGGCTAGCCTAGAGGTTGACCTAAGTCAACCCAAAGGCTAGGCTGGCTAGGGTAGGTGTGTTGGACCTAGAGCCACCTAGTGGAGGTGTTGGCTAGGTTCAATTGGGCTTAAGATAGGAGTTGGCTCAATCCCAAGTGGTTTTGGCCACTTTGGGTTAGCCTAACTCCTAGTCCATGTTTACCCAATGGATGGGTTGACTAAGGAAGGTGTATATGGCCAAGGGAGACCCAATACCATCATGGGTTTGATCTAATTTGGATTGGACTAGTAAATGGCTCAAGGGAGACCTCTCTTTGGGTACTTGGGTCAAGCCAAATGGCTAATCTAAGTGGGCCCATAGCTTGGGTCCTCAAGAGGATCGGGGTGGGCGGGGACTCTTGATTGGGGGGGGGGGGGGGGGGGGTTACTCTTGATGACCCAATGGTGACCCAATGGGTGACCCCATGGGTCTAAATAAGATTGGGAAGGTCTTGGTCAAAGGATTTGAATGAATGGAGGCGTATGGAAGATTTGGTCAAACTTGATTGACTTGGTCAACCAAGTTGACCTAGGATTAAGAGTTGAATCCATTAAGTTTAAATTGATCATATGAACTCAATGTGTGTGGTTACAAACCAAGAGAAGGGCATTTTATTGGAAATAGGCATTTAAACTCCTTAAAAGTTAGCTTGGTCAATCATGGTTGAATTGGTCAACCAGGTCAAACCTAAATGTGGGTTTGGGTCCAATGTGTTTCTAGTGGTGTTTAGGATCTATTGGGATGGATTTTAAGGATTGAGGTTATTGCCCTTATTTTTCCCTATATCCTTGTCAAAGAGGTTGACCTGATCAAATTGACCAAGCTAGGCCCCAAGACCTCTTCTTCTGAGTTCAGTGGGTCGAACCAAGTCTGTTGAGCCCAGACCCAGGCCCTAGGTCAACCCAGGTTGACCCAAATTGACCCATACACTCTCCCTTTTGGTTTCAAATCAATTCATACTCCCTTGGCTAAAATTCTAACTTCCCTTGGACTCAGTGGGTTAGACCTAAACTAATGGGCCCTGTTGACCTCATTATTCGAGGTCAATTCCCCGGAATCAACTCTAGGACTTAGGTTTTTCGTAGCCTAGTGTAGATGTCACACCCGCAGGATTTCTCTTAGGTGGACACCCACTGACGTAGCATCGACTCGAGCCTATCAGTCAATTTGAATCAAAATCAATTCAATCCAAATTTTATTAAACTCCTAACTAAACTCAAATCAACTCTCGATTTCTTCTTTAAATCATAAATTGATCCTCACCACAATTTGAATCAAAATAGAATGTAGGTTAGATTTAGCCATTTGAAGCTTGAACTGAACCATGATCTCCCTTTCGATTTATACAGATTGATCTCTTTCTAATTTCTAATTTGGCAAAAATAAAACTTCTCCCTACTATTCACAAAACCGCTCAGCCCACTCTCCCAGTTCTTAAAACTGACCCCATCTCCATCTCATAAGAACCGCTCTCTCTCCCGTAACCTCACACACACGAAGCTCTCAACGTCCGATCTCTCCCTACAGTTCACTCGCTCTTCCTCTCTACAGTTAACTCCTTCTCATTCACGTACAGAGAACCGAACACCCAGTTCTGAACTCCTCCCCATTCACATGAAACAAAGCCTCCCACTCGGTCATTCCCTCAGCAGTTCGAAAAATCCCACGATCTCCCAGCCCCAGTTCACGAATTGCCTCCCTCTCCCATAGTTCGCACGAAGCCTCCTATGTAGTTCCGAACTGCTCTCTCATACACACGCACAGGAGAACCGCCGAACTCCATTCACGAACAGCGCCTCCTCTCCATTCATATGGACTGAGAACCCTTGCCGCACGCCTCCAGGCCGAACTACCTTCTTCTCCTTCTCCCCTGCAGTTGGTGAACCCCGCTCCTCTCCGTCTCCCTCTACTCTCTATTCGAACAATACAGGCGAAAACCCCAAGCTCTCCCAGCCATCTCCCATAAGCAGTTCGAAAATCCTCCCAGCCTCCTCCGACGCTCTCGTCGCCAGCCCCTAGCCGAACGAGACCTCCTCCCCCTCTCCGTCGCTCTCTGGATTTGGAAGAACCGAACACCCAGGTACCCGTTCGCCCCTCTATCCCGTCGCCTCCTCTGCTTCCTGCGATGCCAAGTGCTGAAGCCCTCGTCTTCCTCCCTTTCTCTCGTATGCAAAGGACTCGGCTTCAACTCTCTGCCCTAGCCTTGTCCGTGCCTCCATCATTTTCTGATTTGCTCGGAAAAAGGCAAGAAAAAGTGGTGAACTTCCTTTTCTTCTTGTTTCTTCTTCCACTCTTCTTCCTCTCATTGTTCTTTCTTTTATGAATAATCTTGTTGGACAGTTAGTCTACCAAATGAGGTTATTTAGCAAACATTCATTCATTTTACTCTTAAATTTCTTCACTTGCTTGGGTTGAGTACTTTCCTATTTGTGAATACTTATTCTTTAAGATTTAACTAGATAGCCTCATGAATCATTGAATGGGTTTATAGAAATATCCATGCCATTTGAAACTAAGTTCTTTGTGTGTAAAATCTGCAGAACACTATGTTTATTGTGCTTTGTATCATGAAATGTATGGTTTAAAACTCTATGCATAGATTGGAAAAAAATGTAACGTTATATATCAAATGAATAAAATGTGTTTGTGTTTTTGTCTATTAAGATTTGGTTAAATAAAGAGTTAGTGGGAAAGCATATCTATGTTTTGTTCTATTCACACTCCCAAGAGATGCATGAGTTTAGAAAGTTTTTCATAGATTTTGCGAAGTTGTGTTGTGTTTAAGTTTGAAAGGTGGAATAAATGTATGTTTTGGAAAGTAAAAATGTGTGTTGATAAGTGCTTGGAATTTAGAAAACTAAAGTGAAGTGTGTATGTGAGTAGTGAAGAGAAATGTGTGGAAGTGAATATATTTTGAAGAAGTGAAGTAAAATGTATCCTGAAAAGATGAATTATGTGTGTGAATAAAGTGAAATGAAAAGTGTATGTTGAAAGGTGAGTTGTATAATTTGGAAAGTTGCATATTTTTGAAAAGTAAAAATGAATTGAAGTATATGTAAATAGAGAAAATGTGCGTATGCTTGTTGGAAAATGTGTTTGTGTAAATGGTGAAGTGTATGGAGTCTTCATATAAAAAAGCTAAGTGTTTGGGTATGGAAGGAGGAGTGACTTGTATGTTTTGGAAGAAGTGATATAATGACTTGTGTATGGAAAGAGAAGTAAATTGTGTGTTTTGGAAAGTGAGATATTTTGGGAAGTATGTATTAGAAAGTGTATAGATTTTAAGAGATTGAGATTTGTAAAGGTTATAAGGTAGAATTTGTTTGTGTCTTGAAAAGATATAGTATATGCACTTTAAGAAGAGAAAAGTGTGTGATTTTGAAAGATGAATTTGTGTATGTTTTGGGAAGAAAGATGAAGAGTGGTTTGTATTAGAAAGTGAGTTAGTTTGGAGTTTATTAGAAAATGAAAGTATTGAAAAATAAAAGTTCCCTCTCTCTCTCTCTCCTTCTTTCTCTCTTTTCTCCTTCCCCTTTATGGTGCTTTGAGAAAAGTTTCGGAAAACATGAAGTATGCTATTAGAAAGGAAAAGTTCAAAAAGTAAGCAACAAAATCGGTGTCCAAGCCCGAAGAAAGGTACGTCTTTATTTTCAGTAAATTTCAATTATTTTATTATTAACTATTAAATGTGCTTTCTAATCCCTGTTTTCTTTTCTTTATTGACATAAATTGCGAGGAATGGTACCGGTTGAGGAAACAAAAGGACAAGGAGCTAATGACGTCAGTCGCCTCTATCCAACCGGGTAGAGGTGCTACGGGCGGAACCACTGGGTCACAGCCCCCGGTGACTGTGAGTATTCTAAACTTAGAAAACTTTTAGGAGCCCCTTGATGTGATTTGCGTAAACCTTTCCCTTTTAGGTCCCTGTAGTAACTTCAATTTTGTTAGGTTTACTTTTATTTGCTTTTAGATCCTTAAACCCCTTTTACACACGCGCAAAGTCCTAAGGGTTAGTAATAACAAAGATTTTCACCTATACAATAGTAGTGACACTTAAGGACAAAAATTAAGGACTGAGTCTTAGAAAACTTAGACTTAGGATGCATGCACACTTTATAATAGAAACATATAACATAGAAAACTTAGTGACACCTCACCCTAGAATTAGTGAACATTTTTAAATTAAATCAATTAGAAAACTTTAGTCAATAATTAACCTATATAGAACATATCAAAACCACGCAACCTGTTGCACATACTTAGAATTGTTTGTTAGGACAACCGACTCTAGATTTAGGTTAGGCCGGTGTTTATTTTCTTACTGCTGTGTGATGGGCTTTCTCGGCTTTCATTGCATGTTGAATGTAAAACTATTGATGTGTTTGTTTACTTACTTTTACTGTACTCTGTGATATGATTTGATTTGACGATTAGATTACCCGTAGGTTAGGAGCGATCTGGTTGTTCATGGAATTTTCTGCAGGTGGCCACACTCGTGCAGGGCAGTAAAGGGGGCTAATTAATTAATAATAAATAAATGCTACAGGTGCTTCAGCTGCTTAGCCCCCAAATGAAGAAGAGTGTGGCCAAGCGTGGCTTATTAATTTAAATTCAATTGCATATATATATATATATATAACCGCGTGGGATGATTTTTATTATAAATTGCCTAGGATAACCCTGCAGGTGAACTAGATTTTTCTTCTCTTTCTGTGAAATGAAATGTAATGTAAATATAATATATCAAGAGTCAAAATTGTGAAAGTGATTTTGAAAATGGGATATCACATTCAATTTGGAATTCGAAGAAAAGAGAATATACCTTAAAGGATTATTCTCTTTTATTTGGAAAGTCAAATTAGGATGATTCAATATCCAAATAGAAAAGAAAATACCCCTCTTAGGGATGAGTTTCTTTTCATTTGGATATCCAGAACCCAGCGGACCCGAGAAGCTCGTAGAAGAACAAAAGACAGAACAAGAAGATTGAAGAAAGAAGACGAAGAAATAAAGATTCAAGGAACAGTATATCCTAGTTCAAAAATCACTTGCGTCATTCTTAGGATTAGAATCCGGGTTTGTTGTCAGTGGTGCCCGGCCACTTTATTTTTCTGCAAATTTTGGGTGTAATTTGGACATTGGACATTGGATATTATAATTTTGGATTATTTAATTTGTTTGTTTACATTGTTTGTGCAGTAGCTTTTTTTAGGGCCCTTGCATGTCGTGTTTTGTTTTAGCCTGGATACGAATCAGAGTGCTTTTTTTCGTAAGGGTACGCTTAAAATTCTTCTACTTGTAATTTTAATAAAAAAATTTAGGTTCACATAGTAACTCTGACGATCTAAGAAGTAAGCTCGGGACCGCCGAGAGTCAGCATAAGCATATTATTACTTCCTCTTCCTTATTAGGCACCTCCCCGCCTGCAGGTTTTGGCAGACCACTTGACCTATGAGGGTGCAGTTCTGTCAAGGGGAAGTTGTGCAATCTCTAGGGGAAAACCTATTTTCTAAGCCTAATTTTTAAACTACTTCATATTCATTTTATGCATTCGAGTCAATTAGCATGCATTGCATTAGATACAAATTAAAAAAGAGTCTAAAATGTTAATTGTATTATTTCTAGGCATAACTCACCCTACATAAGTTAAGGGGCCAATTAGGATCTGTCTTATATGTCGGCCCCCAATTCCTTAAAACTTAAATAACGTCCCTACCCATCTTTCATAAGAGACTGGATACATGGTTTTAAAGCGCCTAGGTGGTTAGCTGGCTCCCCAATCCAGGTCGGGGTAAGTCCAGATTTGCGCTTCATTAGTTAGGTTCGGGTCACTACTTTGTAGTACCCAAATTAGATTTAGGTTCTGAGGCAGATTCTTTTAGATCTTAAGTCCTCACCCTCCGGAAATATAATCCCAAATTTCTAATAAAATGCCAACTCAAATATAAAATTTTCTCCTAAAATGTAAAGCCCAACATATGATAGACTGAGGTTGTCTCTGGATTTCTCAGAATCCGACACTTCCTACTTTTCCTCCTCTGACTCGCTAATAAATGTTCAACATTGAGCTTTCTCCTTGAAAAATTTCTACTTCTATTTCCTTGTCTTCTACTTTGTACTCAAAAGGGTATGAAATCACTACTTTAATCGAGAGTTTTCTTAGGAGCATCTCTCCTAGGATGTAATTAACTATAGGGGCTTGCCTCTATAGGGATTTGGGAACCCCAGACTAAAATAAACCTTGTTTTATTCGTATAAAACAAGGGAAGAATCTTTGGGAACGTAGATACTTTTAAAACCTCACTCCTAATTTTGAATAGACTTGTAGAATGTTATTATTATCTTTTTAGATAATATAATATTATACTTGTTATATTCAACTTTAGAAATGATGAATTTTATAAAACTCATTCTCGCTTTTGGATATCTTGAAGAATGTTATGTTCGTCTTTTAAGATGATGTAATATTCTTCTTGCCATATCTAAATAAAAGAATGAATAAACTTTTTCAAAAATGTATTTCTATCTTTAAACATATTTTATAGAATTTCATGTTCATTTTTTTAAGATGATATGTTATTTTTTGAACTATGTTTGATTATAGAAATATTAATTTTCAAAACCCTATTTTGATATTGAATCCATTGTAGAATATTGTGTCAGTCTCTCGAGATTGTACTTTATTCTTAATGCAGTATTCGATTACAAAATAGGAGAAATCAAAATCTGCGTGGTGATACAATTTTTCCCACCAAGGTTTTTCTGGCGACTCCGCTGGGGATCAATCCTCTCTCCATCTTTAGCAGTGTTTTATACCCTTTAATCGGTAGTATACTTGTGCTCGTCATAGGTTGTAACTACCTTTCTTCCGCCGGTTCTTTTATTCATTTCTTTCTTGGATAATTTGATCGGTATCTAAATAAATTTTAGAGGTCGTATTTTGGACCCCGTTAGAAAATTGATGGGAAGCTCCTTTATACGACCTTTTTGTAAAAAAAAAAATTTCTGTGCTAATTCGAATGTTATAGTTACATTTTTCTTATAGCTTGATGTTTGACTTAGCACTGGGTCCAAAATCCCTTTGCCCAATCTTTAGTAATATGTATAGTTACTTCTTTTAGTAACTTAATGTATTATTTGGATTGGGTCCTAATAACTTTAAGTCTTAAAAAATTTTAAACTTCTATGTCCTAGCTAATATGTTGCAGTTATATATTTTTATAACTCGATATGTGGCTGGACAAATCTCAAAAAAATTTGAGCTTTTAAACAAAGTTTTCTCCTTATCTAAACCAGCATATTACAGTTATATATTTTTATAGCTTAATATGTTTTGTAGGATATGGTCTAAAAGCTCAAATCTTTAAATCAAAATTTTCTGCCTTTCCTAATAACATATTGTAGTTACATATCCTTTGTAGCTTGATATGTTTGCTAGGACAGGGTCCAGAATTTGATATATGCAAGATTTTCAAGATTAAATTCGATTTAAATTGAGAAGAGTTTGAAGGCTCAAATACAAGTCAAGCTTATAAAAATTATTTTTGTTAGAGAAAATGGCAGGTTGATTTTTCTTAAAAGAAATTTACCTCTACTTTCTTTAAATTGTAATTAAAACTTCATTGTGGCTGACTCCTCTAAACACTTAAAGAATAAGACATATGGTTATCAATGCTAAAATGAAAAGTGTGCTCCTTCCCTCCCTCCACTTGAGTGGATTAACGCTTTAGATGAAGATATATTTAATCTTATTTCCTTTTGGAACCTTAAAGCATAAAAGTTTAGCTAATTTTGTTAAATTCCTAGCAATTGCTGAATTAAATTCAAATATATTTTCAAATCTCATATTCAACCATATTATGATTTTTCTAATCTTAGGAATGAATAATTATTGGTTGATATATTGAAGGTTGAAAATATTTTGAATTCCCTCATCTTTAAGCCTTCTTATAGGTTAGAATTTAAGATGCTTTTAAATCCTATTTCTTAAGAGTACTACATGGATACAACGATTTGTCCTCTACTATGTTGTTTAACTCTGATAGAAAATGGATCTTAAGGCATGTGATAAAGATAAATGACCTAATCAATTATACAAAAAAACCTTTGTTTACCATCTGCAATTTTCTCTTATGGTAATATTTTTAAATCAAATATTAGCTAAATTTACTCTTGGCTTATTACTCCATTTGAGAAAACTCATGAGCAATTCTTATTAAGATTGATCATCTTAAATTCCCCTTTCAGTCAAAGACTTGGGATAATTCAAGGTTCTTTATTAAGGCTAACCCATAATATGATAAACTTTTCTTTGTCATGTGGCTTTTCCTTAAAGTTAATTGAAACACCTTGAATTGATACTGAGTTAGGTGATTTTATAACATCTTTAATAGTTTTCTTCTTCAGTAGTAAATAAAAAATTATCATATTTGGGTTCACCCATTATGATATCCATAAATAACTTCTTTTGAATTAAGATTTAATCAAATTGAAATTCGAGAAAGTGGAAGTCTTATTCATCTTCTTGTTATTATGCATCTCATATACATCTTGCAAGTTGATGAACTTGTTTCATAATTATCTCATTCAAGTTATTTATTCATACTATAGGATTGGGTCCGATTCGTAGATCCATCTTCCTTGTATAAGAGAGTTAATTTTCCACTCTTATACTTGGAAGATGATTTTACAACTGAAATAATCATTTCAAGATTTAAGTAAAGGAAGCCTCCTATAAAAAAAAGGGTGAAGAATGAAAAGAAAAGAAAAGAAAAAAGAGACACATTCATTAAATGTGTAGCAAAAAAAAAAAAAAAAAGTGGCTTCCCTTTCTTAATCTTAAATATCATAGGACCTATTCATCCTTTAGTATTTTTAGCACTTGACTTTGAGAATTCAAAATTTTGGTTCATCATCAAGTATTGATGTTTTATTAGATGCAAAATATATATCATTTAAAGAATTTTGAAAGATTGGACTTCTACCTCTACTTTAATTTTCTTTGGATATAGTTCTTAATTCAAAAAGAATGAAAAGATAAAGAAGGAAACCCCAGTTTTGCTTGTAGGGAGCTTTGATCTGGGTTAACAAAATCTAAATCTTGAGACCTCTCTAGTTAGCAACTTGAGTAGGTCAGTTAATATATTCAAACCATTTTCAAGAAAAATCACATAGATGATCAATCTAAATGGAATTATAATGGTGCTGGTTATGCATTATTTGGGTTTCACATATATAACCTAATTGAGATGCATAAACAAATCATGATCCAAAAAAATCTTTAACTCTCTTTTGGACGTCTTCCAATTTGAATGAGATTCTAGAAAGGATCCTGATACTGGATGATCTATAGTGATATTTATGGATATAAAAATCACTTTCTTTAGATTCAAAATTTTGAAACTAAACTAACGGACATCCCTTAGATGGTTTTGAAATAATTGTCTAATGTTCTCATTCACTATTGAGTAGATATCATACAAATTTAAATCTATTATTGACTGAACTAGGATGTTAGAACATGAGGGGTTCTATCCTTAGTGATGTCGATGATACCTTTGTTTTAATATTTGTCAAACTTCAAAACAAAATCAAGCTACAATTTGACTAAGTCCATAATTAACTTATCTCGGATGTTAGAATTAGAAGAATTCTATTCCCGATAAAGTTCATGGTAACTTCATCAAATAGATATAAAATTCAATTCAAGGTATATCTTTATCAAAAATTAGATTTGGATGTTAGAGCCTAAACAACTCTATCCCCATTAAAGAATCTTTTTATAGCATGAAATTCAAAATCTTTGAAACTACACTTTTCTTTAAAGAGAATTGTAAAGTTTTAGATAATTTGATTAAACTAATGTTGGTCATATTCAAAGTATATAATTTCAGAGGAGTCAACCCATCTTTCGTTGAGTTTTTTTTTGAATCTTTTCCCATGTCTTTTTCATTGGGTTAAGATGATTAAAACTTAAGCAATCACTTTTAAATATTATAAGAAAATTATCAAATAAAAAATAAAGCTTTCACTTTTTGATGAAAATCAAACTTTTCTCAATCATTATGAGTTTTTGATATTCCTTAGTGTTTTCACTATAAAGGATGCTCAAATATGCTCATTTGTTCTGTAACAACTCATGCAAAAGTTAAAATTTTTCAAAAAAAAAAAATTCTCATGTTGCATTTAGTTCTCTTAGAACATGTAAACGAAGACTCTAGAAAATTCATATTATTTTCTTTGAGTTACTCGAAACAAATTCAATTACATAATGAATTTTAATCAAAATCTTGCAATTCTCCTTTGGTGGTCGAGATGCTTTGTTAAGTATTTACTTATCAAAGATGATCAAACTACTCCCCTTTTGTTTTCCTCATATATGATGATCTGAAATAAAAACATATTCCCTAGTGGATTATTTGTAAGTTATAAAGATCATTTATAATGAAGGATATAACAAAATTTTATTCAAAAGATTTTCAAATCTTTCAATCTTCAAAATGTTTTTCTTTCCCTTCTAGAAAGTGACATATATAAAAGCTTATGATCTCTAGTAGAACATTTGCAAGTTGTCAATGTCATTTGTGGTTGAGGGAAAAGATTCAAAGATTTAAAGAAATTAACTTTACTTTAAAAATTCACCACCCTAAAATCCGTCTTTAGGTCTAAGTCCGCTTTTACGGCATCCTATTGACTTTCTGGCTTAAGTCCGCTTTTACGGCAGCCATTCAATTAAATTCGTCTTTAGGTCTAAGTCCGCTTTTACGGCATCCTATTGACTTTCTGGCTTAAGTCCGCTTTTACGGCAGCCATTCAATTAAATCCGTCTTTAGGTCTAAGTCCGCTTTTACGGCATCCTATTGACTTTCTGGCTTAAGTCCGCTTTTACGGCAACCATTCAATTAAATCCGTCTTTAGGTCTAAGTCCGCTTTTACGGCATCCTACTGACTTTCTGGCTTAAGCTCGCTCTTACGGCAGCCAAACCTGATTAAATCTGTCTCTATGTATAAGTCCTCTTACATCATCCTATTGACATTCTTGAAGTTAGGTATAAGCATCCCTAGTGGCATCCTAATCTTCATCCAGAGGAGAAGTATAAGCATCCCTAGCGGCATCTTCTCTTCATTAAATTGTAAATCTTAAATCTGTCTCTAGGTATAAGTCCTCCTACGGTATCCTATTGACATCTTTGAAGTTAGGAGTAAGCATCCCTAGTGGCATCCTAATCTTCATCTCGAGGAGAAGTATAAGCATCCCCAGCGGCATCTTCTCTTCATTAAATTGTAAATCTTAAATCTGTCATTAGGTCTAAGTCCGCTTTTACGGCATCCTATTGACATTCTTGAAGTTAGGTATAAGCATCCCTAGTGGCATCCTAATCTTCATCCAGAAGTTAAGTATAAGCATCCCTAGCGGCATCTTTTCTTCATTAAATTATAAACCTTAAATCTGATCCTCTATGGTTAGGTGTGAGTCCCCACACTTAGGCTTCCTTTTCATATGATCTTCTGATCCTCTAAGGTTAGGTGTGAGTCCCCACACTTAGGCATCCTTTCCTCACGATCATTCGCTAGAGTTGGAGAACGCCCCTCGTGGCACCATCCTAGTGTAAATCTTAAATCTTAAATCGATCCTCTATGGTTAGGTGTGAGTCCCCACACTTAGGCTTCCTTTCCATATGATCATCCGATCCTCTAAGGTTAGGTGTGAGTCCCCACACTTAGGCATCCTTTCCTTACGATCATCCGCTAGAGTTGGAGAACGCCCCTCGTGGCACCATCCTAGTGTAAATCTTTAATTTTTTTTTAAACCTTCCAAGATTAGATATAATCTATTCCATAAGTTGCTCTCTTTTCTTAGAAGATGCCCTCTAGTTTGTTGAGTTAGCTCTCTTGGACTTGAAAGAAGACTTTAGTCTTATCAAAATCATTTTCAAAACAAAATCACATCAACTCTTACATTCCTACCAAACTATATTCAAAATTTTCAAATCTTGACTTTACTAAATAATACTAACATCTTTAGTTATCATTTCACTAAAGCCATCAATGTCGATGTCAACTTCAAAATCATTTGCTCAGGTCAAAATCTTCTCAATTTATATACTCAAATATTCAAACTTCAAATCAATTCTTCAACTCGAATCTCTATAAATTGTTCATTTTGATTATCTATCAAAGTACAAAATCTTTTCAATTCATATGATCAAATCTTCAACTTTAATTTTGGATCTAGTTGATTGTATCGGTCAACTCCAATACGCACGATAAACTTTGACAAGTTTATCATGCCTATTGGGGGTCCATTTGTTGACCTCATTATTCGAGGTCAATTCCCTGGAATCAACTCTAAGACTTAGGTTTTTCGTAGCCTAGTGTAGATGTCGCACCCGCAGGATTTCCCTTAGGTGGACACCCACTGACGTAGCATCGACTCG
This sequence comes from Dendrobium nobile, assembly GCA_022539455.1. Classification (NCBI taxonomy): domain Eukaryota; kingdom Viridiplantae; phylum Streptophyta; class Magnoliopsida; order Asparagales; family Orchidaceae; genus Dendrobium; species Dendrobium nobile. The sequence continues at coordinate 14,172,441 of CM039733.1, read as the reverse complement.
AGCCTATCACTCAATTTGAATCAAAATCAATTCAATCCGAATTTTATTAAACTCCTAACTAAACTCAAATCAACTCTCGATTTCTTCTTTAAATCATGAATTGATCCTCACCACAATTTGAATCAAAATAGAATGTATGGTTAGATTTAGCCATTTGAAGCTTGAACTGAACCCATGATCTCCCTTTCGATTTATACAGATTGATCTCTTTCTAATTTCTAATTTGGCAAAAATAAAACTTCTCCCTACTATTCACAAAACCGCTCAGCCCACTCTCCCAGTTCTTAAAACTGACCCCATCTCCATCTCATAAGAACCGCTCTCTCTCCCGTAACCTCACACACACGAAGCTCTCAACCGTCCGATCTCTCCCTACAGTTCACTCGCTCTTCCTCTCTACAGTTAACTCCTTCTCATTCACGTACAGAGAACCGAACACCCAGTTCTGAACTCCTCCCCATTCACACGAAACGAAGCCTCCCACTCGGTCATTCCCTCAGCAGTTCGGAAAATCCCACGATCTCCCAGCCCTAGTTCACGAACTGCCTCCCTCTCCCATAGTTCGCACGAAGCCTCCTATGTAGTTCCGAACTGCTCTCTCATACACACGCACAGGAGAACTGCCGAACTCCATTCGCGAATAGCCCCTCCTCTCCATTCATATGGACTGAGAACCCTTGCCGCACGCCTCCAGGCCAAACTACCTTCTTCTCCTTCTCCCCTGCAGTTGGTGAACCCTGCTCCTCTCCATCTCCCTCTACTCTCTATTCGAACAATACAGGCGAAAACCCCAAGCTCTCCCAGCCATCTCCCATAAGCAATTCGGAAATCCTCCCAGCCTCCTCCGACGCTCTCATCGCCAGCCCCTAGCCGAACGAGACCTCCTCCCCCTCCCCGTCGCTCTCTGGATTTGGAAGAACCGAACACCCAGGTACCCATTCGCCCCTCTATCCCGTCGCCTCCTCTGCTTCCTGCGATGCCAAGTGCTGAAGCCCTCGTCTTCCTCCCTTTCTCTCGTATGCAAAGGACTCGGCTTCAACTCTCTGCCCTAGCCTTGTCCGTGCCTCCATCATTTTCTGATTTGCTCGGACAAAGGAAAGAAAAAGTGGTGAACTTCCTTTTCTTCTTGTTTCTTCTTCCACTCTTCTTCCTCTCATTGTTCTTTCTTTTATGAATAATCTTGTTGGACAGTTAGTCTACCAAATGAGGTTATTTAGCAAACATTCATTCATTTTACTCTTAAATTTCTTCACTTGCTTGGGTTGAGTACTTTTCTATTTGTGAATATTTATTCTTCAAGATTTAACTAGATAGCCTCATGAATCATTGAATGGGTTTATAGAAATATCCATGTCATTTGAAACTAAGTTCTTTGTGTGTAAAATCTGCATAACACTATGTTTATTGTGCTTTGTATCATGAAATGTATGGTTTAAAACTCTATGCATAGATTGGAAAAAATTGTAACGTTATATATCAAATGAATAAAATGTGTTTGTGTTTTTGTCTATTAAGATTTGGTTAAATAAAGAGTTAGTGGGAAAGCATATCTATGTTTTGTTCTATTCACACTCCCAAGAGATGCATGAGTTTAGAAAGTTTTTCATAGATTTTGCGAAGTTGTGTTGTGTTTAAGTTTGAAAGGTGGAATAAATGCATGTTTTGTAAAGTAAAAATGTGTGTTGATAAGTGCTTGGACTTTAGAAAACTAAAGTGAAGTGTGTATGTGAGTAGTGAAGAGAAATGTGTGGAAGTGAATATATTTTGAAGAAGTGAAGTAAAATGTATCCTGAAAAGATGAATTATGTGTGTGAATAAAGTGAAATGAAAAGTGTATGTTGAAAGGTGAGTTGTATAATTTGGAAAGTTGCATATTTTTGAAAAGTGAAAATGAATTGAAGTACATGTAAATAGAGAAAATGTGCGTATGCTTGTTGGAAAATGTGTTTGTGTAAATGGTGAAGTGTATGGAGTCTTCATATAAAAAAGCTAAGTGTTTGGGTATGGAAGGAGGAGTGACTTGTATGTTTTGGAAGAAGTGATATAATGACTTGTGTATGGAAAGAGAAGTAAATTGTGTGTTTTGGAAAGTGAGATATTTTGGGAAGTATGTATTAGAAAGTGTATAGATTTTAAGAGATTGAGATTTGTAAAGGTTAAAAGGTAGAATTTGTTTGTGTCTTGAAAAGATATAGTATATGCACTTTAAGAAGTGAAAAGTGTGTGATTTTGAAAGATGAATTTGTGTATGTTTTGGGAAGAAAGATGAAGAGTGGTTTGTATTTGAAAGTGAGTTAGTTTGGAGTTTAGTAGAAAATGAAAGTATTGAAAAATAAAAGTTCCCTCTCTCTCTCTCCTTCTTTCTCTCTTTTTTCCTTCCCCTTTATGGTGCTTTGAGAAAAGTTTCGGAAAACATGAAGTATGCTATTAGAAAGGAAAATTTCAAAAGGTAAGCAACAAAATCGGTGTCCAAGCCCGAAGAAAGGTACGTCTTTATTTTCAGTAAATTTCAATTATTTTATTATTAATTATTAAATGTGCTTTCTAATCCCTGTTTTCTTTTCTTTATTGGCATAAATTGCGAGGAATGGTACCGGTTGAGGAAACAAAAGGACAAGGATCTAATGACGTCAGTCACCTCTATCCAACCGGGTAGAGGTGCTACGGGCGGAACCACCGGGTCATAGCCCCCGGTGACTGTGAGTATTCTAAACTTAGAAAACTTTTAGGGGCCTCTTAATGTGGTTTGCATAAACCCTTCCTTTTTAGGTCCCTGTAGTAACTTCAATTTTATTAGGTTTACTTTTATTTTCTTTTAGATGCTTAAACCCCTTTTACACACGCGCAAAGTCCTAAGGGTTAGTAATAACAAAGATTTTCACCTATACAATAGTAGTGACACTTAAGGACAAAAATTAAGGGCTGAGTCTTAGAAAACTTAGACTTAGGATGCATGCACACTTTAGGATAGAAACATATAACATAGAAAACTTAGTGACACCTCACCCTAGAATTAGTGAACATTTTTAAATTAAATCAATTAGAAAACTTTAGTCAATAATTAACCTATATAGAACATATCAAAACCACGCAACCTGTTGCACATACTTAGAATTGTTTGTTAGGACAACCGACTCTAGATTTAGGTTAGGCCGGTGTTTATTTTCTTACTGCTGTGTGATGGGCTTTCTCGGCTTTCATTGCATGTTGAATGTAAAACTGTTGATGTGTTTATTTACTTACTTTTACTGCACTCTGTGATATGATTTGATTTGACGATTAGATTACCCGTAGGTTAGGAGCGATCTGGTTGTTCATGGAATTTTCTGCAGGTGGCCACACTCGTGCAGGGCAGTAAAGGGGGCTAATTAATTAATAATAAATAAATGCTACAGGTGCTTCAGCTGCTTAGCCCCCAAATGAAGAAGAGTATGGCCAAGCGTGGCTTAATAATTTAAATTCAATTGCATATATATATATATAACTGCGTGAGATGATTTTTATCATAAATTGCCTAGGATAACCCTGCAGGTTGACTAGATTTTTCTTCTCTTTATGTGAAATGAAATATAATGTAAATATATCAATAATTTTATAAAATGCTACAGGTGCTCCAGTTGCTTAGCCCCCAAATAAAAAGGAGTGTTGCCAAGTGTGGCTAATTAATTTAATTTAAATGTAAACGTATAACTGCTTGGGATGATTTTTACTATAAACTGCTTAGGATAACTCTGCAGGTGGTCTAGATTTTCTTTTTCTTTCTGTGATGTAAATATGGATGTAAATGTATTGTATTAAAAGTCAGAAATGTGAAAATGATTTTGAAAATGGGATATCACATTCAATTTGGAATCCGAAGAAAAGAGAATATACCTTAAAGGATTATTCTCTTTTATTTGAAAAGTCAAATTAGGATGATTCAATATCCAAATAGAAAAGAAAATACCCCTTTTAGGGATGAGTTTCTTTTCATTTGGATATCCAGAACCCGACGGACCCGAGAAGCTCGTAGAAGAAGAAAAGACAGAACAAGAAGATTGAAGAAAGAAGACGAAGAAATAAAGATTCAAGAAACAGTATATCCAGTTCAAAAATCACTTGCGTCATTCTTAGGATTAGAATCTGGGTTTGTTGTCAGTGGTGCCTGGCCATTTTATTTTTCTGCAAATTCTAGGTGTAATATGGACATTGGACATTGGATATTATAATTTTGGATTATTTAATTTATTTGTTTACATTGTTTGTGCAGTAGCTTTTTTTAGGGCCCTTGCATGTCGTATTTTGTTTTAGCATGGATACGAATGAGAGTGCTTTTTTTAGTAAGGGTACGCTTAAAATTCTTCTACTTGTAATTTTAATAAAAAATTTTAGGTTCACATAGTAACTCTAACGATCTAAGAAGTAAGCTCGGGACCGCCGAGAGTCAGCATAAGCATATTATTACTTTCTCTTCCTTGTTAGGCACCTCCCCGCCTGCGGGTTCTGGCAGACCACTTGACCTATGAGGGTGCAGTTCTGTCAAGGGGAAGTTGTGCAATCTCTAGGGAAAAACCTATTTTCTAAGCCTAATTTTTAAACTGCTTCATATTCATTTTATACATTCGAGTAAATTAGCATGCATTGCATTAGATACAAATTAAAAAAGAGTCTAAAATGTTAATTGCATTATTTCTAGGCATAACTCACCCTACATAAGTTAAGGGGCCAATTAGGATCTGTCTTATATGTTGGCCCCCAATTCCTTAAAACTTAAATAACGTCCCTACCCATCTTTCATATGAGACTGGACACATGGTTTTAAAGCGCCTAGGTGGTTAGCTGGCTCCCCAATCCAGGCCGGGATAAGTCCAGATTTGCACTTCATTAGTTAGGTTCGGGTCACTACTTTGTAGTACCCAAATTAGATTTAGATTCTGAGGCTGATTCTTTTAGATCTCAAGTCCTCACCCTCCGGGAATATATTCCCAAATTTTTAATAAAATATCAACTCAAATATAAAATTTTCTCCTAAAATGTAAAGCCCAACATATGATAGACTGAGGTTGTCTCTGGGTTTCTCAGAATCCGACACCTCCTACTTTTCCTCCTCTGACTCGCTAATAAATGTTCAACATTGAGCTTTCTCCTTGAAAAATTTCTACTTCTATTTCCTTGTCTTCTACTTTGTACTCAAAAGGGTATGAAATCACTGCTTTAATCGAGAGTTTTCTTAGGAGCATCTCTCCTAGGATGTAATTAACTATAGGGGCTTGCCTCTATAGGGATTTGAGAACCCTAGACTAAAATAAACCTTGTTTTATTCGTATAAAACAAGGGAAGAATCTTTGGGAACGTAAATATTTTTAAAACCTCACTCCTAATTTTGAATAGACTTGTAGAATGTTATTATTATCTTTTCAGATAATATAATATTATACTTGTTATATTCAACTTTAAAAATGATGAATTTTATAAAACTCATTCTCGCTTTTGGATATCTTGAAGAATGTTATGTTCGTCTTTTAAGATGATAAAATATTCTTCTTGCCATATCTAAATAAAAGAATGAATAAACTTTTTCAAAAACGTATTTCTATCTTTAAACATATTTTATAGAATTTCATGTTCATTTTTTTAAGATGATATGTTATTTTTTGAACTATGTTTGATTATAGAAATATTAATTTTCAAAACCCTATTTTGATATTGAATCCATTGTAGAATATTATGTCAGTCTCTCGAGATTATACTTTATTCTTAATGCAGTATTCGATTACAAAATATGAGAAATCAAAATCTGCATGGTGATACAATTTTTCCCACCAGGCCCAAGCCTATGCTTTGGGTCAACCTGATTGACTAGGTCAATCCATATTGACCCAATTAGCCTGCATGGGTTTAATTCAAATCCTAATCTAATACAAGGCTTCTCTGGCTCAATCCCTTACCTCTTTGACCTAATTGACCAAGTTGATCAAGTCGAGCTTTGAGTTGGTTAACCCAAGTCTTATTGGGTCAATTATAACTTCATTAAGTCAATTTAAACACTATTATTGCTCTTTAGTGACTTGCCTAATGATCTCTCAATCTAACCACGGCCTGCTCTCCTTCTTTTCCTTCCTAATTAGCCCTAGGGTCAATCATGACCGTCCATCTAATGCCTTAGCCTAAAATAGGCTAATTAGAGTTGGTGGAAGGCTCTCTATGGAATTCTCTCCCTCCGAGCACTCCCAGACCAAAATACTTGGTTTGTGAGCTCTCCTAATCCCTCTCTAATTTTCCCAAGTCAATCCTGCTGTCAAGACCATACCGACGGTGAGATCTCCGACGAACCAAGCCTAAAATCCTTCAAAGATGTTTTGCGCTTGATCTAAGCATTGGGAGCTTGTGGACTCTTCTACAACTTTATTCTTTGTCAGCCAACAAGTTCGGAGAACCCAAGATCTCCTGAATCCTTTCATTGGATTAAGGTAAAATCAAAACCCTAGTTAGAAATGAATGTTCGTTAGGGATGTTAAGCCCTATAAACTTAGTCCCAAAGCTAATTAATAGAGAAGTGAGTTGGTTGTTTAAGAAATACTTTAAACCAAAGACAAAAACACAAGCCAATATCACCACATAAAAATAAATCACATGCGAAAATTAAAGTGCGGAAATAATAAGAAAAGAACACACCAATTTTATAGCGGTTTGGTCAAACCTTGACCTATGTCCACTCCTTAGAGGCACCCCCAAGTATTGCACTAAACTAGTGTCTCTCCTTTAGCCCCCACAGCTAGGCGGAGAAGCCATTACAAAATCACTTCCACCTTTCCCGGTGCGGCGGAGTCGCCGGGTCCTTTGACACCAAAGAGATCTTCTTCTTTGGTGAGCTTCCCTCGAGACGAGCCTTGAATCCGACGGTATTAAGGTGCAAGCCTGCCGGAGCAACCATGTGGAATCCCCCTCCACACTCCCTTGAGCCCCCACTCACAAGATCTTCTCCCTCTCAAACTTCACCCGTTCCTCACTCCCTTTCAAGCTCTCTCTTCTAGTCTCCCCCACAAGAACGAAGCTCCAATGGCTGCCAAAGACGCATACAAAAGTTGTCATGCCATAGCTTAAATAGAAGCTCTCAAAACGAGCTCATTAATGCAAGTTGCCGACATTATCGTCCAGGACGATAGGCATATCGTCCTGGCCGATTAGTTCAAATATGAGGAAAATAGTCCTGAATATCGCCCTGAAATGAAGCTGGACGATGTCTAATCATCCCGGACGATCTTGCGATCGGCCTGGTGTTTTGATTAAAAAAATATATTTAAATATATATAATTTTTGAAAAATGTTTAATTATCTTTGGGAAGATTAAGTTTTGAATTTTAGTTTTGAAATTGAACACAACATTAGGAACGATATATTGTCTCAAACGGAGAGAATATCATTCACTAATTGGTTCAAATTTCAAAGCTTTAAATTTATCCAAATTATCGAGTCGAACTCAGCAGAGACAACATATGATCTCGAAAGATCAAAATTATGTTCAATCAATTATTTAATTACAATAATTTGAATAATATATCGTTAATTTCATAATCAAAATCACAATAGAAATTGATATATCTCTCCGAGGAAAGAAGTTATCAATCGCTATTGATCGTTTGAAAATAGAGGTAACGATCGTTGAAATTTGAATTTTCCCAAAAATAATTAATCGAAGGTTTTTAAAAAAAATTGATTTTGAAAATAAGTTCTGGGTTACTAAATCTCCTACGAGCGCAAGCCCTCGTAGTTAATTACATCATAGGGAAATTAAAATTTTCCTACGAAAACTCTCGATTAAAATAGCGGTAGAAATTTTATTTAAGATTTCGAAGGTTGATATCAAAGGAAGGTAAAGTTTAGAATTTGAATAGGGATTAGTTCAATATTGAGCACTTATTTTTAGATTCAATGGAGGAGAAGTAGGGAGCGTTTTGAGATTCTGAAATAATTCAGAGAACACTCCAACCTATCCTAATTGTTGGGCTCGAATTTGATTGAAAGTGATTTAATGTTTAAGTGATCAATTTTATTAGAAATTTGGGATTCGATTCCCGGAGGTTGAGGTCTTATGGCCCGAGCCAGCCTCGGAACCTAAGTCTAAATTGGGCACTTAAAATTAGTACCCCGAACCTAGCTAGTGCAATGCAGATCTGGTCTTACCCCGGCCTGGATTGGGGAGCCAGCTAAACCACCTAGGCGCTTTAAAAATACGTATCAAGTCATTTAATGTTAGAATGGGTAGGGACGTTATTTGAGATAAGTTTTTGAGAACGGAGCCGACATCTAGAGCGGATCCTAATTGGTTCCTTGGATTTATGTTGGATTTGATGCTTAAACTAGAAATGAAATTTAAAGTTTTAGAAATTTAATTGGTTATTAATCTAATGCATGATGATCGACTCGATTAAATGATTTAAATTTAAATTAAGGCTATGAAATGCGAACTCCCGGCGGTCCCGGACTAATTACTTCTTAAATTCGTTAAAATTTCTATGTGAGCCTAAATGTTTTAATTTGATTTAAGTAGAAAAAGTTTTGAATGAGTCCTTAAGAGCCTACAAACGAATTTCAGGTCAAATAAAAATCGACATGCAGGTAAAAAGATTAGAAAAGCAGGTATTTCTAATGCGCAATCAATTTAAATAAATCAATCAAATTAAATATATCAAATTGAATGTCCGCAGTCAAGTGTCCTTATTATTACATCTCAAAGTTGCAAGAAAGTAAAGTGGTCAGGCACCACTGACAACAACCCGGATTCTACTCCTAAGACTTAAGTGATTTGAGATTTGGGATTCTTCTCGCTATTCACTTATTTGTCCTTCTGCTGCTCCTTGGATCGTCGGGTTCGGATATCCAAATGGAAAGAAACTCCCCCTTGAACGGGGTGTTGTCTTCCCTCTTTGGATATTTGAAAGGGATCCTAATTTGACTTCCAAATGGAAGAAGACTCTCCCCTTTAGGGATGTCTTCACCTCTTTGGAATTCAAATTGGATCAAATATCTCAAACTCAAATCATCTCAAAGATTTACAACCTTATTCAATCAAATTTACATTAATTTAAAATAGAAAAATCTAGACTCGATCCTGCAAGGTTATCCTAATAATCAACAGTTATATATTCAATCCCAAGCAGTTAATATTTGATCTCAAGCAGTTAATATATTTAAAATTTAAAGTGCTCAACATATTGCAGTAAATAAATAAACAATCAATTAATTCTAAACTAGCAAACAACAAGTGTGAAAACTCGAAAATCCGGCACACAGCGGGAAAGTAAACACCGACCTAGCTTAAAACTAGAGTCGGTTGTCCTAGCAAACCATCTAAAGTGTGTGAGGTAGGCTGTGTGGTTTTGATACGTCCTAAATATGATCATTAATTAAAGTTGATTAAGGTTTGGTTGATTAATAGGCTTAAGGGAATTTAGTTAGAATTTAAATATTAATGCTTTGAATGATTTTTAAAATTAATTATTAATTATTTGTTGGAAACCACCTTTGTTTCACACTGAGGCCGTGAAGTTTATTTCACCTTCCTTGGGGCTAAGCTAATAGCCTCGTAGGCCTGTGTTACCCAGTGGTACCCGGTATAATTAAGTTTTTTGATTTGATTAAGGGTTGAAAGTTAATGAATTTTAATTAAAAAAGTTTGATTGCTGGTTTTAAAAGGTTAGTTAACTATTTCTAGAGTTTTTAGAGCAATTTTGAGTTTTATGAATTTTTGGAATATTTTAATCTTTTAATTAAGGGGCTAGAAATTGACCTTTTGATTTAGGGTATTTTATGGAATTTTAGTATTTTATTAAAATACTAGACCTTAATACGATCAGTTAGACAGTAAGTACACTGAAATCGGATTTTTCTACATTTTATTACAAAGGTTTGAAATTTTAGTCGGGTTTTGAACTGTGGTTGACTGGTTCGTTGACTTTTTGAAATTAATGATCTTCTGGAACTTTAATATTTTCAATAAATACTAGACATCATTAGGAGTTGAATGCAAGTGAGTTTGTTCAATTTTGATTTCTCTTGAATTAGTTATGAAGCTTTGAAGTTTATATATTTATTGGAATTTTCAAATATTCTTAATTAGAGAGCCTTTTTGCAATTTCGCTCCAAATGAGGTCCCAACTCCTTGAAATCAGATCCAAAGGTCAAGGATGACCTAAGAAGAGATTCCCAAGTGTTTGGGAAATTTTTGTAATTTTTAATTATTATTAATTAATTAAATTAATAAAATATTCAATTTCACTTAAAATTCAATTAAGGTTTAATTTGCTGTCAATTTAAAGGGCTTTTTATTTTAATTGGTTTAAGGTTTGATTCTGGTCAGTTAGAGTGGTTGCATGTATTTTTTGGATTTAAAATGGATTTATTACATTTTTTTGGAAGATTTAAAGCTTAATTAAGGGTTTAGACTTAGGAAATTTAATTAAGGGCCTTAATGATTTCCAAAACTAATAAAAATTTTCCTAGTGGCTGTACATGTCACTAAGTTCAAGTGTTCAAAGTTTTGAGTCAAAAGAATGTATATCCTAATTATTGGGAATATTCTAAGTTCTCTAAACATAGGTCATTAATTATTGTCCTTTATAATGTCACTAAGTTTAATAGGCTTGAATCAAAGTTTTGACTAACCCTTGGTTAAACATGACATGAGTACACAATATGCAAGTAAGCAAGTCCTTAGATCTAGTAGAGCCTAGGCTAGGTGGTGTGTGCACCCTAAGCATGCAAAGACTAGATAAAATATATATAATAAACTCAAAATTAGTGAATAAATCAATGAATGATAATCCACTAATCACCCCATTATTCCTATTCATATAGGCTTAATCCAAATTCAAAATTTCAAGAGATCTCTCAAATATATCGAAGATTTAATATATGTACATATTTTAAAGTATATTTCAAAATATATATAAATATATTAACCTTATATATGTAAATATATATTTTAAAATAGAATAATTGAAAGATAATATTAGAATAAGTTTCGAGGGGTTGAGAGACCCATTGATTTTCAAGTTATTTAATATATATATATATATATATATATATATATATATATATATATATATATATTGTTTAAAAATAATTAATATAGTATTTAATTAAATATTAATTACATATTACTATATTCATATAATTCATATCATTAAACACAAATCAATGTTTAAATTTCAAAATTAATGTTAAGTTGAAGTATTTTTAATTTAAAAATTTTGATATATTAATTGTATTTTTTATGAATTAATATGAATTTACTTGAAATTTTTGAAGTCTTAAAATAATTATATGGATTTAAAATAATTCAAAATTCATTAATAATTAAAATAATATCTAAATTAATTTTAATTAAAACTTAATCGTTTTTTGAAATTTTAGAATTACTTAAAATAATTTTCACTTAATAACTTTAAAGTTACTTAAATCTAAGTTTAATCAAATGTTAATTCAATGTTTAAATGTTTAAATAATTTATATCCTAAATTAACTTTAATTTAAAATTAAGTATATATAAAAAAAAATCTCTGATTATAATACAAATAATGTTAAGTTTTAATATTTTGAAATGATTTAAGTTAAATTTAATATTTAATAAGTTTTAACTGATTATTTATTTAAAATGATCAAATATTTAATAATTAAAATAATTTAAACTATAATTAATATTTTAAATTAGTTCTAATTCTAAATTAAAATGTTTAATTTTCTGAAAATATTGATATTAAATAAGTATATTTTTTTGAAATTAATTTATAATTTTTATTAATTTTTTTTACTAAGAAAATGATTTAAAAAACGAATTTTAAATCATTTTTTTGTAAATGGCGGCGGGCTGTACACGTGGTACACGGTCATTGGGCCAGCAGTGCGTAGCCAATGATTGGCTGTTGATTATAATGCGACGAGTCCACGCGGTAGCCACTTATCCAGGTCAGCACAAATGGCAGCCGTTCGATCCCCTTCAGGTTCCATCCGACGGTGGATATCAGCTCCGCGGTTTGATCCCAACGGACGAATATCAAACGACGGAGAGAGGATCCCGTGGTTCTAAACCAGCAGCCGTGATCGAGCTGAACGGGAGTTTGATCAACCTAATCGGATGCATGGCTCAGCAGTCCACGGAACGGCTCGTTCTGGACCGTTGATCGAGCGATCAACGGTCCAGGAGCTGTACGCCTGAGCCAAACCGAGAAAACGCCCTAAAGGGCATTTTATGGCTCGTTCGTTCGATACAGTGAGCTAAATGACTTAAAATTTTAAACTTAGATTACCTAAGTGAAGAGCATCAATGGGGATATTTTATTTTGCCTCGAAAATCACTTGATAAAAAGTTATTTATCACTAGTGTCCTAGCTAGGGTTTGAGTTTTAAAGAAATCTCACCGATGGAATTTGGATTTTTTGATTCGGTTGCAGTTGTAGACTGTCCACGCTCCTATTTGTAGAAGACTCCTCGGCTCGAGAGCTCTTGGATCGAATGCTAGATCCCCTTGGACGGATTGGGCTAGATCTCGCCGGGAACTCGTCGGCCACCAGTTTGATCGGCCGGATTTGAGGGGGAATGTGTTGAGGAACCTCTAGGGAGCTCAATAGAACAGAGAACTCTACTTGAGTGGCTGGGAATAGAGAGAAAAGGCTAGGGATTCAATCCGGCACTATTCCTAGGGTTTTCCCTATTCAAATGTTCCCAGGCCAAATGAATGGCTGGGATTGAATTCGGGAGGTTCTAAGATGTTGCCAAGTGTCCAAAAGCTGTTAAAATGGCAGAAGATAGGACAATCCCAAGGACAATTAGGTGAAAAGTGCCTTTGGTCCCCACTTGGACACATGGAGTGAAGGGAGCTGTTTCATCAAGATCAAAGGGCTGGAGTGAGTCCTAGGAAGCTTCCAAAAATTGATTAAGGTGGCTGGAATGGTTTAGGGATGGAGAGGATTAACTAAAGATGGGTTTTGACCATGTTTGACCACTCCCAAATCTTGATTTGACCATTTGACTGGTTCCCATGCCATGTGGAAGCTGAGGTGGCATGAGGGAAGGCTTAGGTGCTAACTAGGACTGCTGGGAGGATTAAGATTGGAGTGGAATTGATTAAAAGTGGATTTTGACCATCCTTGACTCATTTGAGAGCTTGGTTTGACTGTTTGAGCAGTCAAACAATCAACCAAAGTGCTGAGGTGGCAAGTAGGATTGCTTGAGCTGATGGATTAAGTTTGGAAAGGTTCTAACATGGTATGTTTAAACTTTGGAAAGAGGTTTGATATGATTTGAGCAAGTCTTAAAGTTGACTTGGTCAACTAGATCATGATTTGACTTGGGTTGAGCTAAGAGGTGTTCAAGATGTTAAATGAAATGGATTCAAGGGTTCTTAAACCGATAAGACTCAACAAATGAATGGAAAGATGTATATAATACATGGTTTTAATCATAGGTCAATGTTTGACTAAGTCAAATCAAGGTGGATCAACTTCAAATAAATTGAATGAGTTTCAATCATGCTTTGAAAATGGTTTGAGAGTTTGAATGGTTTTGATTTGACCAAATGGGTTGGAAATAACCCATTAAAATCCTTAAGGGCTCATTAGGTCAACCTAGGTTGATTGGGTCAACCAAGTTGACCCAGGAGGTGGGCCCAGGCTCAAAAGTTTTGGTTTGATATTTAAAAATTGTTGGAAGTGGTTCCAAACAATTTGAAGGTCGTTTGATTTGAAATCGACGTTTGAATCCCATAGGAGTATTTTGGTTATTTTGACCCCTGGTCAACTAGGGGCCAAAATGAGTCCACCAAAATGCAGTTTAATATTCAACATATCAAGATTAAAGGTCTGGAAGTGACTAGAGGCTTTGGTGAAGGCTCTAAGGTCAGAATCTTCAAGGTGACAGGTCCAGTGGCATAGGTTGTAAATATTTGAAGGTTTTACAGCCTATGGATTTTGATTAAGTTTCTAGGGTTAGAGACCTCAGAATGGGCTCAAATTTGGAGGGTTGCCTCCAGAGACATGTCCCATCAATATGCAACTGACAGACTCTCAATCGGAGGTCATTTAACTGTGTTTCAAAGTGTTTGAAATTTCAATGGAAAAGGCCTTTAGGACAAAACCTTTGGACCTTGGATTTGGCTTGATTTACCTAAGATCTAGGCAGCTCATAAGGCCTGAGAAGATCACAGGGTCTGGATTGAGAGAGGTCCTCTAGAATAAGTCCTAAGATCTGAAGTCTAGAAGAATCTTAAGATCTAGATTTGTCTAGAGAAATCCTAGGATCTAGAGTAGAACCTAGGATCTAGAGTCTAGAAGAGATTTAGGATCTAAATGGATCCTAAGGTCTAGATCTAGGAGAATCCTAGGATTTTAGATTGATCTGGAAGAATCCTAGGATCTAGAGTAGATTTTAGGTTCTAGAGTCTAGATTGATGTAGGGTCAGGATTGATATGGAGTCTGGATGGGTCCCTAGTGACCTCATACAAAAATGAGGTCAACACCTGGACGAAATCCCCATTAATTGCTTTCCAAAACTGCCTGAGAAATTTTGGAAAAATTGTCCTGGATCGTCCTGGACGGTATTTTATAGTCCAGGCCGATATACCAGGACGATATCTAAAAATAAGAATTTCCTAAGTAGATCTGGCGGCAGATTCTTGCTGAATTGAGCCAATCGTCCTGGCCTATACAAAATCGTCCAGGACGATGTGTTTTGCATAAAGACGGCTGCTTTAAAGAGGATGCTCTAATTAGGGTTTCTACTTTTGTCAGATCGTCCAGGACGATATAAATATCTTCCCTGACGATGTTACCAAAAATAGAAATCTTTTAGGGCACAAAAGAAAATCTTCCAAATTACAAATCATCAGATGCCACACCAAATACAACAGACTCAAGAAAGGAAAAAGATTACAAACTGACACAGACCTAGTCTACCCAATCTTGAGCTGGTTCCAGATTGCAGTCTGATCGTGTGGACCTAAAATGTTAGCACATAAGGCAATCATAGAGAAATAAGGAATGTTTGCTATCATCAAAATCATAAACCATAGATCCGCAACAAGAAACACCAAGATCTAATTAGCTTTTCATGTAGCACTTTCAAGGCCGTAAAACTGGTACCCCATGATTTATTTTCATGTATTTAATGTGTGTTTAAAATTTCATATGATTTGGTTGATCCGCCTGAGCGAACGAGCCTGAAAACCCTTTCCAAGGTTTGGTTTACATAATACATGTGCTACGTGTGATTGGAGTCATTGATCTCGTTGTTCCGTGGTGCTCATTCGACTGCAGATCCGATCACGCGGTCAGCTCTTTTGTCCGACGCTATTCGCACCATTAATACCTTTCCACGTCGGATCAAATGGCTCCGCATCTCGACTGACGAAGTTAAGTCGAGCTGCGTTCGCTGTCGCCACCTTTCAATTATTTATAATGATTGCGCTATCGCGCAATCATTAGCGCAATCAGTGCAAATGATTATCGCATTGATTCTGCGGTTATGGGAGCAAATCGGGGCGTGCCACGTGTCACCCGAGCCGTCGATTTTTTATTAATTTTAAAACTTTTTTAAAATGTTTTTTTAACATTTTTATTATAAAATTAATATTAATTATTTTTAAAATAAAAAAATATATAATATACATTATTATTTTCAAAAAATTATTTTCCCTAATTTAAAATTAGTATTAGTCATGTATTATTAATATTATTTAAATTATCCTTTATTATTATTATTATTTAAACTATTTTAATTACTATTATTATTTTTAAATTATTATATTATTATTACTATTATTTTTTAAATTATTATTATTTATTACTATTTATTTATTTATATTATATTATATTATATTATATTATATTATTATTATTATTATTTAAACCTTCCTAAATATATTAACATTATTATTTATTATTGTTATAATTATTATTATTTTAAATCATTATTTTAAATTATTATTGTACTTATTATTATTCCCTATTTAATTATTTCTTTTAAAAAATTATTTTTACTATTTTAATTATTATTATTATCATTTTCTTTCAAGTTATTTTAAAATTGTTTTAATATTATTTTATTTTTTTTAATATTATTAAATAATTATTATTTTATTATTACTTACAAAATATGTTTATTTATTTAAAAAAACTTATAAGCTGTATCTTATTATTGTTTAATTTTGGAAATTATATTATTTTAATTAGTTTATAATTATTTAATTAATTAAATATTTATATACTAAATTTTTTTCTAATAATTTTTTGACTATTATTTAAAATACCAAAAAATTACTTTAGTTATTTAATTTTAAGTTATTAAATATTTTTTCTATTTTAAAATATTTCTATTAATTAATTTCTTTTTCTATTTAATTATTAATTAATTAATTTAAAATTTAATTATTTTCTTAATTTATAAAAATTACATTCCAAATTAAATTATTAAAAAAATAAAGAAAAGTATTTCAATTATTTAAATCTAAATTAATTATTATTTTCTTATTTTAAATCATTTCCTTAATTATTAAATACCTAGATTATTTAATTAATTAATTTTTTAAATTCAATTATTTTCTTAAATTACAAAAATTGTTTTTGATAAATTATTCTAATTTCAAAATCTTAAAATATATATCTTAACCTAATTTAAAAATTATTTTTAAATGATATATATTTTAAATTATTTTAAAATTACTATTAATTACATTAAAGTTCAATAATTCATATCTAATTTATTTTAAATCAGATTTGGATAGTTTTAAAATATTTTAAGATTTCAAAAATTTTTTCCTATCATATTTTCTATATTATTTAATTAATTGATTATTTAACTATAATTTAAATAATTAATATCTTAATTATTTTGAAACTAAAAATTATTTTTTAAAATCTCTTTGAAGCTGCATTCGGGTGACCAGTAGATCTACTACCATATATTTATGTATGTATTTTTATTAAATTTTTTTCATTACTTTATTTTTAAATTTATATATTTAATATATATGTATTTTAAATTATTTTTAAATTATACATATTACTAAATCTATTAATTCTGATAGATCTTCCATTTGAAATTTTAAATATGGATTGTACACATGAATAGCATTCATGGGGGAGTGAATTAGTGGATGGTTGAGTTCCAATCATCCACTAATCGCATCGTAAAGCATGCTTAATTACTATTTTTTTATGTCTTTTGTATGTGTAGGACGCACGAGCACCTTGTTTAGGCTCTCTTAGATCCTAGGAATTGGTGTGTTTACTATTTTTATGTACTCCCTTCGTGTTACATCAAGGATTAGTCATTAACTTTGATTTTAAACCTACTTAACGTAGTAACATCCTAAGGATAATAATTATGGACCCATCTAGCAAATTTAGAAAAATTCTAGGAGCTAGGATAGATCTCTGATTGACTTAAAACTTTAAACACTTAAACTTAATGAGATCTTAAATTTCCAAGATTTTTAAGGAATTGTTAGGATCCTTTAGACCCCTTAATTTACAAACCCTAATTTACCCATTAATTATGCCCCAATAAATTCAAAAAATTGTAATAAATCCATTTTAATTCTTAAAATCACCCATAATACCTCAAACTCTCTATAATTCATCCCTTAAACTTAGATAATTAGGGCACTTTAATTAGACTTTAATCTGAGCCTTAATTTAACTTTCAATAAAATTTACCTTTTTATCCTTATTAGATATTTAAAAATTACTAACAATTCTAAATTTTCTACAAATACTTGTAAACATCCTCTTAGATCATTTCTAACCTTTGTGGGTGATTCCAAGAGGTTTAGAGCTGATTTGGATCAAAACCATAAGATCACCCCTAAGTAGCAATTTCGATAATTCCTTAATTGCCCAAAACTTCTAAAATTCATATCTTTGTCTAGAAATCTCCAAATCCTTCAAACTCAAAGCCTAGTTACTCCTTATGATCCCTAATATTTAGCTAAAATACTATAACCTCCAATCCTAGCTTGTTTTCTATAGTGACCTTTTGGACCCCCTCAACCTAGCATATAGGAGGAACTAGGACCTTCCAAAATTGGCTAACATAACATAAAATTTAAATATCACTATCCTACACATTAAAATGGATCAACAAGCTAAATTAACTATAATGGAACCCAACCCATTAAAATATTTAAACTTTAATTAAAGTTTCATTCTCAATCCTTTAACAAATCTGAACTATAGGCAACTTCAACTAACTACCCTACATAAGACCTATCCAAAATCACACAAGCCTATTACATTTACATAGAATTGGTTTTTAGGGCACCTCTTCTAGATCTAGGATTAGGGCTGGTGCTTGTTGACCTCGATTTTGCCCAGACATGGGCCTAAAGAGTTGACTTGGTCAAATTGACCAAGCCAGACCCTATGGCCCTCCCCACTGGGTTCAGTGAGTCGAGTCGAGCCTGTCGAGCCCGAGCTTGGACCCTGAGTCAACCCGGTTGACCAAGTCAACCAGAGTTGACCAATTTGACCCATTAAGCCCTTTTAGAGCCTAAATCATATACAATCTTTTTCTTGGCTCAATCCTTGGACTCCCTTGACCTAATTGACTGATTTGACCAAGTCAAAAGTTGACTTGGTCAAATAAAGTCATTAATAGGTCATATCAACCTATTTAGAGCCTAATTAAGGGTCATTAATTGGAATTAAAGCCTCCTATGCATTTGAATTCAAAATCACGGCTTAATTAGACTAATTTCCCTCCTAAATAGCTAGTGATTCGATCTCAGCCGTTAAGATTAACCCCAAGGCTTTAAATACCAAAAATTAGGTCATTAGGAGGGATCTTTTTGCTCTTGCTCGACTTAGAGACCTCCCTAGGTTCTGAGATTTGGGGAGAGCAATCTAACATCTTTCCCTCACCTTCTCCAACCAAATCCCGACCTCCTCGAGTCGCCGGCGGCGAAATCCCAGCGAGACCAAGACCCCACGTCCCTTCCAGGCTGATTTCCGTTCGATCGAGGGAGAACCGGAGCTCGACGTTAACTGAAGAAATACTCCTGACGTTTCAACGAATCCAACGAGCCCAAGAACGCAAAAATCGGACGGTTAGATCTCTCGAAATCCCTTAGAATAGGTCACAATGCTTAGGATAAAATAGCTTTTCAAAAAGCTGATTATTTTCCAAACAGATTTTCCCCCAAGATTTCTATACATATGTAGATTCTACGTTTAAAATTTCGTTGAATTTCGTCGTGTATTTTGAGAGAACAAAGCGAAAAACGTTTTAGGGTTTTGGTTTATCTCTTTTGAACTGTGTGAAATCTTGGCCATTGATCTCTGAATTGACGGCCCAGATCCTGTCCTTCTGCAGTCGGTCCAGCCAAGAGATCCCGCTTTGATGGATGGATTCCCGTCCGGCTCGATCTTAGCCATTCGTTTGGATGGCGTAAGATCGGACGGTGATTACGCGTGCTGACTCATTTAAGTAGCCGCGTGGGTCCCGCCAATGATTGAGCCGCCATCTCAATCATTGCCAATCATTGGCCGAGAGCCACGGATCCAATAGGAGCATGCCAAGTGTCGCGACGCGAAATTTTCGGAATTTCTATTTATTCTAAATGTTTTTAAACCTATTTTCACTCAAAAAAAATCATAAAAAATCCATTTCTCGTCCGTTTTTTCGCGCACAATATATCGAATTGTTCGGAATTAAATTACCTTTAATTTAAAATTAAAATTACTTTAAAATATTATGTATATTTTATGTTATTTGAAAAACAGTAAAAAGTATTATTTAAGAAATACTATTTTAATTATTTTTATTATTATTATATTATAAATTATTATTTTTTTTTATTATTATAATATTAATAATTATATTATGATTAAACTATTTCTTACTGTTTTGTACCTATTTATTATTATTATTATTATATTTATTTAAATATAAAAATGTATTTTCAATAATTAAATATTATTTTAATTACTTTAATTAGTTAAATTATCTAAAATATTACTAATATTATACATTTTCAAATCACCTTTAGTTTCAGAAATATTAAAGTATTATTTTATACTATTATTTTAATAATAATTTTTTTTTTAAATATTACTTATTTTAAATGATTTTAAACCTATTTATTGTAGTTAAACTTCCAAAAATCATAACTTCTTTGTTTTTGATCCGCTGTCGACGCACAACGTCTTGTTTTGAACGTATTTAGATTCTGCATTTTCTAAAATTGGTTTTATTTGAAATTTCTTGGTCTGTGTGCAATTATTTTCAAAACAGTAAAACAGCACTATTTTAAAATATCCTATTTTTGTGTTTAAACTTCGGAAATTCGTATCTTCGCCGTTTTAAGTCGGATTTGGACGTATAACCCCTCGTTCTTTTCAGAAAAGCGGGCTTTATATTTTGAAACTATTTCCAGCCTCTGATTTTGACTGTTTTGGCAGTTTTCTGTCTTGGAGCTTTATGTGATTATTTAATCATTATTTACTTAATTAATATAATATTTATTTTCAAGATACAAACTATTTTTAAATCTTATCGAAGCCTCGATTGGGTGGTCAGTGGGTCTCCCTATATTTATGTACTATGAATTGACTTACTTTTTAATTACTTTACTTTCCAAAATATATATTTATATTTATAAGTATTTTAAAACTATTTTAAAATTACTTATAATTAAATCCTAATTCCGGGAGATCCGCTATTTCATGAAATTTTAGACATGAATCTTATGTATGAAGAGCAATCATGGGGGAGTGGGTTAGTGGGTGATTGGTTCCCAATCATTCACTAATCCCTTCATTAGATGTCTTTCCTTTTCTTGTTTTGTCGTAGAATGCATGTATAGGATTGCACCACGAGCACTTAGCCTAGGCTCTCCTAGATCTAAGGACATGGTGTGTTTATTTCATTTTTGTACTCCCATGCATTTATTACCTTGAGGGTTAGTTGAAACTTCATTTTAGACTCCTACAACGTAGTGACACCCTAAGGACAATAATTAAGGACCCGTCTAGCGAACTTAGAAGTTTTCTAGGAGCTAGGATAGATCCCGAATTGACATGAGAACTTCAACACTTAAACCTAGTGACATCATAAACGCTCTATAATTTTCTGGAAATTTTTAGGGCTAGTTAGAACCCTTAGTTAACTAACCCTAATTAACTGGTTAAATAAGGCCCCGAGACCTCCCGAAAAATACGATAAATACATCTTAGGTCAGAAAATTACCCGTAATACCTCAAACTGACCAGAGTATGACCCTTGACTTTAGATAAATAGGGCTCTTTAGTTTGACTCTAGGTTGACCCATAATTTGACTATAGGCGGAAATTACCATTTTGCCCCTAATAAATTATTAAAAATTATTAAAAATCCCAAATCCCCTCCAAATCCTAGGGGATCACTTTCTCATGTCATCCTTGACTTTTGGGAGTGATTCGACTCAGTTTGGGGCTGATTTGGGCCAAAATTGCAAAATAGGGCCTTCTTCTAATCAATTTAGAAATTTCCATAAATACCCATATTTAGAAAATTCATAACTAATTGTAGAAAACTCCAAATTAGGCAAACTCACTTGCATTAGACTCCAATTAGGGTTTAGTATTTACTAAAAATATTAGGTGTCCAGAAACACACCTAAATTAGAAAGTCAACTTTTTGGTCAACCCTGGTCTATAGAATAGGGCCCGAAATTTAGAAAATTCATAACTTTAGCTAGAGACCTCCGATTTCAGTGTACTACCTGGCTAACTACTTGTATTGAGGTCTAGTATTTTCCTAAGATGATAGAAACCTCAGACCTAGCCTATTTCCCATAATGACTTTTTGGACCCTTAGCTTAGTACCTAAGAGGACTCGGGACTTTCTAAAATTGGCTAATGCAATTTAAACTTCAAATATGAATACCTTAAGCTCTTAAAACTGATCAACAAACCGAAATAATTATAATGGATCCTAATCCATTAATATTTGAACTTTGATTAAAATTTCCTTTTCTGGCCTTCAACAAACTACAACTCTAGGCAACTTTAACTAACTACCTAATCTAAGACCTATCCAAGCCACACCAGCTTTACACACACTTAGAATTGTTTGCTAGGGCACCACTTCTAGATCTAGGTTAGGCCGCTGGGATTTACTTTTCTGCTGTGTGCCGGAGCTTTCGCGGATTTCATTGCATGCTGTTTGAAAAATGATTGGTGTGTTTGCTTACATTTATTGCACTCTGTGATGTGATGAGCGCTAGATTTACCCCTAGGTTAGGAACGCCATATATATATATACTGTTCTTCCGTGCAGGTGGCCATGCTCAATGCTAATAAAATGGGGGAGCATGATTATGATTTCTAATAATGTTTTATGCAGGTGCTTGCTCAGCTCCCCCTAAAATGAAATGAGGGCTAAAATTATTAAATTATTATAACTGCTACAGATGGAGCTGCTTAGCCCTCAAAATTAAGAGCATGGCTTGACACAGGGTCAATGGTGTTAGCATTTTTTTTTTATATATAAACTGCTTGGGATGATTATTATTAGGATAACCTTGCAGGGCTTTAGAATTTACTGCTTTCCATAAATGTAAATTTATTTGTAATAATTGTTAAGAGTTGTGAAAACAACTATGAGTCGGGATATTCTTATCCAACTCAGACTCCAAAAGAAGAAGGCATCCCTAAAGGGGAGAGTCTTCTTCCATTTGGAAGACTGAGTTGGATGGCTTTAGATATCCAAAGAGAAAAGGCAATACCCCCCCTAAAGAGGGAATTGTCTCTTCGTTTGGATATTCAAGCCACGACGGATCCAAGGAGTCCAAGGAGGAGAAGGAGTCCAAGGAGGAGAGATCCAAGAAGTCCAAGGAGAAGATATCCAGAAGACTAAAGATTTGAAGACCCAATATCCCACTCAAAGTTGTTGGCGTCTGTCATAGGCTTAGAAATCCGGGTTGTTGGCAGTGGTGCCCGGCCACTTTACTTTATGCATATCTGGGGTGTAATAAGGGCAATTTGCCTATGGCCATTTAGTTGATTAATTTTTGGATTTATATTGATGTGTTTACCTGATTGCGCAGTAGAAATACTTGCTTTTCCTAGGTTTCTTTTCTTGCATGTCGCTTTTGTTTTCGCCTGGATTTCGTTAGGCTCTTTAAGGACTGCAAAATCTTTTCTACTCATAACCAAAATTTAATATTTAAGTTTTAAATAACATAGAAATCTAACGAACCTAGGGAATTGCCGGAACCGTCCGGGGTCGCATGCATATTACTGCATTCTTCTTTCCTTGCTATAAGACATCTCCCTGCCTGCGGGTAGAGTCCGGATAATCTGGCCTATGAGGATGAAGTGCCGGACCTAGGGAGACCCAGTCTTTTCTAAAAATTATTTTATATTAAGCCTGTTTTTAAAATCCAAAGCATTCATGAGCTGACATTTCAACTAGCATGCATTGCATTAGCAACCAACTAATTAAAATTTAATTGCATTAGCTAGGAGCATCTGACCCACATAAGTCCAGGACCACTTAGGAAATCCTCTAGATGTCGGTCCTATTTCCAATAACTGTACTACCCACCCATCTTTCATAATTGACTTGATAGCATGGTTTTGAATAGATTAGGTGGTTAGCTGGCTCCCCTATCCAGGCCGGGGTAAGTCCAGGTTTTGCATTGCATTAGCTAGGACACTGGTCTTAGTGTGTGTCGAACACTAAGTCCAATCTAGATTTAGGGTTCGAGGCTACTACACTCGGTCTCGTAGTATGCCTTAAATAGTAGGTAGGTCCCTTCTTTTCAGGGACCCTAAATCCTACTTATCTGTGTCACAAGATGACGCCACCTCCATCTTTTCTCTCACGCATGTGATCGAGTGCTTGATTTGTTTTCTCCAGTTTCTCTTTAGTACCCTAGAGCCTCTGAATGCTGGTATGAGCCGCGTATGCTGATTCAGCCTCTTTGAGACCTTTCTTCCCTTTGAGTAGGATTTCCTAGTCTATACCTATGTGTCAATCCCAATTTTAGAAAGGATAATGTATGATCCTTAATCGAGAGTTTTCTCAGGCTCCGGTCTGGGATGTAATTAACCACGGGGGCTTGCGCCCGTGGGAAACTTGATCCCACATCTACTAAACCCCATTCGATCTCTCATATCGGATGGGGGAAACCCGTGATTTGGTTATGTATATTACTACCCATCGGGGTGTGTTGGCGACAGCCTCTATCCCCAATGGTCAGTCGTATGCACGATCCAATCTGCCCTTCCAATCGACCCGTTCGCGCGGTGTTCTTTCGGAGGTCCACAGGTTTCTGGCGACCACGGTGGGACCAGTTTCTCTCTCCATCTTTGGATCATATATTATCTTTTCTTGTGTGTACTCCGGGATTGGTGCTCCTTAGATTAGGTCCGTCCCACTCTTAGTTAGGGTCTTTCCTTAGTTAGGGTCCTTTCCCCTTAGCTAGGGTTTCCCCCCTACTCTTCTCCTTTCCAGCCTAGCAGGCTATTCTACCCTTTATCAATCCCTATCTATCTTCATCAAATCTCAATCAAATCCTTCACTCTTTTGTGATTTCAATTTTAACTAATTCTTTTCACTTTCTTTTCTTGGCAGCAGTGCCATGGCTTCTTTTGTTCCGTCTGTTACCTTTGCTTTCGGTTCGGACGCGCGGGTGACTCTCCCTGAGTCCCTGCTCGCTAGTCCGCCAGCTGGAGGAATCACTCTTGGTTCCTTCACTGACTCGGCTTTCGTCACCCTTGGCGGGCCGACTCCGGCGGAGGCTGCTGCATTCTCTCCTCCTCAGAGGAGAGGACGCGCAGCCATGCGCCCTTTCGGACGACCAGCTGCTCGGCGGACAGCCCGGGCACCTGCTCGTCCCGTTTTTGTACTTGCGCAGCCAGTGCGCCCTGTGGCTAGGCGACCAGTGCCTAGGCCACTTCCTGTTCCAGCGGTCAGGCGTCCAGTGTCTGTCGCTCCTGCTGCACAGGTTGCCCCAGCCCCTCAGCGCCGGCAGTCTGCTGTAGTTCCCCCCGTTCGACCAGCGGTCCGGCGTCCAGTGCCTGCCGCTCCTGCAGCACAGGTTGCTCCGGCCCCTCAGCGCCGGCAGTCTGCTGCTACTGTTACTCCCGTTGTTCCAGCGGACGTACCTCGTGTTCGGGTTCCCCCTCCCACTTCCACCAGGAAGAGGGGTCCCCAGACCGAGGTGCCTTCGCCTTCCACTGGTCGGGTTTCTGTTTTCGCCCGACTTTCTCACCCCGAGGTTGTTGGGCAGACCCCGACACTTCCCGTTGTTCCTGTCCCCCCTGCCCCTCCGGCAGTGGGTTCAGATGTTCCTTCCACCTCCACCTCCGGCCTTGGGAGAAGGGCCCGGAGGAATAGGAATAGGAGGCTCCGTCTAGCTGCGTCAGAGGCAGAGAGGCAGCAGATGGATGATGCTATAGCTCACCAGGAGCTAGTTGAGAGGACAGTGGCTCCCAGGCAGCGGAGGCCACGACGAGTTGCAGTTGTGCCAGTTCCAGAGGTTGTAGTGGCTCCCGAGATAGAGGCAGTTCAGGGAGGACGCTTTTCCCCGTTGACACATAGTGGGGACGAGGAGGATGTTGCCCGCATTGCGGTGGCTTCTCCTGTTACCACTACCCTACCCCGTGCTAGGATCCCTAGGGACGCTGGTGTTCGAGCCCTCACCCAGAGGATTCGAAACATCGTCCGCCTAGCAGGTAGTAGGGGTCCTGTCGATCGGCAGAAGATACTTCGTCAGATTTCTCGGGCCACCTTTCAGTTGCGAGGACAGACTGCTAGGAGGCTTTACAGTTGGCAGAGGGGACAGACAGCTCAGCAGCCTGCAGATACAGTTCCAGTAGTCAGACCCCCGGCGGTTACTTCTGCTGCAGGACGGCGCCCACGTCGTCGAGGACGGAGACAGCAGCGGAGGCCTGCCCAGCCTCAGGTCAGTTCAGAGGTAGTAGCTCCAGAGCAGCCAGTTACCTGTGTAGAGCCCCGTCGCAGTAGGTGTGTTTGGAGACGTCGACAGGCGGACACCCTTGCTGAGCCAGTACAGTTAGTGGAGACAGTACGCCCAGTCGGGCTAGTACAGTCAATACAGTTAGTCGAGGCAGCACGACCATATGAGACAGTACAGTTGGCAGAGGTAGTGCAGCAGCCAGATGAGGTAGTTGGTCAGATGGATTTGACAGTTTCTCCCGGGTCCGAGGCTGTCCCGATGACTTGTGATGAGGATGCAGTAGTTACTCCTGTTGGGTCACCGGATCGAGTTGAGACACCTTTAGCTCCCAGTACTCATAGGATCACTTCCCCTATGAGTCCCTACATAGAGGCACTTCGTCGGATCTTTTTAGAGGATGACTCATTCGAGGATGAGTCAGATGAGGATATACCAGTACACCAGGTTTGTGAGACTACCCGTCGAGGTCACTCGGATGAGCAGAGAGAGCCCGAGGACCAGGATGAGCGGGAAGACCCCGAGGCAGGAGGGTCTCCGAAAGCAGTAGCTACAGACACCACAGTCTTACACTTACAGACTCAGATGGCCACTGGGAAGATCCATCTCCAGGACAGTGATTCGATACAGCCTTCAGATAAGGCTACTCAGACAGTTCAGATGATCTCTAGTCCTAGCCACAGTTCCAGCCACAGTGACGGTCAGAGTTACAGTCAGGGCAGTAGTGGTAGATTACTCCACAGTTCTGAGGGAGAGTGGCAGCTAGCACTCTCCAAGGAGACTTAGCAGATGATTGAGCAAGCTGTACAGAGTTTAGAGGCAGTTGAGATGAGGCCTCCCAATGCCAAATTGACAGTTGCCACTCCAGCTTCTTCGTTAGCACATTTTCTTTTTACTTCTATCTGTACTAGAAAAATATGTTTTAAAAAAAAATGAAAAAATGATTGTAACCTCAAAAGGGAAGATAGGCCCCCTTCCAGCACTTGGGCTGGAGGACCTCGTTCTCCCTTATTTTGATGATTAATTAATAAAAAAATGATGATTTGCAATTATGATGACTCTCTCACTTCTTTTAGTTCTACTAGCTTTGTAGCGATGACTCATGAAAGAGTATGATCTCTCTATCTCACCTTAGGGGTGGAGAGATTTCTTCTTTTGAACTAAAATCTTTTTCAAATTGAAATTGGATTTAGAAGTGAAAATTTTCTTTATTATCTTGTGATTCTCTATCTCATAGATAACTATAGTATATTGATGCATAAAACTTCATAATTTTCTTAATCATGATATTCATTCTTATCAGAGGATAGGATTTGTTTTGTAGATCATTCTTCCTTGTCCAAGAGAAGTAAGTCTTCTTCTCTTGTACTTGGAAGATGATCTTACAACTGAGAAACAGTTTTCTTTTAGGGATTTGGAAAAGGAAGCCAGTTACAAAAAATTGAAAAGATGCGCAAAGCGCCAAAGGTGAAAGATACACAAAGTGTATCAAGTGATTGAAATTTGTGCAAAGCACATGAAAGTTCATAAAGTGGCTCAAAGAGCTCAAAAGTTATAAGTAAATGGCTTCACTTTCTAGTAAATCTCTAAATCTCAGAAAATCTATATCCTTTCGATATTTTTGATACTTGATTCTGAAAATTATGATTTTGAAATCATCATTATACATTGATATCCTATAAGATGTGGAAGTGTATTCTCATACAAGAAATAAAGAAAATTAAATTTCTTTGTCTAATTTAAATTCCTTTTTGGATTAGATTTCAATTCAAGAGAGGAAAATATTCATATAAGTGAGATGTCATGATTTAGCTAGTATGGAGCTTGATCTGAGTTAGTAAATTTAAATTGAGGTTCCTTTTAAAATTAGAGGGAGTTAAGTACTAAACTCCTTTGAAATATGTGCTCACTTATCACTTTTGACTGGGTCCACACCCTCCTATACTTGTTAGGATCGGTGATGTTGATCCTTTATTAAAAAGTGAATGGCTTCTTCCTATCAGTCCTGCTCTGATAGTTGAAGGCCTCAGTCCATTCATTTGAGATGAATGTGATAGGGGATGTCTAAATCACTGATTTAGACCATTGAGAGATGTGATACTGGGTACACACCCTCCTACTTTTGTTAGGATTGGTGATGTTGATCCTCTACTAGAATGAGATTCTCTTCTTCCTATCAGCTCTGCTCTGATAGTTGAAGCCCCCAGTCTATTCACATGAGTTGAATTTGATCGGGAATGTCATAGTCTTTTTAGATTACACTCTTTTGAGAGAGGATATTGGGTCCATATCCACCTATGTTAGTTAGGTGGGGTGATATTGATCCTCTATCCCTATGAGATTCTCTTCTTCCTATCAGTCTTGATCTGATAGATGTAGCACCCGGTTCATTCATATGGGTTGAATGTGATCAGGGATGCATGAGTCATTAGTTTAGACTCTTTTGGAGGTACGATACTGGGTCCACACCATCCTATGCTAGTCAGGTGTGGTAGTGTTGATCCTCTATCTTGATGTCGATCTTTGTTATTTCGATATGATTGTGCTCGCCAGCTCATTCAGATGATTTGAATGTGACCTGGATTAAAAAAAAAAAAAAAAAAAATCGTGTGATAAAAAGAGGGAAGCTCGTAGGAGAACAAAAACCCGGTTGCCCTTGTCACAGGAGGAACCCGGTAAAACTCTCTAAGAGCCCAAATTCCCCAAAATTTCTTTCTTCTCCCTTGAAAGCACTTTGGTGATTTCCTCAAGGTTGAGCTCTCAATTAGTTGGTTATAAGTCTATGTGATTAAAAATGTCTCTCTTTGATAGTGATGTACTACACTGTATTTTAGATGAAAACATCACTATCTTCCGGGCTTAGGTCTTTTTGAGAAAAGATCGCCCCCCTGCTGCCCTCTTTTGGCAACCTACCTTCCCATTCATACACTGCTCTGAGCTGCCAGAGTGGTTCTATGAATGTGATAGTGTTACTTTCACCTCGCACAGGGTCCTACCTGATTAGGGTAGGTGTTACCATTATGACCTACTGATAATCATAGATCTCACTCATGATTATCATACTAGGTGTCAGGAGTGCTCCCTTGTCACCTCAGAGTTGTGCTGTGGTGTGGTACATCTATTCTCAGGTGTTAGCGCCACGACTTTAGGAGCTTTGATTTCCTAGTAGAAGATCAGCTCCTGAGTTTCTTTACTCCCCTGCTCTCTACATTTATACCCTACTCTTAGCTGCTAGAGTAGCTCTATGAATGTTGTTTTGTTGTTTTTGCTTCTCACAGGGTCCTACCCAGTTAGGGTAGGTGTTACCCTTATGACCCCTTTTTGGTAATCATCGATTTCAATCATGGTTACCTTTCTCGGTAGTAAGAATGTCCTCTTACTACCTAGAGTTGTTTCTCTTGTTGTGATGTAGTACATCCTACCTCAGATGTTAGCATCACATCCTCAGGAGTCCTGATTTTCCAGTAGAGAATCGGCTCCTTAGTTTCTTTCTGTATCAACCTCACCATTCATACCCTACTCTTAGCTGCTAGAGTAGTCCTATGAGTGTAGTAGTGTTGCTTTTTACTCCCCACAGGGTCCTATCCAATCAGGGTAGGTGTTACCGCTGTGGCCCCTTTGATGTTGTATTAATTTCATTTAAGATTACTATTCCCGGGTAGTGAGTGTGTCCCCTTACTACCTGGAGTTATTTCCTCAGTTGCAATGTAGTACATCTTACCTCGGGTGTTAGTATTGCATCCTTATGAGCTTTGATTTTCTAGTGGAAGATCAGCTCCTTAGTTTCTTTACTCACTTCAACATTCATAACATACTCTTAGCTGCTAGGGGTAGTTCTATGAATGTTGTTCTGTTGTTCTTTCTCCCCACAGGGTCCTACCCAATCAGGGTAGGTGTTACCACTGTGACCCTTTCTGATATTTTATCAATCCTATTCTTAATGATTGTCCTCAGGTAGTGAGTGTGTCCCCTTACTACCTAGAGCTGTTTTTCTTGTAGTGATGTAGTATACATTGCCTCGGATATTAACATCACTACTTTGAGAACTTTGATCCTCTAGCAGAAGATCAGTTCTTCTACTCTTTTCTTTGACCCATCCTACCATTCATACACTAAGCTCAGTCGCCGGATTAGTCTTATGAATGAGTTGAGGTCACTTCCACTTCCCACAGGGTCCCACTAGTTTGTGTGGGTGTTACCACTATGAGGTTTTGTTTACTCAGAGTTGTTTCCCTTAGTGGAGAGGGTGCTCCCTCGCTACTTTGACTTTTTTTCTCCTACTTAGTGATATGGAGCATCATGCCTCAGATGCTACCATCACCTTTTCCTTGAGCTTTGATTCTCTAGTAGAGAGTCAACTCCTCCAGACCTTTGCTACTTGCTTCCCCATTGAGATCCCACTCCTAGCTGCCGGAGAGATCCTTTGGATGTTTTGATACCGTTTCCACTTCTTACAGGGTCCCCATCAGTTAGTATGGGTTTACCACTGTAGCTCCCTTGAGGGTTGTTTTTACTAGGCTTAGTCCTACTTTCCGTAGTAGAGGTACCCCCTCGCTACTTGAGTTCTTTTTTTTTTACTCCGTCGGAATGAGATTACTCCTTTGCACACTCTACTAAGGGTGTATCTCTTCCAGCTTTGGTTAGGAGACGTCGCACTGATGTCCCTCCTTCCCTTTTGTGTAGGGTTAGAGTTCCCTAGGAGATCCTGACGGCATCTGAATACTCATGGCCACGACGATTTGTCCTCTACCATGTGGTTACCAGAGAGCTAGAAGGGGTTCCCTAGGTGGTTCTTCTCTCAAAATTATCCCATTTACTTACCTCCTTTTCCCTCACATCCCTACACAGATGCGTGTTAGGCTGATGTCGAGGTGACTTTTGACCTTCTATTCTGCTGTTTGAAATGAACAGACAGATAGTTGAGTTTACCTGGTAGAGAGGACCTGACAGAGCACCTGGCAGGTACTCCTCGCCACGCTTTTGATTACCCTGTTCTGATCAGACAGGCATCGGAGCTTGACTCTTTATTCACTCAGTTGAAATAACTGAGTGGGTATTGAGCCCTTCTTCATCTGCAAGACCGAGCTGGTCGAACAGATGTTGAAGTTTACCTGTTGAGTGAGCCCGACAGAGTCCCTGGGAGGCGCAATTCCTCAACATTTCTCTTTTTACTCGGATGTCCTGTAAAAGACTACGCAGGCTTCCACTTCGTGGTTCATGAGCTTCTCGCTGAGGTCAGGCAGAAGTAGTGGCCACCCCAATCCACTGTTCCGAAAGGAGCAGGAGGGGCGGGATCCTTTTCACCCTCTACCCGCTGTCCATATGCGGTCAGCCTGGTAGTTGGTTTTTACCTACCGTTGAGTGAGCCCGACAGAGTCCCTGGGAGGCGCAATTCCTCAACACCCCTTTACTCGGATGTCCTGTAAAAGACTACGCAGGCTTCCACTTCGTGGTTCATGAGCTTCTCGCTGAGGTCAGGCAGAAGTAGTGGCCACCCCAATCCACTGTTCCGAAAGGAGCAGGAGGGGCGGGATCCTTTTCACCCTCTACCCGCTGATCAGATGCGGTCAGCCTGGTAGTTGGTCTTTACCTACCGTTGAGTGAGCCCGACAGAGTCCCTGGGAGGCGTAATTCCTCAACACCCCTTTACTCGGATGTCCTGTAAAAGACTACGCAGGCTTCCACTTCGTGGTTCATGAGCTTCTCGCTGAGGTCAGGCAGAAGTAGTGGCCACCCCAATCCACTGTTCTGAAAGGAGCAGGAGGGGCGGGATCCTTTTCACCCTCTACCCGCTGTCCATATGCGGTCAGCCTGGTAGTTGGTTCTTACCTACCGTTGAGTGAGCCCGACAGAGTCCCTGGGAGGCGCAATTCCTCAACACCCCTTTACTCGGATGTCCTGTAAAAGACTACGCAGGCTTCCACTTCGTGTCTTCTTTACTTTTGCTGAGGTCAGGCAGAGGTATCGAGTCACCCCAATCCACTGTTCCGAAAGGACAGGAGGGGCGGGATCCTTTTCACTTTCCACCCCGCTGTCCAGATATAGTCAAGCGGGTAGCTGGTTTTACTTGGTAGAGAGGGCCTGACAGAGCACCTGGCAGGAACTCCTCGCCTCTCTTCCTGAGTGTCCTATTCTGATCAAATAGGCACCAGATTTTGTGACTCTTTTGTTTGATGTCTTGAGTTGATCGGACAGATACTGAGTCACCCCAATCCACTGTCCTGAAATAGGCAGGAGGAGATGGGATCTTTTCACCTTCTATCCTGCTGTTTGAAATGAACAGGCAGGAAGCTGGTTTGACTTACTTGGTAGAGAGGGCCTGACAGAACACCTGGCAGGAACTCCTCGCCACTCTTTTTCCCTGAGTGTCTTGTCCCGATTAGACAGACACCAGGCGTTGTGATTCCTTCGTTTGCTGACCCGATTTTGTTAGGCAGACATTGAGTCACCCCAATCCACTGTCCTGAAATAGGCAGGAGGATATGGGACCCTTTTACCTTCTATTTTGCTGATTCGATGTAGTCAGATAGATAGTTGGTATACTTTTGCTACCTTACTCGTGGTTCTTCTCTGGGCTCTACCCCTACTACGGGGTAAGGCCAGAAGAGAATCCCTTTACCTTTTTCACCCTTGAGGTGATCTTTACTTTTGATTCTCTTTTCTGCTCTGCCCTCGTTATGGGGCAAGGCTATAAGAAGAATCTCTTTACCTTGCTTTCACCTTTTTAGGTGATCTTTGTTGTTGGTTCTATCCTAGGCTATACCCTTGTCAAAGGATAAGACCAGGAGAAGTCCCTACTGCCAGTTCACCATTTTGGTGATTCTGGACTTGTGCACTGCTGTTTTCACTCTCCCCTAGGCTCTACCCTCGTTGTAGGATAAGGCCAGGAGATGAGTTTCCTACCTCCTTCCACCTTTGCTGATACATTTTCGTTCTTTTACTTGGGCTCTCTACTTTACTTTCTGTGGCTTAGTCGGTCAACGCCAACACGAGCGGTTCACTAGTTGTTCGCCACCCCTGTTGGGGGTCCGTTTGTTGACCTCGATTTTGCCCAGACATGGGCCTAAAGAGTTGACTTGGTCAAATTGACCAAGCCAAACCCTATGGCCCTCCCCACTGGGTTCAGTGAGTCGAGTCGAGCCTGTCGAGCCCGAGCTTGGACCCTGAGTCAACCCGGTTGACCAAGTCAACCAGAGTTGACCAATTTGACCCATTAAGCCCTTTTAGAGCCTAAATCATATACAATCTTTTTCTTGGCTCAATCCTTGAACTCCCTTGACCTAATTGACTGATTTGACCAAGTCAAAAGTTGACTTGGTCAAATAAAGTCATTAATAGGTCATATCAACCTATTTAGAGCCTAATTAAGGGTCATTAATTGGAATTAAAGCCTCCTATGCATTTGAATTCAAAATCACGGCTTAATTAGACTAATTTCCCTCCTAAATAGCTAGTGATTCGATCTCAGCCGTTAAGATTAACCCCAAGGCTTTAAATACCAAAAATTAGGTCATTAGGAGGGATCTTTTTGCTCTTGCTCGACTTAGAGACCTCCCTAGGTTCTGAGATTTGGGGAGAGCAATCTAACATCTTTCCCTCACCTTCTCCAACCAAATCCCGACCTCCTCGAGTCGCCGGCGGCGAAATCCCAGCGAGACCAAGACCCCACGTCCCTTCCAGGCTGATTTCCGTTCGATCGAGGGAGAACCGGAGCTCGACGTTAACTGAAGAAATACTCCTGACGTTTCAACGAATCCAACGAGCCCAAGAACGCAAAAATCGGACGGTTAGATCTCTCGAAATCCCTTAGAATAGGTCACAATGCTTAGGATAAAATAGCTTTTCAAAAAGCTGATTATTTTCCAAACAGATTTTCCCCCAAGATTTCTATATATATGTAGATTCTACGTTTAAAATTTCGTTGAATTTCGTCGTGTATTTTGAGAGAACAAAGCGAAAAACGTTTTAGGGTTTTGGTTTATCTCTTTTGAACTGTGTGAAATCTTGGCCATTGATCTCTGAATTGACGGCCCAGATCCTGTCCTTCTGCAGTCGGTCCAGCCAAGAGATCCCGCTTTGATGGATGGATTCCCGTCCGGCTCGATCTTAGCCATCCGTTTGGATGGCGTAAGATCGGACGGTGATTACGCGTGCTGACTCATTTAAGTAGCCGCGTGGGTCCCGCCAATGATTGAGCCGCCATCTCAATCATTGCCAATCATTGGCCGAGAGCCACGGATCCAATAGGAGCATGCCAAGTGTCGCGACGCGAAATTTTCGGAATTTCTATTTATTCTAAATGTTTTTAAACCTATTTTCACTCAAAAAAAATCATAAAAAATCCATTTCTCGTCCGTTTTTCGCGCACAATATATCGAATTGTTCGGAATTAAATTACCTTTAATTTAAAATTAAAATTACTTTAAAATATTATGTATATTTTATGTTATTTGAAAAACAGTAAAAAGTATTATTTAAGAAATACTATTTTAATTATTTTTATTATTATTATATTATAAATTATTATTTTTTTTATTATTATAATATTAATAATTATATTATGATTAAACTATTTCTTACTGTTTTGTACCTATTTATTATTATTATTATTATATTTATTTAAATATAAAAATGTATTTTCAATAATTAAATATTATTTTAATTACTTTAATTAGTTAAATTATCTAAAATATTACTAATATTATACATTTTCAAATCACCTTTAGTTTCAGAAATATTAAAGTATTATTTTATACTATTATTTTAATAATAATTTTTTTTTTTAAATATTACTTATTTTAAATGATTTTAAACCTATTTATTGTAGTTAAACTTCCAAAAATCATAACTTCTTTGTTTTTGATCCGCTGTCGACGCACAACGTCTTGTTTTGAACGTATTTAGATTCTGCATTTTCTAAAATTGGTTTTATTTGAAATTTCTTGGTCTGTGTGCAATTATTTTCAAAACAGTAAAACAGCACTATTTTAAAATATCCTATTTTTGTGTTTAAACTTCGGAAATTCGTATCTTCGCCGTTTTAAGTCGGATTTGGACGTATAACCCCTCGTTCTTTTCAGAAAAGCGGGCTTTATATTTTGAAACTATTTCCAGCCTCTGATTTTGACTGTTTTGGCAGTTTTCTGTCTTGGAGCTTTATGTGATTATTTAATCATTATTTACTTAATTAATATAATATTTATTTTCAAGATACAAACTATTTTTAAATCTTATCGAAGCCTCGATTGGGTGGTCAGTGGGTCTCCCTATATTTATGTACTATGAATTGACTTACTTTTTAATTACTTTACTTTCCAAAATATATATTTATATTTATAAGTATTTTAAAACTATTTTAAAATTACTTATAATTAAATCCTAATTCCGGGAGATCCGCTATTTCATGAAATTTTAGACATGAATCTTATGTATGAAGAGCAATCATGGGGGAGTGGGTTAGTGGGTGATTGGTTCCCAATCATTCACTAATCCCTTCATTAGATGTCTTTCCTTTTCTTGTTTTGTCGTAGAATGCATGTATAGGATTGCACCACGAGCACTTAGCCTAGGCTCTCCTAGATCTAAGGACATGGTGTGTTTATTTCATTTTTGTACTCCCATGCATTTATTACCTTGAGGGTTAGTTGAAACTTCATTTTAGACTCCTACAACGTAGTGACACCCTAAGGACAATAATTAAGGACCCGTCTAGCGAACTTAGAAGTTTTCTAGGAGCTAGGATAGATCCCGAATTGACATGAGAACTTCAACACTTAAACCTAGTGACATCATAAACGCTCTATAATTTTCTGGAAATTTTTAGGGCTAGTTAGAACCCTTAGTTAACTAACCCTAATTAACTGGTTAAATAAGGCCCCGAGACCTCCCGAAAAATACGATAAATACATCTTAGGTCAGAAAATTACCCGTAATACCTCAAACTGACCAGAGTATGACCCTTGACTTTAGATAAATAGGGCTCTTTAGTTTGACTCTAGGTTGACCCATAATTTGACTATAGGCGGAAATTACCATTTTGCCCCTAATAAATTATTAAAAATTATTAAAAATCCCAAATCCCCTCCAAACCCTAGGGGATCACTTTCTCATGTCATCCTTGACTTTTGGGAGTGATTCGACTCAGTTTGGGGCTGATTTGGGCCAAAATTGCAAAATAGGGCCTTCTCCTAATCAATTTAGAAATTTCCATAAATACCCATATTTAGAAAATTCATAACTAATTGTAGAAAACTCCAAATTAGGCAAACTCACTTGCATTAGACTCCAATTAGGGTTTAGTATTTACTAAAAATATTAGGTGTCCAGAAACACACCTAAATTAGAAAGTCAACTTTTTGGTCAACCCTGGTCTATAGAATAGGGCCCGAAATTTAGAAAATTCATAACTTTAGCTAGAGACCTCCGATTTCAGTGTACTACCTGGCTAACTACTTGTATTGAGGTCTAGTATTTTCCTAAGATGATAGAAACCTCAGACCTAGCCTATTTCCCATAATGACTTTTTGGACCCTTAGCTTAGTACCTAAGAGGACTCGGGACTTTCTAAAATTGGCTAATGCAATTTAAACTTCAAATATGAATACCTTAAGCTCTTAAAACTGATCAACAAACTGAAATAATTATAATGGATCCTAATCCATTAATATTTGAACTTTGATTAAAATTTCCTTTTCTGGCCTTCAACAAACTACAACTCTAGGCAACTTTAACTAACTACCTAATCTAAGACCTATCCAAGCCACACCAGCTTTACACACACTTAGAATTGTTTGCTAGGGCACCACTTCTAGATCTAGGTTAGGCCGCTGGGATTTACTTTTCTGCTGTGTGCCGGAGCTTTCGCGGATTTCATTGCATGCTGTTTGAAAAATGATTGGTGTGTTTGCTTACATTTATTGCACTCTGTGATGTGATGAGCGCTAGATTTACCCCTAGGTTAGGAACGCCATATATATATATACTGTTCTTCCGTGCAGGTGGCCATGCTCAATGCTAATAAAATGGGGGAGCATGATTATGATTTCTAATAATGTTTTATGCAGGTGCTTGCTCAGCTCCCCCTAAAATGAAATGAGGGCTAAAATTATTAAATTATTATAACTGCTACAGATGGAGCTGCTTAGCCCTCAAAATTAAGAGCATGGCTTGACACAGGGTCAATGGTGTTAGCATTTTTTTTTTATATATAAACTGCTTGGGATGATTATTATTAGGATAACCTTGCAGGGCTTTAGAATTTACTGCTTTCCATAAATGTAAATTTATTTGTAATAATTGTTAAGAGTTGTGAAAACAACTATGAGTCGGGATATTCTTATCCAACTCAGACTCCAAAAGAAGAAGGCATCCCTAAAGGGGAGAGTCTTCTTCCATTTGGAAGACTGAGTTGGATGGCTTTAGATATCCAAAGAGAAAAGGCAATACCCCCCCTAAAGAGGGAATTGTCTCTTCGTTTGGATATTCAAGCCACGACGGATCCAAGGAGTCCAAGGAGGAGAAGGAGTCCAAGGAGGAGAGATCCAAGAAGTCCAAGGAAAAGATATCCAGAAGACTAAAGATTTGAAGACCCAATATCCCACTCAAAGTTGTTGGCGTCTGTCATAGGCTTAGAAATCCGGGTTGTTGGCAGTGGTGCCCGGCCACTTTACTTTATGCATATCTGGGGTGTAATAAGGGCAATTTGCCTATGGCCATTTAGTTGATTAATTTTTGGATTTATATTGATGTGTTTACCTGATTGCGCAGTAGAAATACTTGCTTTTCCTAGGTTTCTTTTCTTGCATGTCGCTTTTGTTTTCGCCTGGATTTCGTTAGGCTCTTTAAGGACTGCAAAATCTTTTCTACTCATAACCAAAATTTAATATTTAAGTTTTAAATAACATAGAAATCTAACGAACCTAGGGAATTGCCGGAACCGTCCGGGGTCGCATGCATATTACTGCATTCTTCTTTCCTTGCTATAAGACATCTCCCTGCCTGCGGGTAGAGTCCGGATAATCTGGCCTATGAGGATGAAGTGCCGGACCTAGGGAGACCCAGTCTTTTCTAAAAATTATTTTATATTAAGCCTGTTTTTAAAATCCAAAGCATTCATGAGCTGACATTTCAACTAGCATGCATTGCATTAGCAACCAACTAATTAAAATTTAATTGCATTAGCTAGGAGCATCTGACCCACATAAGTCCAGGACCACTTAGGAAATCCTCTAGATGTCGGTCCTATTTCCAATAACTGTACTACCCACCCATCTTTCATAATTGACTTGATAGCATGGTTTTGAATAGATTAGGTGGTTAGCTGGCTCCCCTATCCAGGCCGGGGTAAGTCCAGGTTTTGCATTGCATTAGCTAGGACACTGGTCTTAGTGTGTGTCGAACACTAAGTCCAATCTAGATTTAGGGTTCGAGGCTACTACACTCGGTCTCGTAGTATGCCTTAAATAGTAGGTAGGTCCCTTCTTTTCAGGGACCCTAAATCCTACTTATCTGTGTCACAAGATGACGCCACCTCCATCTTTTCTCTCACGCATGTGATCGAGTGCTTGATTTGTTTTCTCCAGTTTCTCTTTAGTACCCTAGAGCCTCTGAATGCTGGTATGAGCCGCGTATGCTGATTCAGCCTCTTTGAGACCTTTCTTCCCTTTGAGTAGGATTTCCTAGTCTATACCTATGTGTCAATCCCAATTTTAGAAAGGATAATGTATGATCCTTAATCGAGAGTTTTCTCAGGCTCCGGTCTGGGATGTAATTAACCACGGGGGCTTGCGCCCGTGGGAAACTTGATCCCACATCTACTAAACCCCATTCGATCTCTCATATCGGATGGGGGAAACCCGTGATTTGGTTATGTATATTACTACCCATCGGGGTGTGTTGGCGACAGCCTCTATCCCCAATGGTCAGTCGTATGCACGATCCAATCTGCCCTTCCAATCGACCCGTTCGCGCGGTGTTCTTTCGGAGGTCCACAGTGCTTTACTTTCTTCTTCTACTTTCTATGTTGTGATGTTTTGTGTGTGGTACGAGTGTTGATTAATTGCTCTGATGTATTTTGATGATTGCTATGATATCCTATTTTATTATTGTATTTTTTTCCTCTATGATGTGATTTGTGCTTTAGATTGTCCACGGGCTAGGGCTGCTTTTATACTAATCCAGTCTTATATAGGTGGCCACGTTCATGCAGCGTTAAAGTAAAGGGGGTTGTAATCATTAAAAACTTTAAGACTAATATTATTTTTTGTAGATGCTCTAGAGACTGCTTAGCTCCCCCTTAAATTAAAAGAGCATGGTCAAGCTTGTTTACTTTTCTACACATATATAAACTTCTTGGATGTGATGTTTGAATTACTTAGATATTTTATTAGGATAACCATGCAGGAGTCTGGGTCTAGATTTTTCTTTTTATAATGTAATATAATTTATTTTCTTGAGTTATGAAAGTATTTAAAAGTCTGACATTTCAAATACTTGGTACCCAAAGAGAATAAGAAAGATCATTTATAGGAAATTTCTTAGTCAATTGGGTACCCTTCCAGAGGATGAACCAAACGAAGCTCGAAGGAGAC
Source organism: Dendrobium nobile (assembly GCA_022539455.1). NCBI lineage: Eukaryota > Viridiplantae > Streptophyta > Magnoliopsida > Asparagales > Orchidaceae > Dendrobium > Dendrobium nobile. The sequence continues at coordinate 14,132,915 of CM039733.1, read as the reverse complement.
GATCCGAAGAGAGATGATTCAGAGAAGGATGATCCACTCGAAGATGAAGACTTGAAAACAAAATTCCCAACTTTTAAGACTTGCATCATTTATTATGATTATAATCTAGGTTATTGTCGGTGGAGCCTGGCTACCATTATTTTTTTTGCAGATCCTGAGTTATACTTATACGACACTTGTAGTGAACTTTGGATTATACTATATTTTTATGGATTTATATTGATGTGTTTAAATTAATTGTGTAATAGAAATTGTAAATTTTTCCTAGGTTTCTTTATTGCATGTGTGTGGCCTAATTTTTGCTAGGCTCTCTAAGATAAAAAAATATTTTCTACTCATAATTCAAAATTAATATTTTAAGGCTTAAATAATATAGAAACTTAACAACCTAGGGAATAGCCGGAGTCATCTAGGGTCGCATTCATATTACTGCATATCTCTCCCTCCTTCTAATAAAACACCTCTCCGTCTGCGTGTAAAGTCCGGATAATTTTGTCTATTAGGATAATGTGCCGAACTTGAGGAGGCTCAGTCTTTTCCAAAAATTATTTTTATATAAGTCTATTTTTTAAAAATCTTATACATACATGATTTGGAGCTTTTTTTACTAGCTGCATTACATTAGAAAATAACTTAATTAAAAATTAAATACATTAGCTCTATAAGCATTTACCCAACATAAGTCCAAGGCCAATTAAAAAACTCTCTAAATGTCAGCTCTATTTTCAAAACACTAATCTACCTACTTATCTTTCATAAAGACTAGGCAATATGAATTTTATGCGCCTAAGTGGTTAGCTAGCTTTCCTTTTCAAGCAGGATATAACCCAGATTTCTTAGTTAGGACACGAATGTTAGTGTTGGGTAGAACACTAAACCCACATTAGATATAAGATTCAAGACTACTATATTGGGCGTCTTGTAGTATGCATCATTGATGGGTAAGTTCCTTTTCTTCATGGATTATAAATCTTATCAATCTGCATCACATGGATGATGCCACTTCCATCTTTTCTCTCTGTATATTTTGAGTACATGATTTTATTTCCCTCATTATTGCCTTAGTCCCTCTAGATGTTGGTATGAACCCTGCATGATGGCTAAGCCATTTGGACCATTTCTTTTCTTTTGAGTAGAAATTTCCTAGTCTCCCCCTTTGTGTGCAAATTCTCCTTTATTTAGAAAGAATAATATCAGATCCTTAATCGAGGGTATTCTCGAGCTCCGACTTGAGATGTAATTAAGCACGGGGGCTTACGCCCATGGGAAATGGAATTTCACAATAAATAAACCCCACTCAAGCGGATGTATTAAGTGGGGAAAATCCCATAACACTGATCAGGTCGTGCATACTATCACCCATCAAGGTATGCTGGTGAGAGCCTCTATCCTCAATGGTTGATCGTATGTAGAATCAAATCTGCCCTTCCATCGGCCCACTTTGCGAGGAGCACGGGGGCTTGTGATCATTTCTATCCGTCAAGGTGGTGCAGTCAAACACCCTCTACACTCTACTGCCACGGCGGATCCCTTTCAGAGGTCCACAGAGGTAGGAAGGTTGAATTGAACTTGAGGGAAAATACCAAAAACCCCTTTAAGGGCATTTTGGTCATTTTGACCCATTGTCAATTTTGAGTCAAATTGAATTAGAAAAGGTATAGACTATTGGTCAATAAGTCCTAATGGAGGTCATGGAGATGATTGGAAGGTTTGTAAAGGATCCTAGGGCCAATATCCATTGGATGGCAAGTTTAATGGCATATGTTATAAATAATTGAAAGTTTTGCAGCTTTTAGGAAAATATTCAATTTCAGGGGCTAGGAATGTTGTATTGAGCTCAAATTTTGATGGTTGATCTTAGAGACATACCTAAATAAAATGCAATTGATAGACCCCAAATCAGAGGTCATTAGGCTGAGTTCCATGAGGTTTGAAAATTCTCCTAGAAAGGGTTTCAGGACCTTAGCCCTTAACCCTTGGATTTGGTTTGAAATTTTGAAAGGACTGGGTTTTGGATTTATATGATTAGGGGTGGCTTATCCATATCCCTAACAATCAAAGAGATGATTGTTGATGATTGGATGGAATTTGGAAGTTGATTGAATATTGATTGGTAGTTGAACCAATGATTAAATTGGAGGGTGGAGTTGAGTTTGATTGAGGTTGAATTGGGCCTTATCCAGGACCTATATGATTAGGGAGTAGAGACTTCTCATTCACTGGGTCACTAGAAAGAAACTCAAGTGAGTCTTAGTGACCTCATATAGAAATGAGCTCAACAGTCATAAAGACCGTTGTTTGACGACGGAGGTCAAAAGGACTATAGACGATGGGAAACGAAGGTTGGAAGGACCGTTGTCTGATGATAGATGTCGGAAGGACCCTAGTCGGTGGGCTATAGTGGCCAAAAAGATCATTATCTAGCAACGAAGGTTGGAGTCCAGCGATTGGCAGAAGTATGGCATCGGGTAGAACCAGCGACGGGCGAAAGTTCAGCATCAAGTAGCAGACCGGTGTCAGGCAAAAGATCGACGTCGGGTAGAAGTTCTGCGTTGGACAGAAGTTCGCTAATGGACAGAAGTTTGGCGTCAGGTAGAAGTCGGACAAAATTCTAGCGACAAGGGGAACTTCGACGAAAGACCGACGACGGGCGGAAGTCTGGCATCAGATAGAAATCTGATGACGGGCGAAAGTATGGCGTCAGGTAGAAATTTTGCGACGGATGGAAGTCCGGCGACATGTAGGAGTCCAGCGTCCGGCAAAAGTCCGTTGTCGGGTAGAAATTCGGCAATGGGCGGAAGTCTAGCGACGGGTTCGTATTTTCGAAATGTTTAGTTCGACTTTAATTTCGCTTAAATTATAGTTCGGATGGTCCCAATTTTAATTTCGGAAGTTTCGAACCTGATTTTGCCTCAAGATTCATGCCCAATCATGATAATATTTTGATGATGTATCAATAATAAAAATATAAATAATTTTTCTTAATATCATCTCGGCACAAGCTAATTAAATATAGCATATATAATTGTTAAAAATTACAACAAGATACTAATTATAGATAAAGTTGGGAACAAGCTGACAATTTTTTACTTTAAAAGTTTTGGTATTCCTTGAGATAGAAAGAGAAGCTCTGGGTTTCTAGGGTTTTGGCGGGCTTTTTCGTCTCCTTCCCGGCCGGTCGGCCGTCATGGCGGGAAACTTGCTCGGCTTTCCTCCCCTACCTGGATCTTCTTCCTTGTTAGGTGCTGTTCCCCCTCCTCCTCCTGCACTTTCTTATGCTGGTAATCTTTCTGCCCCTCCTTCCGACCGGGATGAGTGGCCGATGTCCTTTGTTAATCCGACGAAAAAGCTATCTTTCGCTTCCTCTGAGCTTTCTGAGGGGAAAGGTCTGTGGGATCTTTCTCTTGTGGGTTATTCTTTGGGGCAAAGACCTTATTATGAAAGGCTCCTGACTGCTATGAACAAGGCGTGGAAACTCAAAGGCTCGTTCTCCCTTTTATCTCTTGCAGATGATTTTTTTCTCTTGAAGTTCACTTCCAGTGAAGATTATGACATGATTTGGTCAGGGGGACCTTGGTACTTGCTCGGCAAACCATTCTTCCTTCAAAAATGGAGCCCGAAATTTCAGCCGAAGAGAGATGAAGCTGCATCTATTCCTCTGTGGGTCAAAATTCTAAACCTGCCTCTGGCTCTCTGGACTCCCTCAGGTATTTCGAAAATTGCTAGTTATATTGGCATCCCTCTTTACGTCGATTCTCTTACTGCCAAGCGAACCAGACTTACCTTTGCTCGGGTATGTGTTCAAATTGATAAAAACTCGGTTTTACCGGAGGAGATTCCTATGGAAATTGACGGAGAAGACTTGGTTCTCAAAGTCGTGTACGACTGGAAACCTTCGAGATGTGAAGGTTGCGGCTCTCTCATTCACCCGTATGCTCTTTGTCCCTCCAACCCCTCACCAAAACCTGCTCTTCCTCCCAAACCTGTTGTCCGTGGCAGGAGCAAAAGCCGAGCGCCTACTGCTAGGGGAAACAGATCAACTTCAAGACCTTTGGTTCAACCTCCTGTCCAACCTCCTCCCACCACCACTCCCGTCTCTACTGCCCACCAGCAACCGTCTGTCATTTCTCCTCCTAAGACTTCCTCTCAGGAAGTGCCGACTGACTCTCCTAAAATTATTACTCAGGTAGTCTTACCTGACAATTCTCCACCCCTTCCGAACCTGAACTTACCACATGAAGAGTCCTCTTCTTCAGGCCAACCTCAGCAACTTCTGTTATTACGCCCTTCTCAAGTGGTTCTGGCCAATAGTTTTGCTTCCCTTCCGACTGATAATCTTGACAATCCTGATGATGGTTTAGGTGATGAAGAAATCTCTTCTTCTTCTAAATCTGATTACGTCCCTCCCTCTACTTCTACTGAAAAGGCTTCTTCTTCTTCAAAACCTTCTCCCAACAAAGATGTCTCTTCTGACAAAAAATCAAAGCCAAAGACGGCCAAGAAGGCCAAAAAACCCAAGTAATTTATGTCTTTACCTGCTATAGCCGCTTGGAATGTTAGAGGGTTTAACAACCCTGTCAAAGCCAAGCTCTGTAAAGATCTCATTGCCTCTTACGGTCTTAAATTTCTTTGTATTCTGGAAGCTAAAATTCAACCCCATGTCACGTATGACCCTTAGTTTCTTAATTCTCATTCTTTGTTTGAGAATGAAGAAAGTTATGACAATTTTTCGTGTTCTAACCCTGGTAGAATCTGGCTTAAATGGGACTCTTCCCAAATTTCTTTTTCTCCTCTTTTTACCTCTTCCCAAGTTGTTCACGGTATTCTTGATGCTGGTTCTCTCCCTCCTATTTACTTGTCTGTTGTTTATGCTGCCAATGAGCTGGTTGATAGGAAAGCTCTTTGGGATAACCTCTTGGGCTTTGCTGGTATGATGGATCACCCATGGATTGTCATGGGGGATTTTAACTGCTGTAGGTATGAAGGGAAAAAGCTGGCGGGAATCCGCTGTCGGCTGATAGATTGGGGGAGCTCAACAATTTTATTTTTGGAGCTGGTCTACAGGACCTTGCTTCTGTTGGGTTGTTTTATACGTGGCATAACCAAAGAAGTGATAACCCTATTCATAGCAAGCTGGATCGTATGTTGGTAAATCATAATTTTCTGGATTTATTTCCTAAGGCTTTTTATAAAGTGGAGTCTCCTTCTGGTTCCGATCACTCTCCTTTAATTCTTTTTGCCTCTCACTTGAAAAAGAATTTCTCGAGATTCATGTTTAAAGCTTTTTGGACAAATTTTGATGCTTTTTGGGTTGAGGTATTAAAAGCTTTTGATAGACATATTTCGGCCAGCCCTATTGCATTTTTCTATGAATGTTTAAATTTGCTCAAATCTGCTATTAAGGGTAAAGTTTGGAACTCTGCTAACTTCATTTCCAATGGCATTTTGGAGATGAAAAATTTGCAACATCAGTGCTATATGAACATCCAGTTGGATCCATTAAATCAAGCTTTGAACCACTCTCTTAAAGAGGCTAGTGACCGTTTAGCCTCGTTACAAGCTGATTGGGTGTCTTGGATCTCACAAAGGGCTAAAGCTTATTGGTTATCTCAAGGGGAGGACGATCTTGGTTTTCTGTATGCCAAGATTAGGTCCAGGAATAACCGGAATACTATAAATGAGATTGTTACTCCGTCTGGTATGATTTCCTCACATAATGATCTGGCTCATGCTCTTATTTCTCATTTTAAAGAGCTTTATAACACCCCTTCTCCTCCTTTGGATAATGGGTATGACATTCTTGTTGGCAATAAAATTCCTGATTGCCTAATTCCCAGTCTTGTTACTCCTGTGACCAATGATGAAATTAAAAGTGTGATATTTGAGGGTGTCTCCTCTTCTGCTCCGGGTCCAGACGGGTTCTCTTTTGGTTTCTACCAAAAGACTTGGCACATTACTGGATATCATTTATGCAGAGCTATTAAACACTTTTTTGCCACTGGTAACATGCCTAGATATGCTAAAGCTACTGCCATCTCTCTTATCCCCAAGAATACCCACTCTAGCACGATTTCGGATTACAGGCCCATCTCCCTTTGCAACGTTTTTTACAAAATTGTGGCTAAGATCTTGGCTAAGAGGATGAGGCCTACTCTTCCTTTTATCATTCATGAAAGTCAATCTGGTTTCATTTCTAAGAGATGCTCCACTGATAATATTATCCTTGCCTCTGAAGTGCTAAGGGAGTTTAAAAGTAGCAAGAATTATTTCTGTGCCAAGGTCGACATCAAAAAAGCTTTTGACACTGTTTCTCGTACTTTCCTGATCAACAGATTGAGACAGAAAGGTTTCCCTGAAGCCTTTATAAATTGGATTAGAGGGTGCATTATGGATGTTCCATTCTCCATTTGCCTCAATGGGGCGTTGGAGGGTTTTTTTAATTCCACCTCGGGGTTGAGGCAGGGCTGTCCTCTTTCTCCTCTGCTTTTTAGCATCATCATGGATGCTCTTTCCTCTTGTTTGGATGAACCTGACGGTTTTTTGGGGCTTAAATTTAATAATCTTAATATCAATCATCTTATGTATGCAGATGATCTTTTAGTTTTTGGGCTTGCCACGGGTAGCAATGCTTTATCTCTTAAGAAGATTCTCCAAAGATTTGCTGATGCGTCCGGCCTCCACATTAATCCCTCTAAAAGCTCCTTGCTTTTTTCTAAAGGCAATATTCCTGTGGAGACCATTTCCTCCTATCTTGGGATATCTCGGGTGGATGACTATTTCACTTATCTTGGCCTTCCAATCTCAACCGCCAGACTGAATTATGCTCACTTCCAACCCCTCCTGAGTAGGATTTCTACTCTACTTGCGGGTTGGAAAGTAAAGTTTCTTTCTTTTGCAGGTCGTTTGCAATTCCTTAAATTCACCATCGCCAACACTCTTGCTTATTGGATCCGCGGGGCTATCATTCCTAAGGCTTGTCAGAAATACATCTCTAGGCTTTGCTCCAAATTCTTATTTTTTGGTAACATCGAGGACAGGAAGCTTCAGCTCATTTCTTGGAAGTCTGTGTGCCTCCCCAAATCCAAAGGAGGCTTAGGTCTGCCCTCCATTGACTTCCTTTATCATAAAATGGCTACATCCTTTCTTTTCAGGATGTTTAACAACAATAATTTGATTGGGAGATGGTTCAAATTTAAATTTGAGTCGCCTTGGAAAAATCCTCCTCCCTATGATTCTAAGTTCTGGAAGATGCTTTGCAAGGTGGCTACCTCTATCCTTCCTAAGGTTTCTTTAAATGTCCAAAATAACTGCAACTTATCTTTTCTTTGGGACCCTTGGTGCAAGAAAAAAGCTGTAGCTGACATTTATTATTCTTATAATTTCTCTCACTTACGGGTAGACAGTTTTATTGCGGATGGTTTTTGGGTGTTACCTGATACACTCCCTCCTGAGGTTTACACGCTTATCACTAGCACTTATATCTTTGAGGAGCAACCGGTCATTACCTGGGATGGCTCCTCTTCTCCTACCCCCAATCCCATGAAGATTATGGCTGCTTTCCATGATAATTTTGATGATGTGGCTTGGCATAAATTTATTTGGCACAAGGGACATGCTCTGAGGTATTCCTGTTATACTTGGATGGCCTTGAGAGGGAATTTAAAAACTGCGGATAATCTTATTTCTAGAGGGATTATGGTGGCTGGTAATTGTTCTTTTTGCGCTGGGCATTTAGAGAATCACTCTCACTTGTTCTTTGAATGTGATTATACTTTTTCTATTATCTTGGAATTGTTTCCGGGAATTGGGGTGTTCTACCTCAGGCCGAACCTCATGCAAGTTTTTAATTTTTTTGATACTATACGAGACTACTGTAGGAAGGATAAATGGCTCTGTTACTTGACTTTGGCTTCCTTTATTTATTTTACCTGGAAAGAACGGAATTGTAGGAGATTTTCTAATGTTTGGAATCCTCCTGGGAGGGTGAAATTGGACATTATTTATGTTGTTCGTGCTAAAACTGCTAATTGGAATGGAATTGAAATTCTCAAAGATAAGTTTGGTACTATTCTGGAATGATTTTGGGAGCTTTTGGCATCTGTGGTGCTGGTTTGGTTTATTTACATTGCTGAATAACTACTTTTTGGGGCCGCATTTTCTGTTGCTATTCTACTTGGGGAGGATGGATATTGCTATGCTGATTCTCTTTGTTTCGGATTTCTGGAGCTGGGTGATATTCCTGGGTGCTAATGATATCGCACATGCATGGTTATATCTGGATTGCGTTGGGATTGTTTTGGCAAACCTGTGGTTTTTTGGTTGGCTGCTATTTACTACTGGAGGAGCTGGGTGGCCGGGGTTATTTTTATTAACCTGGACAATGATGACTACCCATGTTCTATTATTGATACCCCTTGGATGGTCGCTGGGCAACCAGGGGTTTTATTTCCTGAGTCCGGGTTAATTCAACGTGGAGATTTTTTCAGAACTTTGGCTCTGTGGTTGGTTCTTCTTCTGCACTTATTTTTCTTTCTCAGGTGCACTTTTGGATTCAGATTGGCGTAGATGCTGATTGTCTTCATGTTTGCTGGAGGGTGCTCTCTCTGGTGGCTGCGCTGGGTTTGTTCAGATTGGTTATTCTATCAACTCTGGTTTTTGCTTCTTGGACCATCTGTGTGCATTTTGTCTGCCTGCTCTTTTTGGTGCTGGGCTTCATGTTATTTCCTGGTTTTTCCTTTTTGTATGGGTGGTATAGTTGGGGTTTATTTCATTGATCCTTCTTAAGGTTTTGTTTTATTTTGCTTTTGAAGGATTGTTTTTCTTGTATACACCTTTACTTTACTTGTAATCTCTTTTTTGAGTAATATATGGGCTTAGGCCCCAAAAGTTCCCAAAAAAAAAAAAAAAAAGTTGGGAACAAACATAACTGCTAAAACTTCAAAGAAGATTCTCTGCACTTCGATATTTCACCCAAGGTCATAAAAGACAAAATTAAATCATGATGGATGTATGAGTTGCCTCGAGAGCAGATTGACGCGCACGGAATTCGGACTGGAATGCGGGCTTGGCTATTAGCCGCGGATCTATGCTGGCGGAATGGTGGCTAGGTACGGGATCGGAAAAAAAAAAAGACGGGGACGGCAGTAGATCCGACGAGATCGATAAAGCAGACGACTTTTAAGAGAGTTTTTTTTTTTTTTTTTTAATTTGGCGCAAAAGCTTATATATTAATCAGAAAAATTTACAAGTAAAAAAAAAAAGTTACAAGTATACACCCAAAAATAAAAGGAAGTAAAAAAAATGAACTCAGAAATGAGGACTACACCGGTCAAAACATCAGAAAATCAGTAAGACCCACAGAAAACACCGAGCGACATAGAGAAGCCGATTGCCACAGCAAAAGCAGGACCACCGCAGCTTCTCCCAGCATTCCAAATAACGAAGATTGCCATTCAATTTGGTTGCCATGAGACCATCCAAGTGAAGACAGAGTGTAGTCCATAGCTCGTCATCATCCAACAAAAACCTCAGCAAAACATTCAGCCCGTCATACCAAAAGCTGCTTTTGAAAAGAGCTTCCAGCCCAAATAAACCAGCTAACAAGAAGTGAAAAATATCCAGATGGATACCAGAATAACCCAAAACATCTTTGAGAGGCGGCCAAACCCCTAAGAACCTCACCTCCAAACGGATGGAAACCAAAAACAGCAGGAAAGGGAGCAAAAAACAGGAAGCTCCAACCGTCCAGGAATGCCGGTGACCAAAAAATAAGCTCCTTAAGCATAAGTAATGCTCCAAGAAGGGAGTAAAATATGCCTGAAAGCTAACTGAACAAAGTATGAAACCAACAAAGCCCATCAACCTGGCCAGACTTAAATTTCAGGCAAGCCATAACATCCCAACAGCAATCCTCTTGCATCCAGGCCAAAGAAAAACAGTGAAAGAGCTCCCAACCAACTAGAATTGTCCCCAAAAAACAAAGGAGACCCGCAGCAGTAAAAAGGCCCAAGCATAGCCCAAAACCTTCCCAACTCGGCAAGTAAGAAAGTGTCCATACAACTACTACCCCCAGAAAGAGAGTATGAGTGATATCCCAGCCAAAAGACAACCACCCGAAGCAACCAGATATTAAAAACAAACAGGGAATTTAACCCGAATTTGCTCAAATCTATTCCAGTTTCTAACTTTAAGTCTAATAGCATGTTTGATGTTAAAGATAACCTTCTCAGGACTTTCCCATTTACCAGCTAAAATTCTGTTGTTTCTTTCTTCCAAATAAAATAAACCAAACAGCAGACCACCAAAAAGGTAAAGTTTTTCTCCCATCCACTCAGAAAAGTGGAGCCATCTAGTTGGTCAAAAACTTGCATCAAATTGGGTCTAAAAAGGAAGGTGGTCATATTGTGAAAAAAGGAGGAGATTACCATAAAGGGTAAATCACATTCAAACAAAATATGATTATGAGACTCGGGCAACAATTGACAGAAACAGTAACCCGACAAAATGTTAATGTTTCTTTTAATAAGTAAATCAGAGGTCTTGAGTTTCCCAATACAGCTATCCAAGTATATACTAGGGCTGTCAATTCGGGTCAACCCGTCGGGTTCGGGTCGAACCCGACCCGACCCAAATTTAAACGGGTCAACCCGAACCCGACCCGTTATTACAAACGTGTCAGACCTTCCAACCCTGACCCGACCCAAGCGGGTTACGGGTTGACCCGACACGACCCGCTGACCCGAATAATTACCAGTTTTTCTGTCTTTCGCGGGTTGCCGGGTCAACCCGACCCGAGTAAACCCGACCCGGCAACCCGATAATTAGTTTTTATATATTTTTTTTGCTGTTAAGAAGGAAAAATAAAAAATGCAATAATGCATACATAATTTTACTAAAAGTCTTAAATACTTACAATAAAAATATAAAATACAAGATTACAAGTTACAGATTGAGTGATTGACAAATTTAACTAAAAGTCTTAAATACATAAATTGTTACAATAAAATTCAAGATTACAACTTTACAAGTCTCAAGGCTCAAGATGGTGGCTGGACCAGGCTGGTGGCTGCCGCATGACGCATGGCGATTGGCGAGTGACGAGCTCCTTTTTGTCTTTCACCCTTTAACCTGCTAGGCTGCAAAAAAATAAACAAATAAAAGCAACAATTTGTTGACTACTAGCACCCTAGAACGTCCCTAGAACTCTAGAAGGCTAGCGATGAAAGGTGAAAGGCAAAAGCCGTAGGCTCAGGATTAACCTAGCAAAGAAACATCATCTGCAACAAGAACAAAAAATATGCCATCCAAAGTTACAAATTGGTAATATTCTATTCAATTAAATAGTATCTGCTCAAACAAAAGTCAAAACCAATTTATAACTCGGTTGCAACTTATTGTTTGTCACATCTAATGCATAACTTCACCAAGTTCTTCATCATCGCCTTATAATTTTAAAATATAAACATCACCCATTCAGCACTTTAGCAGTTCAGCAGCTGCAAGCTGCAGCTTAGTTCTCAGACCTCAATTTCCAAGCAAATATTCAACCGTCGACCTCCAACACAGCTCAGTACTCAGATTTTACGAGCTGCAGCTCAGAATCTCACACAGCTGACAGCCCAAAACATTCAAATAACATCAACAATATGCATATACTCCAACAGTACAAGGTTAACAATTAAATTCCAACTGTCCAGATCTGAAAACAATGTCAATAACAGCAAAACAGTCGGTTTAACCCAGCTCAGTACTCAAATTTTACGAGCTGCAGCTCAGAATCTCACACAGCTGACAGCCCAAAACATTCAAATAACATCAACAATATGCATATACTCCAACAGTACAAGGTTAACAACTAAATTCCAACTGTCCAGATCTGAAAACAATGTCAATAATAGCAAAACAGTCGGTTTAACCCAGCTCAGTACTCAGATATTACGAGCTGCAGCTCAGAATCTCACACAGCTGACAGTCCAAAACATTCAAATAACATCAACAATATGCATATACTCCAACAATAGAACTCCAACAATTAAATTCCAACTGTCCAACACAGCAAAACGCATTACTATACCGGCTCAAGTTATAGCTATACACTTATACCATCAGTTAAACCGGCATTCAACAACACCAGCACCGGCTAGTAGAAATTTTACATGAAGCAGAGAAGAAAAAATTAAAGAAAACAATGAGTCAATGAAAACAGTGAAGATAAAAACAGTGAGTACAGATAAAGCCAGTTAGCCACCAGCTAGTCCAGAATTCCAGATTGTTTTAATATATAACAGGGAAGATAAAAAACCAGATGATAAAAAACCAGATAGTCCAGAACTCCAGATTGTTTTAACATAAAACATAAAGCAGTGAACATAAAGCAGTGAAGGCTAAGTTCATAAGAGTTAAGATGCTAAATTCGCTGAGTCCGTAGGGTTGATCGTTTGACTTCCGTCGAAATTAAAACCCATTATATCATCTGTCACCGCATCAAGCTCTGGATCTGTTGTATCTACTACAAAAGCATTATATGAATTTGTTACCTTTTATAATTCTAGTTATGCACTTACACACTAAATTCAATAAAGTAATAATTGTTACCTTGATCGCCAAACAACCAATCTTTTGTGCATACCAACGCTTCCACAATATCATGTTTTAATGCACTTCGATATTGGTCGAGAACTCGACCACTATTGCTAAAAGTACTTTCGGATGCCACAGTGGAAATCGGTATGCACAAAACATCACGAGCCATTCTTGAGACTTGAGGAAACCTGAACTGGTTCAATTTCCAATAATGTAAAATATCTAACTCAGAATTCCTATCCAACTTGGCATCATCCAAGTAACTTTCAAGCTCTGACTTTTTAGGCATTGTTACTTCAACTTGAAAAGAATCATAATCCTGTGCAAAATAGCAAGAAAATAAATTCTCCCTTCTCTCTAGAAACGTGAAGAATTAAATGGAAAAGTAGAACAATATAACCTGAAGGAATTGTGATTTGAGAATTGTTGATGAATTAGAAATTGAAGAAGTCCTTTGTGTTAATGATTGGGATGTTTGTGATTCAGGGGTTGAGATTTCCTCATTGGTTGTTGCGTAGCAAGAGAATAAATTCTCCAAATTATCCTTCACCTTTTCAAGCTCGGCCATGTAATCCCACACATACAATTTCTTGTAACACCACTCGACAAAGTTAAACTTATATCTTGGGTCTAGAATTACAGCAATTGCTAAAATTATACTGAAGTCTGACCAATATTTCTCAAATTTGGCAATCATGCCAAATGTCATTTTTTTATATAATCCGGCCCACAAGACATTTCATACTTCAATGTGGCATATGCAGTAGAGATACATGGAAAATAAAGATTAGCAGTAGTGTACTTAGATCCAGAAATTGAATTTGTAATTTCATAGAAGGGTGCCAAAAACTTGCAAATGTTTATCATTTTTTCCCACTCATCATTTGTAGGGCAACACTTGTAGTTGGAGTCACCCAACTCTAAATGCATAAACGCACGTCTGAAGTAAATTGCACTATCCAACATAATAAAAGTTAAATTCCATCTAGTTGGTACGTCTTGCCTTAGCCCTTTGTTATCTGCAAGATAACTTTGACTCACACATTCAAGGAACTTTTGCTTTCTTGATTGAGAACCCTTAACATATTTAATGCTCTCACGCACCTTCATAACAGATGAATCAATTTCTTTCAAACCTTCCTGCACAATAAGATTTATAATATGTGCACAACACCTGATATGGAAAAACTGACCATTGCATAGAAGACTATTTTTCAAATTCAAATGATTTCGTAGAAAATTAACATAAACAGTATTTGCAGAGGCATTGTCTAAAGTGATGCTAAAAAGCTTGCTATCAAGCTTCCATTCAACCAAAAATTGATGAAGTTTCTCGAATAATGCAAGTCCATCATGTGGAGGTGGCATGAAACCAAAATTTAGCACTTTCTTCTGCAACCTCCAGTTATTATTAACAAAATGTGCAGTCAAGCAAATAAAACCATCTGTGTTGATGGAAGTCCATAGATCAGAAGTTAAAGATACTCTACCCTTACAACTACGTAGAAGGGCTTCAATTTGAATTTTTTCCTTATTAAACATCTTCTTGCAATCATTTCTTGCAGTATTTCTAGAAATAAACTGTAAATCAGGCCGTAAGTAACGAAGTAATGTTCTTAACCCTTCCCACTCCACACATTGAAATGGTAAATCATGCTTGACTATACATGCAGTAAATAAGCAACGAAATTCTTCATTATCAAATTTATTTGCAATCAGTGACATAGAACTGCTTGAGTTACTTTGAAGTATAAGTTGACTAATATCTTGAGACTTTTTCTTACAGTTTTGCAAGTGGCGTCTTAAATTTCCTGTACCATGTTTACTATCACATAAGTATGTTGCACCACATTTCTTACATTTGCAACGATTTTTGCCATCATCTGCAAGTGGCAACATTTCAAAATGACCCCATACCGTAGAAGTCAACTTCCTCTTCTTTCTATGAACACTTCCCTCAGTTGGAATGGGATTGTTCAACTCATCACTATCACATTCCACTTCATTATCAACAGGAACATGCACATGTTCATTTACTTCATCATATTCAACTTCCTCAATTGTATTAGAATCCTGCATCTAAACATAAAAACACAAAATTGTACTCATAACATCAACATGCTTACACCAACATTCCAATAAAATGTGCAGCAAATCAGCATCACATGCTTACAGCAACACCATCACATTTATACAGCAAGAAAATTCCAATACTCCATAATATGATAATAACATGAATACAGTTAATCAATTATAGTGTTATACAGCATCACAGGCTTACAGTAATTCATCAAAACAGCAACCCGACAACTCCAAGAGGCCCAGCGACAACTACCAAGCCGTAATCTCAACAGCAAAGCAAGCCGTAAAGATTACAGAAAGAAAATTGGAAAACTGTAATAATAATTAGTAAATCACTAAACGACACTCTAACTAACAATATAACAGATGGAAGAGGAAATTTTTAGCAAGAAATTGTGCAGCACAGCAGCACTCATAGGAACTAAAGGCCATCACAGATTCACAGGAACTAAAGGAAGAAGAAAATAAACAAAAACATAAAACCCATCAAGGCCATCACAGATTCACAGTTTCTCTTTCGCACAACTAAGGATTTACGCCGACCATCAAATTAGGTCAAATAGAAATCGAAACAACCGACCACCATCAAAGTATCAAACCAACACTTCAAATATTAAAGATTTAAGAGTTATTCAAGATATTACCAACCGTTGCAAGTCGCAACTGAGAAATGGAGAAAGGAAGAGGATTCAAGGAAGAATCCCGAAGGACCGAAGCCAGATGTTTCAGAACTCAGAAGATCAGAAGAAGATATCAAAAAACCTCTATTAGCTCCTCCACGATTCGTCGATTCCACGGCTCCACCCCAAAGCCAGAGCGTGAGAGCGACTGAGCGAGGAGAACCGAGAAATGAAACCCTAGAACCCTCTCGACTCTCGTCTCGCGCGGAATGACGGAATGACGAATGAGGAATCGCGGCTTTTTAGGTTTTATTAAAACGAGTCGCATATTATCGGGTTAATCGTGTCAACCCGCGGGTTGACGGGTTGACCCGAACCTGACACGAATAAATAAACGGGTCAAATCCTTCAACCCGGACCCGACCCGTTTCTTTCACGGGTTGACCCGAACCCGGATTTTCCGTGTCGGGTTCGGGTCGGGTTAGCGGGTCGTGTCAGGAATTGACAGCCCTAGTATAAACTGAAAACATCAAGGAGAATTTCTTGTGCCAAACAAATTTGGCCCAAGCCACAACAGACCATTGACTGAAATAGGAAGAAGTGAAATCTTTAAATGTCGGGTTATTAGAGCCATCCCAGGTGTTAATCGGTTGCTCCAAAATGGAAATATTAGAGATCACCAAAGCAATATGATCCGGAAAATTAGACGGAAGGCACCACATATTATCATAAATATAATCTTTAACCAGTTGGTTGGAGTTACGAGCACTACAGGAAAAATGGCAAATACCGGCGGTTTATAGACCGTCGGTATTACCGACGGCTCAGCCGGCGGTTAAGCCGTCGGACTCTAACGACGGCCAAATCGGTGACTTAGCTACGATACACCGCCGGTATTACCGACGGTCTATAAACCGCCGGTAAACCGCCGGATATCAACATGAACCGCCGGTTATCCGGCGGTCTAAACCACCGGTGATAAGTGGTTTTGTTCCGGCGGTCCCGACCGCCGGAAAATCGTCGGATATCAACGTGAACCGGCGGTTTTCCGGCGGTCTACACCGCCGGTGATAAGTGATTTTGTTCCGGCGGTCTAGACCGCCGGAAAACCGCCGGTAAAAGCCCTAATACGAGCCCCCTCGCTCCGCTCATTTCATTTTCACTCTTTCCTTCTCTCTCTCGGTCGCTCGCTCTATCGTCTCCTCCGCTCGTCCGATCAGCCCCCGACGAAGGAACTCTGACCGCCGACCCCATTCCGACTGCCGCCGCCCCAGTCCGACCGCCGCCGTCCCCAGTCCGACCGCCGCCGACGAGTTTACTCCGACGCCCGACCGCCCACCGATTCTGACCCCAAACAAACCGATTTCTCTTTTAAGGTTATTTTTTATGGTTTTTCTTTGATTATTTGATGATATTATCTTTTTAGTTAATGTTTTATACTTTAAAAATGTGGGAGAGAGTTATGGTGCATAGGTTTAGGTGTGATACTAATGTTTCTCAAAATCAATTTGGATTAATGCTTGGTAGGTTTACAATGGAAGTCATACATTTTTTGAGAGGTTTACAATGGAAGTCATACCGGCGGTTATACGATGGACGCCCGACGGTTTAAACCGTCGGTAAGACCGACGGCTATAACCGCCGTCCACCGCCGGTACTTTACCGGCGGTCTAACGGCGCCGTCCGGCGGTCTAATGAACCAGACGACGCCAGGTTTAACCGCCGGAAACCCGCCGGTAATTTGACCGGCGGTTTTCCGGCGGTTACAATACCGGCGGCCGAACCGTCGGCAGACCGACGGTTAAAATTCCGGTGGTCACCGGCGGTATTGGCCGCCGGAAAACCGCCGCAAAAATAAACCGCCGGTAAAAAGCCGTCGGAAATGGTTTCCTACGCCGTTTTTTCCGGCGGTTCACAAACCGCCGTTAGACCGCCGGTAACTTTAAAAACCGCCGGTAAATCTACACTAACCGCCGGAAAAAACCGCCGGTTTTCAACGTTTTTCCTGTAGTGGAGGTGGATCGAAAATTTCCATGAGAGACTTGCCATTACATCATGGGTCCCAAAACATAGATAAATGGGGGGCAATAGAGCATAAGTGCTTCCAAAACTTAGTGATATGAGAAGGTGCATTCTTCCAAGGGGAAACGTAACAAGCTCTCAACCAAGAGCACATATGTGAATCCGAATTATAGAGCCTCCAGATATAAGAGCAAGCCGTTCCAAAGTAGATAGAGTCAATGGATGGCAAGCCAAGCCCACCCAAAGACTTAGGAAGAGTGGCAGAAACCCAAGAAATCAGATGAAGTTTTTTCTCATTAATGTCCCCATGAAATAAAAACATCGAGCAAAGTTTAGAAATGATTTTCCGGATAGCTTTAGGTATGATGGCCCCTCTAATCCAGTATAAGAGAGTGTTAGTGATGGAAAATTTGAGGAATTGAACTCTACCTGCAAAAGAAAGAAACTTTACTTTCCAACCCTCAAGTAGAGCAGTAATACTTCTCAGAAGAGGTTGGAAGTGAGAGGATTTAAGGTTCTTAGTGGAAATTGGAAGACCCAAGTAGGTCAACCAATTCCCAACTTGAGAGATATTGAGAAGGTTACAAATCTTATTGGATAGCTGAAGAGGAACTTTCTTGGATTAAATAATAGAGCTCTTTGAGTGATTAATATGAAGTCCCGAAGCATTGCCAAAATGATCTAGAACAACAACTAAAAAATTGACATTAGGAATAGAAGCCTCCCCAAAAACCAGTAGATCATCCGCAAACATGAGATGATTAAGATTAAGCTCATTAGAATCCACTCCAATGAAGTGAGTCTGAGATGAAACATAGTTTAGGCTGCAAGAAAGAACATCCATGACTAAGCAAAAGAGCAAAGGGGAGAGAGGACATCCCTGACGAAGCCCAGAAGAAGAGTTAAAAAAACCCCTCAAGACAACCATTAATAGAAATGGAAAAGTGAACATCCATGATACATCCTCTGATCCATTTGATAAACAAATCTGGGAAACCTTTCTGCTTAAGTCTGTTAAGTAAGAATGTGCGGGAGACAGAGTCAAAAGCCTTTTTGATATCCAATTTAGCACAAAACCTCTTCTTGAAAGAATTAAATCCTTTAAGCACTTCCGAAGCAAGAATAACATTATCCGAAGAGGATCTCTTATGGATGAAACCAGTTTGATTGTCTTGAATAATAAGGGGGAGGATGCCTTTAAGTCTCAAAGCTATCAATTTAGCAATAATTTTGGAAAAAACATTGCAAAGTAAAATAGGTCTATAATCAGCAATGCTAGAGGCATGGGGCCCTTTGGGAATAAGGCAAATAGCAGTAGCTTTCACACCTTTAGAAAGTTGGCCCGTCTTGAAGAAATGTTGGACAGCATTGCAAACAAAGTAACCAATAATGTGCCAAGTCCGTTTAAAAAACTCAAAGGTAAACCCATCAGGTCCTGGGGAGGAGTTCGGAGAACCTTTAAAAACCACATATTTAATGTCTTCAGAAGAGAAAGGCTCAACCAAACTATTAACCATATCCAAAGAAAGAGTTTTTCCAGCAGGGAGACAGTAATCATTTTCAATCATCTTCATGAGACGGTTTCAATTTCACACTGAGAGCGGTCTGTGGAAGATGGTTTAGGGGTGCAAATGACTCGAGTCGAGTTTGAGTCAGGGGGTGTTCGAGTCGAGCTCGACAATCAAAACCAAATATCGAACTCGAGTCGAGTTCAAAATCCGAGGTCGAGCTCGACTCGTCGTCATATGGAGCAGCTCATTGAGCTCCTCTATCGAGCCCGTCATCTCAAGACCTGAGTTCCACCCTCATCGTCATGTCCATCATCATCCAGTAAGTCCGTCGTCATCCAAGATCTGTCGTCGAGATTCATCTCCCGAATTCATAGCGACCGCCGTCGAGAACCGAGTCAACCGAAATCTTGAGCTCGTCCGACATGTTCCTTAGCTCCGTCGTCAAGAACTCGAGATCCGTAGTCTCAAGGTCGTCGTCCCAATATCCGATGAGCAATGGAAGAGCTCTACCGTCGAGATCCATCATCATAATCTCGCAGTCGCATCCG
This sequence comes from Dendrobium nobile, assembly GCA_022539455.1. Lineage (NCBI taxonomy): Eukaryota > Viridiplantae > Streptophyta > Magnoliopsida > Asparagales > Orchidaceae > Dendrobium > Dendrobium nobile. Next base: position 14,113,550 of record CM039733.1, on the reverse strand, counting down.
CCCTTTGTCCTGAGCTAGTCCGCCGTCGAGAATCGAGATCCGCTCGTGCTTCGCTGTTGTTTTAGATTTTTCGCTCGATTTCCCGCCCGTGAGCTCCGCCATCGAGCTGCTCGTTGAGCCGGCGAGTCGAATCCTAAGTATGTTTGAGCTAGAGCTCGATTAGCCGTCGAGCTCGAGCTCGTGTTCAAGCTCGACTCGCAAGCTCGATCAGCTCGACTCATCGAGCCTATTACCGAGTCAAGTCCGAGCCGGCTTGACTCGGTTGCACCCCTATAGTGGTTCATGGAAGAAATTACTGCAAATAGCTTTAAATTAGCTAGCTTATTTAAATGATATATTTTATATTAAACAATAAATTTTTATTTTATAAAAATATAATCAATTTGTATTTATTTAATTTAAGGATTAAAACTTATTTATTTTATTTTATCTGATCCTAGTTTATTTGTTAAAGATTAGGTTTACTTTAATTAAATATTCATTTTAATTTATTCATTTCATTTAATTAAGTAGCTTTTTTTTTTAAATTCATTTTATTCAATTCATATGTTTGTTTGTTTGTTTGTTTTTGTTTTTGTTTTTTTGTTTTTATTCATTTGAGGATTTATTCATTTAAAATTTTATTTGGTTTTATAATTTATTTTGTTGAATTTATTAAAATGCATTAACATGTTTTTTTTTTATTTTATAAATGTTAACATGATATATATGTACACTCGAAGGTCATAAATTTATTTTAAATTTAATTTATTATGATTTAATTTATCTTAAATTGATTCAAAATGCGTCGCAAAGTTCGATTTAAATTAGTCTATTTGGGTTTAATCGAAGCTATCATTGTTAAATCAGTCAATTTAACTAAATATGGTGTTGGTTTGTGTCGACATACTTTGAGAACATGTATTTAATTTAGAACATGTAAAAATTAAATAATTTTGATTGGATTGATATTGATTTGATCATATTAGGTTAACTTAATGTATATATAGTTTAATGAATTTGAATTTTATTTTATTTTATTGATTTTAAATGGTTCTATTCATGAATTTGGGCTGAGTTAGAAAGCCGAGTCAGTACTATGTAAATGAGTATTCATCTAAGGGAAATCCTATAAGCGACGTCTATGCTAGGTTACGAAGACCTAAGGGCCAAAAGATGTATTCCGGAGCAATTGACCTCGAAATGAGGCCAACACATTCTCTTGCAAATGTTTAGCATACACGATGATACACTTTCTTACAAATGTCTAGTGAGAACATCCATAACTAAAGCTCCTCGCTTCACACATCATCCCTCTTCTCAGAAACAAGCAGATAGAAGGAAATATTTTCTCCTCCGAGCAAACAACTTAGCTCCAAAACGCTTCCATCAAACAAAGATTAGCTATGGATAGAGCTGTTGGAACTAATGAGAAGGTTGGCTTCAAATCATGGTGCCCGTTTCTGATCTCTGATTCAATGAGCATTGGTATAGACAACTCTTTTTATCTATCATTCATTCTATAGGGCAACTATCCTCAATGTTAATAAACCTACTCAAAGAATTCAATTCAATACTTATCTCAAATATCAAGGATAACTTCAGTGTGAATTTTGCATACCGTCTCTTTATTATCAAAATTGTCTTTGCTAATAGGACACTAAATTTTGTAGGAATATTACTGAATGTCCTCTAACACTCCTCGCATGGCACCCAGGCAACATTCATTGTGAATTAGTCAACCTCATTGTCACTTTCAAGGCATGCACTTAATAAGTGGGCTTTTGGGTTGAAGTGCAAAACAATTAACACTACACTACAACTTGAATGTCTAAAGGAGTTCAAATATTAGAAGACATGCTCAAACCTTGATTGATTTTCTCATGGAAATTATTTTACGACTCCACTATTAATTGTTGGTTCATATAAATAATATATGATATTGTATGAAAATAAACATAAATAAACATATGTCTTGTTATACAGGAGTTTATATTGTTAGTTATTCATAAATATAATGAAGTTATTATCGAGCTGAATGCAATTGAAAAACTTTTATTTGGGTTGAGCTTGTTAAATTAATAAATATATTTAAATTAGAAGAAGATAACCTAAGATTGAACACGAACAATGAGCTTTTGTGATAGCTCTACTTAAATGCATGTTTCGCCCAAAACATCCATTTATTCTATTCTCTATCTAATTATTTAGCTATTTTAAATCATGATTCCCCACCTTCAAGTATAATAATAACAATATCAAGCTAGTATCCCACTACGTTGGGTCGACTACATGAATCTTGTATCCTATTAAGAGTCAAATTCTCATAATAAAAAATATAATTTCTTATACTTTCTAACCTAGTCTTTTTAAGTCTATTTCAATCTTTCTTAACATAGATAATATCTAATACATCTACTCTCTTTACTAGGTCATCATAAGATCGATGTTTTATTGACCAAAACATTCAAGGCGACTCTCTCTAATCTTATTAGCCACTAGAGCTACTCCAACATTTTTACATACATACTCATTTCACATTCTTTCTCATAGAGTAAAACCTCCCATAGCTTAAGCCCCAAGTTCAAGCATATTTCATTAAATTCATTCTCCCTCTAATATTCCTTTTGTTTTACCAAAGAATGATAGGCAGGAACAACAGAAATGCCTGAAGGGATTAGCTTTTGATTTATATTATCTCTTTGGATAATTTAAATTAATAGTTGAATTATTTTTAGATAGTTATATGATTACTAAAATTTGGAAATTCTATAAATAATATAATAAAATTTCAATAGCTTGCATTTAACTCCCCAAATGAAAAATAAGACACTACACTTTTTTTTAATTTTTTTTTAATTAAAAAAGGAGAAGAAAGATATACGGTAAATAAAATGCAGGAGAAAGACTACCACTTCCCAAAGATAAAAGAGGGAAGGGTTACAACTTGTAAAGCATCCCAAAACCAAGCAGCAAACAAAGGACAAACAAGCATAAAACCCCTCAAGTGAGAAGGAGGAGACATTCATTTGTTTGTATTGCGCAACAAAACCCAATACAAATAAATGAAAAGAGGTCACTCCTTAAACACTTGAGGGGACCAAGTCCCTTCCTGTGAAATCTATAAAAGTCTTCTTCCTCTTCCTTAGGGAGGTGGCAAAAGCACTTAAAGGCCCAAGTCGGAGGAGCTCTCTGTCTAAGCGAGACTTGGACACTATTGGTTGTTGTTTGCGAAAGTTCATAATTCTATTAGAAGTTTCTTCCAATTGTTGTAACTTCTCGGCTGAGAATTGGAAAGGAGGCTCAGTAGGTATCGAGTACCATGGTCTTTAGGAGCCTGTGTGGTAACTTGATCTTTCTTACCTCTGGGTTTTCCTTTTCCTCTTCTAGTCACCATGTTCCAAGTACCAAGACATTGCTCATCCCTGGGGGTGGGGATGTTCTGCTCTTTGGTAGTCATGGGTATAGGAGGAGAAGCCCTGCTGGCGGGTGGGGGGTTGAGAGGATCGGACAGTGGCATGTCCTGCTTGGAGGGCACGGGGGCTATCTGAATGTTAGCGTGTGACTCTCAAATTTGGGCAGTTATCTTAGTGAAATAGCTACCCATGGTGTGGCCAATCAAGCCACAATGAAAGCAGAAATTGGAAATCCCCTCATATTCGACTTTTAGGAAAAATTGGTCATGCAGTCCATTAATTCAAACTCCTGATTGAAGCTTCTTAGTGAGGTCAATTCTCACACAAATCTTTGCGAAGGAAGATCTGCGACACGAGCTCGTATGCGAATCCATCCAGAGTGGCTCTCCCAACATGTTGGCGAGGAGAGTGATATTGTTAGTATCCTAATACAAGAGGGGGAGTTGGGGTAGTCCAATCCAGATCGGAGAATACAACCCTTAAAGGGAGTTTGGAAAATAATTGGGAGACCACTTATCCATGCCAATAATGTTGCCCACAATGATCCAAGGTCCACTCATTAAGATCGCATCTCTTGCTTCCACGCTTTGAAAGAGACAAATAAAGGAATTGGGGGCTGTGGTGATAATTTGGAATTCACAAAAATGATACCAGCGGCTTTTGAGTTTTGTAAGGAGGTAGGGAAAATACACTCTTCGCCTAATGATCTTCGCCACAAGGGCTTTCCCAAGCTTTGCAATATTGTCTTGGACAGCTGACTCCTCCGGCTCCATGGAAATGCCATCCTTGGCCATGAAAATCACTTTACTCATCTTGTTCAAGGTGACATATTGCACCTTATTCCAAGCAAAGGGGCCATTAGGAACCCTATCCGAAGGCGAAAGAGGAGCTTGCGTGGGTTGTTGCTGGTGGAAAAATGTTTTCTGGTTTTCAGCGGCAAAAACACAAACACCTGAAATGGCACTGTTTTGTAGCAACATGAGGAATAGAGGAGGGGTCTTGAAGATTTCCACACTTGCAGTTGGGAGCCTCAGGCCTCCTACTAGAGTCGCATTCCATCCCAGAATTAATAGTCCTAATTGAAGAGACATCCCCACACGGGACGGGCAGGTTTAACGAACACACCTGTGCGGAAACGAGCTGGACAACACAAGGAGTTTCGGCCTCTAGGATGGAGCTATCGAGATGCAATTCGGGGTGTCTAGGTGATCCCATTGAAGTGTCTGAACACTCTTCGGCTGATCTGTTGCTTGAGTCCTACATTGCAATGCAGTTCGCCTCCAAATCGCGAGAATCTGTAAGTTGTTTACATCTGGGAGGATCTTGTGATTGTTGGTCATCTTCCATCTCAGAAATTTAGTCGGACTGATCACCAGCCTCCTCCATATCGACGTTCAAAACTGTTTGGATTTCCTCCTCTTCATCATCATGGTCCGACCCGCTATCACTACCTGAAGCTTGCGACCTGTCGGACAAATCTAGCTGGGTAGTTTCACAAAGCTGTTCAAGGCTTGCACGAACATCTAAGGAAGGTGCTGGTGCTAGACCATACGAGCTCTGGTGCTGCATCGGCTGGCTTACCTCCTCCTTGCCTCACCGGATGACGATGACCTGGGTTCTCACAACAATCTCATTCCAAGAGTCCTTAGTTACTCTGTCTCTCACCTTAGGAGAAGGATGGGAGTTGCTCTCCGGCTTAAACACTGGAGTGTTCTTGGAAAATGTCACCTATGCCTCGCCGACTGGGGCGGTCAGATGCCAGTAGTTACCATATTACCGGTTTCCCTTCCTGCCGCCTTCCCTGCCATCATTGGGAGGAGGTGACTAGAGCCTCTCTCTCAAAACATTCTAGAGATAGAGAAAAAAAGGGAGGGAATCATGCTCTGACTTTTATTGACAAATAAGACACTGCACTTCCTTGGACTTTCAGCCAATAAAATCACATGGAACATACAAACATATAATTTCAATACTTATATAAAATCACATGGAATCCATTCAACATTCAAATTTTCAAAACTTTGCAAAGCAAAAAACTAAACGCAAATGCTTGCCTTGTCGTTTTTTTTTTTTTCTTTCTTTGCTATTACGTAGTTTTATTAAGTCATGACAGACGTACGTCTCTAGCACATTCACTCGCTTTCGTCTCCTTCTCAGATGTTGCATAATTTGCAGGTGCATCATGCTTTGAATGCATATTAATAAAATTTTCAATTTACACATTCATCTAGATGTTTGTTGAGAGTTTAGGTTTCCCATTAAGAGATCTTGAATTCGAGTCCTTGTGTATGTGTTATGTGTGTGAGTTTGACATAAATGGACTAAATGTCCCAAAATAAAATTTTCAATTTTAAAATATTTTAAAATTTAAATATAATATCATTAATTTAAAATTTAGTATAAAGATATCGAATTAATAATTTATAATTACAAATAATTGTAGAAATAATTATATCCTCGATTTAGGACAAATGTATTTTTTTTATGATGTTAGATATTGCATTGTATTACTTTAAATATTTATATAATCAAAATTTAAATTTAAGTAGAATTTAAATTTTTTATTTGCAATAAATAATATTGAAAGAGAGAAATTAAATATTATTTTTTATGATGTTAGTTATTGCATAAGATCATGTGCTTTTAATTACTAAAGACATATATTAATATTAAATATAATATTTTATACTTAAAAGCATTTAATTTGGACATTAAATTTTAAATACATTATTCAATAAAATATATTCAAATTTCAAATAATTTTATAATACAGGAAAAGGCTCTGTCGTCGGATCAAATACACCGATAATAATAGAAATACGCTGGAATGTATAGTGAGAACATCCATAACTAAAGAAAAAAACATACACCAAGGTACATTCTCTTGCAATGTCTAGTGAGAAAATCCATAACTAAAGCAAAAAATCATACACTAAGGTACGTTCTCTTACTGGAGGAAGGTCACACACGGAACGGGGCGGCAGTAACACACAGAATGGAGGCAACGACTTTAGGCAACTGATGGCGGTGAACGTGGACAAGCTCGGAGGCGAACTTGGGCAAAGAACCAATCGCAGTAGCGGCGTTCAGGGCAGCTCCTAGACACAAGTGGAGCGAACCTATAAGAGGGAAAGAAATAAGAAGAAAGACCGCAGATCAGTTGAAATAAGATCCTTTCTATCGAACTTTCCGGCGGATTATCCGTCGGTCATAATACCAACGAATAATACGTTGGAAAACATCCGTCGAGTTTAAGTAAGTTGGCGCAATTTATGCCGGTGCATCCGCTAGTAATAACGGATGGAATTTGCGCCAGAATATTTTATACACTACAGGAAAAATGTCCAATATCGACGGTTTATAGACCGCCGGTATTACCAGCGGCATAGCCGGCGGTCTGGCCGTCGGCTTTTAACGACGGCCGCACCGTTGATTTTGCTAGGTTAAGCCGCCGGTAATAGCGGCGGTCCCTAAACCGACGGTAAACCGCCGGACATCAACAAGAACCGGCGGCTAACCGGCGGTTTGGCCGCCGGAAACGACGATACCGGACGGCCAATGAGAAGCCGCCGGTAATGTTATTACACCGCCGGTTTATTACCGGCGATAACCGACGGCCACCGCGGTTCTACGGTGAACATCCGGCGGTTTTGATCGTCGGTAGTACCGACGGCTAGACCGCCGGCTAGTGCCGGTGAAGGAACCGGCGGTCTACCGGCGGTTTTCGGCTGTTTTAAAAACAAACGACGACCGACTAAACCGCCGGAGGACCATCGGTAAAGGGACCGCCGGTAAGCCGTCGGTCAAATAACCGGCGGTGTGACGGCCGGAAAACCGCCGGTCCAAAATCCGGTTGTAACCGATGGTCTAAGCCGCCGGAAAACCGCCGGTGAAAGTTTCCTATGCGATTTTTTTCGGCGGCCAAAAAACCGCCGTAAAGCCGCCGGTAGTCCAAAAAACCGCCGGTTAATATAGCCTAACCGCCGGATTTCAGCGTTTTTCCTGTAGTTATATGCCGACGAAACCTCCGGCGGAATATATTGTTGTAAGTTAATGGCGGAAATTTTGCCGGAACTACCATTGTATAGTGACCGGCCTATTTTTCCGCCGTTTAGGCCGCCGCTTTTTCCTACACGTGTTGCCGCCGTTTTTTCCGGCGTATGTGCTGCCGCCAGAAATTTGACGGTAATAGCATATTTTTCTATAGTATTTAAGAGCTACATTTTTTTTTAACACAACATATAAATGAAATAAAAAATAAACAAAATCAAAATCTTATTCATCTAAATATAATATGCTATATTTTTATAATCTCTAGAATTTCATTCAATAATAATTAATTTAAAAGATGAAGCAGTGGGTACTTACGAGGAAATGAAGCAATAGTGTTAATGATAGTTGCTGTAGAGATCAATAGCTTTATATATAAAGCTCCATTAACATGCCATGCTCCTCACCACACACATCATCCCTCTTCTCAGCAACAAGCAGATAGAAGGAAATATTTTCTCCTCCGAGCAAACAACTTTGCTCCAAAACGCTTCCATCAAACAAAGATTAGCTATGGATAGCGCTGTTGGAACTAATGAGAACGTTTGCTTCAACTCATGGTGCCCACTTCTGATCTCCGATTCAATGCAAAAGCTGAAGGAGCTTGCACAGAAGATTAGGAAGATTGGAAAAGATGACCCAAGAAGAGTTCTTCATTCCCTCAAAGTGGGATTAGCTCTCACGCTAGTCTCAATCTTCTACTATGTAAATCCTCTCTTTCATGCGATAGGCACTTCCATTATGTGGGCGGTACTCACCGTTGTTGTCGTGATGGAATACACAGTTGGTATGTAAAAATATTTATATTTGTATGAAATCATTACGTTTTGATATTCACACACCATTTACATCAAGATGAGCCTAAATGCTATTAGATTTCCATTGAGATTCATACAGCTCATGATGATATATAAACACCGGCGTGGCCCTATAGTTTTTCCCTTTCTAGAGTTTTCCACGTAAAAATTTTGTTGTTCTTTTTTAGTTCTGTTTGTGTTCTAGATATCGGTACAATGTTGAGGCGAAAATTTTCTAACTCTATCGCCGCGTATATTCTAACCCGTAATATTCGTAAAATAATTTTTTCATGATTTTCTTAAACAAAATTTTGCTTTTAAATTTTCAGGTGGAACGTTGAGCAAAGGCCTCAACCGAGTATTTGCAACATTGCTTGCCGGAGCACTTGGCTTGGGCGCACATCACTTGGCCGCGCTTGCCGGTGACAAAGGAGAACCCATACTACTTGGCGTGTTTGTATTCATGCTAGGTAAGGAACAAAACATTAATTATAGTTACTATATTAATGAAACATTAATGTTGTGATACTTAAATCACTTTTTATGCTTACAGCGGCTATGGCGACATTCTCCCGATTTGTGCCAGAGATAAAGGCGAGATATGACTACGGGGTGACCATATTTATACTAACATTCAGTCTTGTGGCTGTATCGAGCTACAGAGATGAAGAACTTATTAAACTTGCGTACCAGAGATTGACCACTGTAGCCATTGGAGTAGCGACTTGCCTCTGCACCTCCATGTTTGTCTTCCCAGTTTGAGCTGGAGAAGATCTCCATATGCTGGTGGCAACCAATCTTGACAAGCTCGCATGCTTCTTGGAGGGTGAGCAACTAGGAATTTTGTTTTTTTGTTTTTTTTTTATGACGCGTTTGGCAGTCCGTAAATCCCAGTCAAGCTACTAGGCCACCCATGCCACTGTACCCGCAGCCGGCGCTTTACGGCCCCCACTGAAGTGGCGACTACCGCTCGAGGGAGTTGAATTTGGGATGGGGATCCGAACCAAGCACTCCCACCAACCTAGCTAAGACATACATAAAAAAATGATTTTAATAATTTTATATTCAAGCTTCTTCTTGTTCTTCATCTGGAAAAAAATAATTTTATTTTGGACTAATTTTTAAAATGATATATGTAAAAATTATTTTAGTCAAAATGAATTAAAAAACTAACGAACTTAAAAGTGATGCAAGGCAACGACTTCCCATTGTCTTTGGCCTTGCTGGCGAGCTAGGGCCAGACTGATTTGGCTGGTGAGCTGACCGGCTTAGTCACGAAGTCATTAGAACGGAGAGTTATTTTTTTTTGTATGATTTATAAATATATAATTTAATATATATATATATATATATATATATATTAAAAAAAGGCAAACTTAAAAATAGAAAACAAATAGTTAAATTAAAATTTATTTGAAAGTTTTTTAATTTTTAATAGTTTCATTTACAAAAAAAACCGAAAAATATCCTTTATAAAAAACCAAAAGGACAAAAAATAAAATTTAAAAAAAGAAAAAAACATCAAGTCATTAAAATTGTTATTTTTTATTTTTTATAAATATTTATAAATTTTAAATGGTTAATTTAATAAAATAAAAAAATTTATTTGACAGTTTATAAATTTTTATAACATCATTTATAAAAAAATAAAATAAACGAAAATATTATTTATTAAAAACCCGAAAAACGAAAATAAAAAAATCAAGTCTTTTTTAATTCGTTTTTTAGTTTTATTTTCTTTTATTAAATTAACCATTTAAAATTTATATTTATTTATAAAAAACCAAAAAAAAACTTTAGAGAAAAAAACAAGTGATTAAGAGATCTAACGATTTGATATTTTTTTATTTTTGTTTTTTATAAATGATATTTTTCTTTTCGTGTTTTTCTATAAATTAAACTTTTAAAAATTAAAAAATTTCAAATAAATTTAATTTAACTTTTTTTTTCTCTTTTTAAGTTTTTTTTTTTAATTCCCATTTTTTTATAAATAAATATAAATTTTAAATTAACCTACATAGTTATAAATCATACAGAAAGAGTAACTTGTCGTTAGCACAGCTACGGACGGAATGACCCAGTCCTCCAAGTCAGTTGCCAAACCATCCTTCCGCCAGCTCAATAGCCAGGAGACTCCAATAGCCAGTTACTTGCATCACTTTTAAATTTATTATTTTTTAATTTATTTTGTCTAAAATAATTTTTAAATGATATCATTTTAAAAATTTATCCCAATTCAGTTGTAGGATATATATATATAGTACTAAAAATGGATTAATTGGAGCTTTGGATGAACCAGGAAGAACAGCACATCCCTTATGTCCTATAAAATGTAGAAAACATTTGATTCTTTGATATTTTGCTAACTTTTCCTGTGATGCAAACTTGAAGGTATGGGAGTGGAATACTTTGGGGAGAAGATGGAAAGTGGAAGTTTGGAGGGCAAGTCCTTCCTTCAAAGCTACAAAATCGTGCTTAATTCTAAGGCCACTGAGGATTCCCTGGTAAGAAAACAAGTGTCCTTGCTTGAGCTGATGCTTATCTAAAAATTTCTGATTCAAAAACGCATAATTTGAGTATAGCTATTCGTATTATACTGGATTAAAATCTGGTTTATGCCCAATGTTTTTGATTAATTAGGCTAATTGTGTTTCTCAATTGTAATATTCAGGCAAACTTTGCAAGATGGGAGCCCGGTCATGGTCGTTTTGGCTTCCGTCATCCATGGAATCAGTACCTCAAAATCGGAGCTGTCACTCGCCAATGTGCCTGCTCCATTGAAGCTCTCAACGCATATATTTCCAATCTCCAGCAATCCCAACAGGTAACTAAGGGATTATTTATCTTCTCCATTCTACTAGATCATCTATTCATCTTTTACTAATAAATACTAATCCTCTTAGACAACGACGGACCTAGAATTCAAGCAAAAGGTTCAAGCTGCTTGTGCAGAAATGAGCAAGGAAACTGGGAAGGCTTTGGCTGAGTTAGCCTCTTCAATTAAGGAAATGAAGTGGTCTTCGACCGCAGAAAAAAATCTGGCCATGGCGGCGGAGGCCACCTGCAAAGTGAAGGCGTTGGTTCCTAAGGACAATTCTACTTTGCTGGAGGTGCTCATATCAGCCACAACCACCTCCCTGTTAACAGAAGTGGTGCGGTGTACTAATCCTGTCATCGCAGAAGTTGAGGAGCTCAGTCGGTTGGTGGAATTCAAAAGGCCATAGCACCGTCGCAAAGCCGGCGCTGTGTAGCCTACTAGAACATATAGATATTTAGAATCTATTAGCTGTATTAAGCCTCCAGAACGTTCTCTGGTTTTTTTGTAAATTTAGAATGTTGTAAGCCTATCTTTCTCTATATAAGGAAAGGTCTTCTGCCATAACGAAGTAAGGGAAAAACATTACGTTTTCTGTTCTTAGTTTTCTCTTGAAGATCTTCTCTCCTTTCTTCTTAGTTTCTACATGGTATTAGGAAAAGGTTCTTGATCCTAAGCTATGGCTGATTCCGCCTCATCCAGGCTTCAAGATGGCAGCAATCCTCCACATCTTAATGACTCGACGATTCCGGCAACGCTGAAGTTCGTCGTTTCAAATCTACGAAACCTCGTAACCTCTCCACTCGCTCCTGAAAATTTCCTTATATGGAAATCGTAGATTCTCAAAACTCTGCGTGCAAATGGTTTTCTGCATTTTCTTGATCCTACGTTCCCTCAACCATCTCAGTTCTTGCTGAATTCCGACGGATCCTCGTCGTCAAATCCACTCTACTCGCAATGGTTGCTCGCAATGGTTGCTAACCGACCAAAATCGTTTAGCTTCCATCTGCTCCACCATATCCCCATCTATTCTTCCCTATGTGATCTCTCTCGATTCCATTGCTCAGATATGGACTGATCTTGAAACTCGATTTCAAGCTACAAATCGCTCAACGTTTATTCAACTTAAGAATGCCTTACACAATGGATCCCTCAAGAACAACTCCATGACAGAATACCTCTATGAAATCAGCGCTATAATCGATCAAATATCCCTCAGGATCGTCGGTGGATCTTGAGGATATTATACACTACATACTCAATGATCTTCCTCAATCCTACAAATCTTTTAAAACCACAATAAGAACCACCACATCCCCGCTCACCCTTGATCAAATCTATCCGCTTCTGCTGAGCGAGGAAATTAACCTCGCATCAGATGCCGCAAGATTTCCTGTTGTCCATGATTCTAGCATGGCCTTGTTTACAAACAGAGGCAGAGGACGCTGATCCAGAGGCAAGAACCACTACAGCTCAACGTCCACAACCAGGAACAATCCTAATGTCTCGATTCTTTGTCAAATCTGCTACAAGAAGGGCCATTTGGCCCAAACCTGGTCGCATCGCCTCGACACTCAGTATGTTCCCTCAACCAAGAATGTAAATACGACACTAATTGTTAGCTCGGACACACAAGAAGCCACCTAGTTTTTAGATTCCGGTGCATCCTCGCATCTTACTAATTCTATGGACAACCTTTCATTAGCAAAACTGTATCATGACTCGGACAACATCACCGTCGGCGACGGAAATTCAGTCAACATTGCTCATGTCGGGGAGGGTACTCTCCTGACCCATTCCCATAAGATGCGACTATCTCAGATTCTTCACACTCCTCTCAAATTCAATTTACTATCTATTTCCCAATTAACTAAAGATAACAACATATCTATTATATTTGATCCATCTGGTTTCATGATGAAGGATCTAGCGACGCAGCAAGTTCTACTACGAGGACCGTGTAATGGAGGTCTCTACACCATTCTAATGCACTCTCCGTCACAGCAACATCATGCGCTGTCTGCCTCTACTTCCGCTACTCATACTTGGCACCGCCGATTAGGACATCCCCATAAACGCATTTTTTATTTCATATCCAGTTGTAATCCGCATTTGAAAATGAATAAACAAATAAACTCATGCGGATCTTGAAATGCCTCAAAATGTCATAAACTTGTTTTTGATAGCTTTCCAAACCGCCAAACTCATCCCCTAACTCTCATCCATTATGATGTCTAGGGCCTTGCGCCTATTCTTTCTTGTCAAGGATTTACATTTTATGTCATATTTGTTGCTGACTATTCTAGATATACTTGAATTTTTCCGTTACGCTATATACCTTCGTTAATTTCAAAATGCAAAGAGAAAAATTTACCTCACAGCATATCAAAATCTTGCATACCGATGGCGGTTCAGAATATGTCAATTCAGCATTCCAAAATTACTTAGCTATGCACGGCATTACTCACTAGTTATCGTGTCCTTATACCCCGGAACAAAATGGGCTTGCAGAGAGGAAGCATCGCCATATTATTGAAACAACTCGTATGCTTCTTCTAAGAGCTTCTATGCCCCATATCTACTGGCCAGATGCGGTAAATACATTCGTCTACCTTATAAATAGGTTACCCTCATCTACAACAAACAATCAATCTCCTCTTGAACTTATGTATAACAAGAAACCGATTTACAACGATCTCAAAATCTTCGGTGTGAATGCTACCCGCTTCTTCCATTGCACAATCGCGATAAACTCCAACCAAAATCTCAATAGTGCATCTTCATAGGTTACTCCGACGCCTACAAGGGCTACAAGTGCCTAAATATTCACACGAACAAGATTACGGTATCTAGACACATTCTTTTTCAAGAGAACATTTTTCTGTTCTAAAAAAAAAAATATCCAGAGTCTGTTACCTTTACTGATATATGCCCTCTTTTACTAACTCCCATTTCTGTTAGCTTATCTTCAACTGCAGCGCAATTAATACATACTAAGGATAATCAAGACAGTTCCCAGCATCAGCACAACATGGAACTATCTATACCACATTCCCCAACACTCAATCTGCAACCTCATGATTCTCAATTACCTGCTACCCGTCCAACAGATACCCATCCAATGACAACAAGAAGCAAAACTGGTTCTCTCAAACAACCAAACTGATTGAACTTAATCCACCTTCACAACTCCACTGATCAACAGCAAGACCCAACTAGATATACTGAGGCATCCAAAAGTATGCAATGGCGTCAACCTATGGCCACTAGCACTTCAAAAGCAGGGTACATGGAACCTCGTTGCACCATCCCATAACGCATCTATTCTTGGATGCAAATGGACTTACCGAACGAAATATCACACTGACGGGTCCATAGCCAAATACAAGGCAAGATTGGTTGCCCAAGGTAATAATCAGGAGTTTGGTATTAATTGATTATACCGAAACCTTCAGTCCGGTGGTTAAGCTCCTCACTATTCGAGTACTGTTAACTATTGCTCTATACCACAATTGGTCCGTTCGACAGCTGAATGTAGCCAACACATTCCTGCACGGTACACTATCAGAAACTGTTTACATGACTCAGCCTAAAGGTTTCGAAGACATCACACGTCCTGACCACCTCTGTCATCTCAATAAATCCATTTACGGACTAAAACAAGCTCCTCGTCAGTGGTACAACATGTTCACTTCATTCCTTCTCACTCTCGGGTTCTCACACAGTCAAGCCAACCCATCTTTACTTATATACCGCAAGGCTCAAGTACAAATTTTTCTACTCATATACGTTGATGATATACTCATTACGGGAAACAATCAACAACACATCAACTTCATTCTAGCCAAACTCAATACTGAATTCTCTATGAAACAACTTGGAGATGCTAACGAATTTCTGGGTATTAAAATCTCCAAAGTTAACAACACTTATTTTTTATCTCAGGCAAAATATGCGACCAAAATCTTATAATAAGCGGAGCTTACTCAGTGCAATCTGCTTACAAATACCACATGTACAAAAATTTTGTCTGAATTCAATTCAAAAAAAATTTCTTGCCAACCCAGCCATGTACCGCAATACTACGGGATCACTTCAGTATCTGACGTTAACACGTCCTGACATCTCCTATAGTGTTAATCTCCTCTCTCAAAATATACATGAGCCACTTCCAAAACATTTCTACTTGCTCAAATGACTACTCCGATATATCAAAGGTACGTTATATTTCGGTTTACCTATCACCAAAACTAATCTAGTTTTAAAATCTTTTTCAGATGCGGACTGGGCTATAGATCAGATAACAAGGAAATCAACAACATGATACTGGTCATTCTTGGGAGATACTCTTATATCGTGGATGGTAAAGAAACAAAGAACGGTCTCCCGATCCTCGACAGAATCGGAGTATAGGGCACTCGCGACACTCACCTCGAACATTATCTGGTTACGTCGATTACTGACTGATTTTGGCATTCTACAAGACTATCCTACAAATCTCTACTACGACAACATGTCCGCAATTGCACTGGCTAATAATCCAATATTTCACTCTCGGACGAAACATATTGAGATTGATCAAAAATTCTTAGGGGATCATAATCAAGAAAACAACATCAGCTTGCATCCCATAAGCACAATTGATCAAGTCGCCGATATATTTACAAAGTCTCTCTCCACACCTCTGTTTCATCAACTTCGTCTCAAATTGACGGTCACTCAAGACCCATCAATTAGACGGGGCATATTACAACATATAGATTTTAAGAATAAGTCCTATCTATTAGCAGTATTAAGCCTCCAGAATGTTCTCTGGTTTCTGTGTAAATTTAGAATGTTGTAAGCCTATCCTTTCTCTATATAAGGAAAGGTCTTCTGCTATAACGAAGTAAGGAAAAAACATTACGTTTTCTGTTCTTAGTTTTCTCTTCAAGATCTTCTCTCTTTTCTTCTTAGTTTCTACATAGCCAATCGCCGGCACTGAGAGTCCGCCGCATGTTGTGATTGATATAGAGAAGTGATTAGTGGTACAATGCTCTATTTTGGATTATGAAAAGGTTGATAGAAATTTATAAGAGGGAGATGATTGCATGTATTGTATATGTGGTTTAGTTTATTCTATTATCAACTTGTCGATCAAACATGCCGCGACCTTCCACACCAGTTGAAGGGATGTGGCGGCCATGGCGACGGACCTTCTTAATGTTGTTAGAAATATCCCAGTGAAATGATTACTTTGATTATAAAAAAATTCATCGATAAACTAATCATGAAATTATTTTTTTTTTAAGTTTTTATTAAGTTTATAAGTATTTTAAAATCTGAATTTTTGATATCCTATCAGGATTCATATTTCGCTCAATTTTGAGCGGGTTCGCTTTTTGCTGAGAAGCACTATCGCGGGCATTTAGGAATGCATTATGAATATACTTTGTTTTACGTGATAACCAATCAACACAAAAAAGTGAAAAAGCAAATATTTACTATGATTTGCATTCACTTTAACTCCAACCAAACAACCCCTTAGTAGACTAACAGATGTAATGACAAGGGGAGTAAATGAATAACCACTACAAAAAAAAAAAAAAAAACTTATATTTTTAAACAAAAATAAATAAAAATTAAAAATTAAAAATACAATACAAAATCACATTTTCATTATAACTCTTTTAAAGGGTTAAAAACCTTTCAAAATATTTCCCAACGATTGCATATTCTACTAGAAAATAGTTCTATTAGATAAACTTGCTGAAATGACCAAGTGAAAATAAATGAACAAAACTGTAGAAATCCAATTGGAGGGGTTGAAACCCAACAAAAAAATTCACTGGCATTTCCAACGATTTATTTATCAGAAAACTTTTGCCTCGAACTCTAGCAAATCTTTACGGCGAGTTCAACCCCTTCAAGTAATGGGGTGAAAAATCCCCCAGTGATTATAATATTTTTTTTAAGTTTTCTCTGATAATTAATCCACTATTCTCCTGTAACAAACAATATTAAAAGTGGAATGAAAATAATATTGCTAGAAGAGAACAAGCAACACTAAAGAGATAGAAAATTTGTCCCCTTATTAATATTAACTTATAGATAATACTTACGATAATCGCAACACAATTGTTAAAAATCTCAGCTCATGAGATTGTATCTTGTACAACTTTATCTAATCAACCATTTTTCTTTAGTTATATTTTACTATGACTTTATGTTATTTTGATATATAATGAATTTATCTAAATTACATTTTCTTATAGAAGTTTAAGAGCTTTGCCATCTTTAAATATATACTTTATAAGACCCTTATATTCACTACAAAAAAAGGCTACTGCATCATAAAATTTGAGCTTTCTCGTCGGTTTTAACCGCCACAAATTTACTTACAGTGGTTAAAAACCGCTGCATTACCATTGTAGTTGCAATGTGCTATTTAGTAGCGGTTTAATCCGCTATAAAATTACAAGAATACATCGGTCTTAACCGTAGCAATAAGCTCGAAATTTTTTTTCCAGAATAGTGGTGGTTCGAACCGGCACAAATTTGGAAAATTGTGGCGGTTAAAACCGCCACTAATCTGGGAAATGTTTTTTTTTAAAAAAAAAGATAATATGTTAAGCGGGACTCCGACTGCAGCAAAACAACGAAGCAGAGCAGACCCAATCCTGCAAAATGCTCAGCTAGGCAGAAAATCAAATCAAATCAAAACAAAACATGTCTAACCTCCTGCAAACATTTCCAAGATTGAATCTTATGCAAAATAGGATTTTTGATGTTTAAAACTACGGTGGAACTGCTATGAAATTTAGCATGAAGAGCCTCCCATTCCTCTCATTCCAGATGAAGTAAGAAGCACAGCAGGATAGAAGAAATTAAATAAAGCCTCATATGTATCAAAGACAAAGAAAATGTAGAAAAAAAAAAATCCAACTGCTAGCATATATTGGATCTAAACAAGAATGAGTCCATATTATGCAAAAAGGCAGAAAGGATATTGAATGAGAAGTTGCATAAAAAACTTCATGATTGTTCAACTGTGAAGGCTTAGGTGCCCATATTTGCAATGATTAGAAAAGTTAATTTTTAAGAACATACTAGTTTATTTCATTCTACGTAATGAAAATTCATTCATGTAAACTTTTCTTCAAGAAAAAAAACCATGATGTAATAAATTGAAGTTTGCATTGATATCTCTTGTAATTTGTTTTTTCTTTAAATTAGACACCAAAAATTTAAAATGCATGAAAATAAAATTCAACATGTACTAATACTATCAATCAACAACCCCTAAAATATAATTATGTCTCTTCCTTGTTGTTTTTAGGTATGTTTATGCAAAAATCTCCAAAGTGTTTGAGTTTTTGTTCAAAAAGGATAAATGTTTTGAAAGGAAGAGGTGGCTAAGCTTTTCTAATCATTACAAATATGGCCACCTAAGACTATATGAAGGCAAGACATTTAGCATGTATCATAAAGCCTGATTAAGAAGGTAAGACTCATATCATAATATAGTTCGTTTGTCATTGAATAAAGAACAGCAAAAATAATATGACTACATGATTCATAATAAGAGCAATAAACAAAAAAAAAAAAAATCAACCCTCCCCATCTCAACAACACAAGCTCATGATGAATGTCACACACCATTCGACGAATATTTCTATCTATTCATTGAAATAAACAAAAATAAACTCACTACAAACAAAAAGAACATAAATTCATCCAAAATAAAATATTTGAAGTTTTAAGTCATCGATATGTCAAAAAGAGAAGAGCATTCAACATTCATATTTGGTAATATACAATATCAAAATTTTTAGCAACATCCCAAAAAAATAAACTTTCATATCAAGATTCTTTTTAAAACAATCTATCAAAAAAATGGCTTATCTTCAAAACGTCATTCTCTTTCTCCCATAGCGTCATCTTTCATAAGAGATTTCATTACCGCCCTATCAATTATAAGAAGATTGAAAAATATGAGTATTTAAATAACAAACATTAAAATTAAAATGTGAAATTTTACATACCATTTGTGAGCTTCCTTGAGGTGGATGTTGCATTTGAAATTGTTGCATGAATTCTCTCATTTCAGTACGTAATGAGTTCACCTCCTCTCTTAGATTTACTATTTCTCTTAAATTGCTTTCACGGCTACTTCTGCCCTCGTTCGTGCTATGAGAAAAATATCGTGTAGGAGTGACACTAAACCCTTGGGTTCTGACTCTGCCTGCGTGTTCAGGTCCCATAACAGTATTGTGTTGCAGATACAGTGAATGGATAGATGAATGTGAACGGGTTAACAACGTTGGTGTCGATGAAGATAATTGAGGATTTAGCAGCTTACAGATATTATTCCACAAATTCCCATTGTATATAATGATATAATGTGATCTTTTGACCTTAGCCTTCTTTTTTTTTTTTTTAAGCTGAAGCATAATTTAAGCTTCTCTATGAATTATTTTGAATTCTATAATCTGCATTATTATTGAGTTTTCCATCTTATTTAGTTGTTTAATTCTTTCTTGGTGATTGTCATTAAGTTCAATAAATTTGGAAAAAAAATTAGTGGGGTCAGTTTCAATATCCTCAAATGAATCGGATGACTGAAATTGAGTGCTTGCATCTCTAAAATAATCTTGAAATGTAATATATTTTATAGTATGATTATTGAAGTAAAGCAGATTAGTAAACTAAGGATGTCACATGCTACTATATATTTTAAAGCATTATTAATGGAGAAAAGGGAACAAAATACATACAACAGAAATGTATGAGGCCGCTTGCAGGAATCCAAATGGCTGAAGCTCAAACAAGCTCGCTCAGATCAATTAGTAGCCTTCGAATGTCTCCATCGTTTACTGAAATGAAACAAGAAGAAGAATGAGAAGAAGAGGGAGAAGAAGATGAAAAAGAAGAATGAGAAGAAGAAGAGAAAGAAGGGGAAGAGACTCACATTGAAGAATACCGATCACGACCAAGATATCAGCGATGTGCGAACGGACGGGCGTTTCCGAAAGCAATGACCGAAAGTGTGCTCCTCCAGCAGTGGTTTGCTCCGCTCAGCGGTGGATTGCTTCGCTTGAGAGTCACCGTGGCGGAAGACGGTCGGGAGCCGAGCAGTTCGCGCGAATAAGTGAAAAATTAAGGCTTCTCGATATTTTTAAGGACGGGGCGCCGTTTCGTGGGGTTAAAACCGGTGTTATTTGCACCGGTGAAAATAACACCGGTTAAAACCTATGCTAATTGCACGGGTTAAAACTGGTGCAGTTTGTAGCGGGCTAAACCGATGCAAAAAATAGTGTTTTGGCAGCGGTTTTAAATCCGCTACTAACATCTGTTGCGAAAAATCCAATTTTTTAGTAGTGATTATCCAAACAGGTGGCCAATCAATACTCATTTAATATGAACTCCTTAACTTGGGCACCCACCAATGGAGCTACAACGGTCAACAACACCTAATTAGGCCAAGTATGTCTTATTTTAGTAAGCTATCACCACTCTCCTTTATCGCACTTTGTCTAAATGATAGTAGCCATTTGGATAATTACATTCTTACCAATCACCAACATTAGACACTTAGCCACCTTCCCCTTACAAAAATAAATCATTGCATTGATAATTAGTGATTTTATCCTAATGAGTCATTGTTATAACATCCATAGATAAAGTTGCCCCATCTAATCAATAATTATAAAATAGCTCTTACTATTATATGTCAACTATTGAATGCCTAACATAGCAAAGACAAACCCTTTGACAACAAACTAAGACGTGAATCTCTATGCTCACATATTTTTTAAGGTGAATATTTATCCCTTTCTTGGCACCTCGACAAGGGGACTTATGTGCTAGAAACTTACAAAAATATTGAATTTTATGGAAAAGGGTAAGGAAACTTGGGAATTTATGATCTCTCTCTCTCTCTTATTTTTATCTCATAGCAATATTTCACTCTTACATAGTGGATATAGGCTTGAACTACTAAATTACATTAAATTTGATTTTGAGCGGTGGTATAGACAACTTTTTTATCTATCATTCATTCTATAGGGAAACTATATATCCTCAATATAATAAACATATTCAAAGAATTCAATTCAATACTCATCTCAAATAACAAGAATAACTTCAATGTGAATTTTGTATACCGTCTCTTTATTGCCAAATTTGTCCTTACTAATAGGCCACTAAATTTTGTAGGAATATTATTGAATGTCAGTAACACTCCTCGCAGGGCATCAAGCAACATTCATTATGAATTATTTAAGATACCTCATTGTCACTGTCAAGGCATGCACTTAAGAAGTGAGATTTTGAGTTGAAGTGCAAAATAGTTAACAGTACACTACGACTTGAATATCTAAAGGAGTTCAAATATTAGAAGACATGCTCCAACCTTGATTGATTTTCTCAATGAAATTGTTCTAGGACTCATCCACTATTAGTAGTTGTTTCATGTCATCAACTTGTTACATTGTGATGGTATACTACATATCAGCTCACTTCCGCCTAGTGTATTAAAGGATGCCAATTCATCATTATTTTATTGATATTTTAATATGTCCACATCGCTATCATCACCCATAGTATTATTATAATAACCTGAAAATTAAAAGTATTTTAGAATATGAATATTAGTATTTTATTTGAACTAGAGTGCTTCGATGTCGTGCTTGTGAGCGTTGCAATGCTAAGCTTAAGAGTACAGTGGCGCTAAAAACTGTCTCTATAGTATTTGAGTTTATGTTCTATAGTAATTTTGGATTATGCATGGAATATTGCGGCAATAGACTACTAATTGTGTTATATTTTTTTTTATTATAAATATTTCTGCCACTGCCTACCCCTCCATCATTCACGCGCCTTACCCGGGAAGAAATCGAAGTAGGAGAAGAAGAAGGGCCAGGGAGGAAGAGGAGAGAGAACAAGAGAGAGGAAACTCTTCGAGGCTTTTATTCTTCCACTTTTGTTATTAAAATTATTTTGAATAATGTAAGTAACTATCCTCTTACTTTTATTTTTCATGGATTTTGATTATATTAATTTTATCTCTACTAAATCTACAAAAAAATACATTATCACCATAAATTTGTGGCGGATTTACAACCAAAAAAATCGCCACAAATTTATGATGGCTATTTACGTCGCAAAGTTGACGCAAACTATTCTATCTAATCGTATGCATCCATTTCATTTGCTCATTCATTCGAGTTCACTCCTCTGCCGTTTCATCCTTCTCTTTGCCTTCGACTTCGCCTCCACCACCGCTTGTCTTTTTCTCTTCTCTTATTTGATTATTCATTACTATTTAGGACATTTTGAATGAGTCACAAAATTACCGTCTACTTCAACAATATTCCTTCTTATTGCATCCGAAGTTAAGCCTCCTCATTGTTCTTTTGGGTCTCATTCAAATTAAAGTCACACCACCTTATCATTCTTCTATCGCATCTAATGTCACACCTCCTCACCATTCTTTTGTTTAATCTGAAGTCCACCTCCTTCTCCCTCTAACGGGAGCATAGTCATTACAAAGGTATCCATCTTTCTTCCCTTAGCGCGCTTCTTCATCCAAATCTTGTAAATCCATCTGTATGTTTTTTTGTTGATGATATTCTTCTTGTTGATAATACTAAAGCAGGAATTGAAGATAAAATTGCATTATGGAGGTCAACCTTATAGAGTCTAAAGGTTTTTATTTGAGTACATCTAAAACTTAATATATATAGTACAATTTTAATAGTAATATATAGATCTAGTTGAGGGATTCTGATTTTGAGCAATCAAGTCATTAATAAGAGTACACATTTTAGATATCTTGGATCAATTGTTTATAGTGATGGTGGATATTATTAGCATAATTCAAGCTGGATGTTTGAAGTAGAGGAATGCATCTAGCTTATTGTGTGATAAAAAGGTCCTCCTCAAACTTAAGGGAAAATTCTATAAGTTGGTGGTGAGACCTGTAATGCTATATATTATAAAATGTTGGTCATTAAAAGAGAAGCATAATATAAAGTTAAGTGTTGTAGAGATGAGGATGATCAGGTGGATGAGTGACTTTACTCATAGTTCGAGATAGGATACAAAATAAGCATATACATGAAATGGTTGGAGTGTCTCTAGTGGAAGATAAGATTATAAAGAGTCACTTTAGATAGTTTGGTCCTATATCATTATTATATGGTTGAAGTGGAGGAATGCATCATGCTTATTATGTGATATAAATAGTCCCCCTCAAACATAAAGAAAAAATCTATGGTGAGATCTACAATGCTTTATTGAGTAGAATGTTAGCCATTAAAAGTGAAACATAATATTAAGTTAAGTGTTGCATAGATGAGGATGCTCAATTGGATGAGCGGCTTTACTCTTGGAGAGAAGATACGAAATGAGCATATACATGAAAAGGTTGGAGTAAATCCAATAAAAGATAAGATTAGAGAGAGCCGCCTTAGATAGTTTGGTCACATATCACTATTGTATATCTTGATTATATAAGATATTATCTCAAATTTTATTTAAGACATAATTCTACATAAATAATATTAAATTGATACAAATCACTTTATCTGGTTGTAGAAATTTATAGTCCAAGTGTGTTATGGATACTCAAAATCATAAAAATTAGATGTATAACTGATTGTTGGCTGGACAACTCTTTCCATACTATGGGCATAGTTCCACACATTGAGTTCACACAATGATTAATAAAAATTTAACAGATTTTAATAATTTTTTTGGTTATACAAGATAATTTAAGTAGAGAACCCACTGGTGTTGAGTTGTGTAGTGACACCCACAAGCACCATGAGGATCAGTAGTGGGTGGATGAGCAAGCTAGGAGGGCCTGTTTAAGTATATATGGTTGTAATACTTAAAGAAATATTATAAATAATGATTATATGATAATTAATCTTATGTTATATTATGTAGGAAGAGTATACAAGAATTTGAGAGAGTTAGGTTATAGTTGGTGAGGGATACTATAACAATCCAAATTTTTTCTTTGAAATAATTTTTTTATAATTAAAAAATCTAAATTTCAACGTCGTGCTTTGCTGAAGAAAAGAAAGATAAGAGAGAGAAGATTGTTCGGGGCTTTTTCTTCTATCAATTTTGTTTAGAGATTTCTTCTATTTTTGTAACTCAAATTTCATGTTAGTTTTCAATAATTTTGATTATTATATATATTTTTAATATTAAATAGAATTAATTATTTACTACTACATTTTGATTGTAATATTTGCATAAGCAGGAAATGTTGATTGTTAACACTATAAAATGAGTTGGCTATTAAAATATAATACCCTGAACATGAGAGTGGGCTAATAGGCTTTCCTTTAAAGAGAGCTTGTGGTGTTATCCTAGTTGTGGTATGTAATATATGATTGATTACTTCAACAAGAAGAGATTGGTGACTCTTTATTGATTTATTGAAGCTACCTATAATGATAATTGATTAATTAGATAAGTGATAAATGATATGACTGATGATCAATTGAAAATAAGTTCAGATAAAAGATATTAAAAACACTACATTAAAAGTTGGATTTCTTATATTGTTAAATCATATATTGATGCATGTATACATTGATAGCACTGATAACATTGACAGATACATTAATATCATTGATATTATTTGATATATTGATAACATATAAATAGATGATGCATATGAATTGATAAGATAAATTTTTTTAGTGATTTATGAATGATTTCTACATCGTTATTTTATCGATTTAATGAATTTTATATAAATTATTAACTTTTAGATTCAATATAATGATTCCCTAATTTTATTATTAATTATTTTGAGTTGTATTGATAATATGTGGTCATTAATTATATCGACTACTGTTGATTATAGTAGATTGAGCATGTCATATTGATTTCTTTAGTCACAACATTAAAAGTTTTAGTGAGTTTTAGATTATTATTGGTCTTTTGAGTTCATTATATAGATTTTAATGATTTCAAATCAGGAAAGGGGTCAAGACTAGTTAAAGTGAGATTATTAAATATCCTCAATTTTTTTAGATTTTATTATATATTTTTTAATTCTTTTGTAGAGTGATCTCTTGATTAGTGTAAATGATATTTTATGTGAATAAATAGTAAAATTTCTTGATGTATATTATTTTAATTATTTTTGTTGGTTATTATATATATTCATAATTTATAGAAGCTCTAGTATATTTTTAAAATGGTAAATATATAATTTTTTCAAATTTAATTATGGGTCATTACAAATTGGTATCAAAGCAGTTGATGGAAGAATTAGATTATAACCAGAGATATATGAATTGATTTATGAGTGAGGTAAAAGTTGGGTAGTATAGGTTTCTCATTTCTGCATTTAATTGATTGAGTTTGAAGAGTTTTGATTCATGATTTATTTTGATTTGATTTAAGTTTTGATTTTTAATTTTGTGACCAAATCTTTAAGGAAAATGTCGAAGACAAGGTGAGTAGATTAGAATAATACAATTTTTTAAATAATTTTTTTATAAATAAAAATTTTGAATTTCAGTGTTGTACCTTGCTGGAGAAGAGAGAGGGAAGAGAGAGAAGGTTATTCGGGACTTTTTTATCTGTCAATTTTACTCAAAGATTTTTTTATTTGTTGTAAATAACTTATTTCTCATTTTAATTTTTAATGATTTTGATTATTATATAAATTTTCTTATATTTAATAGATTTAATTATTTCCTATTATATTTTGATTGAGACATTTATATAAGTAAAAAAGGCTGATTGTTAATAATATAAAATGGGTTGGTTGTTAAAATATAATACCATACATTAAAGGTGGTTTATGATGTTAGCATGATTGTAATATATAATAGATGATCGATTACGCTGACGGATAGAGAGTGATGGCTCTTTATTGATTTAATGAAGTTATATGATATGATAATATACTAATTGGATAAGTAATAATTATTATGACTGATGAAAAAATAGAAATTAGTTGGTATAAAATATGTTGAAAATACCACGTTAAAGATGGATGTACTGTCTTGCTACATCGATAGTGTGTGTATATATTTATAGATCTGATAACATTGATAAATACATTTTATTGACAGTATTGGATGTATTGATAATACATAAATAGATGAAGCATATGAATATATAAGATAGATTCCTTTAATGATTCATAAATAATTTATGCACTATTATTTTACCAATTTATTGAATTTTATATAAATTATTAATTTTTAGATTTATTATAATGATTCCGTGCTTTTATTATTAATCATTTTGAGTTTTATTAATAATATTTGATCATTAACTACATTGACTTATGTTGATTATATTGGACTGAGCATATCATATTGATTTTTTAGTCCTTGGATTGAAAGCATTAGTGAGTTTTGGATTACTTCTAGGCTTTTGAGCTCATTATGTAGATTTTAATAATTTCATGTTAGAGAAAGGGTCATGACCAGTAGAAGTGATATTTTTAGAGCTCCTCAAGTTTTGTTTAGATTTTGATCTGTATTTTCTTTTATTCTTTTGTAGAGTGATCTCCTAGCTAGTGTAAATAATATTTTGGATGTATAAATAGTAAAATATCTTATTATATATAACTTTAGTTTCTTTTGATGGTTATTATTTATATTGATGATTTATAGAAGCTCATATATATTCTTAAAATGATAAATAAATAATTCTTTCAAATTTAATTATAGGATGTTATAGATTCTTCGGGTATTTCATGGATATTTCTAACTATCGTACTTGGTTGGAGATGATAGTCGGAATGCAGAAGGGAAAAAATTATGGATTAGGCTCGCAGGCCTATATATGTATATGAGGGATAATCTTCTTCTGCCTCCAGCTACTTTACAAATAATCATGAGAGTTATATAGCAAACATGTGGCTAACGTGATAGCAGAGCTATATCATATCAGAAAATCATAAGTGGACATGCACATATAGATACTGGAAGAGCCTTAAAGATTGAGAAAGCTGATTAGTGGAAATCAATCTGCATCTGCATTGACCAAGTAGGAGAGTGAGGATACAGATTTTACTTAGATTGTCTTCTTAAGTTTTTATTGTATTTCATTTTATTCTATGTATAAGAACTATGTTTACTATAGCAGTATTGTATTAAATGTAAAACAGTTGGAATGTGATTGTTTATTTTAGCAGTTGGATTGTAATTATAGAATAGTTTGTTTATTATGTTTATTTTAACAGTATTTGCTAAAATATTAGCATTATTAATTACTACATTTAGCACTAATAACTACTCTTTTTAAACTGCTTTGATTGTGATTGTTGAAAAGCTGAATAATTGATATTAGATAATATATTTTTTATTAATGTTATAGGATTTCGACGAATTTGCGATGGTAAACGACAAAGTTGTATTGTACATTACACTAGAAAGTTTTGTCGCAAATTGCAGCATATTTGAGGCGAAAATTTCACCATAATTGGTGACAAAAATATCAGTCACTAATTCCACTGCAAATAGTTACGGACAAGCCGCCATAAGATCACCACAAATTGCAGCGATATTTCTGTCGCAAATTTGTCGTAAATCCAATGGTATTTTGTAGTGGTTAACTAAAATGAGCATGTCATTTTCTTTTACTTTAATTTTGTCGTAAATCCGTCACAAAATATTTGCAACGAATAATTTTTTACGCAAACAATTTTATGATGTGACTTTTAGCTACAAAATATGTTTTGCTGCAAATCCGTCACAAAGCTTAATTTGTGACGGATTTTGCATGATTTGTGATTGGTTTTTCTTCAAGAAATGACTTACTTTCTTATAGTGTAACTGATACTGATTAATGTATATTGATATTATACAGATATTGATTCTGAGATGTTGATTTCTATTACTGCTTACTGTTACTCAATATGGATACTAATACTATTATAATTGTATAACTGATAGACTTACGAGAATGTTAGAATGATGGGACTGAATGAAATTGATTGTATGATAATGAAATAATAATTGATTGATACAAGTGATTGGTATATATTGCATTTATTGATTTATAGATTTTTTTATTTGATATGCATAGTATTATTTTTCTTTTGTCTTGCATTAATTTCAGTTGTAAGTTTTTAATTATTTGCTAGTCTTTTTTACTCATTATGTGATTTTTACATATTTGCAGGAAAAGGTAAGGATTCTATGGCATGAAGCACTGGATAGCAGCATAACTTTCTTTCTCCACTGCTAATTTAGTTTTCTTTCAGTTCATCTTATTTGTGTATATCCATTTGTAGCAAGTATGACTATTGTACATATGTTTTTGGGACTCTAGATGTAGAATGTAAATATTAATTATAGTAATATGAATTATATTTTTTGTTATTTATGTCTTTTTAATGCAATTAGTTAGTTCTAGATATCAAATTAATTTTGTTGTAAATGACTATTGATTGTTATTAAGAAATAAGAAAGAAAGAGAAATGAAAAAAGAAAAAGAAAAGTTCTTTCACTTTAAATTTCGGGACATGGTAAAGGCATAAGATTGAATTAAGGCCATTAGCTTGAATGAAAGTTTTCTGTTGTTTTTACTAAACGATCATTCTCTCAAGAGGGCCATGAAAGGATTCTTCTTAGTTCATAGCTAGGGCTTACAAGAAAAGCTTATAGGTTGGTGACTCCTTCAATTACATCCTAAAAAGCCTACATAAGTCCTCATTAATGCTGGTGTAGGTTTCTAAGGGACACCTTTACATTGTTCTCTCTCTTTCTCTCTTTTTCTTCCTACATGCTATAGTCACATAAATGAATATTTTCTATATAGTGTAATTCCTCTATAATGTAATTATTTAATTTTTTCACTTTTCATCTTAATGCTCTTGGGAAAATTTGTCATTTGCTATGAATACTTTTACATGTACTCAACTGATAATAGTGGATATTTAATCTTATTTGTCTCAGAAGTAGACCTAAACCTACAGATCGAATCACTAAAATCATTTGCTACATCTTCGCCTCTTGTATATTTGTAACGTATCCTTTTGATTGCGATTATTTATCACATGAAATGTATGCATAAAACGATAAATTAATATCCTATTTTTTAGTTCATATAAAATATGAAAGTTGACTGACATGTGTCTTATGATGCACAGACACAAAAATGACGACACGGACACGACACGACATGAATACAAGACATGTCAATTATTAAAAATGTAGACACATACACGGGCGGAACACAATATTTTATTTTTTATATCTTAAAAATAGTATATATAAATTGAATAAGAATAATTGAAAAATAATAAAGCATTTAATTAGAATATGCTTGTAAAATAATTAATATTAGGATGTTGAGAGTTGGACGTGCATGTTGTGTCTGACATCGAGAAGAGAGACGACAATAATGTCAAAAGTCGAGCATTGATTTTGCGCAATGGGCATCGGACATCGATTTGAGACGGTGTCGGTTCTCGATGTTAAAAATTCACAAAATATTAAGACGTGTGTCACACGTGTCCAGTTAATTTTTATATAACACGTCTTTAGTGTGTATTACACATGTCAGAGGCGTGTCAGTTGCATGTCGTATCCAATACATGTCGGACGTAACTTTTTTGAGAAGAAGTGTCGGTGCATCATATTCATAGCAAATGCCATATGCGGAAAACAACCCAAAGAAAATTAGGCCAGGATTTAATCGACTATATAGCAGTTTAAGTGCTGAAAGAGAAAAAAAAAATGCTGAAAGAGAAATTTTAAGCAGCAGTTAACGGGCAAGAGCAGTGTTACAATATTATCAAAGGAATCTACATTAATTTTTGTTTAGTTAGGCCAGGATTTAATCGACTATATAGCAGTTTAAGTGCTGAAAGAGAAAAAAAAAATGCTGAAAGAGAAATTTTAAGCAGCAGTTAACGGGCAAGAGCAGTGTTACAATATTATCAAAGGAATCTACATTAATTTTTGTTTAGTTAACTCCTACAAAAACGGGGATGTAGCTCAGATGGTAGAGCGCTCGCTTAGCATGCGAGAGGTACGGGGATCGATACCCCGCATCTCCAGAGCTTTCTTTTTATTTTGGCATTTAAGTTTTTTTTAATGGTTTTAGGACTGTCCGAAGGGAGCAATTATTACGTCCGGTCAACCGAATGCGTTGAGAGGCCAATAATCACGTGCCATGTCACCAAGCACTTGGTGCCGGTTGTAATAATAAAGAAGAAAATAATTAATAGAATAGGAAAATAAATGATTATATATATATTTAGCTACCAAAGTCCAAAAACGCTCGGCATTCCTTCCTACCTGTCATGATGATCTGCATCCTGATATATTATGAGGTAATTACAAATCCTTTACGTCCATTAATAACTGCTTTCTTCCTCAACGCACTCAGTTCCTTGGTATTTTTTGCATGGCTCAACGAAGCAAAGTTGTTTTATTTTGTTCTCAGGATGTCTTTATATGGCGAAATTATTTTGTGCAGAGACCGGACGAAGAACGCCGTCTGGAGACTAATCAGAATGTGTCACCTCAGTGGTACCGAGTGGAGGGGTGATGGGACGCATTTTAATTGATTTCCGGACAACATTCGATATCCGCAGAGAATAATTAATCCTTTATATGAGAAGCTTGTTTATTACCTTTTCAAATAAAACAAGGACATGGTGCCATCTCTATTAGAGGTCTATGTTATTAAACAGACCATCATTCCTATTGTAGCATCCAGGAGTATTCGCGGCGATAGGGAAATATCATATTTAACGTCTTAGCATTGTACGAAAATCCGGCACGCAATCAGATAAGGAGAGAGGGTCTAGCATTTATGAGACACCAAGATTTTTACGTGGAAAACCCCTGTAAAAGGGGGAAAAACCACGGGGCCTAGCCCAGTTTGAACGAATCCACTAGTATTTGCAGTCGATTACAAATGAGGCCCTTCCTTGGGAGAAGGCCTTAGCTTGATGTACATCTTATGGAGTACATTACATGATGTAAATACAAAGAGCTACTATCGACGTATTCGCTTTGTTAGAAGGACTGTAGTCGACGGGCGATGTAGGTCCGGAGGACCGTAGTCAGCTGGCGACGGAGGACTGTAGTCGGCGGGCGACGTAAGTCAGGAGGACCGTAGTCGGAGGGCGACGGAGGTCGGAAAGACTGTAGTCGGCGGGCGACATAAGTCAGGAGGACCGTATTCAACGGGCGACGGATGTCGGAAAGACTGTAGTCGGCAGGTGACGCAAGTCAGGAGGATCGTAGTCGGCTGGCGACGGAGGTCAGAAAGACTGTAGTCTGACGACGAAGATCAGTAGGACAGCGTCAGGTAGAAGTCCAGCAATGGAAAGAAATGCATCTTCGCATAGACGCCCAGCGAAGTCCGATAACCGGTAGAAGTCCGGCGTCGGGTAGAAACTTGGCGAAGAGTGAAGGTCCGACGTCGGGTAGAAGCTCAACGTCTTTGGTGGCAGAGGAGAACTCCGGCTTCACTTGGGCGGAGTTTCGGCGTCAGGAGGGAACTCTCTTGTAAATTGGGAAGAATTTCAGCATCCCATTGAAGTTGGGCAGAATTCTGGCGTTCCCCCGAATATCCGGCAGAGTTCCTGCGTCTTCAGGCGGCAAGAAGAGCTCCGGCGGTGGTCGAGGAGGAGCTTCTTCCTTCTCCTCCTTCTTCTCTCTCTTCGCTTGCGTCCCTTTGTGTAGAATGAGGGCTCTATTTATAGTTTTTCTGGAGTGGCATAACTCGTAAATAGGCGTGAGATCAGGGGCGAATTGTGAGTGGTTTGAATGGACGGCCGATATCGAATCCTTTGATCATGCACCGTTCGTTGGACATTTGGAGGCCTTAATGATGTCAAAATTCGGCGATCTTGGGCTCGTTGGATTCGTCTCGTCGAGCCTCTCGATTCGAGTATAAGCTCATTAAAATCAGAGACCGTTTGGTAACTCAAATTGCGGTTTGAACCTTCCAATAGTGCTTCGGGTCCTTGATTCAGACTCATTTGGGCTCGGATTAGATTGATCTTGGTGTTGTTGAGTTCGTATTTCCGAGACACTCAGTTTGACTATAAGCTCACTGAAATTAGAGTTCGGGTGCTCCCGGAATTAATTTTTGAAGTTTCCAACTAGCTTTTGCCTCGAGATTCGTGCCCGATCAAGCTAATTTTGTGATGTCGTATCACCTATATTTATAAATGCTGATGTGTAAATCAACCATTGGTTGAGTAGGTTAGCCGTACATCTCTTTCTCTATATAAACAAATGTATTACTTCTTTAGAAGGTAATGAAAAATAAAAACTTCTGAGGTTCTTCTTTTATCTTTCGTGTTCTTTTAAGAACCGATTCTTTGTCTTCTTCTTCTTTGCTCTTTCTTCATGGTATCAGTCGCCTGGTAAATCAGAATCTCTGATCAATGTCAGACGCATCATCCCTCCAGATATCTGATGATCTTCACGATCATCCGGCCTCCGCCGACCCGCAAATTCCTGCGAACCTTAAGTTCGTCGTTTCCAACATCAAGAACTTCGTCATGACCCCTCTCTCCGCCGACAACTTCGCAATATGGCGATCGCAAATTCTGAAGATAATCCGTGCAAATGGATTCTTCTGCTTTCTTGAGTCAGATTCCCCACTTCCTACTAGTTCTGTTCAAAATCCCGACGGATCGTCATCTTCCAATCCACGCTTCGCTAATTGGCATCTCACCGATCAAACCCTCTCGGCTGCCATTTGCTCCACCATTTTCGCTGCTATACTCCCTTATGTCATCTCCTTGGATTCAACCTCTGCTATTTGGAAAACGCTTGAATCCCGTTTCCAATCCTCAAATCGCTCCAAGGTCATTCAACTCAAGAACGCTCTTCACAATGTCACCCTCAAATCTTCTACAATGACGCAATATTTGTCCGAAATCAGATCTTTGGTTGATCAAATTTCGGCCGCTGGTTCTACGGTGGACATAGAGGATATAATACTCTATATTTTAAACGATCTTCCACACACCTACCAATCCTTCAAGACCTCTATTCGTACCATGCTCATGCCCATTAGCCTCGATCAACTTTATCCGCTTCTTCTCAGTGAAGAAATCAACTTGGCTGCAGACGCCGATCGTCAAACCCATGGTAGTGATCCGACGCACGCTCTGTTCAACTATCGAGGGCGTGGTAAGAAATCTCGCGGGAAGCCAAGCTCCACCATGTCTGGACCACCACGACCAAATCCCAACAGTGCTGTTGTATGTCAAATTTGCCCAAACCTGTTGGCATCGCACGAACGTCCAGTATACACCTGCTACAAGAAACGTCAACAGCGCACTTCTTGCCTCTTCTGTTTCTCCAGACACCAATTTGTTCCTTGACTCCGACGCTTCTACGCATCTCACAAACTCGCTAGATAATATGTCCATTACTACGCCTTACCAGGGATCGGACAACATCACCATTGGGGACGGTAGTGCTGTAAACATCGCACATTCAGGGGCTAGATTACTTCCAACTCCCTCTCGTAAGCTACACTTATCTCACCTTCTTCATTCTCCCTCCCTCGCTTACAATCTCCTCTCTATCTCTCGTTTAACAAAAGACAACAATCTTTTGATTATCTTTGACTCTAATGGTTTTACTGTTAAGGATCGGACGACTCTCCAGGTAATCCTCCAAGGACCATGCACTGAAGGTCTCTACCCGATCAAGATTGCTTCCTCTCCACCCATCAAGAGGGCTGTAATATCAGTTTTTGCTCCAGGTTCGTCCGGGACGAAGTTGGATCGTCCGGGACGATCGGTACAGGTTGTGCAGAAAATCAGTTTTGGTTGTATGGTTCGTCGGGACGAAAATTGGATCGTCTGGACGAAAATTCTCCCGTGAACCCTTCGCCAGGGACGATATGTGATTTGTCGTCTGGACGGAATTCTTCTCTTCATGGATCGTCTGGTACGAAGCTCGATCGTCCAGGACGATCAGTCTGGATATATATAGAAATGAGATATTTTGAAGAGAGAGAAAAAGCTGAGGAGAGAGAAAAACGAAGGAAAAAGTGGAAAAGCGGATTTTCGGGCGACGCCGAGCTGTTTTCGTCCGAGGAGACTGTTGAGGAAATTGCTGTGCACGAGGTAAGGCACAATCCGACTTTCTAAATTTTCAGAACCGTCGTGTTTGGCGGTATTTTCTGTCCGGATTTCGTTTTCGTTAATGATTTTCGTCCGTATCTTTTGAACGGTTCAGTTTTTGCCGCGTAACTTTTTGTATATCGTTGCCGTGCCGGGTGTGCACGTTTTGACTATATTTTGAAGATTTTCGTCCGGGTATTTTTGATTCGACTGTGTTTTTAGTCGACCGGATTTTTCTGTGAAATTGGAATTTATCTGTGCAGTAGAATAAATGTTCTGAAATGTTGATATCTATATTCTGTGCGAATTCGGTAAATTTTCTTTGCAGGAATTTTTGTGTAAATTCCGTATACTGCCGTTGTGCTGCCCGATTTTTTGAGAAATTTCTGAATTGTCCGTATTTCTTCTGAATTGAAATGCTATGTGTATAAGCTATAAAAAGGGAGTTATAAGGGGCCTGGATCCTATGAGATTCAGTTAGTGAAACGGGAAATCTGAAATGAGCTCAATCTGAAATCTGATATCTGTTCTGTTCCGGATCCGATGAATTCTGTTTTGGTGCTATAAGCACATCTGTTTTGGTGCCGTGAGCACAAAGGGAGACATAAGGGGCCTGAATCCTATGAGATTCAGTCAGTGTCTGGGAAGGGAGGCATAAGGGGCCGGAATCCGTAGAGATTCCGTCAGTGTCAGGGCATTTAGCTATCTGTATCTGTACTATTTTCTGTATCTGTTCTGTTCTGTACGAAATTGTGATTATGACATGATATGATCCGTACGATTCTGATTTCTGTTTCTGACTCTGTTGATTTGTTCTGTTCTGATACGATCTGTACGACTCTGATGTGATTTGATATCTGTCCGTAAGTTTTGATTTCCGATTCTGTTCCGACTTCTGATCTGATTTATGTCTGATAAGTTTGGTTTTGTTTTCTGAGGATTTAGATTGGTGGTTTGTTGCTTTGCTGAGCTGTTGAGCTCACCCTTGCTTTCTGGTGGTTTTCAGGTTCTGGGAAGGGCAAGGAAGTCCAGGATTAGATTTCAGAGTCTGATCAGATTAGGTACTTTTGTACTTTTGATTTTTGTACAGTCATGGCTTTCCTGTTCTGTCTTTCTTTCTGTTGAAAGCCATGTACTGTTCTGTAGATGATTATTTTGAGGAAATGAAAAGATAGATGTTTTGTTCCGCTGCATTTGATGTTTTTTAGTAGCTCTGTTGTTCTGTGTGCTTCGGTTGAGCTAAGAATTTGGAAGATCAGTTCAGTAACCTAATCCAAAGCCAGATCCTGGTTAGCTATTATCCTCCGTCGCGATCCGGCGCGGGCGGGATCCGTCTCGCCTCGGGTCGGGTCGTGACAAGCTTTTTTGGTATCAGAGCACTGGTTTTGGAAACAGGTTGGATTGTAAAACAGAGCTCTAGGAAGTGATCAGTGAGTCTGTCTGGGAGGTAGTTTTGAGTCGTTTGGCTTTTTATTGTGTTATTTTGTGTTGTTTTGTGATAGTTTTCCGAATTTTCTGGATTTTTCTGTATGGATCAGCCAGACCCAGACATGACAGACGGTCAGAGTGACGATCAGGCGGCACCAGTGGGGAGTACAGCCCCAGTGGTCGGTGCTGATACGCTTTCACAGTTTGCTTCACTTGTTGCTCAGATGATGAGCGAGACTCAGAGCAGAGCTTCGACTGTTAGATCTGAGGACATTGATCGACATTTGCAGTTATTTCTGAGGTTGAAACCTCCGAGGTTTGAGGGCGCTGTTGAGCCCAGAGCAGCCGAGGAGTGGCTGAGGAGATTGGAGAAGACTTTTGACGGGATGCAGTGTCCTGCAGACAGGAAAGTTCCGTTAGCTGTTTTTCTGTTGGACGGAGAGGCTGAGCACTGGTGGGATGGCCAGCAAGCAGCCAGATTTCAGGGCAGATTGAACTCTTTGATCACTTGGGAGGAGTTCACTGAAGTATTTCGGGACTGGTTTGTTCCCCCTTCTGCACGACAGCAGATGCAGGAGAATTTTCTGAGACTTGTTCAGGGGAGCAAGACGGTGATGCAGTACGAGGCTGAGTTTACTGCATTAGCCAGGTACGCTCCGCAGCTGGTTAGCACGTCTGCTGAGAGGTGCTACAGATTTCTGAGAGGCTTACGAGACACTTTGAGGCAGCCTCTGATACCGTTCCGGATTACTGATTTCTCTGAGCTTGTGGAGCGAGCTCGTCTGATTGAGAATGACATGACGGTTACTCAGCAGCGGTGGACT
This sequence comes from Dendrobium nobile, assembly GCA_022539455.1. Lineage (NCBI taxonomy): Eukaryota > Viridiplantae > Streptophyta > Magnoliopsida > Asparagales > Orchidaceae > Dendrobium > Dendrobium nobile. The sequence goes on along the minus strand of CM039733.1, from coordinate 14,077,161 downwards.
GCGAGTAGGAAGAGGTTTGGAGGAGAGACATCTGGCAGTGGTTCCTCTGGGAAGAGGAGATTTGTTCCTGGATCTGGATCTGGAGATTCCAGGAAGAGCGGAGGATCGTCTGGTACTGCTACCAGTACGACTAGTTCTGGATCTGTCAGTACGGCACCTGTGTGCCAGAGTTGTGGACGGCGACACCATGGCCAGTGCTACAGGATAGCTGGTCTTTGTTTCAGATGTGGTCAGCCGGGACATAGGATTGCAGAATGTCCGCAGATGGGATTTGATCAGCGTTCTGAGCAGCGATCTGAGGGCTTTGTCAGACCTGTTGGTTCAGCAGCAGGAAGACCGAGGACTGTTCCTCCTCGCCCTGAGGGATTTGCTGGTAGAGGTGGTGGTTCTAGTTCTGCACCACGGAGACCGCCTACGATTCAGAGGGAGCAGAGTAGTTCTGTTGCTTCAGCTCCTGTTCCAGTTCAGCCACGAGTTTACAGTCTGAGTCAGCAGGAGGCTCGAGATGCTCCCGATGTTGTGACAGGTACGGTTTACATTTCTGATCAGCCCTGTCGTGTTTTGTTTGACTCTGGAGCGAGTCATTCTTTTCTGTCCGAGCATTGTTTTGAGATTTTACATTTGGATTCGATGGTTTTACCGGTTTCTTTATCTGTGATTTTACCGGCTGGGAATCCATTGATTGCTCGACAGTTTTGTTTGTGTGAAATCGAGATTTCTGGCAGGAAGTGGAAGTCTAGTTTGATTCGATTGCCGATTTCTTCGTATGATGTGATTCTGGGCATGGATTGGCTGAGTCAGTATGAGGCCCAGATAGACTGTCTGAAGAAGCAAGTGAGTTTGCTTATGGCTGGAGAGAGAGTTGTATTTCAGGGATTACGAGGTGTTCTCTCCAGTCTGGTTTCTGTGTTGGAGGTGAGCAGAATGTGGAAGAAAGGATGCCCAGTATTTTTGGCTTCGGTGCGGGATCTGAACCTGGAGGTTGGTTCTGTTTCTGAGATCCCTGTGGTAAGGGAGTTTGCTGATGTTTTTCCTGAGGAGTTGGTTGGTTTACCTCCGGATAGAGATGTGGAGTTCTCTATCGATGTTTTTCCGGGTACCGCTCCGATATCGAAAGCTCCGTACAGGATGGCACCGAAAGAACTTTCTGAGTTGAAAGTTCAGCTTCAGGAGTTGGTTGACAGAGGTTTTGTACGTCCTAGTGTTTCGCCCTGGGGAGCACCTGTTCTGTTTGTGAAGAAGAAGGACGGTACACTCCGTATGTGTATTGATTACAGAGATTTGAACAAGGTCACGATCAAGAACAAGTACCCTTTGCCTCGGATTGACGACTTGTTTGATCAACTTTCCGGATCTTCGGTATTTTCGAAGATTGATTTGAGATCCGGATACTATCAGGTGAAGGTGAAGGAAACTGATGTGGTGAAGACTGCTTTCAGTACTCGGTACGGGCACTACGAGTTTTTGGTTATGCCTTTTGGGGTAACCAATGCGCCTGCGATTTTCATGGATCTGATGAACCGAGTATTCAGGGAGTATTTGGATCAGTTTGTGATCGTCTTCATTGACGATATTCTGGTATATTCTGCATCTGAGGATGAGCATGCCAGACATTTGAGGATTGTGTTGGAGACTTTGATGAGGCATCAGCTGTATGCCAAGTTCTCTAAGTGTGAATTCTGGCTGAAGAGCATTTCATTTTTGGGGCACGTGGTTAGCGGAGAAGGCATTTCTGTAGATCCCCAGAAGATTCAGGCTGTTGCTGATTGGCCAGGGCCGACTACGGTATTTGAGGTACGTAGTTTCTTGGGCATGGCCGGGTATTATAGGAAGTTTGTGAAAGGATTTTCACAGATTTCGACTCCTCTGACGAGACTGACTCAGAAGTCAGTACCTTTTGTTTGGACACCGGAGTGTGAGACGAGTTTTCAGAGATTGAAGGATTGTCTGACTTCAGCTCCAGTGTTGGCACTTCCGTCAGGTACGGAGGGTTTCCAGGTGTTCAGTGATGCTTCACTGAAAGGATTGGGTTGTGTTCTGATGCAGCATGGTCAGGTAATTGCTTATGCTTCGAGACAGTTAAAGCCACATGAGAAGAATTACCCGACGCATGATCTGGAGTTAGCTGCAGTTGTTTTTGCTTTGAAGATTTGGCGTCATTACCTGTATGGCGTCAGATGTGAGATCTTTACTGATCATAAGAGCCTGAAGTATATTTTTACTCAGAAGGATCTGAATCTGAGACAGAGGAGGTGGCTCGAGTTGATCAAGGACTACGATTTGACTATTCAGTATCAGCCTGGGAAGGCGAATGTGGTAGCGGACGCTCTGAGCAGGAAGTCTTCTGGATTCTCAGGTATTCAGCTTACCTGTGATGACTTTCTGGTTCGTGATTTGGAGAGATTGCAGTTGGAGGTGATTTCCTCCAGTGATTTGGAGTTGGCTCAGATGAGTATTCAACCTTCTTTGGAAGCACGGATTCAAGAAGCCCAGAAGTCAGATTTTGGTTATTCGAAGTTGATTGCACAGATTGGATCTGGTAAGACTCCTGAACTTCGAATTTCTGATTCTGGTGTTATTTTCTGTAAGAACAGGTTGTGGGTACCTGTGTCTGGAGATTTGAGGCGGGAGATTCTGAGTGAATCTCATCATTCTGGCTACACTGTTCATCCAGGCAGTGGTAAGATGTACGCTGACATGAAGCTTTTGTTTTGGTGGCCTGGGATGAAGAAAGATGTGGCAGAGTTTGTGTCGAGATGCGAAGCCTGTCAGTTGGTGAAGGCAGAGCATCAGCGACCAGGTGGGCTGTTGCAGTCGTTGCCTATCCCTGAGTGGAAATGGGAGGAGGTAACGATGGATTTTGCGATGGGTTTTCCTCGATCTAGACAAGGTCATGATGCCATTTGGGTGGTTGTAGATCGATTGACGAAGTCAGCCCATTTTCTTCCGATCAGACAGACGGATTCAGTTGATCGCTTGGCACAGATTTATGTGAAGGAAATAGTCAGATTGCACGGTGTGCCTCGTGTGATCGTATCTGATCGAGATGGACGCTTTACTTCCAGACTTTGGAAAGGCATTCAGCAAGGCTTGGGTACGAAACTGCATTTCAGTACAGCCTTTCATCCTCAGACCGACGGACAGTCTGAGAGGACGATTCAGGTACTGGAAGATCTGTTGAGGCTTTGTGTTCTGGACTTTAGCGGAAGTTGGGAGGATCATATTCCGCTGATTGAGTTTGCTTATAACAACAGTTTTCAGTCCAGTATCGGTATGGCACCGTACGAGGCTTTGTATGGCAGGAAGTGCCGTACTCCTTTGACTCTGACGGAGGTCGGAGATAGACAGGCTTTGGGGGCCACTTTTGCTGATGAAACTGCTCAGAAGATCAATTTGATAAGAGAAAGATTGAAAGCCGCTCAAGATCGTCAGCAGAAGTATTACAATCAGAAGCACAGATTTGTTGAGTTTCAGGTTGGTGACTTTGTGTATGTCAAAGTCAGCCCGATGAAAGGTGTGAGCAGATTTGGTCAGGTAAGCAAGCTTAGTCCAAGGTATGTTGGACCATTTGAGATTTTGGAAAGAATTGGAAAATCTGCTTATCGCCTATTGCTTTCTGATTCTATGCCGGATGTGCATAATGTGTTTCATGTATCCACTCTGAGGAAGTGGGTTTCAGACTCTGGGAAGAAGTTGTCAGCTGATGAGGTTGAGATTCAGGAGAATCTGGTGTACAAGGAAGAGCCAGAACTTATTTTGGCATACGACGTCCGAAAGTTAAAAAATAAAGAGATTCCGATGGTTAAAGTCCAGTGGAAGCACCGGACTGCACGGGAAGCAACTTGGGAGAAGGAGTCTGATATGAGACGGTCGTACCCGTACTTGTTTTGACTGAGTTTGGACTGGATAATGTCGAGGACGACATTTTTTTTTAAGTTGGGGAGATTGTAATATCAGTTTTTGCTCCAGGTTCGTCCGGGACGAAGTTGGATCGTCCGGGACGATCGGTACAGGTTGTGCAGAAAATCAGTTTTGGTTGTATGGTTCGTCGGGACGAAAATTGGATCGTCTGGACGAAAATTCTCCCGTGAACCCTTCGCCAGGGACGATATGTGATTTGTCGTCTGGACGGAATTCTTCTCTTCATGGATCGTCTGGTACGAAGCTCGATCGTCCAGGACGATCAGTCTGGATATATATAGAAATGAGATATTTTGAAGAGAGAGAAAAAGCTGAGGAGAGAGAAAAACGAAGGAAAAAGTGGAAAAGCGGATTTTCGGGCGACGCCGAGCTGTTTTCGTCCGAGGAGACTGTTGAGGAAATTGCTGTGCACGAGGTAAGGCACAATCCGACTTTCTAAATTTTCAGAACCGTCGTGTTTGGCGGTATTTTCTGTCCGGATTTCGTTTTCGTTAATGATTTTCGTCCGTATCTTTTGAACGGTTCAGTTTTTGCCGCGTAACTTTTTGTATATCGTTGCCGTGCCGGGTGTGCACGTTTTGACTATATTTTGAAGATTTTCGTCCGGGTATTTTTGATTCGACTGTGTTTTTAGTCGACCGGATTTTTCTGTGAAATTGGAATTTATCTGTGCAGTAGAATAAATGTTCTGAAATGTTGATATCTATATTCTGTGCGAATTCGGTAAATTTTCTTTGCAGGAATTTTTGTGTAAATTCCGTATACTGCCGTTGTGCTGCCCGATTTTTTGAGAAATTTCTGAATTGTCCGTATTTCTTCTGAATTGAAATGCTATGTGTATAAGCTATAAAAAGGGAGTTATAAGGGGCCTGGATCCTATGAGATTCAGTTAGTGAAACGGGAAATCTGAAATGAGCTCAATCTGAAATCTGATATCTGTTCTGTTCCGGATCCGATGAATTCTGTTTTGGTGCTATAAGCACATCTGTTTTGGTGCCGTGAGCACAAAGGGAGACATAAGGGGCCTGAATCCTATGAGATTCAGTCAGTGTCTGGGAAGGGAGGCATAAGGGGCCGGAATCCGTAGAGATTCCGTCAGTGTCAGGGCATTTAGCTATCTGTATCTGTACTATTTTCTGTATCTGTTCTGTTCTGTACGAAATTGTGATTATGACATGATATGATCCGTACGATTCTGATTTCTGTTTCTGACTCTGTTGATTTGTTCTGTTCTGATACGATCTGTACGACTCTGATGTGATTTGATATCTGTCCGTAAGTTTTGATTTCCGATTCTGTTCCGACTTCTGATCTGATTTATGTCTGATAAGTTTGGTTTTGTTTTCTGAGGATTTAGATTGGTGGTTTGTTGCTTTGCTGAGCTGTTGAGCTCACCCTTGCTTTCTGGTGGTTTTCAGGTTCTGGGAAGGGCAAGGAAGTCCAGGATTAGATTTCAGAGTCTGATCAGATTAGGTACTTTTGTACTTTTGATTTTTGTACAGTCATGGCTTTCCTGTTCTGTCTTTCTTTCTGTTGAAAGCCATGTACTGTTCTGTAGATGATTATTTTGAGGAAATGAAAAGATAGATGTTTTGTTCCGCTGCATTTGATGTTTTTTAGTAGCTCTGTTGTTCTGTGTGCTTCGGTTGAGCTAAGAATTTGGAAGATCAGTTCAGTAACCTAATCCAAAGCCAGATCCTGGTTAGCTATTATCCTCCGTCGCGATCCGGCGCGGGCGGGATCCGTCTCGTCTCGGGTCGGGTCGTGACAAGGGCGCTGGCTGCTAGTACCACAACTGCTGATACTTGGCATCAAAGATTAGGCCATCCGCATAAAAGCACATTAGATTTAATTTCCAGTTGTAATAAGCATCTCAAAATTGCAAAACAGTCTTTCTGTCAATCTTGTAAAGAATCTAAATGCCATAAACTGTCATTTGATTCGTCTAATAATCGTCAACAGACGCCGCTTGACCTAATCCACTCTGATGTTTGGGGTCCGGCTCCAACTGTATCTAATCAAGAATACAACTATTATGTCATCTTTGTCGACGATTATACCAGATTTACTTGGCTTTTTCCTTTAAGACGGAAATCTGATGTTTTTTGTACTTTTGTTGATTTTAAAGCTCAAGTTGAAAACTATCTTTCTCGTAAAATCAAATCTCTGAGAACAGATGGCGGTACCGAATATGTTAATCACGAATTTGCTAAGTTTCTGTGTAAGCACGGCGTAACGCATCAACGTTCCTGCCCGTATACCCCGGAACAGAATGGCGTCGCAGAGAGGAAACATAGGCATATCATTGAGACCACGAGGACCCTTCTCCGAACATCTTCCGTCTCGTATACTTACTTGCCAGATGCGGTATTAACATCTACCTACCTTATCAATAAAATGCCTTCTCCTATCACCAATAACATCTCCCCGTTTGAGCTTATTTATGGCTCGAAACCTGACTATAGTAACCTCAGAGTCTTTGGTTGTCAGTGCTTTCCGCTCGCTCCGCCTACCGCTCGCCACAAACTACAACCGCGATCGAAATCCTGTGTGTTCTTAGGATACTCGGAACATCACAAAGGATTCAAATGCCTAAATCTCTCCACAAGCAAAATCATTATCTCAAGACACACTTCGTTCAATGAACAATTCTTCCCGTTCTCGGCCATAGCCTCCACTCCCAATCCGCCTCCAAGTAACACTTCTCCTCACCTTCTTGTGCCTGCCTCAACTGTGGTCTATCCTGCTATCTCCACTCAAACCGTTGAGCCTAGTTGTATTCCGGAACGCCATAATCAACCTCTCATCACCAACTCGATTACAGATAATCAAACCATGCCTTCTAACGTCCCGATGCAATCTACTACCCACAATCCTGATGCTCCTCCACCCAAGCAGCTACATCCCATGACAACCCGCAACAGAACCGGATCTCTCAAAACTATGAAACCCTTAAATCTTATCCATCACACCAATTCGCCGATTTCTGTAGACCCCACGTCCTATACTGAAGCCGTCAAGAACTTTGAATGGCGCCAAGCCATGTCCGCTGAATTTTTGGCTCTTCAAAAGCAATCAACCTGGAGTTTAGTCCCACCACCCGACAATGCATCTATACTTGGCTGCAGATGAACTTACATAACCAAATTTCATGCAGACAGAACGGTTGCAAAGTATAAGGCGCGACTGGTTGCTCAAGGCAACAATCATGAATACGGCATTGATTATACGGAAACATTTAGTCCGGTCATTAAATTACCTACCATTCGTATATTGTTATCTATTGCTTTATATTATGATTGGCAGGTTCACCAACTGGATGTGGCGAACGCGTTCTTACATGGGACTTTAACCGAAACCGTATACATGAGTCAACCAAGGGGCTTCGAAGATAGCCTACTCCCCAATCATGTGTGTAAACTTCACAAAGCTCTTTACGGACTAAAACAAGCCCCATGACAGTGGTACAACACGTTTACATCATTCCTTGAGACCATCGGCTTCATTCACAGTCAATCCGATCCTTCGCTACTCATCTATACCAAAGATAAGGTCCGCATCTTCTTACTTATATATGTAGACGATATCTTGATAACAGGTAATGATCCAACCATTGTTCAAGATATTCTTCTCAAGCTTGGACATGCTTTTAGCCTGAAACACTTAGGAAATGCCAATGAATTTCTTGGCATTCGTATTCAAAGACTTCAAGATTCCTATTTTCTATCATAAAGGAAATATGTCTATCAGCTACTTCAGCTAGCCAATCTAACCGACTGCAAGCCGCTCGCAAATCCAACATGTACGAAACTTCCGACGGTGTTCAATACAGAGCAGTCTCTCTCGGATCCCACACTCTACCGTCGCCTAACCGGCTCTCTTCAGTACTTGACTCTAACAAGACCCGACATTGCATTCAGTGTTAATCTACTGTCACAACATATGCAAAATCGGCTTCCTCAACATGTCTATCAGCTCAAACATTTGCTCCGGTACATCAAAGGTACGTTGGATTTCGGTATACCAATTACCAAAACTAATTTAGTTCTTAAATCTTTTTCAGACGCTGATTGGTCCGGAGATCCTGTCACCAAAAAATCAACCTCAGGCTATTGTTCCTTTCTTGGCGATACTATCATCTCGTGGACGGTCAAGAAACAACATACAGTAGCACGCTCATCCACTGAATCTGAATACCGGGCTTTTGCAGCACTCACAACCGACATAATTTTGCTCAGAAAACTTCTTCAAGACTTCGGTGTTCCTCGATCAAGACTATCTGACCGAAATGTACTGCGACAACACCTCTGTCATTGCTTTGGCTCACAATCCCGTGTTCCACGCTCGCACCAAGCATGTGGACATTGACCAAAAATTTATTCGGGATCAAATTCAGAAGCACAACATCTCTCTTCTTCCTATAAGCACTGTCGATCAAACAGCAGACATTTTAACAAAATCTTTATCAACACCAAGGTTTCATATGCTTCGTCTCAAACTGACGGTCATCAAAGACCCATCAGTTTGAAGGGGCGTATTAGAGGTCTATGTTATTAAACAGACCATCATTCCTATATTTATAAATGCTGATGTGTAAATCAACCATTGGTTGAGTAGGTTAGCCGTACATCTCTTTCTCTATATAAACAAATGTATTACTTCTTTAGAAGGTAATGAAGAATAAAAACTTCTGAGGTTCTTCTTTTATCTTTCGTGTTCTTTCAAGAACCGATTCTCTGTCTTCTTCTTCATTGCTCTTTCTTCAATCTCACATGCTCTTTTTCTTCAGTCTGCTACTGAAGATTATAATCTTTTGCTTTTCAAGTGCAGTTTATCCCTTCACATTATCCAATCTTTTATAGAAATTAATATTATGATATATTCTTTTTTTTGGAGAATATTATGATATATTCCTCATGATCTAATAATACAGTGGATGGTCTTTCGGATTGTTCTAGAAAGCTTTTTCCATGAGCGCAAATAGATTTCTTCACCATGCCACAAGCAAATCCAACTTGCAAAAAAGTTACTGATAAGACAGAAATGAACAGAAACTTCAGTTTTCAAGCGTTCAACACTCCGAGTTTTTCATTGGTAAATTCTGCAAGGTGGAATTCAAGGTGCTCCACTCAAAGCAAGTGGACGATAGAGAGATTTCAGCCCTTAGTTTCCTTTCGATGCACAAAGGAGCAAAAAGTAGAGGAATCATCCTTTCTTTAACTTGACCATTCCCTCTACCTCATCTCCTTCTGTGTTGATTCGCAGGACTTTCCCTCCACAAACCCCCAACCCCCAACCATCAGTTCCTATCAAGTATTCTCATATAAAAAATTTAAAGATTCCACTACAAAGTACTTTTGTCTATTTGAAACCAATGCATTAATTATTCTGTACGGATGCCAAATGTCATCTAGTGATTAACAAGAATGCGCTACGTCGCCCCCTAATCGGTATTGCGGCTCGGTACCGATCCACGGTACCCGGCTCGGTAATGCTAACGTCGCACATTCTATTTGGTCTTCAGACAATAAAATGCGCTCATCCTCAAAGAATAATTTCTCCAAATAAATAGTCATGTATCCACCAAAGGCTAAGATGACTTGCTGCATCTCATTATAGCTGAAATGTGAGTGCGCAATGTGGACTAGAACGGTAACTTGTAGGAAACATCCGGTAGCATTACTGATTAATTGCTCAGCTCATCAGAAAAGAAAAAGTGGATTTGTTCTACTTTATGGATTTATGTGCGAATCAAATGGATAAGTAAGGATATAAGATATCTAATTTGTCTTTATGACTTAGAGAACTTCGAGGAATACGATGGAACTTTAATCTTAACATTTTTTTTTATATTCTGCCACTAATTCGAATGTTTTTTGGAAAGATCTTCGGCCTCAAAGCTGGTTGTTTATCTATTAAATTTTTGGGCATTTATTATATTGTCCACCTCTTTTTATAAGATTAATAGTTGTACTACACTATTACTGCTTGGATGCAAGTTGGAGATGGAAGTTTCCTTCTTTTGCTGAGAGACTGTAACTTATTAAGGCCATTTTATGTAATTATCACTCTTATTAGTTTAGGTTCACTTTTTTTTTCTTTTTGTTAAGATTTATTGTTAGATATTTTTTTTTTTCCTTTTTTGCTTCTGCTTGGATGCATGTTGGAGATGGAAGTTTCTTTCTTTTACTGAAAATTTTCAATTGACATTTGCATCAAGATTCGTGTCTAATCAAAGCGATTTTCGGTGACGCATCAAACAAGATAAAATCATTCTATTTAATAATAAATAAATAACTAATTTATATCTTATCTATGTAGGTTTGAATAACTACTAATGCGTCAAAGACGGCGGAATAAAATTCTATTAATATTGAATTCTTAATAAACATAAATTATTTTTATTTTTTTTAGATTTTATTTGGGATAACTTTCTTATTAACTTTTAAAACAAATTTTTAGCTCAAAAATTTATCAAACTAAAAACTTATTTTAAAAATAATTAAAAAAACTGTCTCAAATAAAATCATAATATCAACTTAAATTTTTTTTTATAATATCAACTTACTTGAGCTTTCTTGGAAGATGAATCCTAACACACTTTTCATTAAAGGTGTAATTACTTTATGATCATTTTGTAAAGGAAAGCAAACTCCAATTTCCCGCATTGGCTTCATTTGGTCTCTGTATAATAATATAATATGTTTTACATCCACCAATAGCAAGAGGATCACAACCTAATAAGAGTAGTTGGTTTCTGTAGCAGCACTGATATTTTTTGAAATAATTATATCAATTAAAATAAATTCATGTATTCATTTGATACGTCGTCAAAACATTATCTTGATCGGGCACAAATCTCGGCGCAAAATCAAGTTGGAAACTTCCAAAATTAAAATCGGAACCATCCAAACTCCGATTTCAGCAAACTTATAGTCGAACTAAGCGTCTCGGAAATACGAACCCAACGACACCAAATTAGACTAAATCCGAGCCTAAATGGGTCCAAATCAAGGGTCTGAAGCATTGTTGGAGAGTTTGAACCACAATTTGGGTTAGCAAACGGTTTCCAAACATGACGTGCTTATAATCGAATCGAGCGACTCGATGAGACGAATCCAACGAGCCCAAGATCGCTGAATTCCGACATCCTTAAGGCCTTCAAATGTTTAATGAACGATCCATGATCAAGGGATTCAACATCAGTCATCCACCCAACCACTCCCCATTTACCCTTGATCTCTCACCTATTTATGGGCCATGCCACTCTAGAAATCTATAAATAAACCCCTCATTTATCTTGAGGGGGGACCGAAGCAAGAAGAGAAGCAAGAAGAGAAGAATGAAGAAGAGAAGGAAGAAGCTCCTCCTCGACCACCGCCGGGCTTCCGCCGGACAACCACTAGAGGCCCTCACCTCCGTCGGACCACCGCCTGATGTTGTTGCTCCACCGGATCACCACTTGAGGCCCTCACCTTCGCCGGACCACCGCCTGATGCCATTGCTCCACCGGACCACCACTTGACGCCGTTGCTTTGCCGGACCACCTCTTGATGCCCTCGCCTTCTCCGGAGCACCACTTGAAGCTCCAAGCTCCGTCGGGCCACAACTTCAGGCCCTCACCTCCGCTGGACCACCGCCTGACATTGTTGCTCCGCCGGACCACCACATGAAACTCTGAGCTCCGCCGGGCCACCACTTCAGGTCCTCACCTCCGCCGGACCACCACCTGAGGCCCGAGCTTCTACCAGACCACCACTCGAGGCCCAGACTTCTGCTGGGCCACCATCTGACGCCTAGAGTTCTACCAGAGTACCATCATACTACTACGATCTTTCTGACCCCAGTCTCCTGCTAACTACGATCTTTCAAACCCCTGTCTCATGCCGACTATAACTCTTCCAACCAAACAAACATTTCTATGTTGATTATTGTAACTCCCATTATGTAATGTGCTCTATATGATATATATTTGCACCATCAAGCCAAGGCATACACCATAAGGAAGAGCCTGATTGTAATCGACTGCAAATACTAGTGTATTCATTCAAACTGGGTTAGGACCCATGGTTCTTCCCCCTTTTTAGGGGTTTCCACGCAAAAACTCTGGTGTCTCTTATGAATGATATACCCTCTCACTTATCTGATTGTGTGCTGGATCTTCGTACAACGCTAAGAAGTTAAACTATATATTTCTCTACCACCGCGAATACTCCAAGACGCAATAGTTTGGCACCATCTATGGGAACGTGGCTCCCGACTTGGGGGCAATTTTTGCTCCAACCTCAAAAGGTCGTTCATGTCAACTTCCTGACTTCAGCCATTGCTTCATCAATTTCATGGGATTTAGATCCGGATTGGGGGCGACTTTGACTCCAACTATGGTTAAGAAGATCCCCCCCCCCCCCAAATACTTCAAACATGAAGATGATGTTTCATGAAAATCCCTGCAAATGCAAGGATAGTTCCAATAAATTATAAGCTTCATATGGTCCCCTTCTGGACTTCTACTCCTTGGGCAAGATTAATTTTGATCTCGACCTCAAAAAGGCAGCAACGGTCTAAAGATAGACCATTCTTTACCTTTGATTTGGGATACATGCGGCGTTCGCCCCCTCCCAATCAAGGCAAAATCAATCCCGGAGGGATTCGATTCGACCTCTTCCACACAGGTTAACGTCATCGAGCAAGGCTCTGACATACAACCACGGATAGGTCTTACATCCATGATGGATTCTCTCGACCTATTCCATACAGGTTAACGTTATCGAGCAAGGCTCTGACATACAACCTCAGATAGGCCTTACATCCTTGGTGGATTCTCTCGACCTCTTCCATACATGTTCATTGGAGTTAGCGCTTGATACAGAAATTAGAAGGAACCGACAGTAAATGAGATAATGCTGATGATGTATGTAGTAAAATACATTTATTTAATTATATTGAATAAACTTGAGATCCTCCAATAGCTGAACCTCAAAGTGCATAGCATTTTCTGGATTATGAAGGTGAATTTTTGCTTGCATATTTCTTTTGAAGTCGGTCGATTATCGACGCGACAAAATATTCCTGTCTAAAATGAAATTGATGATGCGAAAAAAAAGCTTTTTGATGCCTTTCATGGAAGAAATATAAGAAAAAAATATTAAAATAGTAAGAAAACTAATCAAGATATATAAGATACTATTAACTTTATGGCATTAAATAGTTTATAATTTTTATATAAATGGTTTATATTTTGTATTAAGTATTGTACAAAAGTGAAACGGGTATATCAATGAAAAGGTAAGAGTAGCCCTCTAGTGGTAAATAAGATTAGACACCCGTCTTAGATGATTTGATTATATAAAATGTCAGTCTTTCAATGATCCAGGTTGGAGAATAAATGTATTAAATTTGACTTATATTTAAAAATTAAAGATAGACCTAAAAAGTCTTGATTATATAGTATTAAAAATAACTTTTTTATTAGATGTAAATGAGAATTTGATTTTTAATAGAACACTCTACAGAAAAATGATTCATATAACGAACCCCATGTTGTCGGATAAAGCCATAAAAGCTTGTTGTTATTGTATTTCTGATAATAATAATATTATTATTTTACAAGCCTGAAGTAAAGATGAATAAGGAACTCATGGCATTTTTTTTAATAATTCATATCTCATTAATCTTGCACAATGTATAATGTGTTTGAGTTTCCTACTAATAAAGCCCTTCTCCTCCAATAAATTTATGTAAAATTTGATTAGTATTTTGATCAATTAATTGAAATCAACTAGAACTTTTTTTAATCACGCTTAATGCAAGGATATCAGGTTATAAGTTTTTTGTTAGTTTATTAAAGTCTAGAATTAGTTGAGTTTGCTCAAAATTAATGAACTATTTCAAAGACTAATTTTAATTCCCCGATTCTATTTATCACCCACCAAATGCTTCACTTGATAAAGTTTCCAAACCACTAACTCCTCCAGTCCTCCTAGCAATTACCTTATTTAGGTTTCATTTGGGACAGCTTTCTTTCTGTTTTTTAAAATAACTTTTTAGTATAAAATTTTTTTTAATTATAATTTTAAAACTAAAAAGCTGCTTTAGAAAGAAATAAGAAAAATGTCCCAAATGAAGTCTTAATTAGTCAAAGAGATTATGATTGTGAGACTATAAAATTCTTACATGAAAAAACTTTTATATCGAATGGGTTTTTGAATAAGATAGTGAAGTATTTATGTTTGAGTTTTGTGTTATATGGATTAATATTAGAGGGATTTTCATCTTGTCTTTGCTTGAGCACTTTTACAATTCTCAGTTGAACATGATGAGAGATACATTTTAACAAATATTAAACTGAGACTTAGTTTCTTTAGTGTGAAATTGAGCAATAAAATATTCATTGAATACAAATTTCAATATCCAACCACCGACTACTATTTAATCACCTCATTTAATTATCCAAAGAATTAATATTTATTGCTATAGAAGACTTAGATGTAAAAGGATTTTCTTCATAGTGTAAGAATGAAAGAATGAGATATTGCTATTATTTAGGTGGTGATTTAGTGATTTACCCTATGTAATGGATGAGTAAGTCCCTTTTGAGTGATTAATTATCCTAACATTAAAGGCAATAGAGTTTAATCTCCTAATCTTAGAAAATGGAATTATCACTTATCTCATATTTTTTATCACAAAAAATTAAATTGCTCTTTTTCTATCTCTAAAGTTTTTTTTTTAACTCTGCTTTAGTTAATTTAAGAGTGAGTTTCGTTTATGTCTCGACTTGAACATTTTCATTGAAATCAACCGACTACAATGCCAATGATGTTTCTCCAAATGTGATTTTGTTGAAGGCCACAAGATGAAAGACTATAAGATTCATCAATTTTATTAAATGTTTCACTAGATGTATTGACTGTGTCAGGTCCTTTTGAGTTATTATTATTCTAATAATATGAATAATTTGATCATTATTATAGGTTGAGAGTCTCTTCTTCCTCATTACTTTTCTCCATTATTAAGGAGAATTTTCCTCCATCAACATTTAATTGTGTGTGTGTGTGTTTTTTTTCCGATTAAAGCAATTGATATTAGTGTGGGTTTCAGCTCAAGAATTTTCATTTACATCACTCGACTATGATTGATATGGTAGTGATCAATAAATGGGAGAGTACTAAAATAATTATTGGATATTAATTGTTTTTCCCAATTACCACATATTATCTTTTTCAATCACTTTAATTTATCATATTTCCTAGCCACAATCATAACCACATGCATTTAGTCATATAGTTGATAATTAAAAATTTAAAAATCCTAATAAAGAATGAATTTATGAAAAACAAAATGATGATAGAATGAGAGTTTGGCTTATTTAAGTGAATTTTTTAATCAAATGCAATGGATGAGTGAGTCTCATTTGGGTGCTTGATTCAACAAATACTATGGATGAGCAAATCTTCATAATTTTGGTTGAATATGTCCTTTACTTGGGCTTTATTTGCGACAATTTTTTTAATTAATTTCTAAAGCAGATTTTTAATTAAAATTTTCTTAAAAGCATCGAAAAAATAGTAAATGATGCTTTAGCTTTCATTTGGGATAATTTTTTTACTTCTTTCTAAATCAGCTTTCTTATACAAAATTTTTTTAAAAAAGAAATTTTTGTATTAAAAATTTATTTTAAATAGCAGTAAGGAAGCTGTTTCAAATGAAGGCTTAATATAACTTTCTTTTATAGTAATGTACTTTATCTTGCCTTCGACTCTTGATTTTACCTTTTTTAAAGGGCTACATAAAATCAGTGTTCGAATGTGTTTTATCATATTGAAGCTTGAACATTTTCCTAGCCGCATGAATAAACTATGAAAACATAGACGCTTAATGACATATCACTTGTTAGGTTTACAAGCACTCATGATGTCTTGGTGGCAAGGAAACAAGATTTTATTATTAAATGTGGAATTAAAGCTTTTAATAATGAATGACTAACAAATTGTTCGGAGATTCCAACAATCTGTTCTTTTTTCTTTTAAATTTCTATTTTGTGAGTTTTACTCATGAATACCTAACAAATGTATATGCACAATTTAGATTTCGTTCGAAATTATTTTCTTATTGCTTCTTAAAACAGTTTTTTTTAGTAAAAAAGGTCGTCTCAAAAGAAATTTTAATAAAATAAAAAAAAGGTGTCCACTAGCCAAAATTTTGAGATGAATGGCTCCATCAACAAACTTGTTCTTCAAAAATTGTTCAATTTGACTCGAAATTTTATTGATTTAAGATTTTTAATTTGATCACGACCAGAAATTTAGATTTTTTTTCGAGCTGAGTTCGGGCCGTATTGTCGAGTCAAGTTTTTTTTTTTGAAACCCCTACTTTCAATTGCTACTAAATTTGATCCATTTTTAACATTGTGAAAATTTTTGCACATAATTTTTACATTTGAATAAAAATAAGATAAAAAGAAGATAATATAATTTTAAATATTTTAATATTTTTTTGTCAATGTATTCGTTCCGTATTGTTTATCACCGATTAAACTAAGAATTTAAATTCATTTGTTATAAACAATAAGTATTGATACGAAATCAAATCAAATGATAATTTAATGGTTGCTAAAAATTAGTAGATTGGAACTTCGTTTGAAATAGCTTTTGGTCTTTTTTTTTATATAAGTGATTTAAAATTAAAGTAGTTTTAGTTAAATTACTTATTCAGTTAATTAATTTAATTAAAGTATTTATTTTTTATGATTTATTATTATTTCTTTAATTCATAAATTTTGTGCTTATCTTATCTTATCTTATTTCTTGCTTATTATTTGAGTTATTTTTTTATTTCTAACTTAACTTATTATTCACCAACGCAAAGTGGGTTTTGAGAAAGAGAGAAAATGCAAAATGGGCAGCGGTTGTGCTGCTTGCGGTTCGTGTGTGAGGGGAGCAATTATTACGTCCGGTCAAAACCGAACGCATCTGAATGTATACCGAGCAATACTGAGTTTCAGGTGACGTGGCGTGTGGGTCAATACCTATGAACGTATTCGGTGACTGGACGTAATAATTGCTCGTGTGAGGGAGGGCTTTTTCCAAGAAGACCAAGGGCTTAGTGGTGCTTGGCTTCTTGTGTGTTGTAAAGATTGTTCATATGTTTTGTTCCTATCATGTTTGTTCTTTTTTTCCGAGAAAGACAATTGTAAGAGATTGTCAGTTGGAAGCTTGATTTGTGCCTTAATGACTTGTTCTTTTGTAAAGTTTAGCTATATGCTGGATATCCAAGTATATCCCTCCTATTTAGTCAAGGATGATTGGTGCGTTGTGTTTGTTGCTCTAGGTTTGGGTGTTTTATTCTCTGATTTACCCGATTTTTTGCATCTTCTTCTCTCTGTTAGATAATTTCTTGTTATGTTTGTTGTAATATATATATTTCTGTCTATGTGAAGGCTGCTGTTAGAAAGCTATTAAATCAATTTCATGTATCATTTTCTCTTCACATATTTGAATAAAATGAAAATGAACGGCGTAGCCCCGTAGATGTAGATATCAAAAGAACATGAACCACATAAATTCTTTATGTTCTTGTTTTTTTTTCATTTCTTCACAAATGCTATATGAAATCAGTTCATTCATGTTTATTATAATCAGTAAACATTAGCTTATTGTTATGCCTTCAAATTTAAATTTTGTAAGAGTACAATGTGCAATTAATCTTTAAACTACAATCAATATATTTAAATATATCAGGTTAGGTACGTGGTTGAACCATATCTTCCACGCAAAACATTTTCGATGATTTCATCATTTTATTGGGCTTGAATGCTATTGTAGAAAGTAGTAAGAAAATTGTCGTGAATGGAGCATGAGTGAAAGTTTTAAAAATCACTTGTTTATATTCAAAATAAAAAATGTAAAGAAAATTAGATAATAATTTACTAAATAAAAAATAAAACTTATTATAAAAAATAAACTTTATAAAAATTAAAAATTATTTTTTGCATTGCATTAAAAAAAAATTTAACATTTCATAAACCCGCTATAAATTAAATAATGTGAATTTTATTAAGCCAAAAAAATTATTCATTACATATCTCAAATAATATTTATAATTAGCCATCTGATTTAAATAGTCTTCTTTCTCTGTCTACCTCCTGGAATGGGAACTTTTATTTGGTCCGGTGCAAGGACCTAGAGGAAGGTTCGGTTTTGCCTAAAAAAGTGCAAATACCGAGTTTTTTGAAAAAATACCGAGTTTTTCAAAAAACTCGGTATTTGCACTTTTTGACCTATTTTTGCCTAAAACCGAACCTTCCTGTACATCCAGTGAAAGGACCTAATAATTGCTCCTGGAATGGACGGTCCATAGCCTAGGCAATTGGGTTGTGCTCACACTCTCTTGGTAATTTTGCAAGGAGCCTTTTTTTTTTTTTGCTTCCTGAGTCCGGCTATCCTTTGGGCCTTCTAATCCTGTTCTTTTTTCATTTTATTAGTCTTTGTATGGTTGGTTTGCAACCTTTAATTTCTCTTTGATGTTAAATAATTTGGAAGGGAAAATTATCTGTGCCAAATTTGATATATGGATAGCTTTTGACTCCGTTTCTAGAGAGTTTATACTGGGCAGAATGCTCCAAAAAGGCTTCCCTCCTCTCTTAATTGGCTGGATTAAGGCATGCATCAATGATGTATATTTCTATATTTGTGTTAAAAGATCTCTTGAAAGGTTCTCCTCTCATACACTGGTCTCTAGCAAGGGTGCCCTCTTAGCCCTTGCCTTTTTTTATCATCATGGATGTCATTTCTTATCTCATTGATATTATCACACATAATCTAAGGTATATATGATGGTATCACCTTAGGTGAACTCCAGCTCTCTCACTTGTTTTATGCATATGATCTTTTAGTTTTTGGCAAGGCTACTATCCCTAACTGTAATTCTCTTATGAGTATTCTCTCCACCTTTGTGCTAACTTCAATGGCCTTCATGTAAATTATAATAAAAGCTTCCTCAGTATACAACCTAATTACCCTCTTACTGGCCACATTTGTGATGCTCTCAGAATCTAAACTTTCACATCCACTTTCATTTACCTGGGACTCCCCATCTCTTCTAGAAGGGTTCAAGTTTATAACTTTTCTTCTTTAGTGTAGGAAATTACTAACCATTTTAGTAGCTGGAAGGATAGATTTCTTTCTTTTGCAGGTAGGTTGCAGTTCTTAAAATTCACAATATGGAATACCATTGCTTACTGGATCATAGGCTCCATAATACCTAAGTTTGTTATCAAGTATATTGGAAAAATATGTTATAAATTTTAATTTTTTTAGTGGTACTCAAAACAGAAAACTGCATCTCATTTCTTAGAAGAGTTCTTGTAAGCCTAAGTCAATGGGAGAAATTGACATTCCTTCCTTCCAAGATCTTAGGTTTTCCTTTAATTGCTCTCTATTCAATAGATGTTATAAATCACATTACCCCCTATCACAATGGCTTTTTATAAGATATATATAATTGGGGAAACCCCTCCTTCCTAGTTCCTCCCCCTATGGAAGAGTCTATGTACCACTACTGACATGGTTAAGCACAATTTCAATTTTACTATTCAGGTCGATGATCGTATTTCATTTTTCTAAGATATGTGGTGATATGGTTGCATAATTTATGATATTATAAGGGAACCCGCCTATCTAGCTTAATTTTTTGACAATGCTTCTCTTAGCTAAATCATTGCTGATCAGTCATGGACCCTTCTTGGTCCCTTAAATTGAGATAGTCAAAACCTTAAAGCAACTATTCCTATACATGACATCTTTTCCAGAGGTCTTCTCGAGGAAAACTCTGCACGGGACACTTTTACTCGCTATTATTTGGAATTTTTCAAACATGAGGCTTAATGTGGTTGGGGTGATCTTATTTGGCATAAGTCTTATTCTTAGAGGTACTCTTGTTATACTTGGTTAGCTATTTGTAGAGGGTTAAAAACTATAGATACGTTTATTAGGAGTTTAACTACCCAAAATCTTAAAAATCAAGATATTATCTGCTTTGGCCTAAGGGTCTCACAATTTTGTCCTGTTAGTGTAACTTCCTTGGAAGCCACTAATCCCAAGATTTGTTCAGGAAAGATATGCTTAAATATAGAGTTTCTTAATGAAATTTCAACCATTATACCAAAAGGTACCTTGATGTTTAAGAGCTTAGTTTTTTTTTTTTATTTATGGGGTTTCACAAGGAGAAACATATAAGTTGATTGCATTTGCTCTCTTTGCACTCTTCTCATATATGAATCTCACATCTCTTCTTTGGTTGCGACTTCATTTTCTCTATCCTTTCTTGCAAACCTAAAGATGTGGGAGGTCTTGGGTTACCATCCTTGCAATCTATTCAATTCAGCTTTAACTGCTTTCTGATTGAGAGAATTTACAATTTTCATAGCCCTCTTTCTTTGTGGCTGTTCAACATATATGTATCTCCTTGGAAGGAACAAGTTTCTAAGGCTTCCAAATTTTGGAAATGTATTTGTAGGGATGCCAAACTAGCCAAAGATAACTTTCATTTTAAGGTTTCTCCTAACTCCTATTTATCACTCTACTGGGATCACTGGTTTAATGACAAACTTTTAAATGAAGTTTTGGAGTTCCACCCCATTATCAGCCTTTTCCCTTCTAATGCTAAAGTCTATGTTATTCTCAATGAAGATGGGTGGCAACTGCCTGCTTCTTTGCCTGACTCTGTTGCCCGTGTCGTGTCTGTTTTGTCTGTTGATTCGGAATCTAATACCTCCCTGTTTTGGGGAAAAGGGAATAACAACAACCATAGAGCTTATCTGGAATTTTATTTTAAGGATGAAGCTAAAGTTAATTGGTATCATTTTGTTTGGCATAAAAGGTATGCTCTTAGATTCTCTACTTTCTATTGGATGGTTTTAAATGGTGGTATTAAGACTGCTGATGTTCTTATAGCTAAGGGTATTATTGTGGATGCATTATGCCCTTTATGTCATAGCACAAATGAATATGTTACCCATTTGTTTTTTGAATGTGATTATTCTTTCACTGTCATATCTAAACTTATGAGCAATTTGGGGTCTCTGCTTCTAAGGCCAAATATATTAAAAAATGTTGAGTTTACTGATGTGATGTATCATAAGAACAAGAAATTTTACTACCTCATTGTTTGATGCTCGACATACCATATTTGGAGAGAACGGAATGATAGGAGGTTTGGCAAGCTTTTTGTGTCTTCTACTACCTTAGCTCATAAGATCAAAGCTGATGTCTTCTCTAAGGTTTTGAAATGGAAAAATGGTTATTTGCTTCTGGATTTTCTATGATGAGGTTGTTTCGTATGTCTAGGGTGCTGCTATGGTTGGTTTTGTGTGCTGGTTTTTCAGTTGGTTGGCTCGTGGCTTCCTCTCGGTTATGTTGCTGCTGCTATGTTCGTTTTCCAGTCAGTATTTATCTGATTGGTGGGCTAGGATGATCGAATTGCTTTTTTCTCCTTTGGACGGCAGTATTACTATGGCATTTATTCTTCTGCAACCAGGTTGAGAGAGTTGCAATTCTTGAGCCCGGTGGTTAAATCTTACACTCCCGGAAGGGGTTTATTTTTTATGTCTGTTTTTTAGCTTTTTGATGTATTCAGCCTCTTTGTAACTTCTTTTTGAATGGGGCTTTTTGTCTGTTCCCCCTATTTTTTGGCTTTTTATTCTGTTTTTCTTATCTTACTTATAACTAGTTTGATTCAATGAATATGCCCATAATTTTCCCAAAAAAAAAATCGTAAAATCAGTCAATTCGAAATAGTAATCCCATAATTTACAGGTTCTTTTTTGCTCGGTAAGGCAGCCTCATGGCCACTGGTCCACGCCTTTTAAAACTGCCTGTTTAGAACTACTGTTAGCCAATATGAAGCCAATGACTAAGGAACCAACAACCTACCGACAAAAATCTTGTAATATCGTTGGGAGAAGAGATGAAACACTTCTGGAACCAAATCCTGCAGCAGATGGGGACCGACTGCTGCTACAGAAGGCTGAATTTAAGGGTCTTGAGAGGACACTTGTCCTTCTCTATAAACACATATTAGATATTCGATACTTATATTAATTCATTTCAATTATTCAATGTTTTTTTTAGGGGCCACTCTAAAATTTTTTTCATAAAATATTATTACATATGTGTAAAATAATAAAAATAATTGAACCAAAGGAAGTGCATGCAACACAATTAGATCTGCTGCTTCAAAATTTTTATTCAAATACCACACATGTTTTGTGGTTATACCTGCAATACTTATGGTGCAGAATGTTGGTCATTAAAAGAGAAGTACAATATTAAGTTAAGTGCTGCAGAAATGAGGATGCTCAGGTGGATGAGTGACTTTAATCTTAAAGACAGAGTACGAATTGAGCATATACGTGAAAATGTCGGAGTAGCTCAAGTGAAAGATAAAATTGGAGAGGTCATCTTAGATTGTTTGGTTATATAAAACGACTATCTTCCGATGACCTGGTTAAGAAAGTAGATGTATTAGATTAGACTTATGTTAAGAAAAGTGAGATAGATCTAAAAAAAACTTGGTTGAGAAAATTTGATGGAACCTTTCTTTATTAGATTTAAATGAGAATTTAATTCTTAACATAACACAATGTAGAAAAAAGATTTACGTAGTCGATCCCATACAATGGGATAAAGACTTGATAGTGTTGTTGTTGTTGTTGTTGTTGTTGTACTACACCTATTTTGTACAATGGGATAAATTGTATTATTATCAATGAAATGTTGGGTGTGACCCTCCATTTTTCCAAAAAAAAAAATTGATACAAATTTTGCAAATATTTATATTTTTAAATTTGAATTTTGAAAGAGAATCCATATGCGTCGCCCTTTCCATCTATAACTTAACAGCCATTAGTGAATGAAGCATATGGTATGCTTCTGATTATGAGAGCTTAACTTCATTTAAGATCACTTTATTTCACTATAAATATAATGACTCAAATTTTAATTTTATTATATATTCAATGATTATATTTTAAATAATAAATAAATATGAATATTTATGACATTGGAGAGATGTACAGTTTAACATCTTATATGTTAAGATGATGAGGCCCCTCGGATGGCCTGGGCTTGAATGCATCCTTACAGACGTTTGGACGGCCTAACCCTGGCAATCAGGTGGCGGCCTGAGTCCGCTCTGACTATTCAGTTTCCCTCTGTTTGCCCGTTTAGGGTGTTTAGTTTGAGTGTTGTTTTGTCTATGTTTTTTATCAGTAGCTTATTTTGGGCTGCTTTGCTTTGCTTTGAGCTTATGCTGTACTCTTTTAGTATTTAAAAAAAAAATCTTATTTGTTAAGTTAGATTCTAAAAATTTAAAAATGAATCTGAGACGTTGAAAAATGGTCATAGGCTATGATATTAGTCTACAACTGATTGTGATAAAAAGGGCATAAAAGTGATTAAACACACTTTAGAAATGAGTTCAACTATTTATTTAGCTGAAAAAGGATTGAAATGATTTTTATTTTTTAAACTCATCTCAAAAAGTTGAAAAATGAGTTATAATTTTGAGAGTTAGGATGTTATCTTAAATTTATTTTATTTTAAACTCTTAATAATAAAAAATAAAACTAAAGACATGACAATGAAATATTTTTTTATTACTTAAAATAATAATTAAAGTGATATAAATATTAATATTCGGATAAAGAAAAAAAAAACTCACTTAAGCCCAAATAAATATAAGAACATAATTTATAAGAAATTCTTATAAAATATAAATACATAAGTTAAGGGTTTGTTTAGAACAGTTTTTTGCCATTAAATTTTTATTGTTTTTAAGAAAAATTTTTATTAAAAAATTATTGAAAAAAGCAGTAAGAAAAATAATATCCAAACGAAGTCTAAGGCTTCGTTCAGGACAGCTTTCTTATTGTTTTCTAAAATAATTTATTAGTAAAAAATTTTTAATTAAATAATTTTTGTAAAAATTTCATACTAAAAAATTATTTTAAAAAGCAGTAAAATATTAATTATTGGTAAAAGTGGGTGATAGTCATAGGGAATGCCAAGTTTAATTGATGATGGATATTTAGCTTGATCATCCAATTGATAGAAAGAGAAACCAAACAGCCAATAAAATGATATTTGAATGTTAGTGACTAATGAATGTTCTTGATCAATCATTAGTATACATCAAGAAACAATAGATAAAAAAAATCAAAATTTGAGCGATGATGGGATATCGACTTATTCATTCTCCAAATATGAGAGATATTAGAAAACCAAGTGTCAGACGCAATAGTCGGTGGATGTTGATTAATTATTAGCTTAGTAAGCATGAAGTAACAATTGTCGGGGAGTATTGGAAGATGGGCATAAGTAGGTGGTTGACTTGACCATCCTCTTGATAGGAGGAGAGATTGGTTGATCAAAAGATAAGCTTTATATATCGGTGGATGGAGGTCATATAAAAAATGAGAAGAAGGAAGGATAAGTGCTTATTTCCTTTGATAGCAAACCACAATTCAACACATACACAATGAAAAGACATGTGACTCGACATGGTTTGAGCTAAGTCGTTCGAAGATGCTCACTAATAGTATTAATTAAATGGGCCCAAGCATATAGTGACATATGAGGGGAACGCATGCATGCCCAAAGACAATGACAGCAAGATATTTTACAAGCTATGGGCTGTAGCCAGCAATTAGAGGCTAGCGATTACAGAATGTTAGTTAATGAGGATCATGAGAAAGAGTTTGCCTATTTTTGGGAGCTAAGGTCAGCCAGGAGAAAAGAGTGCAACAATGATGATTACTAAGACCTCTTGAGACATTAATCCCTTTTTAAATACATCTCTAAAATTGGAGAAATTATTTTGTGCAGTCATCGAACGGTATCTAGACGAAAATGAGAACGTGCCATGTCTTTTTTTACTGTGTACGTACCACTTGGTACTGGGTGACGTTGTTCGTTCTAATTCATCTCTGCACCGTTTGATGACCACACAGTATAATTTCTCCTAAAATTAAGTCAAAAATCACATATTTGCTGCCTCTTTTACACTGTCATGCATCATAGATAATCATAATTTGATCTTCTACTTTAGACAAATTTTTTTAAAGCCATATAACTTTTTATTTGCTCATTTTCTTATTTTAAAAAATAAAACAGAAAAAAAACTCCTAAGAAATTACAAAGTATAGCTTGAGAAATTATTCTGTGTGGTCATCGAATATCATCCGGAGGCAAATCAGTATGTGTCACGACACTTTTTTGTTATGTACTAATATTATTTACCGCTGTATATCGGACAATATGATACATCCTGATTCACCTCGAAATAATATGGTGACCGCACAGAATAATTTCAATTTCCCCTTAATTATGCAAGTTCCTCGGGTCACCTTTCAATTAGAAATATAATATAAATAAATAAACAAATAAATAATATAATGATGATTGAACGCTCCGACAAGAACTGGAGGCTTTATCCATTAAAAAATTTCAAATTTTAACTGACCGCTAATAAAATTAAACACTAATTGCTTTAATACGTGGGACCAAATTACACGTGCCGGATGCATAATATCACCTTATCAATATCATGAAGGTGATTAGGACATTAATATTATCATTATCATAATTAAACATGATTAGCGTGGCTGTTAACAGAGGACATCAGCGTGGATGCGAACGTTGCAAATAAATATTATTTAAAATCACTAAAAAAAAGTATTATGATGATGAGAGTAGTGATAATAACAAGAAGAATATGCGATCATCTAAGCCTTAAATTATTTGGGTTTGTTTAGCCTGTTCTCCATCAAACAGTTGTCATATTTTTTATTATTTTTAAGAAAAATACTTTTGCTTTATTTTTTTAATTATAGTTCTGATAAAATTTTCTAAAAATTTATTTTTTTCATAAAATTTTTATTGCTATTTTAAAGATGGTGGGAATCAGTGAGCCTGCTTAATTAATCATCCTAAAATAACATGAAAGTTTGTATATTAAATTTTAATTAAACTTCGTATTGCAATAATATTATTTATATAAATATAGATGTATCTCTTATAAATATATTCATTATCTCTTATATAGATTTTTAGCAAAATAATCTAAATTCAAATAATATAGTTAAACTCAACTCTGCTCAGGTTATTCAATTTTAAATAGGGTCTGATATATCATAAAAAATTAATCCTAATTGGGCACAATTCTCGAGACAATAAGTTGGAAACTTTCAAAATTATATATGGGATCATCTAAGTTCTGATTTCAACAAATTTATAGTTGAACTTAACGTTTCGAAAAGAGGAACCCAATGACACCAAATTCAACCCAATACTAGCCAAAATGTGTTCAAATCAAAGACTTGAAGCGCATTCAGAAAGTTTAAACTATAAATTGGATCGATGATCAATTAATTTTCAAATGTGACATGCTTATAGTCGAACAACGTGGATTCTAATCCTATTGAATGATGCAAGTCTTAAAAGCAATGCATTTCATCTTCAAGTCTTCACCTTCATGTCTTCGGATCGTCTTCCTCCAGATCATCTTCCTTTGATCTTCATATGGTTCATCCTTCAGGAGGGTGCCCAAATGAATAAGAAATTTCTTATAAAGTGCCTTTCTTTTTTCCTTTGGGTGCCTAGTATTTGAAATGTCTTATTTTTGAAGACTTTCACAACTCAATTATATTACAAATTATATCATTAAAAAAAAATCTAGACTCAAACTCAACCTGCAAGATTATCCTAACAGAAAATCTCAAGCAATTTATATATACCCATAAAAGTAAGCACGCTTAACTATGCTCCTTTAATTTAAAGGGAGACTTAGCAATTTGTGAAACATCTGTAGAAAATATTATTAGTTTTAAAAGCTTAATGATTTTTGCCCCCTTTCATTTTAGCGATGCATGAGCATGGCCACTTGCATAAGATTGAATTAGTATAAATTGTCCCTAGCCTAGAGGTATATCTAACGCATAATCAATCAAATCACATATAAGAAAATTACAATAATAAAATAAACACTCACAGCAAATTAAAATAGACAGTACAAGTGCCACATACAAGATCGCCACATCATAGAAATAGAAAATGAAATCATCGGTCTGATCTAAAACTAGAAGTGGTGCCCTAGTAAATAATTCTACGTGTGTGTAGAAGACTGTGTGATTTTGGATATGTCCTATTGTGAGACCTCGTTCCCTTACTGTTCCTCTCTGATTTGGATTTTCCTCTCAGGATCGTCCAGGACGATAGTGAGATCGTCCAGGCCGATCTGCACTGTAGAAAATATCGTCCTGAAAATAGTCCTGGGAACCGTCCAGGACGATTTGATTTGGTCTGATCGTCCCAGGATGATCTGGCGATCGGCCGGGCCGATCTGCTTAATGATATAAGAAAATCAGCTCGTTTTGAGGAGAGAGAAAATCATTTTTAAATATCAGATATTTTGAAGAGAGAGAAAGAGAGGAAAAGCAAAGGAAAGAAGTCCGATTTCGGGGCCCGCGGAGCGATTTTCGTCGTTCGTTGCTGTTGGATATTTTGTTTGTCTCGCTGTAAGGACTCCGAACCCTACTTCTGTTTTCGAAGATTTTGAGGTTTTGCAAAATGGTGCTTAGATTTGTGTTTTTGTAAGTGATTTTCGTACCCGGTTTGGTACTGGCGAAGATTTCACCGCATAACTTTTGGTATGTTGTAGAGATGATTATTCTGCACGTTTTGAGTATTTTCTGGAAGATTTCGTCCGGTCCGTTTTGATTCTGCGGGGTTTTATTTTGACTGTAATTTATTATGATGTCCGAATTGGTTTGAGCAGTAGAAGAATAGTTTTATAATGTTGTTGTGCACGTTCTGTATTAATTTGGTGGATTGTAATTTTTAGAGATTTTTGTGTAAATTCTGTAGACTGCCGTTACTCTGCCCGTTTTTCGTACGATTTCTGATTTTCCCGAAATTGATAGATTGAATTGATATGTGTATGACTATTGATATGATTGTTCTAGATTTCTTTAATATTGCTTATTGCATCGATTATTGCATTGACTATTGATTGGATTGATTGATTGTTACTGAAAGACAAGTGGGAACCTGGTTGAACGTTGGTTGGAGATAGATCTTGACCTGTACAGGATGGTGGGCCGACGGGCTTTCCTTTAAACCATTGATCATTGATATAACGATTGGGAGTTATAAGGAGTTTTATATGCCGACGGGCGGCCGACGGGCAAAAAGAGTGACGACTCTTCTTGATAGAAACCAACGTACGGATATCTACAACAGCAATATGGATTCTACAACAGCACTATTGATAATAGCCAGTTTAACCTGGTTGATCATAACTAGTGTTTGTGCTTGTCGAGTAAGACCATTGTATGGAATTGTATGATCTTGCATCGTATGGATTTCCTGACATGCATTGATTTATTGATTTTTGATTGATTTATCGATATTGATGTGGATTTATAGATTTATTGATATCGTATGGATTTCCTCGACGGATTTTTTGAATTGATTGTATTGATTCATCGCTATCGATTGTATCGACTTGATTTATGGATTATCGATCATGGACTATAGATTATGGATATGGATTGTATTGATTCATAGACACCGGCATCGACATTGATATGGATTCTGTGTATTGATTCATAGATATTGACATCGACATGGATATAGAGTGTATTGATTGATAGATATCGACATCGACATCGATATGGATATGATATGGACATATGGATACTATTGATACGACAGATCCTGATATGCTATTGATGCATTGATACATTGATTCATCGCACCGATGATTGATTGATTGACTGGATTGATCGACTGGATCGACTTTATTGAATGGATTATTGCTGTATGGATTTGATTTATCGTAGAATAGATTTCTTTATTGAATTGATTGTATTGATTTCAATTGACCTGACGATTTCATTGTATGGATTTGATTTCGATTATTTTGTCGATATGTTGATTTGATTGTTCTATGGATTCCCAACTGATTGATATAATTGACTGGAAAGTGCTTTATTGATTGAGATGATTTCCTTATTGTAGCATCACGCGTCGTCATTATGGAATGGTTCTCACGAATTTATTGATATTGAATATCGCATATTGACATCGAGTAAATTGTATTGAATAATTGACTGACTGATTTGTAATAGTACGTTCTGACACGAGTCTTTTATTGAGTGATTTGATGTTATGAATTGCTATTGACTGAAATAGATATTCAATTGATAAGATGAATATGATAGATACAATAGATTGACTAGACGACACGACCGATTGAACTGATAGTATTGATTGATAGAAACTGCTACGATGAATAGATATTGACTGAAAGCACTTATTGATTTGATCGCTGTGACGTATTGATTTACTGATTCTTTTGCCGCCGTATTGACTATTGAGTATTGATTGATTCGATTTGATTTGATTTCCGTACCTGCATAGATTCATTGATCATAGCTGACTTGACTTGATTGACCTGCATATTGTTTCGATCGTGCTTTGATTTCAGTTGTAGGCTTTGGTGACCTGCTGGGCTAGTAAGCTCATTATATGTGGTTAATAATTTCAGGTGCAGGGCCTCCAGTTTGAAGATCTTTCTGCCGAGTTCTGTAGCTCTTTGTTTTGTAGCCTTGGTAGGCTTTCTTTTGTAGCCGGTGCGGCTATTGTACATGTCTCTTTTGGGACTTTTTGTCTGTACTCTGTTTGTATTATCTGTGAATTATAGTATCCGCTGCTATTTGTTTTCTGTAATGTAATTATCTCTGGCTCTGGATATATGTATGCATGGATTGATATGAACAACAGATAAGGAATTGATAGAAAGAAAAAAAAAAGAAAGAGAGGCAATAGAACGATCAGATGAATCCTTTCGCTACACGGATCTTGGGGACGTGACACCTATATTGGGTGATTACTTCAAATTGTTTATGTTCTGAATTGGTTTAGAGGGCTAAAAGAGAGTTTTAGTTAAGATTTAAATATTACAAATTAGGGTCCATTTAATTCATTAAGTTGGTTGGTGGGTTTTAATGCTTTTTTTTTTTTTTTTTTGAAGAAAGAGTTTATGTTCTTCAAAGTTTAAGTTGGATTAGCAGATTTTAGAAAGTCCGGGGTCAGCCTACGCACTAAGTTAAGGGGGTCCAAAAGGTCACTTTTAGAAATATAATATGTTTTAGAGTTTCAATATTTTCATTAAATATTAAACCTTATAAAGAGTAATTAGATTATGAGTTTGCTATATTTAGATTTTTCTAGGCAAAATTATGAATTTTAGAAGTTTCGGACTCTAGTTAATGAACTACGATTGACCGGAGAGATAACTTTTATATTTAGGTTGATTTCTGTAAACTTAATATTTTTAATAAATACTATATTTTAATTAGATTTGAATGCATTTTTGTTTGCCCAATTTAGATTTTTTTGGAATTAGTTATGAATTTTTAAATTTTGGACATTTAATGAATTATAAAAAAAAATATTTAATAAAAGGGCATTTTAGTGGTTTTGATCTAAATAAGATCCAAACTACTTAAATCACTCCCAAAGATCATAAAGGACATAAGAGATGTTCCCAAGTGTTTGGGAAAAATTTTGAATTATTTTTAATTATTTATTTTAATCAAAAAAGAAATTTTTAGTTAAAATTAAATTATGGTTCAGATTGAAGTCCAATTAATTGGCTTTTATTTTTTTGAGATTAAGGATTAAATTTTAAAGAGTTTGATATATTATGGGTAATTTTTAGGTTTAATTTAAATTTATTATAATTTTTTAAATTTATCAGAGTTTAATTAAGGGTTAAATTAGAGTTTGTTAATTGAGGGATTTAAAGGCTCCTAAAAATTCCTAAAAAATTTCTAGAGATTTAATATATCACTAAATTCAAATAGTTAAAGTTTTATGTCAATCAAGAATCTATCATAGCTCCTAGAATTTTTTTAAATTTGCTGGACTGGTCCATAATTATTTTTCTTAGGGTGTCGCTACGTTAAATAGGTTTGAATCAAGTTTAAAGACTAACCCTTGGGGTAACATAAAGGGATATGCATAAACAAACATAACACACCATGTTCTTAAATTTAGGAGGGCCTAAGGTAAGTGCTCGTGTGTTCTATATATATAGAAGATGATAAAGCAAGCAATTAAATGAGATTAACAAAGTGATTAGTGACTGATTAAAACCCAATCACTCATTAATCCACACCCCCCCCCCACCCCCCCGGATTGCTATTTACATACACAATCCATGTTTACAATTTCATGAAGTGAATCTCTCAAAATTAGGCAAATTATATATATATATATATATATATATATAAGTATAAAAATAATATAATTAAAATAATTTCATGTTTATATTTATGAGAGATCCACTATTCACCCAAAGGAATTTTCAAAATAATTTTTTAATTTCAAAATAATTAATATATTATTTATTTAAATAAAATTTTAAAAGATAGGTAATTAAATAATAAATAAATAATTTATAGAAAAATAAGCCTTAATATCTGAAAATAGTTTTAAAATAAAATACATAATTTTCTAAAAAGTACGAGATATTATACATAATTTTTGGATTTAAAATGAGTTAGATATGAATTTTTTAGTTTAGAGTATTTAAAATATATTTTTAAAATAGTTTAAAATAATTGATATTTAAAATATTTATTAGATTATATTGAATTAATTGTTAGAGATTAAAAATAATTTAATAAAAATGATTTTTCTAATTTTTGTAAAATAATTAAAATTTTAAATTTAATTAATTATTGATTAAGTATTTAAGTATTTTATTAAATATCTCAACTATTTTAATCAAATATTTAATTTAAAATAGTTAATTACTTAATCTTTTAAAATAATTTAAAATATACTTAAGATTTTAAATAAGTACTGATTTTAAATTAGAATATTCTTTTTTTCTAAAAATTATGATATAAAATATTAATTTTTTTAGATTTAAAATTAATTTTTAATTAATTTTTTAAGTTTAAATCATTAAAATCCATCAAAAATAATAAAAAAACTAAATATATCCTAAATCAACGATGGGGTGACACTTGACAGCTTGAGATTCGTCTCCCAAACCGCAGTGGCGGGGCTCAATCATTGGCAATGATTGGTGCTGCCATTAATCATTGCCATATGATTGTTGAAACGGCGGGACCCACGCGATTTCCTCTTAACCGAATTAGCACGCGTGGATGCCGTTGGATCCTCCGCCAATCTGAACGGATGGCTATGATCGAGTTGGATGGGAGCTCATCTGACAGAGCGAGACGCACTGTTGGACCAACCGCGTAAAGATAAGATCGCAACTGTTGATCAAGAGATCAATGGCTGAGATCTTGTTCAGTTCAACGGAACCAAACCGAAATCATAGAATGGTTTTTAGCTTCGTTCTCGCAAACGAATCGATAGATTTTCATGAAAATTTAAACCTAAGTTCTACATATGAACAAAAATCATGGGGTGATGTTTAAAAGCTACGAAAAGTGCTTATTAGAAAGCTATATAAACCTAAGTATAGTGACCTAAATCCTAAGTTTTTGAAGAATCTCACCATGGGATTTAGGAAATAATGAATTCTCTGAGCTTATAGATTATCCTCGTACGTTTTTCATCTTGAAGCCTTGATCTAATTAGCTACGGATTGCCCGGAACAAGCCTTGCATGGATCTAAACTTGCTCTCACTGGAACACTACAGAAAAACAGCTCATTTCCGACAGAATTTCCGGCGGAATTAAATTCGTCGCAAATTCCGGAGGATTTCTGACGGATTTTTTTCAACGAATTTCCGACATAATTTTTGAATGATTTTCCGACGAATTTTTTCCGAAGGCATTTTCGACGGATTTTCCGGTGGATTTCCGACGGAAATTAAAAATTAAATATTTTTTTATTTTAAAATATAACTTAAATGAATTTAATAACTTGAATTATAATAAATTAAATTATAATTTAATTATTTAAACTGAAATTACAATAAAAATTTAAAATTATTTATTTTGTTAAATTAAGTTAATTAATTTTAATTTTTTTTGTTAAATTAAATTAACTGATTTAATAATTATTACGCAATAGGTTAAATAAAAAAAAAGTAACTAAATTAATAGTTTTTGGTTTCATGACTAGTTGGCAGAAGCTGAAGGCGGGAGAGAGTTGGGCGGGGTTCGAATCCCGCTGAAGGCGGGGGGCTGGTCCACCCTGGCAGGCCTGTCTGAGCGAGTTGGACCGACTTGCAGTCGATCGGGCGGGTCGTGACTTCTGGCTGTGTCCACGGGACCACACTGGCGGCCTGGGCTTGTGGTGGAGCGCGGATGGGGAAGCAGCAGGAACAGCTGGCTGAGTTTGTTGTGTAAATGAAAAAAAAAAAAATTTTGGCATTCCGGCGCATAAAAATTTCGACGGAATTTTTTTCCAGCGGAAATTCCGTTGGAAATGCGCTGGAATGTTTCTGGCGAATTATTTTGCGCCGGAAGTCCTTTTACGACGCATGTGAAATCGGCGAAAATATTTCCGCCGGAAATCTGCCTGAAATGCAATTTTTTGACGGATTTTGGCCATTTCCCGACGAAAATGACCGCTGGAAAATGATGCTTTTCCTGTAGTGGAAGATTACTACCGGCGAGGTCTCAAGGGTGGATTTGGCTCGGGAAAGATGGAAGGATGTGGGGAGAACTCTCATACCAAAATATTTCTGCTTAGAGAACTTGGGGATAGAAAAATAACCAAAAGTCCCTTATTAGATGCCCTAACAAGCCTATATATACTCCTAACCCTATGATGAACGATTTAGATCGATCCTAGGGTTAATTAGGAGGGAGAGGAGCTCAATTAGCATGGTTTGAATGAAGGACTCAATTGGAATGATTTAAATGCCTTAAATATCATTAATTTGACCTAAATAGGTCAAAATTGATCAAAGTGGACTTAGGTTGACCAAGTCAATGATTGACCTAGTCAAATAAACCCAAAGGGGTGGAGGTTTTATTCCAAGATGGCTTTGAATTAGATTTGAATTGATTTGGGCTCACTTGTACTTAAGGGGGCAACCTGGGTTGACCTGGTCAACCAGGTTAACCCAGGGCATGGGTCTAAGCTTAAGAAACTTGGCCTGACCTATGGAACCCAATGGAAGTGTGAAATTGATCCAAGGGAGTTTGAGTTTGATTTGAAATCAAATAGGGAGCATTTGGGCCAATTTGGGTCAACCAAGTTGACCCAGGGCCTTGGTTAGGGCTCAGCAGACTTGGCTTGACCCATTGAAATCAATGGTGGTCTTGGGGCATGGCTTGGTCAATTTGACCAAGTCAACCCCCTAACCAAGGGTAGGGTGGAAAACAAGGTCAACAAGGTGGTGGTCTAGTAGAGCTCAGGGCCTCAATTGGTGGTTTGACGGAGCTCAAGGCCTCAAGTGGTGGTATAAAGGAACTCAGGGCCTTAAATGGTGGTTCAGCGGAAC
Source organism: Dendrobium nobile (assembly GCA_022539455.1). Classification (NCBI taxonomy): domain Eukaryota; kingdom Viridiplantae; phylum Streptophyta; class Magnoliopsida; order Asparagales; family Orchidaceae; genus Dendrobium; species Dendrobium nobile. Next base: position 14,042,738 of record CM039733.1, on the reverse strand, counting down.
TCAGGTGGTGGTCTGGTGGAACTCAAGGCTTCATGTGGTGGTCCAGCGGAGCTCAGGGCCTCAGGTGGTTGTCCGGCGGAACTCAGGGCATCAGGTGGAGGTGTGGAGCTCAAGGCCTCAGGGTCAGGCGGAATTCTAGGTGGTGGTGAAGGAGGCACAGAGGCAAGAGTGATCTTCGATCTCTCTCTCTTTTCTCATTAGGCTTAGGGTCCCTTTTCAAGAGTAATGAGGGGTCTATTTATAGATTTCCTAGAGTGGCATGGCCCATAAATGGGGAGCGATTTGGATGGACGGCCGATGTTGAATCCCTTGATCGTGGACTATTTTATTGACATTTGAAGGTTATAGTTATGTTGGAATTCATTGATCTTAGGCTCGTTGGATTCATCTCGTCGAGCCGCTCGATTTGACTATAAGCACGTCATATTTGGAAACCTTTTGGAAATCCAAATTGTTGTTTGAAGCTTCCAACAGGCTTCTGAACCTAGATTTGGACCCATTTGGGCTCAGATTGGGTTGAATTTGATGTCGTTGGGTTCATATTTTCGAGACGTTCAGTTAACCATAAGTTTGCTGAAATCGGAGTTCGGATGGTCTCAATTTTAATTTAGGAAGTTTTCAATTTGATTTTGCCTCAAGATTCGCGTCCGGTCAAGATAATTTTTCGAGGATATATCACGTATATTTAATTTTTTGTTCAACACAGTAAACTGCTCCTCGCTGTTAAGTTTTTAAATTGAGTTGTATTATGAATGATGTATTTTTTTTTTTTTTTTTTTTTTAACCACCAACTATATTGAATAAGAAAATTACAAAAGGAAGACCCCCAAAGGGCCACATCAGATGGTTACAAAAAAACAAAAAAAACCGCAAACAAAGAAGAGATCAGAATAATGAAAGTTGAAATCAAAGGACTCAGACCAGCATCAGGTTGCCAGGATGGGGCCATCCACTGATATAAAACGAAATCGAAGGGCCAACCAGGTTGCCAACCAACCCTGGCCTTCCACGACGCTTGCAGCCTCGCTGCTTCCTCATCGTCCAAAACGAACCAAATAAACCGGCCAACCCACCAACCACAAATGCAAACCAAAGTATCAAACGAACCACACTTAATGGCACAAAAAACAAATTAATAGCAACAACCAGCAATCAACGACCACACTTGCCCCTCCCACGAGATCTGCCCCGAGAAGCAGCAGTCACTAAAGGTTTATCGCGCAACAAATTGAACGAATTGCCAGGATCACCATCTCCGAAAGATTCAACCGAAACAGAACCAGACTCAGATTCAGATACAGAATTATAGTCATGAAGCCAGTCCAAATGGACTCTAAGGTCAACGCCCGAGTTATCCTTCACATTATATTGAAAGCTTTTAGGATCCAAATAAGTCACTGGAACATCCACACAATCATTAAGCACAACACGTTCATTACGAATGGGACTAGAATTACCCAAAACAGCCACCCGACACACTTCTTCATCCAAATTATCCACAGCAGGCGACTGAAACGGGACAACCAAGTCCCCAGAATTTAAAGACTGGCTTGCCAAAACAGCCTGGGCCGAAACAACAGATAGCAAAGGAACCTCCCTAGGAGGGTCCTCAACGCTATGACAACCACGTTTGGAACTCAAATTCAAATCAGTAGGAGTAAAAGGTTGAGCGTCGGGAGATAGAATAGCAACTGATTCAAAACCATTAGCATTTCCAGCCACCTCAGTTACCACAGCCATTTCCACATTTCCTAAACCGGCCAAAACAGGGGAAACAGACACAGGCCTCACCACATGATCAGAGCAAAGAGGAGAATGAGTAGCACAACCAATACCTTCTAAACTAACAATGGCATTATTCACAGCCACATTGGCACTATCCGAACCCAACATCACTGGGACAACAGGAGGTACAGTAGAAGGTAAGTTACTGTCCAAAGAAACAGGAGTTACCTCAGCCACAGACGCCACAACCACGCGAGGCTGAAAAGAAGGGCACTCGAGCTTAGAGTGACCCAGAGACTTGCAATGTGAACAATAAGAGGGAAAGGGATCCATAATAACCGATTGAATATAGCCTAAGCTCTCGGAACCCAACCAAATTTTGTCAGGATACACCTTGGTAACATCCAATTCCACCAACACACGAGCTATCGAAGGACGCCGACCAGAGGAGGTAGCATGATCAATTTTTAAAGGTTTACCAAACATGGAACCAAGACCAAATAGAATTCTCGGGGCAAAGAGATGTGGCCGTAGATTAGGAAAAGAAACCCAAATAGGAATAGAAGGGGATTCAACGTCTATGTCAAATGTATGAGTCCATTTGAAAATCTTCATAAAACAGTTATTCACGAAATAAGAGCGATGGGCAAACACGCGACAGTAATCCATGTCATTTTCCAACTTAATCAGAATATGCTTAGAGTTAAGAACAGTGACAGAGAAAACACCATTAAGCTTGAGATTGAAAAAGAATTTTCGAATAGCTTCCAAAGACGGACGGTGAGTCGGAAATTTACCGACCAGAGCAAACTCAAAAGAGGATGCAAGGGCCAGCACTTCCTCATCAGAAATCCACAGAGAAGGAAGGCCCCGGAAGGACGAAACCTTTAGATCAGGAAAAGTTGAGTTCGAAGTAGATGAACCCGTTAGGGCATCACGAAAAGACCGAGAAGCAGACGAACCAGATAGAAAATCGGGATCCAAAAGCCTTTTACCCTCCATAACTAACAAAACCACCGAGAAAAACTAGGAGAGGAAGAAGAAAACTTCCCTGGAACAATCGGAATGAGTATTATGAATGATGTATAATAAGTAAATAGTAGTCAAAATGACATCTTAAAATTGATGAAAAATAAGCACAATTATTATAACAACTTTTTGTTTTTTTTTTTTGGAATAGTAAGTGAGGATGTTTGATTTTATTATTTATTTGTTTAAGTGTAAAAAGAAGTACATATAATTATTTTTGTTTGGCTTAAGCAAAACCAATATAAAGTCCAACTATGATGGTAGTTAGTCGTCGATAATGACGGTGCGAAGAATAATGGCAATGATGGAGAGTGGCACCCGTGGTAGAGAATTTATCTTATATTTGGTACATAGGCTTCGTTTGTTATGGCTGCTGTCTTATTACTTTATGAAGCATAGCAGTTTTTTAGAACAAAAAATTTTTAGTTCAACTAAAAATTTTTGTTCTAAAAGTTGTTTTAGAAAACAATAAGAAAGTTATCTCAAATGAAAACTTAGGCTTCGTTTGGGACGGCTTTCTTACCGCTTTTTCAAGCCGCTTTCTAGTACAACATTTTTAATTTTTGTACTAAAAAGCTGCTTTAAGAAGCAATAAGAAAGCCGTCCCAAACCAAACCCTAGGCTTCGTTTGGGATGACTTTTTTTTGCTTTTTAAAACATAGTTTTAGTACCAAAATTAAAATTTTTGTACTAAAATTATGTTTAAAGAAACAATAACAACTTTTTTACTGCTTCTTAATGAATCTTTTTAGTACAAAAATTAATTTTTTTAACTAGAAAGCAGGTTTATGAAACACTAAGAAAGCTGCCTCAAACAAAATCTTAGCCAAATCTAATTATTTTCATATATGTCAAAATTGAACTAGATAATCAATTTCAAATACTTCAAATTTCTACTCTGCCTTTCTTTAACCTTAAACAAAATAACAATATTTTCAAAATCTTTGCTTTAAATTATAGTAAATTATAGCTTTAGTAATGCCATCAAGTAATCTTTTATCTGATTATTTAGCTGTACTTTTTATTTAATCATTAATATGATATATTTATATATTTTTAGGTGTTTTTTCGTATATATATATTTATGAAAACACAAAACAATGTCAATATCAACTGCCTATTATACATAATATATCATAATATCTTTCCGTTCTTAGGTGACGGAAGGGTGAAAGCAGGACCATTTGGAAATATATTTTATCACAAAAAACACAGGACCAAAGGGAGAAGGAATAATGACGAAGAAGAGCAATAGTGGGTGGCCTAACTACAAAAGGCAAACAATTTAAACAAACAAAGATAACAAAAAAGGGCAAAATCAAACATTAAAGATTTCTATATTGCGTTAGATTGTTGTATTGAAATAATATTTCTTGGTAATTAAAAATAATTTAGCATACTTCTATAAAATTTTAATATTTTTATCAGGGATAGGGGTTGAGCCAGGAATAGTTCACGATGGGCAATTACCCTGTTTCAATAAATGCAATTACTCAAATTCTGTGAAAGATTTTTTTTTTATTTCATATATAAAATTATGTATTTCAGACTATTATTTTGCTGGCTCCGCCCTTGATTTCGACTACTCATTTAATATTTATAAATATATTAATGAGAAAAAAATTGAATTAATTTCTTTTTATTAAGAATCAAAATAATTGTTGAATATATAAAATATCAATTTGATCTTTTGACTCTTTAAATAAAGATCAAATTAGTCATTATGTGTGATTAATTAGCTCTCTATTTAAAAAATCAATGCACTAAAATAAAATCTTTAAATAGTTAGGATTATTTTGATCTTTTATAAACAATCAGAGTATTATTTTGGCCCATATCTCAGGCCATATGCCAATTATTTTACTTGATAATAATTTTTTAAATTATTGTTAAGAATTTTAAATTAAATTTTTTATAAATTAAATATATTTTTTAATATTCAATATTTAAATAAAATTATAAAAATATATATTTTTTAGTAAAAGTATGTTGTGCGGTAGTTATGCCAAATATCTACTACATAGTGAGCTTTGCATTGACTTAACGAAATGTATAGATTCTTTGTATTTTTGAATTATATATGTAAATTACTTCTCCCTGAATTATGAATCAATGTACTTTGATTTTGATCTTCTTCTCTATTCTATTTAATACGTTGCCGACGCTCTCATCAATCATCATAACCCTTTTTTTTAAATATATATAAATATCCTCCACAATAATAATAATGATATGCACATGTCCTAATCATAAGAGTAACTGCACATATCAAGCAAAGAACAACATTAAATTTTTATCCCACTATATTTAGCTGGCTACACAAATTATTTTTCTTCATTATGTTATATTAAAGATCAAATTCTTATTTAAATCTAATAAGAAATATTATTTTTAATACTTTCCAACTAAGTCTTTATTTTTAGGTCCTTCTACCTTTTTTTAACATAGGTCAAATCTAATACATCTATTCTACTAATTGGGTTATTATAAAGCGAGTATTTTATGCGACCAAATCATCGAAGATAGACCTTATTTGCCGCTGGTGCTACTCAAACCTTTTTACATATATACTCGTTTCGCATTCTGTATCTAAGTATAACGCCACTCATCAACCTGAGTATCTTCATCTCTGCAACATTTAACTTAAATTTACGCTTCGCTTTTAATGGCCACCATTTTGAGCTATAAAGTATTGCAAGTCTCACTAACAACTTATGAAAATTTTTCTTAAGTTTGATAGGTACTTTTCAATCACATAATAGGCTCGCTGCATTCCTCCAAGCAAACGAATAAATTACTTTAAAATAAAATAAATAAAACTTTATTTATAAATAATTGAATCATAAAATAATTTAAATCTGATGAGGGAATCATTTTTTATTTACTTAAATAATTGGAATTGTTGCAGGCTAGAATATCTGCGGCGATAGAGTTAAAATACTTTCGTTTTAGCGTTGTACGAATATTCAGCACACAAACAGGAAAGGAAAATAAACACCAGGATTTTTATGTGGAAAATCAGAAAGAGGGAAAAAACCACGGGGCCACGTCTAGTTGAAGTAATTACACTAGTGTTTGTTTGAAGTATAGAGGCTGATTCGGCCCACAAGTTAGGACGATCGGATTACAAAGAGTTTCTTCTGAATTGAAATTCAGTTACAAAGTTATGCAGAATTCCTGCGTCTCTCGAATATCCGGCAGAATTCCGGCGTATTCAAGCGGCGGAAAGAACTCCAGCGGTGGTCGAGGAGGAGCTGATTCTCCTCCTCCTCTTCTTCTTCTCTTCTATTTGCTTCCGTCCAGTCCCCTCTTGTGAGGAATGAGGGTTCTATTTATAGTTTTTCTGGAGTGGCATGGCTTGTAAATAGGTGTGAGATCAGGGGCAAATAGGGAGTGGTCGAATGGACGGCTGATATTGAATCCTTCGACCATGCACAATTCGTTGGATATTTGAAGGCCTTAGTGATGTCGGAATTTGGCGATCTTGGGCTCGTTGGATTTGTCTAGTCGTGCCGCTCGATTCGACTATAAGCTCGTTAAAATCAGAGACCGTTTGGTAACTCAAATTGTGGCACGAGCTTTTCAACAACACTTCGGGTGCTCGATTTGGGCTCGGATTGAGTTGAATTTGGTGTCGTTGGGTTCGTATTTCTGAGACGCTCAGTTTGACTGTAAGCTTGCTGAAATCGGAGTTCGGGTGCCCACGGATTTAATTTTTGTAAAAATATTTTAAAATTTCTTATGCTATATTATGTAAATGCCAAAAAATTTGGGTGGGCATATATAATGCCAGATATAGAAGGGCAGAATGAGAGGTCCCCAAAGGGGACGGGCAAATCATGACCGTCGGTGGTGTCTAAAAGCACTGGATCGAGAGGGACCACAAGTGAAGAGACAGTTATCATCACTTGCATGATCATACAATCCATGTGGTATGTGGGGGTCATCATAGAGGCTGCCAGGCTGGTCCCGAAGCTCTCAAGGATTGAACTTGAGAAGCCATTCCTGGGTTCATCAACTCTTCACACTTTTTTGTCCTCAAATTATATTTTCTTATAAAAAAAAAATAAATAATAGTATTTATGGGGTGTTATGATAGTTATAAGGATTAGATGAATATTTGGAGCGCAAATATATAGAGCATAACATATATAAAAGATGTAATTTAATAAAATAAAAAACAGAAAAAATCCCAATCCTATGAGAATAAAAATGGTCCATAGATAAGTGATTATAATAATCCACCATTCTCATGATTAGACAATATAATATAAAAATTTAGGTTATATAAGCTATCTCTTACTGTGGTGGTTGGTGGTGTTGTGAATTAATGTCGATATAAACGATCAATTTCTTATGCCAATTGGTGTTTGGATATTTGTATTTGGCAGTAGAATCGTTGTGTCCTGGAATATTCGTGGCGGTAGAGAAATATAAAATTTAACGTTTTAGCTTTGTACGAAGATCCATCACACAATCAAATAAGAGAGAGATTGCCGCATTCATAAGAGATATAAGAGTTTTTACGTGAAAACCACTAAAAAAGTGGGGAAAACCCACAAGGCTTGGCCTAGTTTGAAGGAATCCACTAGTATTTGCAGTCGATTACAAATGAGACCCTTCCTTGGGAGAATGTATTGGCTTGATGTAACAAATATACATCATATATAGTGCATTACATGGTGGAAATTACAATAATCAATATATACATGCTTGTTTGGTTGGCATGACCATAGTCAGTAAACAACGGAGATCGGAAAGATCGTAGTCATGTGACGGTGGTCGACGAGACTATAGCTCTCGGGCGACAGAGGTTAGAAGGACAGTTGTCTGGTTACGGAGGTTGGATGGGTCATAGTCAACGAGTGTTGGAGGTCGAAAAGACCGTAGTATGATGGTAGAGATGTTGGACGGCTGACGTTGATTCCCTTAATTGTGAACTCTCTACTGGACAATTGAATTTCTTAGTGATACCAGAATTCAACGTTCTTGGGCTTGTTGGGTTCGTCTCGTCAAACCATTTGATTGGACTGTAAGCATTTCACGTTTCGAAATCATTTGGAAATCCAAATTATGGTTTGAACCTTCCAAAAGCGTTTTAGGTCTTTGATTTGGACCCATTGGGGCTCGGATTGAGTCGAATTTGGTGTTGTTGGATTCATTTTTTTGAGATGATCGGTTTGACTATAAGTTTGCTGAAATCGAAGTTTGTGTGATCCCAATTTTAATTTGGGAAGTTTCCAATTTGATTTTGCCTTGAGATTCGTGCCCGATCAAGATAATTTTTTGATGATATATCGAAAGCAATGGTTGATAATGCAAGTCGTGCTTTAACGTTGGTTGATGATAGAGATCAGATGCAGATGGACGACGACAATGGTTGGGTCGAAGGTGTTCAATGCGCGGTCATTTTCTAGTGAGGAGGGAATAGCAAGTAGCCAAGAGAATAAAGGATAAATATGAATTATCGGTTCAACAATTGATTAAAAATTCTAAAAATAGATCAAAGCTTTACAATTTTGTATGCATGTGGGATTTAACTCTACTAAAATTTTTCTTGAATATGTAGAAATATAACATACCTATAAATTTTGAAAGGAAATTTTTATATATTATATTAGTGTTATCAAATTTAGTGCCTTATATAGAATGTAAAAAGTGATATGCCGTGTCACCCCTAGGAAGGCATAATGTGCCTAGCTGAGGTAGGGTCAATCGACTATGATGGCCTCACAGTAATGAAGCGGCAACTTTATCGGTTTCAAAAGAGCATTTATTAAAGATGAGTATATTACTTCTGAATAATGAAAAAAATAAATAAAAGTTATGTAGAATGCATATGATCATAAAATAATTTTTAAATATTCATGTATGAATCTCGGTATAATATTTAATTTAAACTTTTTAAAATTAAATTCAAAGCCATACTGACCTCTATTTCAATAAGCACCTAGTTGAAATGAATATTTCGATGAGACTAGTTCAAGGACATCAAAAGTATTTTGATCTGAGTTTGATTGAGATCAACTTAAGCACTTAAAGCATAGTTAAATATTTTATGACTTTAATTGAAGGTTCAATTAATTTTCAAATTATCACAACTAATACTAGTGAATTTCATCATATAATAATCGCCAACAATATTAATGAATGCCGTCGAAAATAAAGTTAATGCACCAATCAATAATAATGTTGATGTTAGCAAACTTCATTGCATTCCATCACCAATAAGGCCAACACATACTATCTCCAATAAGATTGATACATTGTTGACACTGATACTAATGCTTGTTGTTTCAAACAATGTCGACATAACATATGCCTTTGACACCAACATCGATGTTTACTGACTTCATTGCTCATTATCGTTAATATATTCGATTCATGTCATCACTAATAAGGTTAATACACACCATCAACACTAAAGTCAACATCCACATCTACGAGACCAATTGTTTCCAACAACATTAATACAAATCATCTATTTGATAAATATCAATTGTCAACATCAATCTTGATGTTTGCCCTTGCCAACTTTGACGTCACACGCCATCACCACTAATGTTAATGTCCAACACCATCATCATGGCTTACATTAAACCTTTCGGTCTTTGGTATATCCCCTCTATGGATATGCATGAATAGATTACCAACGATATATTTAAAATAACTCCAATACTTGAAGCCTTATCCAACTTCAATTATGAAATTCATCCTTCATAATTTATATCTACTATATTGTATCAACGTATTTTCAAATAACTAAAAAAGACATCATTTTGTAATCTTTAACATTACCTTGCGTAAGAGAATTGGACTTTGATTGTTGTTGACAATATTCAACAATTGTTAAATAGATTTTCATGCTATCACTAGAGAGAACTTGAGCCTGCATAAGAGGACTAGACTTTGATTATCTCAAATGGTTTTCAACTCTTGCTAACATGTATCTTATATGAGAAAATCAGCTTTTGATCGCTGACATAGTAACCAACATTTGTCGGACATTTTTTACTCTGTTGGAGGGAGAACTTGAGCCTGAGGACTAAGCTTTGATCATCAATGATGTCCTCTAAAGTTTTTCCAGTCTATGTTTTCCCTCAATTTATGGGAGAAACTTTGGATCAACTTAGGAGAAGTGCGTAATAATCCGTATTTGATCCATGTAAATAATTTTTTTCTAGAGTCAATATAACTCCAAATCACAAACCGTTTTCACCATATTATTGTTATTATAGTTGAAATGTCATCAATAAATTATCTTGATCGGGCACAAATCTCGGGGCAAAAATCAAGTTGGAAACTTCAAAAATTAAATCTGGCATCATCTGAACTCTGATTTTAGTAAACTTTCAATCGAACTGATCGTCTCGAAAATACAAATCCAACGACACCAAATTCAACTCAATCCGAGCCCAAATGAGTCCAAATCAAGGATCTGAAGCACTGTCGGAAGGTTCAAACCACAATTTGGATTACCAAACGGTTTCCAAACGTGACATGCATATAGTTGAATCAAGCGGCTCGACGAGACGAGTCTAACGACCCCAAGATTGCCGAATTCTAACATCATTAAGACCTTCAAATGTCTAATGAACGGTATATGATCAAGGGATTCAATATCGGCCGTCCATCGAACCACTCCCAATTTGTCCCTAATCTCTCACCTTTTTACAGGCCATGCCACTCCAGAAATCTATAAATAGACCCCTCATTTCTCTTGAGAGGGGACTGAAGCAAGAGAAAGAACAGAAGAATGAGAAGAGAAGAGAAGAAGATTAGGAGGGAAGAACTCCTCCTCAACCACCGCCACCAGAATTTTGTCCGAACGATGCCGGAATTCCACCCGACCTCCAAGTGACGGCGGAATTCATTCCGACGTCCAAATGGCGCTGGAATTTTGCCCGACCCAAGTGACGGCAGAATTCATTCCGACGTCCAAATGGAACTGGAATTTTGCCCGACCTGTAAGTGACGCTGGGGTTTAACGTGAACTCCAAGTGATGCGGGAATTCTGCCCGAATACCATCTAAGGCCGTAGTTCTCCTCGGCCGCCAACTAACGTTAGACTTCTACCCGACGTCGGACATCTACTCGTCGCTAAGTTTCTACCCGACGTCGGACTTATACCTGTTGTTAGATTTTTGCCAGACATATATATGATGCTGGATTTCCGTCCATTGTTGGATTCTACATGACACAGTCCTTCCGACCTCCGTCGCCAACCGACTATGATCCTTCTGACTTATGTCACTCACCGATTACAGTCCTTTCAACCCCGTCACCAGCTGACTACGGTCCTCCTGACTTACGTCGCCCACCGACTACAATCCTTCCAACAAAACGAACACATCAACAATGACTTTTTGTATTCCCAACATGTAATGTACTTCATATAATGTACATCAAACCCAGGTCTTCCCCCTAAGGAAGGACCTCATTTATAATCGACTGCAAATAATAATGAATTTATTCAAACTGGGCTAGGCCCCGTGGTTTTTCCCCCTTTTAGGGGTTTTCCACGTAAAAGTCTTGGTGTCTCCAGTGAAAGCTAGACCCTCTCTCTTTATCTGTGTGTGTGTGCTGGATCTTCGTACAATGCTAAGACGTTAAACTTCATATTTCTCTACCATCGCGAATACTCCAGGATGCAATAATAGTATTTTACTTGTATAATTTTTTTAGTAATTTATAAGCACTGGTGAAAATTCTTGAGAATTGGCACCTAACGGTACACGTGGGGATTTTGGGACCTTCAAGTGTCCATTTTACAAATTAATTTCAGCAATATTTATTAAATAAAATGATTTATTTCATGGATATTTTTCTAAAATTTTTGAAGTCCTAAAATGATTTATTTAAACTTTATACTAAAGAAATTAATTAAATAATAATATAATATTAAATTATTTTTTTAATAAATATTTCCTAAGTCACTAATTAAAAACTTTAAAAATCTCTTTCCCCATTGAAAACAGCTAAGAGAGAAATGGAAAGTGAATTAGTAGAGAAAATATAAGAGAGAGAAAAAGAAAATCAAGATTTGAAGGTTACGAATTAAGCGATTTTCGTCAGTCAGCCTAATTAGGAATTTTGCTCATCTCACTGTAAGGAACTTTTACCCTATTTATGATTACAAAGATTTTGTATTTTTGATATTTTTTTAATCAAATTTTTATTTCTGTTATTGAAAAATGAGAATAATTTTGTATTGGTAAAACTTTTCACTGTGTAACTTTTTATATGTTATAGATATTAAAATTATGAATATTTTAAATATTTATTTAAGATTTTTCATCAATTGATTTTGAAATTATAATAATTTTTGCCAGCTTAAATTTTTTTTTTACTTTTAAAAATAGTGATTTAATTCAACTAAAGTTTCAGAATATTATTTTAGAATTTGGTTAAATTTTGGAAACATAAATTTATACATTGAAATAATAAACAAACTATAGAGCTACTAAAATAAAAATAAAATAATTCACCAAGTTTTTTTCATTAAACATCTACACTATAGTATACATGGCTATATATAAAAGCTATATAACTAAAAATTTAACTAGTCATGACTGTACAAAAATCAAAATAGCAAAATACCTATGACTTCAAATTTGATCATAAAATGCTAGTCCACATTCTCTTTCCCCTTTTCAAATTCTGAAAATCAAAAGCAAAATCATAATGAACTACAACAGCTCAGCAAACCACACAAATTAATCTAAATTTTTCAATTTTTTTGAATATTTAAAAGCAGTTACATATATTTTCAATAAATAACTTACTATAATGAGAAATGTAATAAATGCATAATAGTTGTTTCTTAATTTAAAAAATAATAATGAATAAATAAATAAATTGAAATTTATATCATAGAGCCTTTTATATCACATTTCTCAAATACAGACGGAAACTCAAAGGATTTTAACTCCTTATGACTCCCTTTCCATTTTTGCTTATACCACAAGAATATATCATATTTTCTTGTCTTAGACAAAATTTTAAAGGATTTTGACCTCTTAGTAATTCCCTCACACAAATAGAATCTCAGAGGATTATAGCTCTTTATGTCTCCCTAGAGATATAAATTAATCACATATGATGAATATATATATCATCATATTAAAATAATTAGAGAGCAATTGAGAATGTAGCAAAATTTCATAGTTTTGTATAGTGGTAGACAACATAAAATTTAATTAGGCAAAAATACACATTTTCAGAATATTATCAAATTACCAGGGTTTGAAGACTTTTATCATACTACACCACTATTTTTCAATATATTTGCAAATTTCAAAATGCATACTATAAAGTTTTTTAAAAAAACTCAAAATGTTCATAATCATAATCTCTATAATATATAAAAAGTTATGCAGTGAAAGTTTTACATATGCAAAGTTGTCCATGTTTTTCGCAAATGAATAAAAATATTAAATTAAAATATTTACTAAAAATTACACATTTTTTGATAATTGAGATATGCATAATGTGTCTTACGTCGAGATGAATAAGTGTATGAACTAGGCCGACCGATGAAAACAACCTGAAGTCATTCAAAATCCAATTTTCCTCTTTCTCTCTCCTCTCTTTCTCCCTAATTCACTTAGGTTTCCACTATGTTAGCCGTGAGTAATTTAGGGAAAAATGAGAATTGCTTTATAAATATTTTATTATGCTTTTAGACATTTTCTAATTTTTTATTATTAAATAATATATAATAATTAATTTTCAAAAGAAAATTCATATATAGAAATTTTCTTAGGGATTCCAAAAATTATTGAAATATATTTATAAATTAACTTATTCTATTTAAAAAATTTAGTGAAATCAGTTTGTAAAACGGACACCTGATGATCCCCAAAATCCACTTGTGCAAACATGTGCCAATTTCTTAAGAAATTTTAACATTATCAAAAAATTATAAAAAATTTGGAGTAATTAAAGCACTACACTACATATGTTTTGGCGAAGACAATTTGTGATGTGGACTTATAATAACTTCTGAAATAATTATTGATTGCTCCATGTTAACAAAAAAAATCTTGAAAGTTTAAGGCTTTCGCACTATTCTCCGTTCATCCTCTGTTGTCAGCCGACTATGATCCCTCTGACCTCCATCACCTGACCTGACTAGAATCCGTCTAGCCTCCGTCGATCAACTACGATCCTTCTAATCACAATCGCTTGCAAACTAAGTGTAATGACACATATTCAACAATCAAATAATATTTAAGAATTCATTATAAGTCCAATTTGTAAATAAACTTTGCCATAATATAGATATTATTGTGATTTAATTATAATAATTTTATCCTAATTTTATGGGTAATATAGAAAATTAATATATGTTAGTACAAGTGAATTTTTTTTGGGACTGTTGAGTGTTTGTTTTGTAAACCAATTTCATCACACCATTCTAGACATGTTGGACTATTTAATAAATATTTTTTTTAATAATTTTTTGATTCACAAATTTGAAAATATAAAATAATTTATATAAATTTTATGCTACAAATTGAACAAATTGCATAATTACTTTTGTATCCTTATATTATTTTATTATAAAACATCTTTAACCACTTACATTACATTAAAATGTCATTTCCTTCTTCCGTTTTGCTTACAGTGAGTAGAAATTGGATTAAGGAAGAAAAAGAGAGGAGGGAAACCTAGATAGCGGTGTCAATTATTGACCTGATTTGAACTCGACCCAAAAAATCTAGATTTGGGTTAACCCATTTAACAAACGGGTAGGGTTCGATTCCAATTTTGGGTTCATCTAGTTCTTAGAAAAATAAGGTCGGGTTCTGATTAACCTACTAATATGAATTTAACCATATTTGACCCAAATCACGTCTGACAGCGCTAGTCACCCCCCACACGCACAAGCACCTCGCACTGGCCCTGACTCGCACACCTGCTCCCACACAAGGAACTACACGCGTAGTCGCGCTGCTCGCCTAGGCCTCGCGCTGACTCGGCAATGATGCGGCCTCGCCCTCACCCTCGCCAATGATGCGGACTCACCCTTACATGCAATCGTGCTTGAACACGAGCGTGCGGTCCAGTGCACTTGCCTTACCTTGGTCCACATGTAATCACACTCACAGTCATACACTTGTGAGCAATCCCACCTGGCCCCAACCACGCTCGTGCGAGTCAGGTCAGGTCAAACTGATAATCCAGCAGGTTGGGTTCAATTTTTGGATCAATTTGTGTATTTGGATCGAGTTCGGGCTAGATCGATCAAAGGCGGGTCAATGTTGTGTTGGACTCCAATTCGATTTGAAAATTCATTTTGACACCAATAGGTTCAGCTATCCTTTTACAATTTTAATTTTTAAAATTTTATCCGAATCTTGGCTATCAACTTTCAAAAAAAAAAAAAAAATCCACGTCAACGGCACTGTATGGGATGGACATTTCTTTGTTTTAATTTGATGCATCAATGTTCCATGACGTTATGGAAAATTAATACAAGAAATTATGGCACGTAAAATGCGGAATTTCCTCCGAATCCAACGAGTCAAAATCTCCCTCTCACCCCACCTTACCGTCTTACGCGTTGCTAATGCGGACAACGCTATTTTGTCTTCTCAAGTACACTTCTTCAAACACTTGATTTCCTAACCGATTTGCTATCCTTCTTCTCCACCCTTATGGCAGATGTAGCCATTAGTGTTCGGAAGAAGTTTCTACTTCGTAGAGGGAGGTTTGGATTCCGAAGTTCGCTTCATGTTTTTATCTTCTTTCTAATTCTTTTTCTTTCTTTATCCCAAAAAAGTTCCTGACTGTCAGACGATTCCCATTTGAAATCTTCTTCTTGCGTTTTTTAATACGGTAGAATTCCATCTTTTTTTTTTGTTAAAGGATGTTTCCTTGTAAAAAATCTTTCTTTTTTCGCTTTCTCCGGCTTTATCTCCCGTAATTTTGGCGCAGATTGATGAGTTTTGTAAATGAAACAAATCTATCAATTATAACCGGAATTATGCGAGGTATTCGCTGTATCTTCGATTATATGTTATATCTTCTGTGAGAGAATTAAAGTGTAACAATGGCGAGCTCGATGCTTCTGCTCTTCTTCTCCGTTTGCTGTTTGGGATCGTTGGTGTCCGGCGCGACGGAACCAAAGGATTTCGCCGTCCTCGACGAGTTTCGAAAGGGCCTAAACAATCCCGAGCTGCTGAAATGGCCGACCTCAGGAGACGACCCCTGCGGTCCTCCGCTATGGCCTCATGTGTTCTGCTCGGGCTCTCGAGTGACGCAGATCCAAGTCCAGAACTTGGGTCTTAGTGGCCAATTACCCAAGAATTTCAACCAGCTCTCCAATCTGATAAATCTCGGGTTTCAAAGGAACAATTTTTCCGGCCCGCTTCCAACCTTCAGTGGCCTCTCCAATTTACAGTACGCATACCTCGTCGGCAACCAGTTCGATACCATACCCTCCGATTTTTTCTCCGGGCTCACAAGCTTGCTTGAAATCGCTTTGGATCAAAATCCTTTGAATAAAACATCTGGCTGGGCGATCCCTCAGGACTTGCAGGCCTCTACCCAGTTGAGGAATTTGTCTTTGATCCAATGCAATGTGGCGGGTAAACTGCCGGATTTTTTGGGCACAATGCCAATGTTGAGTACCTTGAAGCTCTCTTACAATAACCTCTCCGGTGAGATACCAGAGAGCTTCGCAGGCTCTTCGTTGCAGACCATTTGGCTTAATAATCAGGAAGGAGCCGGACTTACAGGTCGGCTGGACGTGATTGCATCCATGGTTTCTGTAACCGATGCCTGGTTGCATGGAAATAGCTTCAATGGTCCAATCCCCTCTGGAATTGGGGCTTGCACTTCTCTGACACGGCTATGGCTTAACAACAACCATCTTGTTGGCCTGTTACCGGAAGATTTGATAACTCTACCTCATCTCCAGTCTCTGAAATTGGATAACAACAATTTGATGGGTCCAATACCTAAGGTCAAGTTTGCGAATTTTACATATGCCTACAATTCTTTTTGTGATTCCACTCCTGGAGTTTCCTGCTCGCCTGCGGTCACTGTGCTTCTTGAATTCCTTGGTGGTTTGAATTACCCATTAGAACTGGCAACATCATGGGGAGGAAATGATCCATGCACCCGTGATTGGTTTGGAGTTTCCTGCTCTGATGGCAAGGTTTCTGTTATAAATTTACCTAATTTAAAACTAAGTGGAACAATTAGCCCCTCGCTGGGCGAGTTGGGTTCATTGGTGGATATCAGACTTGGGAGCAATAACTTGAGTGGAACTATACCTGCAAATCTTACTGGTTTGACAATGCTGAGGATGCTAAATGTTTCTGCTAATAATTTAGGCCCCCCTGTTCCAAAATTTAGCCGCAGTGTGACACTTCTTACTGATGGAAACCCATTGTTGAAGAATTCTCCTCCTGCAGCTTCTCCTACTGGCAATTCACCTTCTAATGAACCACCCTCTGGTTCAGGATCCGGGAATTCCACTTCTCCTTCCCCACCTCATAGTGTTCCAAGCAGTGCTCCAGCAGATGATATGAAAAGCCCGCAGCATGGTTCCAATATATCGAAAATCTTGATCATTGCAGTTTTAGCTGCCGTTGTAATTTTGGTGATTTTGTTTGTAGTTGTCCTATTCTGGTGCAAGCAGAAGGGTAAAGATAGATTTGTGGCATCAGAATCTGTTGTTATGCATCCAAAACATTCATCAGACTCAGATAATCATATCAAATTAACTGTGACTAATAGTTCTAATGGCAGCACATCCATAAGTAATTTGCTGGTTGGAAGTGGAAGCATTATGAGCAGAGCACTCTCAAGTGATGAAGGGAACTATACTATTTCTGTTCAGCTCCTTCGCAGCTCGACCAATAATTTTTCTTCGGAAAATGTTGTTGGGCGGGGAGGTTTTGGGGTTGTTTACAAGGGGGAGTTACATGATGGAATGCTGATAGCAGTGAAAAGAATGGAGGCTGCTACATTAAGCAATAAAGCTCTGGATGAGTTCCAATCTGAAATTGTTGTTCTTTCTAAAGTCAGACATCGTAATTTGGTTTCTTTGATGGGTTACTCTGTGGAAGGCCATGAAAGGCTTCTTGTCTATGAATACCTCCCGAATGGGGCTTTAAGCAAGCATCTCTTCCAGTGGAGGAATCTGAACTTGGAGCCTTTGTCATGGAAGAAGAGGCTTAATATTGGATTGGATGTAGCTCGAGGAATGGAATATCTTCATAGCTTGACTCAAGAAAGCTTCATTCACAGAGACCTCAAGTCTTCAAATATTTTACTTGACGATGAATACCGAGCTAAAGTTTCTGACTTCGGATTGGTGAAGTTAGCTCCCAATGGTAATAACTCAGTGATTACTAGGCTGGCTGGGACATTTGGATATTTAGCTCCTGAATATGCTGGTGAGCTCATATTTTCTATTAAATAGATTTATTTCTCATTTCTGGAACTTATTTTAGCTGTTGCAAACTTGGACATGGTTTTTCTTGAAGCTAACCGATTTGTTGCTATTTTGATTGATTAAGTGACTGGCAAAATCACAACAAAAGCTGATGTCTACAGCTTTGGAGTGGTTTTGATGGAGCTAATTACAGGCATGGCAGCCCTTGATGAGGGCCGTCCGGAAGAAACCCGTTACCTCGCCTCGTGGTTTACAGAAATAAAATCTGACAAAGCGAAGCTTTATGATGCCATTGATGCCGCACTTGATAACAAGGAGGAAATTTTTGAGAGTGCGGTGACTGTGGCTGAGCTAGCAGGCCACTGTGCAGCGCGGGAACCACATCGTCGTCCTGAAATGGGCTATGCTGTGAATGTCTTGGCTTCATTGGCAAACAAATGGAAGCCTGCAGATGATGAGCAGGAGGAATATTTTGGCATTGATCTGCATAAACCTCTTATTCAGTTAGTGAAAGGTTGGCAAGATAGTGAAATGACTTACTCATCTGCAGTCGATGATAGCAAAGGAAGCATACCATCTAAGCCTGCAGGATTTGCAGAATCCTTCACATCTGCTGACGGCCGGTGAATGTGCTTGGTAATCCCTTTTTATTAGTGTCAATAAGTTTTGTTCATATCTGTGCTGGTACATTTTGCTGCAATCCATATATACCCTTTGCGTTTATTATCATAATAACTTTTTTAAATTTCGATGACTATTTGAGTTTGAGGATAGGAATGTTCCTCGCCATGAATGAACTTTATTGCCTTTGTTTGTTAGCATGATTGAATCTTTAGTTTGCTGCATTTTGTTTCTTGTTTTCAAATATGGTGCCAATTAGAATCTGTAATGAGCCAGTCCAGTTTTACTGAAATTATTGCAGATAAGACTTACTTGGAATAGTCGCTAAGTCTCATTGCATATATGTTATTTTATTTGTTTATATTCGGCAGTTTTCACTTGCTATTGTTGTTTGATCAATAGTTATCCTTTATTTTTTATCTAAGCTGGTTTTTTTTGTCTTGTTATGTAAATGGTGTTTCCTTCTCCATGTTATGTGCAATAGCTTTAGTTTCCATCAGACTATTTGGTTGAAAAGCAAGTGAAAGAAATGCAATTCTGTTACCTGGCGCTTGTGGGGTTCTTTTGCCACCATTCAGTAATTTTCACTCTAAGGTCTTCTAATCTAAGCATTTTTTTCTCTTTTTTTTTTCTTCTTAGGGTATCATAATAATATCATAATATGCTGATACAATAATTTTTACATTGATGTTGAAGATTTTTTTGAACGGGGTTTGTTTTTATGCCAATGCATTTTCATATTAGAATTTTGTTTAATCATATGGAGCTAAAATATTTTATAGCTAAAAATCTTCATAAGAAATGATTGAATCTCTTATGTAAATGCAAATCTTTGACTAACTTTATGAGCTATGAGAATATTTTTGGAGACCTTTTATGAATTTAAAATTTTGAAGAAACAATTCATTTACTTTTGTAGATTTTGTGAGATTTCTTAAAGTTGTTGAGCCATCTTGTAATATCCCGTGGGATCTTGTAATGAATTATTTCTGTGTCTCCAAACCGTTCCTTGTTACCATTATGAATAGAGCCTCAGAAGAAATGGTTTTGCATTTCACAACCACAAATAAATAAAGAGAAGAGGGAGATAGAATGTAGGTCTTTACCTTCTTCAAGGAGGTGCTAGTAGTTTCAATTCTATTAAAAAAAGAAGCATTCAACCAGAACAGTGAGATGCTCTAGTTTGGACTCTTGTAATAGAGAATATAAGAGAGTAATATTGGCAACATCTATTTTCCACATCCAACTCTCTTCCATACAACATATGGTTATGCTCCTCAATTTCTGAAAAATGCAAAGTTGTTTCTCTATACTTATCTCAAGTTTATATGAAGTATAATATATTCACGCATCCTATTTAAAGTTGTGAATTATTTGTTCTTTTTCGGTCGTAGACAAAATTGGATCTCACTAATTGTCATATATTTATATCTTATGTTTGTGATCTCTATTATGTTTGTTCTATCGCCTTTGTCTAGTTTTTCATTGAAATTTTATAACTTTCATAACAATCAGTATCAAAGGTTTGGTTTATAAACTTTTAGGATTTTTATGACTTTTTTTTCTATTGGAATTTATTTTCTGTGAAGATTATATATTTTAAACTAACGGCAACGGGTCAATTTTGCCAAGACATAGAGAAGACTGAAGACCAAAATGTTAGAACTAGTGTATATAGACGTATGGGTGCTATCCACCATGATTTCTCTGGCAGGATCTTTGTACTATGCTGCCTTCATAGGCAAAAAATACTAGGAAGGTATATATTTATGTTATATAGAAAATCTAACCTTTTTTATTTTTTATGAAGTGGAAAATTCTAGTGGGGAATGAAACTGTAGAAATCAAATGCTTGCGATCTGATAATGGTGAGGAGTATGACTGGAATTTAAAAATTACTACATCCCACATATAGTGAGCAATTTCAAAAATTCATAGCAAAATGGAGTAATTAGAAGATTGAATAGAACTTTTAATGAACATGCAATAAGCATGAGATTTTATACACAAGCCTTTTCAAGACTTTTTGGGCAGGTGAGGCAAACACAACAACATATCTAATAAGATGAAGCTTCTCAATTGCACTTAACTTTGGGCTTCTTGGTGATGCTTAGATCAGCAAGAAGATATGTTTGTCACATTTAAAGGTTTTTGTGTGCCTATCGTATGTTTATGTTTAATTAGAATGCCAAAGATAAAATTGATCCAAAGTCTAAAAAGTGTCACTTCATTAGATTCTTAGATTCAAGCTAGACGAGGACGATTATGGATTTTGCAAAATTAATGATTAAAGAACGGCAATGAGTAAAAAATATTTTTTTAATGAATTTGTAGAGAAGATGCAGGATTCCTCCAATAGACAACATCAACGGCCTTGTCTTCAGCTTCTCCACGCAATCTAACCTCCCCATGATGACATAATCCACAGGATGTACGAGCTCCGACGGTATGTTCGACAACGTGGGTTGTCTCTCGTAGGACTCGGGCGGCGATCCAACCAAAGAGCCGAAGCTGGCGGTAGAGGTGGAGGAATTGATTTTATGACTACACAAGTAGTGATCGGAGTGCAGTTCGCTAAAGAAGGTGTCAATGACGTCGAGCTCTCCTGAGGAGTTGAAGGAGGAACTCATAGAGACATTGGCCAGGATGGGATATGGGACTGCACTGTTGATAACGTTAAGCGAAACAGGCTCAAGATTTAATGTAGTGGGATCACAGGAATTGAGCGAGAGTGGGAGAGAGAATGGAAGTGTAGTCTGGACAGACGTGGGAGTGGGTTTGGGATCGTCGGAGAGAAGTGGCAGCGGGAGCGGAATGGTGTTGGGGTCGGAATCACGCTGGAGCGAATTAGAATCGTTGTTCTTGTCGTGAGACGAAGCGGGATTGCGGGTCTGGTTGCAATACAAAGTGATGGAGAAATCAACATCAAGCTGTGGATCTGTTTGGGCCATGGGTACTAGAGCAAAAGTTGAAAGTGGTGTTGCACTCGAACACGGAACCGAAGTGCAGGTGGAGGCAAAATCGAGCTGGAGCCGAGAATGGCCGCAAGTTTCGAAGGTGGGAGATGGGTTGGATTGTGGGAAGGGGAGGTAGAATCATGGGCAATGGAATTGGTTTCATTCTCTAGCACAGAAAGTAGAGACGAACCATCGACCTCTTGATCAGACTTTAGCTGTGATTGTGAAAAGTCAGAGACGACATTGGGAGTGCATAATGCAAGTTGCATGAGGGCGTTGGTGGAGCAGAGGAGCGACGTGGCCGGTATGGTTGCAAACCTGCTCATAATTCTCTCCAATGAATGCATGAAATTAACACATAAAGCATCGATTCGATCAAGTGATGCTTTCACTTGAGCCATCCGAAGGGCTTCGCGGCATCGATCATCATCGACCGCCAATATTTTACGTCAATCGTCGTCGCAACCCACCTTTTTCTGCAGTCCATCGTTCTTCACAAGCTCTAGACTTTGATACCAATCGATGCAGTTGATCGGCAGAATAACCTGATCTGCTTGAAGGAATTCCTAATACAGGGAATGAACACAAGCTTAAGAGCTTCAAAATGGATTAATATTCATTAATGCCTCTATTCTTCTTACATCATTCTATATATACTAGTAAGTAGAGAAACTTAGAGAAACCTAGAAGATTCTAGAAACATGTAATGAACTTGTAGCAAACTAAATCAGATATCCTAAGGAACATTTTAAGCTAATATTCTCCGCATCAGACTTGTTAATTGTAGTCACATAAAATGTCAGCCTTCCAATGACCTAGTTAAGTGAGTAAATGTATTAGATTTGGCTTATGTTAAGAAATGTAGAAGTAGTCCTAAAAAGACTTTGGTTGGAAAATATTAGAAATGACATTTTTTTTCTTAGATTTTATTGAGAATTTGACTCTTATTAAGACAAAATAGAGAAAAATAATTCATATAACTGACCCCACATACGTAGTGGGATAAAAGTTTGATGTTGTTGTAGTGACTTGTTAATTGTAAGATCTGGTATCTAAAAAATCAGCTACTTAAACAGGTAATTGTATATAGAGTTTGGTATATGGAGCAAGCTGAAAGATTTTCGAGATGAGAATAGATCTAGGTTCTCATATGATGTCTTAGGTTCTCAAGTCTCTTACAGTCATAATATATTGAAATGTCAGCCTTATGATGATCCTGTTAGGAGAGTAGATGTATTAGATCTGATATATGTTAAGAAAAGTAGAGGTAGATCTAAAAAATTTAGTTTGAAAGTATTAAAAATGATCTTTTTTGTTAGATTTAAATGAGAATTTGACTCTTAATATGACAATGAAGAAAAAGGATTTAATGAGCTGACCCCATATAGTGGGATAAATATTTGTTACTATTGATGTTATTATATTTCGTTTCTATCCACTTTAAATTGTTCTAAGAAATAGATGATAAAAATTAAAAAGAAGAAGGAGCGCATGGCCAAAGTATCTTATGGCTCAGTCATTGAAGCTTTTTTCTTTGCAATATTCTACATAAGATTAGATGATGCATTAGTGAGAGCCAACAGTAAACACATACTCAATTTAGTTAGTAGTGATTGTGCTTGCGGTTATTGGTTTTTAGCTTTGTTTTATCTTACTAATTATGATGAAATTGGGACATGAAATGTTAGAAGTGCTGTCTAGTCACAAGGAGACCGATTAAGGAGGGCATTGCTAGGCTTGGAGTCTGCAAAGACAGAACTGTCATCCCTCTACTTCTATTCTTAATGCTGTTGATGGCTATTGGTGTGATAGTAACTACTTGTAGGCACAAGCAAACCTAACCCAAATCAAATATCTAAACAAAGAAAGCTGCTGTCCACAGCAGAAAAATAGACCAAACAGTGGGAAAACTGAGAGAATCTTAAGAGAAATTCGTAGGAAATCAAAGCAAACACTTGTATTCCACTAGTAGATGAAAAGCACTTGCAAGATACAATTTTCCTTCAATTCGAGAGGAAGGAAATACTCTCCACAATCTCTGGCAACGTCAAGAGCCCAAGAACAAAACCTAGATCTCAAATAAGATTCAAATTCAAGATGAGAGCCAAAATCTCTCAATAACTCCTAATTAAAGACAAAGGAAAAATATAAATTCCCTAAAACAGCCCCTCATTCAAAAATTTCCCACCCAAAACGAATTTAACCCCAAGTGGAGCCCACAGGGGCTTCCGCCCCCACTTGCTGTTTCCGCTCAGCCAGGCTTCGCCTGGTGTACACATGGACCGGTCCAGCCGGCCCCTCCTGGCCGGCCTAACATGGTGCTTGAGGGTATTTTTATTCGATGAAATCTTAATTTGTTAACTTTTTAAGAATTATCTTTAGTTATCTTTTATTGTTTTTCTCGTCATTCAATGCCTCCCTTATTATGTTGATATTATGCGTATGACTCCATGACTCTTTAAGTATAAGGCTCTTTTTCGGAAGTAAAATTGTTTGGTGTGAAATTGTCATGACCTTGGGTGATTGGTGGTAATTTCAATGATATTCTTTTTATGTTGTGATGGACTTAATGGTTGTTCCAGGCTTCCCTCTTCAGTTTTTTTTTTTTTTTAATTTCTTTTTATTACAGTTTTGCATTTCAACTTGATTGAATTGCCACTTTTGGAAAGGTATTTTGCTGGCTAAAATCTCATGACTATTTTCAAGCAGTCATTAAACTTGACACATTTTTTATTTCATTTTGATCAGGAGAGTCATTTTATAAGTTGCGATCAACCGACATATACTATATTACTATTGGCATCGGATCACTATCCTATTATTTTTGGTATTTATTAGTTAAGAAGTATATTTTTAGATTCAATGGTTGCTGGTTCGTTAAAAATGGATTTAAACATGGTTGAATCTTAAAGTTTTAGGTTATGGTCCTAAATTTCTATCCTTCAAACTTAGAATGACCAAAAGATAACTTGAATTATAGTGTTCTTCACTCTCTTCTTCAAACTCTTCTAAGCAAAACCTCCTGACCACCCTGGGGGATATAGAGAGGCTGATGTGGGTTCATTAGGTGAGAATGATTTTGCTATTTACGAGGGATGTAAGACTACTATCTACAATCTTTGTAAAAAAAGGAAGTGTATTGGTTTTGAAGTTCTAAAACCAACTGGCACCTTCAAAGACAATTCTGCATTTTTTCTTACAAGATTGCTAATGCTTGTAGGAGGAATTTTGTTTCTGATATTTTCTTACTTGACTGACCTGAGATTTGTTGGGAGTGTTTACTTTTTATCTGAAGGAATCTTCTAGAAAATTCCACAAACCCTTCTCTATAAACTTTCAGGCTTTTTATTCCAGTGATTAATACTTCTTGCTTGCTCCATTAGACTCTTTTTTTACTCTTCGGGAGGCTAAAAGTGTTGTCCTAATGGTCTTATATGATGTTTTTTCCAAGAACAAAAGGAGGGTTTTCATTTCGATAATTTTAAGTTCTTTTCTGACATTTTCAATGGTTCAGTCTCTTTCGATTTCCCTCATTTTCTTTTATTTCCTTGTTCTTGAAAAAGATGATCCAAAATCAATTAAAGAGTTCAGACTTATCAGCCTCGTTATGTTCAGACAATATACATTGGTTTTTGAACGTTTTTTGGGTTTTTGCTCTCTTTTGCTTCTTCTTCTACCAATATCTTTGGCCTGGAATAACACCGTTGAGTTGCTTTGTTATGGGGATTGTTATTCAGAATAAAATTATTCTCATGGATGAATTATATTGTATTGAAAATCTATATATATATAAGAAGCTCCAGTTAGTGAATTTTTGAATTGAAAATGATAGAATTTGTTGGGGTTGAAAGTATGGCAAATTCTCTGTTAATTATATCTTCTCTGATTGATGGAGGTTTTGAGATGCCCAATTTATTATTATTTTTTGAAGTTCTATCATTCTCTTAAAGACTGCTATCTATGGTTATCTTCTCCACAATGATGAACTGCTTTTTAAACTTGGAAAGAATACAATTAAAGATCATAAGATCCTTTTAAAAAGAAAAAAAAAAACAAGAGCTACCAAATTTAATTTAATTGGTGAGTGTAACTCAGCAAAACAAAGAAAGGCAAAATATATTTCAAGTAAAAACTTAAACGCTTCAATTAGCTATTAGCAAGAGAGTTGCTTGTCCAAAGGCCCCGCAATCTTTTCATTTTGCAGGCTGTATTGAGGTCAGAAGGAGACATGAGCTAAAGGTCACCATGAATTTGGGCTTGGTAGAGGGGCAAATTATTACGTGCGGTGTCCGGACCGTCCGGAGTCGAATCTGGATGCGTCGCATCACCCGGATGCACCGGGGTCGAGGTGATGTGGAGCTTCCGGATTCACCTCCGGACAAATCCGGACGCCGCACGTAATAATTTGCCTGGTAGAGGAGCTCCAAGAAAGACTCTTAAGTTTTTTAATTACTCCATTATCATAATGAAAATCCTAGACATAAGATTATTTGTTTTCTTGATGCCAGCTTTTGGAATACGAGTGGCTCTAAGTCAATAAGTTGGGTAATTGGTTAAAGAGGTTTTAATAGTTTCAACCTGCCATGAAAAAAATATAAGAATAGAGGTTATATAGTTTCGAGCAAGCAAGCCAACAATTAATGTTATCAAATAGAGGTTATCAATCTTTAATTGAAATTTTGCTTCTACGACTAGAAATCCCCAAATATTTAAAAGGAAGCGACTATAAATGATTTAGCTAAAAACTATATGTTTATGAGAAAATTATGCTTCAATCAATAGTTTTTGATATATGAGAGGATAAAGCATGGTAACTTCTAAGCAACACCCTAATAGACCAGATTCCAAGTAACCAAATCCAGCAACAACATTTTGCTAATTTCAAGCAACCAAATTATTCTTGTAAGACCAAACTCCTTATGCACCCACTCGAGCCGTTTGACAAGTAAATGAGCCAAGCATCAACTTGATCAAAAAGCTTGATTACCCAACGAGCTTAAAAATGATCAGCCCGAACTTAAAACTCAATAAGCTCAACTCGCGAGCTGGTTAACAAGCTGTCAGTTGAGTTCAAGAAAACTCATGAGTCGGCTTGACTCATTTACACCCCCCCTAGACCCATGCAATCTTGAAATTTATTCAATACATAATGGAGATCATTATTATATTTAGTATGAACAATAACAAAGAAATTCATCGACGCATGTTCATGGGTATAATCAAATGCATAAATATATTACTATTACAACGCACCTCAATAATAGAAGAATGCTCATCCATAATAAACTGTAGAAGTAGAGTTATAGGGGACAATCTTATCTTTAACTCATCAGAAGAATTAGAAAAAAAATCATAGAGATTGCCATTGACAATAGCAGAAAAATGCACTTCGAGAGATGCAAGCAATCAGCTAGTTGACAAAATTTTGAGAGAACCATTCGTTGATTATTCTTTAAAGAAGAAATTTATGATTGAAACTATAAAAAAGACTTCTTAAGATCAATTTTAACACAAATTTTAAGCATTTTTATAGCTAATATCTTTTTTCAGAATTTAAGAGTCAAGAACGATATTATTGATGATATATCTATCTTCAATCAAAGTAGCCTAAGCAGTTTTAATCAAGCAAGATAAGATCTTTTTAATATGATTACTAAATAATTTGACAATGATTTTTTAGAAAATATTGTAGATAGAATGAGAGAGATCTAAAGTCAAAGAGGCTCTTGGCATTGAACTACTTAGGAATCAAAGTGATAGTAATGCAATTCATCATAATTAAAAAGGGTAGCATAGTCTTAGTAAAGTGTTCCCCAATAATGTCCCAATTATTTTTTTGAAAATTTAGAAGTGAATCCATTGGGTCCTAGTGACCTCTCATTCTCCATTATCAAAGTCACATCTTTAATGTTTTGGTAGGAGAAAGAGTGAAGTAACATTTGCCTATCCAAACCGACTAGTTAATGATCAATGAAACAATGAGATAAAAATGAGATCTTGAATATTATAAATGTCATCTTAATTGAAAAGAGAAGTGGTGAATAATTTCTTTGAAAATGCCATTAGTTGTAGTGAGAACGGCATTGAGAATTTGAATATCTTTGATCCTATTATAATTATGTCTATCATTTATTATTATTATTATTATTGAAGAAGAAACACAATATCATCTTCTCCATTTGTAAACTAGTTGTTTTTTGGTTCTATTGGATATCAAACTATACTCAATGGAGGAGGCTTTGATAAGGTTATTTTGAATTGCCTTGATTTTATATAGAAGCTCAATATATTAAGAATTAGACTAAAGCATTTGGAACACATTAAGTTGGCCATCCTTAAATGTTTCACCAAATTGGAGATAGAATTATTCCAATGGGTGCTCTTCATCATGTGCTTGATAATTTTTAAGTTTTTTTCAACTAAGATATAATTAAAATCAACAAAAGTACTCTTACACAAGTGATATATCAACGAAAATAAATCAAATGATAAATGATTAATTAGGTTATTGTTCAATTTTAATCTTGTGGAGTACTTAATCTGATTATTTGTCCAAGAGTTTGAGAGATTAATACTAAGCAATTCAAGAAGACTATTAATAAAAAAATGCAACCACTAAAATCAAATAACTTGAATATAAAAGGGTTGGGATCCTCAAACATATCTTTCAAAGATTTGGTATAATTAAAAATCAATGATTTCATTGAGCGATAATGGATGAAGCAAGATCATTAATTGTCTCATAAAGATTTTCTTTCAAAAGCATCATTACTCACAAAAATACTAGTAAAAAAAAAAAAAGAACCACATTTACTAACCATACCATGAAAAAGAAATAGATGCATAATGATTGGGTCAAAATGAATATTAAAACTACTTTATTTAGTCTAAATTTTACCTCCACTATAATGTAGAAATTATTTAAATAACCTTCGGAGGGATAAAGATGGAAGTTCCTAATAAATGGATGTTGAATATAGAATTCTTATAAGGCTCAATTTACATAAAGAAAATTTAATTGATAGAATGTAATAATTCATATACACAAGAATCTTGTATGCCTTTAATATTCCAGGAAGTTATGATTCAAAATGGCATGGGGTATGGTTGTAGATGTGGATTGATATTTAGGATTAATATTAACTTTATTCTTAGCTTAGTAGGCACTAGGTTCAACTTCTTAGAAATCCTAAGTTAGGTGGCTCAACTTTAGCCTAAATTGGATTAGATCTAACCTAACTTTAATGTGACTTGATTTAGATTGTCCCAATAAGCTTAGACAGCATATATGTGGGACCACCTAAACCTATATCAATCCCCAAAGCCATGAAAAATACATAATCCTAATTATACTCATATTAGGTCAAACAAACCTTAAGTTAATCAAACTTAACCTTTGTGATAAATTGATTTATGAACCTTTCCAATTGACCATAGGTGAACTCAAGCCCATCATATTTGGCTCCATGATGTGTTATAAAGGCTTAGGGACATTATGATTATGTCTTAGATTGGATTTAGCATGAAGTAACCTAAATTAGGCCCAAACTAGCCTAGGTAGACTCCTAATGAGCTTTTATGCCCAATTTTTTTGATCCAAGTCTATTTAACTTTATTTTTATCTCCATTTGATCCTTGATACTTTATGGAACCATTATATCACATTGGTGAGCATTGGGTGGCCTTTGTTCTAGCTAGATCTAAGTTAAACACATAATTAGTCTGTTTTCCTTCTGTGAGTCAATGAATTAATTTTTTTATCAAAGCTATTTCAGTCCATAAAATCACTACTTTGATTCCCTAACACGCTTAAAATTTCTTAAGATGTCATTTTACCATTATATTCAACTAATTGCATGCTAACCCAAGCTAGCCCATGGCTTGTCTAATTAAGCCCAACGTGGACTCATCCACCCAATTAGGCTAACCTATGTACCCTATGACTAGCTATCTTTTGATCCTAATAGACTCTCAACACTCTTAGAAGATCAAATGACCACTTAGGCCTAGCCAATTACATGGCTAGCCCCTAGTGAACCTATATGAATCCAATTGAGTGCCTTTGGACAATTGAACCAATCCTTGAAAATTCTATCCTTTGGACCAATTAAATCAATCCAAGCCAATTCTATCTTTTGGGCTCACCACATAAATACCAATGTCCTTTAGAGGTTTTGGAATCCACTGCAATCAACATTATTTATACCCATACATAAGTTGACCCAATTATGACTGGTAAATCAATTTGGCCAAATTGAGGCGAGCCCAAGCTTAGTTGGTGGATCTTAAACCTTTCCTAGCTTTTTTAGGACCTAATCTTGACATCATTTAATTTGTTGGCCATAATTAAGCATAGGAATGCTAGTTTACCCAATTAGGTTAAGCCCAAAAGCAATGTTTAAGTACCCAAAGCATCCTTAGCACCTTTTTGTTTAAAATAACATTGTGATTCCTTATTCTTAGCACTAATCTCAACCTTAATGCTTTTTAGCTTGATTATAACTAAGATTAGCAAAGGCTAACCCCTAAAGAGCGCCTCATTTGTGCAAAAGTAAGATCTTTCTCATTATTTAAGGCTAAGCTCATTACACATATAAAATGATCGCCATCCTTCTTAGAGATTAACATTGAGTTCCTAGGTTTGTAATGAATCCCTTAGAATATTCATATTCCTTTTAAACCAATATTATGAGCTACAGAACAAATAAGGGAGAGAACCACCAAACTGGTACTTCCTAGCCGAACCATCTCATTCCTTAGTTTGAGTTCTCTTAGCTTCACTATAGTAAGAGAGGTAAATCTAGAGCAATAAAACACAATATGAAGTTTGTAACCCCCTTCATGACCAAGTTATTAGAGCTATTTTGAGGGGTTAGTCATCTAACCAATTTGGGTCAAAATAAGTAAGAGGAAGCTTGTTGTAGCTTCCTTATCATAATGAGGATATACTTGTATCGTTTGAAAGCTATATCACACTCTATCCTAATTATATGCTTAGTCATTCTAGTTGCACATCCATGCGCAAACCCTTTTTCTTTTTGTCAAATTGTAGCTATCTTCATGAGCTCCTCATAGATCCCTAAACTAAATAATTTTGGCCTACTAATTAGAAAGGAGGAAATATTTTTTTCATCCTCAATACAATTATTATGAAGGGAGAAAATAAGATTTTTATCCACAATACAACTATTATGAAGGGGGAAAATAAAATTTTAGTTCACAATATAGTTTTCTCTTTCACTATTTGTTGATAAATTATTTAGTGTAAAAATATCATGACTTAGTTGTTTAAATTGTTCTTTAAAATTCATAAAATAATATTTATAAATAATATTTTGTGAGACCAATAAGTTTTAATAATTACTTAAAAATATAAAAAAAAAATATTTCTCTTAGATACCATGGTCAAAAATTTGAAAATTGTGTCTGTGAGTTCTTTTAGATCACAAGAGCTTGTGGCTTAAAATTCAGAAGCATTGGGTCATAGACCACCATTAATGAGCAATTAAGGTTCTTATTTTTTATTAATTAAAGTTAACTATTGCTAACAATAAAAATTTCTCCTTGATGTTCTCAATTATCGTTGGGACTATCTTAGTAACCCAGCAAACAATAATAGGATTTATTTTATTCAATAATTTATTTGAATACACACAAAA
Organism: Dendrobium nobile; assembly: GCA_022539455.1. Taxonomy (NCBI): domain Eukaryota; kingdom Viridiplantae; phylum Streptophyta; class Magnoliopsida; order Asparagales; family Orchidaceae; genus Dendrobium; species Dendrobium nobile. The sequence continues at coordinate 14,011,335 of CM039733.1, read as the reverse complement.
TTTATATGTTTGTAAGATAAAAATAGGTTATCTTTTTTATTTTTGATAAAATCATATTTAAAATTTTGAGATTTCTTTTGTTTGATGATATTGACTGTGCTTAAGTTATTCTTTTTTTTTTAATATGTACATAAAGTGGATTATATGTTTTCTCTCCTTTTATAGAAAGGAATATATGATCTACTTTGTCTAAGAGCAGATTTTATTTTTATTAGAAATTGCTTTAAAAAGCTATAAAAAACTATCTGAATTAACTGTTGAGAAATATCCACACTAAGTTTTCGTTTGGAAAAGTTTTTTTTGCTGCTTTTTAAAACAATTTTCTAGTAAAAAAATTTAATTTTTTACTAGAAAATTGCTATAAAAAACAGTAAGAAAGCCGTCCCAAACTAAGCTTAAAATGTATTTGGATCTATCTATGAACTTTGGATGGTCTAAATTGTTCATACATATTTCGAATTTCATGCCTTTACAAAATGAATAGAAGATAATTAAAAAATCCAATCTTTATATATTTTTGCTATTTAGAATAATACATAAAATTGCCACACTGCCTTTCATCCTTCCCTTTCATAATTCAACGATGATATATTTCAAGTAGGGGGTAAATTAGTCGAGGTTTTTTATGAGCCGGCTCGAACTCATCTAATTGCTAATTTTGTGTCTTTCTTAGGCAAACATAAGCTCTCACCATTAGTTCTGCTAGTGAATCGGTCGAGCTCTCAAATCTAGAAGGAATGCTTGAGACGAGTTGGAGCTCATTCCATGGACTCACTCCGGCTATTAGTTCTTCTAGCGAATCTGTCGAGCTCTCAAGTCTAGAAAGAATGCTTGAGACGAGTTGGAGCTCATTCCATGGACTCACTCCAGCTTTTGCTCGAGTTTCGAACAATTTTTCTAAGCGTCGAGTCAAGCTCGAGTTGCTTTGACTCGAGCACAACACGTCTCATTTACACCACATATTTCAGAAATATATTTTATTACTGCTATATAATATACTATCATAAAATATGGTATAATGCAGCTCACTTTGATCTGATGACTGAAAGATTTGTTTATCAACTAAAAAGTTTTAGATTTGAAGCTTATGTATATGATGTATGTATTAATTTAAATTAACAGACTCAAAAGCATTGGCCGAGGCAAGGGGGGACACGTGACCCGCCCCCCCTAAAAAAATTGAATATATATATATATATATATAAAATCAAGTTGGAAACTTCAAAAATTTAATCGGAGATTATATGAACACCAATTTCAGCAAACTTACAATTGAACTGAACGTCTCAAAAATGCGAACCCAACGGCACCATATTCGACTCAATCCGAACCCAAATGACTCCAAATCAAAGAGTCAAAGCATATTTAGAAGGTTTAAACCATAATTTGGATTACCAAAAGGTTTCCAAACATGACATGCTTATAGTCAAATTGAGCGGCTAGACGAGACGAATCCAACGAGCCCAAGATCGTTGAATTCTGATATCACTAAGACATTTAAATGTCCAATAAACAGTCCACGATCAAGAGCTTTAAGATCGGCCGTCCATTTAAATCACTCCCAATTTAATTTCCTATTCATTTACATTTTTTTCTAGGTTTATATTAGCTTAATCTTGTATTGATTCGATCTTAAAGAGATTTTATGATTTGTTTTTGTGCAGTGAGATTTTTAATATCACGTATTTAGTTAATATATTAAACTCGTTCTAGCAGTAATCCAGTGATTTGATGATTGGAAGTCATTTTATGAAGAAAAAAATAAACTAATTCACTATCAAAATTTAATTATTTTTTAAATTGACTATTTTGATCCCATGTTCGGATGTAAAATTTTGAAGGAAAAAAAAAGGCCCCCCTAGATGTATTTTCTGGCTCCGCCACTGCTCAAAAGTCTCAAAATATATGCTCTACGATGTAATATAAATATAAATTTCTACCATTGCTCTATGCGATCATATCAATGTTTTAATTTCTGAAAATCGAAATATTATTGCAAGCCAAGTGACAATTATTAATTTTTATTTTATTTTAAAAAAATTACGTGCAACGTAGCCATTTTTTATTTTATTATTATCCTATTATTTTTTGCTAGCGCACGACTTGTTCATTCATTTGAGTTTCAGTGAGGTTACGGGGAGGGAGGAATAATCCTTATTATTAATAAATGGTGGCTGGAACCCGCAAAATAGAAGATAAAGGCCGCTGGCTGCCTGGCTGGGTTTCGAGAGAAGCGGGCGTCCACTAACGTTTTTGGGCGCCGCGGTAGGCGGCCTTCCAGCCATTGCCACACGGCTTCCACCTTTCCCTTTCTATTTATCTCCATTTTATCTCTGTCGCCCCTCCCTGTTTGGCTTCGGCACACAATAAAGTCCCAAAAGCCATTCCATCGTTAGGGATTTTTAGCTCAGTGTTTGTTCCTCGATCGCTCTCCTGCTCTGATTTATTGCATACCAGAGCTCTTCAAGGTAATCCCGCATTGTCTTCAAAGATGCTTCTTTTTTATATCTCCAAAGTACTTTTTTATGTCTTATATAAAATATTTGGATCTTTTTTTTCCCCCTCTTTTGGATTGTTTCATTAGAAGCAGAGGTATGTGCTTTTTAGCCTTTCATTCATCTGCTGCAGGCTTAATACAAGTATTGAGATTGCTTAAAAGTTGTTTTAACTTCTAGAAAAACACTTTCAAATGTGTGCTTAAAAACTTGAATGCGATTACAAATACAATTATTAATTAAATGTAAATGTATTGTATATATCTATATATATTTGTCAAATAAGGTTTTTGCTATAAAATATATCAATTATATATATATACACTAAAGGGTGTCTAGTGTATATAGGCAGGGGCGGAGCTAGAGTGGGGGCCCTGGGGGCATGGGCCTCCACTGACCCATTACTATATAACAACAAAGCCCAAAGTAATAAAACAATCTAATAGGAAATGAAGCCCACAATTGGCTTCGGGTGGTTTCGAACCTGTGCCACCCAGGTTCAGCAAGATGCAATTGCCATCTGAGCCACGGAACAATTCAAGTTCCTATTTCGACAATTTTAATTTAAATTATAACAAAATTTGAATTTTCTCTTCCTCACATATGTGCATGTGCATTATAAATTCCTTTTTTTAATGAAATTAATACTTAAATATTTAAGATAAAATAAAGTAATCATAAATTTGTGTCAAATACAACTAATAAAATATAGAATTTAATAAATTATTACAAATAAATATTAACATTTCTAAAATATCTAAATATTACTTTACTATGAACTATTAAATAAAAATACCAAAAAAATCATCAAAAAATAATCAAGAGTAAATTGAAAATTATTAATTTGTGCCCCCACTAATAAAATTTTTGGCTCCGCCCCTGACTATAGGGGTTGTTTGGCTACGGCTTTAATAAATCTTGAAGGATTAAAATTAGTGTACTGTAGTGCTTTTTTGGCTACAATTGGTTATTTTTTTAGAATTTAAGATTTTTTAGAGTGAGAAATTCTTAAATTCAGTAAATCATGTGAATGGTGTGATTTAGTAAATCTTGGATTTAACTAATAATAAGGTTGAAATGGAATTTTTCAAAAAAAAAAAAAAGAAGACTAAAAGTTCATAATTGTGTTAAATTATGGATTTAGGAGTATGAAATACAGTTCTTCCTACTCTTTTAGTAAATACTACTTTTTTTGTAGGATTTAAGATAAATCTTGCTAAAAGCCTGCATAAAATAGCCCCATAGCAAATGTTGGTTAAAGCCTTGGAATTGATGGGTATTTATCTATTAATATATTGGTTCAACTTGGAGAATTGCGTTTTATCCTCCTAAGTCCTAACATTATTGTCAGTCACATTTAATTAATGTACTTACTAAAAGAGTAGGAAGATTGAAACATATTGCGATTGAGAGAAAAACTTGATAAACTTCAATTTAAATTATTTCAAGGTCAAATTCTAAAGATTGAACTAGGTGGCATTACTCACTATAAAAAAGAGTGTATGATAGTGCAAAATACAAAAACAAATGTATTGGATAAATGTAAGTGGTTATAATTAAAACATATGAAAACTTTTTAAATCAAAACCTACTCCTGACATGTCACAGTGAAACCTAAAATTTAATATCTTTTATAAATTATGGTAGTAGAAAACATGAATTGTATTATACTTTCGAAGTAAAAAATAAAAAAAAAATCATACTTTTGATCATTTACAAAAAATGATTGCTTTTTGGAATGATTTGTGTGTATGTGTCGTGTGACACGCACATATTTTATCGGTATAGAAGATGAATTTACTTTGGATACAAAGAAGCCATTGATGTTATTCTGTTGAATTAATTTATAATGTTAATGTTTTGCACTCATAGATGTATTATTTTCCTGTCAGACCTGAAATATGGCAGAAGGTGAAGAAATTCAGCCTCTTGTTTGTGATAATGGCACTGGAATGGTCAAGGTGCAAATACATTTCTTCCTTGCTGAGCTTTACTTTTAGAACAAATTTCATTAAATAAATTATCTCGATACTTGGTAACATTTGCTGTGGTTTTCATCATTAACAACTTGCGTGTTTCGATGTAACATATTCTACGATTCCTTGCACACTTCTTTTCTTTATTATTTTCCACCTCAGGCTGGATTTGCAGGAGATGACGCCCCAAGGGCTGTCTTCCCCAGCATTGTTGGTCGCCCTCGTCATACTGGGGTGATGGTTGGTATGGGTCAAAAAGATGCGTATGTTGGGGACGAGGCACAGTCAAAACGTGGTATTTTAACTTTGAAATACCCAATTGAGCATGGTATTGTGAGTAATTGGGATGACATGGAGAAGATATGGCACCATACTTTCTACAATGAGCTTCGTGTGGCCCCAGAAGAACACCCTGTTCTTCTAACTGAGGCGCCACTTAATCCCAAGGCTAACCGTGAAAAAATGACTCAAATCATGTTTGAGACCTTCAATGCTCCGGCTATGTATGTTGCAATTCAGGCTGTTCTCTCTCTTTACGCCAGTGGTCGCACAACCGGTGAGAAAGCCTACCATATTTTTTATACCCCTTTTAATGTGCTAAAACCACTCCAATGGTAATTTAACATGCACAATTTACTTTTTCCATTTGGTTCCACAAATAGATAAATTTAAGTCAAACTTGAAATAGTTGAGGTCATTAGTTTGTGGAGGAAATTGACTTGCATAGTTCTATCAGTGATCTCTCAATTGCAGAAATTTTATCTAACGCAAACTATATACTTATGTTAAACTAATTTAAGTTAAATCAAATGGCATAATTTTCTGCTGTTTTTGAATTACTTGAGATTTTTTTATTAGTTTGACTTTATTACTAAGAAATGATAACTTTTTCTGAAGTATTTATCTGGTTTACATGATAGTGAGTAATTCTTACACAAATTTTCAACACCATGTCAACACATAACTAACAGGAAAATGGATGCATCCCAATGCACTATATGCTTGTCCATTTTTTTATTAATTATGGGGGCCTGGTGTTAAGAATTTTTGTTAGCAAAGCATAATTCCTTTATAATATGTGCAACAACAAAGATAAATATTAACCTTGTGTTAATAATATGATTAAACCTCTGTGAAGAGAAGTGTCGGTGCATCATAGTTCTCAGGTTACTCTACTTTAATGAGCTGAGTGTTGAGGATCTTGGAGTCTGAAACTCCAAGTAATAATCGCTTTACTTATGAACCAAATGTTGTACACGAGCATGCATGCAATGTGGATGCAACAGCTATGCTACTCTTGGAGTCTGAACCTCCAGTAATAATCTCATTACGTATTAACCAAATCTAGTTCACTAGAGAGCATGTGATGTGTTTGAAACAGCTATTATACTCTTAGTTCATGGCAAAAGGAGGTCCTGAGGACAGTCCCATATAACTACTAATAATTTAATGTTGTTAAGTCATTTCTTGCTGCTGAATGACTTCATGGCTATTTTTGCTTGTGGGATTCTTAAACAGGTATTGTTCTGGATTCTGGAGATGGTGTTAGTCATACCGTCCCAATCTATGAGGGTTATGCTCTCCCTCATGCCATACTTCGGCTAGATTTAGCCGGTCGTGACTTGACTGATGCGCTTATGAAGATCCTTACAGAGCGTGGCTATTCATTCACTACTACAGCTGAGCGTGAGATTGTGAGAGACATGAAGGAGAAACTTGCATATATTGCTCTTGATTATGAGCAAGAGTTAGAGGTTTCCAAGACTAGCTCATCTGTGGAGAAGAGCTATGAACTGCCTGATGGGCAGGTGATCTCAATTGGAGCTGAGAGATTCCGTTGCCCAGAGGTCCTCTTCCAGCCATCAATGATTGGTATGGAAGCAGCAGGAATCCACGAGACCACATACAACTCAATTATGAAGTGTGATGTTGACATAAGAAAGGATCTTTATGGGAACATAGTTTTGAGTGGTGGTTCTACAATGTTTCCTGGTATTGCCGACAGGATGAACAAGGAGATTACTGCGTTGGCACCAAGTAGCATGAAGATTAAGGTGGTGGCTCCACCAGAGAGGAAGTACAGTGTCTGGATTGGAGGTTCCATTTTAGCATCTCTTAGCACTTTCCAACAGGTATATCTGTCAATTTTTACCTAAATTCAATTAAGAAATTTGTAGCCATTGCATCCTCACATCCTTTGTTTAATGAGTTTATCTGTTAAAAAGTGCATGCTCATACAACTCCAAGCAGTCTCTTTTATCATCCAAAGCGCACACATTCTTGTTGTTTGCATAATAATGCTCTACATAAATTATTTTTGTTGCTCAGTGTGAACCAAATGGAGATCAATGTTGGCTTGATACTCTAGCGGTTAAACTCATTTTCAACCAAAAGTTTAAACCTTTTAGGGATGGCCAATTATTTTGTATTTCTATACTAATATATTTTTTAGCTATCTAATGTGAAATTAAGCTCAATGCCATTACATGTCTAGACATCTTATGCCTCTTGTTTGAGAGTCTCTTCTTTGTTGCACACATACTTATTTCGGAGCTAGTACCTTAGTGCCTTAGCTGTTTGCATGAACTAAGGTTCACCTATTTGTGCTCCTCAGCTCAAATGCCTCACACCTTTTGCTTAAACTTTGTTTATCTAAGTTATTTTGAAACTTTTTCATGCCAGATTGTAATACAATTATTTTGATATCTATTTATTGTATACTATGCCTTATTTGTCTCAAAGAATTTTTCACTAGTACAACAACAAATATTTCTGGCAGTACATGGGGTTAGCTACATGAATTTGTTATAGCTGTAGGCAACGGGGGGCTGGATTAGCCGGTCCAACAGGCAAAAGAGAGGGTGGAACCTGGAACCAAATCCAAGGAGATTTTGGCCCCTCTTATGGGGCCCAACAAGAAATTAATTCATTATTTTAGGAGATGAATTAAGGAGAGGATTAATTCAGAAAAGATTTCCTAGTTGAATTTAGATTAAAGAGGGAAAGATTTTCTAATTAAATCCAAATTAAAGAGGGAAATATTTTCTAATTGAATTTAAATTAAATGGGGAAATTAATAAGGAAAGAAATATGTTTTGGAGGGAATTTGAGAGCTTATTTAAGAAGGATTCTAGGGTTTATTTTTTTTTATGTATGTTTTGAGTTTGCTGTAGTTTTTCTGTAGTTTTCTCTTGAGGGATTCCTAGCGGCATCTGGGTTGTTTGGGAGAGCCGATCTACCTCTCTAATTGTAGATCGCTTGTACATTGCTTTTTACATCGACGGAATAATACAAAACCAGCCACCTTTTGGACATTTCGGCAGTTTTTTGAATTGAATGTTTGCTGTTTTTGCATTGGAGGAGTAACAAATTGGTATCAGAGCAGTTTCCTGTGTTGAAATTTACGTACCCATCGCTGATTTTTGCTATATGTTTCTTTCTACCTCGCCGATTTTCGCTGTTTGAAGACCAGATTCACTGATGTTTACTGTTTTTCGTGGTTTGGAACCTAAATCCGTGAATGAAAGCAAATATGGATGCATTCGAAGGCGAGATTGAACAACTCAGGGCCGAGATGGAGAAAAAATGTTTTGGAATGGAGGAGAAATTTTCCAGAATGGAAGGGAAGTTCATAGCGGTGGAAGGAAGGCTATCATCTATAGAAAACCGATTTGTTAACATGGAAGGCATGATGAAGAAATTAATCGAGATGCAGTCAAAGGCTTCATCGACTATCTCTAGGGCTGATCTGAAGGGAAAGAGACTTCAAGAGGACGATGATGAAGTGGAGATGATTTTCCCTCAAGAACCATCTCGAAGGGGCTTCGATGGGAGGTGCATCAAGGTATCTCGAAGAAGGGGTAGCAAGAAGAGGGGAGGCTGAAGCTTTCTAGAGACCAACTAGGCAGAAGGTAAGGTGGACCAAAGGAAGCAATGTTTGGGCCGAACAATGGGGTACAAATTAGCCAAGCGAGGAAGGGAGAGAATCACACCAACATTACATGGGAGGAACTAACAGAGGAAGAAACCATTGGGTTACGGAGGTAAGAGCAAGGAAGTTAAAAATATCGGTGTTTGAAGGGGAAGATGCTCAAGGATGCGTGTACTGGGAGCATTACTTTGCTATCAATGGGCTGATTGAAGGGGAAAAACTCATGATGGCGGGTCTATGTTTGGAGGGGAAAGCCCTAGCTTGGTTTTAGTGGAGGGAGGCCAGGTATTCGATTTATTTATGGGGGGAATTCAAGGATTTCTTATTGGAACGTTTCCGAGCTATTCGAGAAGAAGACCTCGAGTTGTTCTATGCCTTAACACGAGAGGGGACCTTTGTGGAGTATTGGGAGAAATTTGAGCTACTGTTAGGAAGATTGAGAGGAATTTCTGAGGAAGAAAAGGGATTTCATGAAGGGCCGTAAGGAAGACATACGAGCAGAGCTCAGAGTATTGAGGCCTAGAGGATAGAGAGAGACAATAGAGTTGTTGTTCGTCTTGGAGAAACATCAGAGGGAGAAGGTTAGTGTGGGCTCCGAAAATTCGGCCCCGGCCTCCGCTCGCTCTTCTTATTCGGCGAGGGAGTTTTAACGAACTAAGTTCCGAGGTAAATTTTGGAAGGCAGATGGGTTTGTAGATAAGACACTACCCAGAGATTTCGCCCTCATTTTGTGAGGACTTTATGATCTGAGTTCTGGTTTCCTATAGGCGCAAGCCCCTATAGTTAATTACCCCTCCCGATCATGAGAGAGAACTTTCGATTAAGGCTAGTCGTCAATCAGATACGTATAGAGAATACATGTTATCTGGCATATAGTAGCAGCAATGGTTTGGGATTGGAAAGATTGGATATTGGTAGGATTTGGATTTGAAAATTGGGTTTGGATTGAAGGATTTGGAATTGATATTTAAAATAGGAAATTTCACCACCTAGCACTTAAAGAGGATGGTGGGGGAATGGATGATGGACCCGATCAAGATCCCATGGTTCCGTCATCCCGGGCCATCGTGGTCCCTGGTCTACTTAGTCAGAGGAGGTAGTCGACCCAACCTGACAGAAGGATCCTTGTCGGCAGCCATGGGTTGCTTCGTCCAAGGGGACCTCGTAGACCTGGGGTGAATGTTTGTCTAAGGGGACAAATTTGAATCCACCTTAGCTAACAGAGGGCTTTGTGCCCTATCGATCATATCCTATTGATTCATATCTCAAGGATTTAACGCCATTAAGGAGCGTATTGGCTCTGGCCATAACCGCTATCTGTGGTGCCATTTGGCGGCAAAACCACTCGGTTCAGAGGGCCCCGGGTCATAACCGTTTACCTGCAGTGCCATTTGGCGGCGAAACTGCCGGTTAGAGGACACGTACCACGTCTTTACTGGCAAGAGATTGTTTGAGAATGGATCCTAGTAATATTTTCGACTAGGCATTTGACTCTTTGTGAGCTAGAGTTTATTTGAATTTGTCCACCCCGACAGACTGTTGCGGAGGATGGATGGAATTTGCTTTAAGTTTTAATGGATTTATTTCATTTTTAAATATTTTTGGAGATTTTGGGATTTTTGGGTTTCGATTTTGGAATGAACTTTTGGGAGGCATTTGAAAATGTTTAGGAACCCCTCCGGTTGAGATCTGCATTCAACACGGCCATCATCGGGGTGTGGGGTCATTTCTCTTTATGTATTAAACCTTGTCACTCTGTCGGGCTGTCGACAGAGGATCGGGTTTCTTATAGGCTTTGAGCCTTTGAAAGTGAATTCTTTTGATTTTAGGCATTGAAGGCCTAATATGAATGTATTAAAATAAATATTCTGGTTGCCACGGCCACATATTTATTTGTTGGTTCGAACCCTGTCGACTCCTATTAATCCGTATAGGAGGATCGGGTTCAAACCTGAATTCACTTGTCAACCCGCGCAGCATCCCTAGACGTCACGTGTGTACCAATAACACGCTCGCCGGGGCACATGCGGGTTGAGAATATATTTCCCCCTTTAGTGTACCTATGTGTATACAATTTATAGTGCACGTGCAGGGGGTATTTTGAAATAATTCGTAGACGCCTTCTGTCCGCTTGCATAGAAGTTGCGGATCCGGTGGCGTGGCGTAGCAGCTTCTGAATAGAATTGTTTGCTGCTTCGTACAGGTAGACTGTCGTGCACTATTTGTTGATTCTTGTAGGTGGGTCATAGTGCACTAACTAATCTCCTGCCTTTGTTTGTAGATGCTTGTATTCGTTGTAGTTGTTTGGCTTAGGTAGTATATCCGTCATTGTTGCGAGTGGGCAGGTAGATGTATTCCTTCACGGACTGAAATCGACTTCAGGATACTGCATTTACTGAAGTATTTCTGCATCTACCCATGAGTGGCATTTGACACATACATTTGTCTTCGTAGAGAGATCGTATGTGTTGCAGATCTTTAATTCTTGCTTGTAGAAGGCTGATATATCTTACATGGATGATCTCGCATCCACTGCACATCAATCATCATCACTTATAAGTGGACTACTATATAAATGAGAATTCTTCTATATTTGTTTGTGGTCAGCGTGGGAGAGAAGTGAGTGATCTCCAAAAAGAGGAGGCGTCGGTCGGAGAGGGAGGTCGACGGGCTGAGGAGATCGGAGGTTGTGCGGGATTTGCGAATGGGAGAGAGCCGAGAGTAGCGAGTGGAATGACGGGAGCAGAGAGCCGAAGCTCTCATTTGGGTCGCTATTTAACAACTCTTGGCGAGGTGCGATCGAGGCGGTTTCACGGGATTTACGGGATCTGATCGCAAACGGCGCCGAATCGGCAGGGAATCAGCGGGATTTGAGCAGAATTCCTGGAGAAGTTCGGCATGTCTCGTGGATCCAACGGATATGAGGTTTGTACGTGGGATTTTCTCTTTGCTTCTCCTCTCATCTTTTCCTTTGGGTATAGCATGAGGGTCAACAGTTAGCTTGACCAATTCTATTGGAGGGGCTTACAGGAGTACCTCCACAACCCTGCACCAAGAACCCAGACGTGATGTCATTTCAGAGGGAAGCATCGAAGGGGAAGAGCACTGGTGTTCGCACCCTGAAGGTAATTTCAAGCTCCTCACAGAAGCAAAGGTGCATGATAGGTGAGGAAAATAGTTATGTTTTAGTTGTGATGAGAGATTTACACCAAGAAATAAGTGTAATAATCGAGCCCTTTTGGTCTTATTGGTCTATGAAGGGGAGGAGGAGAGTGGAAACGAGCTTGAGGATGTCGTGGAGGAGATGGAGCAGTTACATTTAGATTTGAAGGTATCCCTGAACTCCATGGTGGGATTTACCCTAAATCACATCATGAAGGTGAGGGGGCAAATTGGGGAGCAGCCAATGGTTATTTGTGTGGATAGTGGGGACACTCATAACTTCATCTCCAACCTGGTCGTGGACCAGTTGAGATTGAATTTAGTGGATACAGGGAGCTTTGGAGTCTTGATGGGGGCATGAAAGATAGAAAAGAGTAGGGGGATTTGTAGAAGGTTGATGCTTGCACTCCAAGAAATACAGATAGTGGAGGATTTTCTTCCATTGGAATTGAGAAGTACTGATGTCATCCTAAGGATGAAGTGATTACAGACAATTGGAGAGACCAAAGGTGGATTGGAAGTTTTCAACTATGGAGGTGCAAGCGGAAGGGAAAAAGGTGGTGCTACGGGGGATGCCAGCTTATACAGGACCATGGTTTCACTAAAAATCATGGTCAAGGCGATACAAGGAGTAGGATGGGCCTACTTGGTAAAGTTGCAGAGTTTGGAGGGGATTCGAGATTCACACGTAGACCAAGTCCTCGATTGTGTACATCAGCTTCTCAAGTAGTTTTCTGAGGTTTTTCAGCAACCCAACGGATTAACACCACCCTTAGAGCAAAAGCACGCGATTACTTTGAAGAGGGGAGCTTTTCCTATCACTGTTCAATCTTATTGCTACCCGCAAATCCAGAAGGATGAGATCGACAAACTCATCAGAGTGATGTTAGAGGCAGGGATTATTAGACCTAGTGTGAGCCCCTTTTTCATTCCTATTTTACTGGTGAAAAAGGACAGTAGTTGGAGGTTTTGTATGGATTATAGAGCCCTAAACAAGGAAATTGTGCCAACCAAGTTTCCTATTCTTGTGATTGATGAGCTATTGGATGAATTATTTGGGGCGGTTATCTTCTCAAAGATTGACCTAAAATTGTGTACCACCAGATTAGGATGAAACCAGGAGATGTGCAACAAATAGCTGTCAGAACTCACGAGGGTCACTACAAATTTTTAGTTATGCCTTTCGGCCATACAAATGCTCCAGCCATATTTCAGTCACTCATGAATCAAATTTTTTGAATCCTATCTTAGAAAGTTTGTCTTGGTATTTTTTAATGACATCTTGATCCACAGTCGGACGGAGGCAAAGTATATGAAACACCTGAGAATGGTGTTGGAGACATTGAGAGAGCACCGGCTATATGCTAACCTGAAGAAACGGTCGTTTGCACAATCACAGGTGGAGTACCTGGGACATTTGGTGAGCCAAACAAGGGTAGCAGCAGACCGGACCAAGATTAAGGCTATGATGGATTGACCTTTAAGAACCTGAGAGAGCTAAGAGGATTCTTAGGCCTCATTGGATCCTATCGGAAGTTCATGCAAGGGGTTCGCAAGATATTGACCTTTAAGAACCTGAGAGAGCTAAGAGGATTCTTAGGCCTCATTGGATACTACCGGAAGTTCATGCAAGGGGTTCGCAAGATAGCATTACCATTGACTGAGCAGCTGAAGAAGGACAGTTTCAAGTGGGGGGTGGCGCTACAAAGGCTTTCGAGCAACTGAAGAAAGCGATGACTACGGATTTTCATTGAGGAGCATCAGCAATGTTGATCCAAGTTGCTTGGATATGATTTTGAGATCCAATACTAACCGAGCATAGAAAATAAAGAAGTAAACGCCTTGCCCAGGGAAGTCGAGGAGCCTCAGTTAGCAACCTTCCCAGGACCCATAATCCTAAATTTGGAAGATTTGAGACAAGAAAGTAAACAAGATGAGGGACTGAGGAAGATCAGAACCAATTTGCTATAAAACCTAGATAGTCATCCCGGTTACACACTGAGAGGAGTCCAACTACTTTATCAGGGGAGAGTCGTTTTACAAAGGGGATTGGGATACATCCCTAAGTTAGTAGAAGAGTTTCATGGCAATGCAGTGGGAGGACATTCAGGAGATCAGAAAACCTACAGTTAATTGTCAGCAGAATTATATTTGGTTTGGATGCCGTGATGTAGAAGATTGGGTCGCCAGATGTTACTATAACCCCTGGCCCTAGCGAAGAGGGTGTGGGAGGAGGTGATGATAGATTTCATTGAGGAGTTGTCACGATCAATGGGGTTTTTGGTGATACTGGTAGTAGTGGATTGCCTGAGCAAATACACACACTTCATTCCTCTTAAGCACCCTTACAACGCGGTCATCGTGACTACTGTTTTCATACGAGAAGTGGTGCACTTACATGGCTTTTTAGAAGCCATTGTGTCAAACAGAGACAAGTTGTTCCTTACCATTTCTGTAGGGAGTTGTTTCGTTTGTCGTGAAGAAAAGTACAACCTACCACCCCCATACAAATGGCCAGACAGAAGTGGTCAATAGAAGTGTAGAGACTTATTTGAGATACTTTGTATCATACACACCGAAGAGTTGGGTAAAATGGGATTGCTTGGGACAAATATTGATACAAGCTCGTGCCATTCAGCAGCATAGATCACCCCCTTCAAGATTTTCTATGGGAGAGATCTACCTCATTTGATTCATTATAGGCAGAGCACTACACCTGTGTCTAGTGTAGAGCAGCACTTGGCGGAGAGAGATAGGGTATTATCTGAACTCAAGAGATTTGTTGAGAGCCCAACAAATCATGAAAAGGAAGGATGAGAAGCACAAGAGACATGATTTACTTAAAATTGATACCCTACAAACAAAAGACTTAGTCAGGAGGAGGAATGAGAAATTATTTCCATGATACTTTAGGCTTTAGGAGGTTTTGGAGTGCATTGGAGCATTAGTTTATCGATTGAGGCAACCACCCTCATCAGCTTTCACCCAGTCTTTTATGTCTCACACCTGAGGAAGGCAATAGGAGAGTACACACCATCGTCACTACCCTCCAACTTTGACAGAGAACTTGGAGGTCATTTTGGAACCCCTTGAAGTAGCAGGTGTGCACAAAGGAGAGATAGGGGCATAGGAAGTATTAATCAAGCGAAAGGATCTGCCAGAGCATAATGCCACATGGAAGCCATATGAGATGATCAGGAGATAGTTTTCATCCTTCCACCTTGAGGATAAGGTGCATGTTGAGAAGGGGAGTATTGTTACGATTGTAAGCAATGAGGGACTAGACCAGCTAGTCCAGCAGGTAGAGGAGGGGGCGGAACCTAGAGCCAAATCCATGAAGATTTCGGCCCCCTTTGTGGGGCACAATAAAAAATTAATTCATTATGTTATGAGAGGAACTAAAGAGATGATCAATTAGGAAAAGATTTCCTAATTGAATTCAGATTAAAGAGGAAAAGATTAATTTCCTAATTGAATCCAAATTAAAGAGGAAAAGATTTCCTAATTGAATTCAAATTAAATGGGGAAATTAATAAGGAAATAAATCTATTTTGGAGGGAATTTGAGAGCTTATTTAAGGAGGGTTCTAGAGTTTATTTTTCTTTATGTATGTTTTGAGTTTGTTGTAGTTTTTTTGTAGTTTTCTCTTGTGGGCTTCCTATGTGCGTCTAGGTTGTTTGGGAGAGCCGATCTACCTCTCTAATTGTAGATCGCTTGTATCTTGCTTTTTGCATCGATGGAATAATATAAAATTAGCCACCTTTAGGGCATATCTGTAGTTTTTCGAATTGAATGTTTGCTGTTTTTTGCATTGGAGGCGTAACAATATTTTTTTTCTCTATTGTGTCTTAGTAAGAGTTAAATTATTACTTAAACTAATAAATAAAGGTCATTTTTATACTCTGTAATCATGCCTTTTTAAATCTACATCTATCTTTCTTTACATAGAGATCATATTAAAAAATTCGGATTAAGGCAATATAATTTTACAAACGTTACCTCATGTACAACATGCAATTTGGATTAGTCTATTTTGCATAGTTTTAGTATATTTTTTAATATATTAACATCAATTTTAGTACGTATTATGTTTTATTATGAATTAGTACATAATTTGACAAAGGTGAACATTTTGCTTCTCTCATTTTACCTTTGTTGATTTGGACATTAGCACTTTGGCATCTTTGACCACAATAAGTATTCTTGCATATTCCATTACTACGCAGCCATTCATTATGGCTTAAACAAAGAAGGAAAGTTACGCTCACCATACATGTCAAATCTTCATCATAAAACGATTGATATTTGGGAAATTTTAATTTAAGAATGGACAATAGTTTATTGTCTTATTTCCTGCCTTCTGTTTTCTTTTGTTCTAATGGATGGCTGTACTAGCCTACTAGGTAGTCTAAATTGTCTAATTTAACCTACATAATGCGCTTCAATCAGTATTTGTTCTCATACCTCAATAAGGATTATCCTTGTTGTGAATGTATTGGGATTAACTTCATTACTATTTTCAATATTATCAGGTGTGTGTATGAGCTGCAAATATGAATTCGACTACCATTTAATTTTTCAATAGATATAACCTTCCTTTTAAATAGAATGTGTATCACTTCAGAAGGGAAAAATTTTAGTAAAAGATGTAAGACCTTTGGAGTTGAAAATGGGCAATAGTCCAGTGTCAAATCTCCAAAAACAAAGCAAAAAAGACTAGTTTCTTTGGATTGGCAGTACCGAGTTTTTCTATTTATATTTCTTTCTTACTCCTAAATTTGCCTCTGAATTTCTGATTAGCTCTTATATATGCTGACAGATGTGGATTGCAAAGGCAGAGTATGACGAATCAGGGCCGTCTATTGTGCACCGTAAATGCTTCTAAACGATCAAAAGGTGGAAATGAAAATGGGTGCTAACTGTGCTACTCTTCTACTTTTTTCTGTTGTTCATTGCTTGGAGCGTTAAATTGATTGAGGGTGCTGTTCTTTGCCGAAAATTTCTATCTTTCAGCTCAGTGTGTTTCCATCATTATTCTCCTTTTTTTGAAGATATACCATAGTGCTGCTTCTTGACGTACACTGTTTGGATCTAATTGTGTCTTTCAAAATTTATTTTTCTTGAATGATGCTGAACCTTTTGATCATAAGATGCTTGTCTTAATTCTACAAAAGCTTTAAAACCTTCTTTAATATTTTATCTATGTTGTTGAAAGTTATTATTTCTGTCCTAAACCCTAAAGTTGGCTAGTGCAATACTTTTCTGTTGTTTTAATAATCACTTTTCTATTTTCTATTAATGCCTGGTGAGTCTAGTAGAACTATATTTCAAGCCTTGTGAGAACCCTTTATAGGAAATACAATGGGATATTTCACAAGATTATACCTAGATTAGACGAGTTCTTCTTGATTTCGAGCTTAAACGCATGTTTGTTAATGTTCAAAATTTCCAGCTTTGAAGCTTTACTCCTATTCTAGTTAATGTTCTTCTTGCTTAGTTCTTTCATTATCTTCACTTTGACATGATTTACTTTTATAACATGCTTAATGATGAACACTATTCCTTAAATTTTACATGAATTGTTTTTTATAAGGAAGAAATTGTTGACCAATATACAAAGAACAAAAAAGGGAGGAATAAAAAAAATCCTGCATACACACACCTTGCACCCGGCGGATCCACGAATCCTTGCCGAAATCGCGCCGATTCGGCGCCGTTTGAGTCGCATCCCGCGATTTGTGCTCAGAGTCGGCCTCGATCGAGCGTCCGAAGAAGTCGTTAAATAGCGAAGGAATGGAGACTTCTCTCGCCGCTTGCTCAAGATCTCCTCTCGCACGAAACTCTTCTCCCATTCGCCACTGCTTCTCTGCTCCCGATCTCCCTCTGCCTGCTCTCGACCAAGCCGACCCCGAAGCCTCCTTCCTTCTCCGATCCCATCTCCACGACCTCCTAGCCGAAGCCGATCGGAAGCAACAACTGGGAGCTCGTTCCCTGAGAAGATAACTTTCTTCCTCCCGTGCGCTTCTTCGGCCGAACCTCTGTCCGATCTCCTCACGTCTTTCGTCCCGAGAGAGAGAGAGATAGAGTGAGAGAGTGAGAGAGAGGGAGAGGGAAACACTTTACCTAAGCCGGCCTAGCTCTGCCGCCGTCCGACCCCGCTCCTTCTACGACGTCTCCCTCCTGTTGGATCGGGAGACACGGCATTTTGATCGGAAGCTACAACTGGAGCTCACTGGCCGTGAGGTTAACCCTCTCTGCCGGCCCCTCTTCGGCCAAGTCCTGTTCCCGAGCAGCCCTTTGGGCTATATTTATTTATTATTATTATTAATTATTATTATTAGTAGTAATTAGTGTTAATTATAAACTAAATATATTTAATTAATTAAACTTAATTGTAGTTAATTATGTTAATTATAATTAATATTTGATTAAGCATATTTAATCAGTATTAATTATAATTATTAATTAATTAATTATATATTAATTTTAATTAATTAAACTTAATTATAATTAATAATTTCTAATTATTATTAATGATAATCTAATCATAATTAATTTACTTTAATTATGATTAATTATCTTTAGTTATGATTAATTATTAATTAACTATATATTAATTATAATTAATTAATTATAATTAATAATAATAAATAATTATAATAAGAAGATAAAGAAAGAAGGTGCTATTCTCCTATCTTGACATTCGTGTCTGGCCGGCAAACCGCCTATACACGCTTTTCTCTAGCATGGTGGGAAGGGAACCCGGCGCGACACCTACGATGAGGTAGGTGAGCGACCCCTCGACTTCAAAAATCTTATTCTCGATGTGCGTGTCAAGCGGGTAAACTACCTATACACACTTTTCTCTAGCGTGGTGGGAAGGGGACCTGGTGCGGTGCGTATAACGAGACCGAGATATTCATAAGTACCCGCTCGCGGGAAAATAACTGTTTTTTCGTTCATAAGTACCCGCTCGCGGGGAAACAACTATTTCTCTTTTGCAACAGGTACCGTAGACCCATACACGCCTTTCTCTGGCGTGGTGAGGACAAAAACTTTACACGGCCACGGTGTCCTCGTAAGAGGGCACCTACCGTATACGCTTTTCTCTAGTGTGGCGGGAGGCCCAGTTTTCCGTAGTTTTTCCCTAAACGGGGGAGACGCAGGGAGGCTGCCGAAATTTCGGGTGAAAACATACTGTACTCGGACCTGTTTGAACTCAAAAGAACGTGAACTGTGGACTGGAATCTAGACTAAAAATCAAAATATTAATGAATGTCAAAACCAAGTGAAATAAAAATCAACAAATGAACTTGATTTTGCAAGCATTTGGGACTTGAACTTGCAAGGTGAACTTTGACATTGAACTCAAAACTTGTGGACATCGAACTTGAACATGACATGGACCCAAGAGAACTTGATTGAACTTATTTTAAACTAAAGCTTGGACTCTACAAAACAGCAAGGAACTTGATTTAAGCATCCAATGAACTTGCAAAGATCCCGGAAGACTTCAAACAAAAAGTGAACATACAATTGAACTCAAAGAACTGCAGGGGACCTATACTTGAACTTGCATTCTGGACTCTAGTTAAATACCAAAGACTGGAACTTGTACTTTGCACTCAAAACCGGAACAAGATGTGGAGAGCAAAGAATTCATACTGAACTCGAGCTGGATCCAAAATAGGGACTCGAGTTTGAATGGGATACAAAGAGCTAAATTCATAACAACGTACAAGACCTAAATGAAATTGAACATAATTCAATCAATTTGAACTCAAGCAAGAACTTGAGTTGGACTCCAAAAGACCTGTACATTCTCGTTTGAATCGCTCTTTGTGGCTTTCCATTTACCGAGGTGTTCTTACTGGTTGTGCTGTGGCATTGGGTTGTATCGATTGAATGTTTAAGATCGTTGAAGACAAAGCTTGAAACAGTTTTCACGGTCTTCTTAAAATGCAACCAGCAAAGGAGGACCGGCCTCTTAATGTGATGCTAATCAAAGATAACAAGCCTACTTGCCTCACAAGATGCAATGACGATCTTCCGTTTGAAATGGGATTCAAATAGGAGAGGTTCATCAGGAGCCTGAACCATACTTCAATACAAACAAACAACGGGGGACTCGTGGCGAACAAGACCTCGATGCATGAATTTCTACAACAATCCCTACAAACGCCTGTTGATTGAGATGGCAATACTGGAGACCGGCAATCAAAGACCCGTCCTCTACAAACAAAAAAACAATCAACAACCCACCTGAGATTGGTGAAAGGTGGTCATGATGCAAAGACAAGGGTTCTTCTACGAATACTCCTAGGAGCTCGTAGTAGATACAACGGTCCCCCGCAAATGAGTACAAACTACTTGTGGATAACAACGGTGTATATATCGTGGGTGCAATGATCCACTGTGGACACAAGTATAAATATCACCTACGACAACGGTGATCAAGATCTTCTCGATCCTGTATTCAGGAAGGGAAACAACTCTGGCATCCACAAATATCAGAAATATCAAATCTACAACGTTGAATATCTTAAAAAGTCCATTTCAAAACAATGTCCACGGACTTCAAGAAGAACCCTACCCCTCGGTGAATGAGAAAAGGGGGAGTCAATATCAAGACAACAATGCAACGCCACCGGATCCGCAACTTCTATGCAAGCGGACAGAAGACGTCTATAAATATCCCAAAGATACCCCCTGCACGTGCACTATAAATTGTATACACATAGGTACACTAAAGGGGAAAATATATTCTCGACCCGTATGAGCCCCGATGAGCATGTTATTGGTACACACGTGACGTCTAGGGATGCTGCGCGGGTTATTAAATTTGAGTCCGATCCTCCTAAACAAATAAAAAGGAGTCGACAAGGTTTAATTATAAAACGCCCCAAACCCGCATGGGCCCCGGCGAGCATGTTATTGGTATACACATGACGTCTAGGGATGCTGCGCGGGTTATTAAATTTGAATCTGATCCTCGGTCAACCGCTTGGTCGAGTCGACAAGATTCAAGCAACAAATGGAAATGACCCCAAACACCTTGATGATGGCTGTGTTGAATGTTTATTTCAACCGGAGGGGTTCACAAACATTTTCAAATGCCTCCCACAAGTCCACTCAAATTCCAAGTTCCACCCAAAAAGACCAAAATCCCAAATTACAAAATATTTAAAAATTGAAATAAATCCATCAAACTACTTAAAGCAAAATCCATCCACCCTCCACAACAGTTTGCCGGGGTGGACAAATTAAAAACTACTTCAGCTCACAAAAGAGTCAAATGCCTAGTCGAAAATATCACTAGGGTCCATTCTCAAAACAGTCTAGTGCCAGTAAGGACGTGGTACGTGTCCTCTAACCGGCGGTCTGACGCCAAATGGCATCGCAGGATAAACGGTTATGACCCGGGGCCCTCTGACTAAGTAGACCAGGGACCATGATGGCCCGGGACGACGGAACCATGGGATCTTGATCGGGTCTATCATCCATTCCCCCACCATCCGTTTTAAGTGCACGATGGTGAAATTTCTATTTTAAATACCAAACTTTCCAAACCTTTCCAAATACCCAAAATCCAAACCCAATCTTCAATATCCAAACCATTGCTGCTACTATATGCCAGATAACACGTATCATCTACGTATCTGATTGACGACTAGCCTTAATCGAAAGTTCTCTCTCGTGATCGGGAGAGGTAATTAACTATAGGGGCTTGCGCCTATAGGAAACCAGAACTCAGATCATAAAGTCCTCGCAAAATGAGGGCGAAATCTCTGGGTAGTGTCTTATCTACAAACCCATCTGCCTTCCAAAATTTACCCCGGAACTTAATCCGTTAAAACTTCCCTCGCCGAATGAATAAAAAGAAATCGCGCGGCGGGGAGGCCGGGGCCGAATTTTCGAAGCCCACAGAAATATGGGCGTATTTAGGAAGAAATTTATGGGCACTGCAATATCCCCTAAAAATATAAATTATAAATCAATGGCTGTGATTGTGAAGTTTTACAATTGTCAGTTATTGTTTTCCTTGGAACAATTTCATCGTGCTAGTTGTGGCTTATCTGATTTACTTAGCAACTCTTTTCACATAAGTAAATCAGCTTAATTTGTCTTCAGTGCTGTGCTACACAAACTCATCTCTTATCTTTTCTCCATAGTACCATTAACAAATATCTTAAAACTCGAGTTCTTTTTTTTCAATCTCACCTGCTCAGTGATAGGAAACACTTGAAGATCTCAAGTATTTTCTATCAATCTTCGAAAAACAACGAGAATTCTCCACAAAAATTCACACAAAAACAAGAAAACAGTAGATAATTTGTAATATTTGATGAAATGGAAACGGAAAATACCAAGATACAATTGATCATCTATTCGAGAGGAGGATCTTTCTCCCAAATCTCTAGACGCAGCTAGAGTCCAAAGGAAACCTAAAATCTAAGAAATCTTAAATTGCAGCCAAATTCAAGATGCCCTTACACTAGGAAAATCAACTATTTAATACATACAAATCAAAAGGAAATCCCTAAACAGTCCCTACATTCAAATTTCCCTCTCAAAACCCTAAAAAATCCTTCCTAAAGGGCTCCGATTGGGCGTTCGGACCGTCCGATCTCCGCAGGAGGCCGAGATCCCGCCTTTTTTTGCGAAACACCGGTCCCGTGCAGATCGGCTGGACCGTTCTAACAATACTCCCCTCCCAAAGATCCACCTTGTCCGCAAGGTGGAAAAACGACACCCTCCATTCCTTCTTCATCACAAACGATAAGAACCTGAAGAGTTCGGTCCTTACACCTGTGCCCCGGCGTATACCTCTTGTCACATCTGAAACAAAGTCCCTTCGCCCTCTTCTCCTGTAATTATGTCTCTGTGGGCTTCTTAATGATGTCCCCAGGTCTTCCTCCTGCAGTCTTTTCCTTCGAAGTCCCTCGAAGAGTATCCGGTATTGGCTCCTTGAATTTCAATAAAGTGGTGGTCATGCAGTACGAGCCTTCTGAGCTGCCGCCTCTCGTCTCTCCCTCCAGGTGCCTCTGATTTTCTTTCTACCAATTGAGCTAGCTCCAAAGCCTCTCCCAAGTCATGAGGCCTCATTACTCTAATCACTGCTCGGATCTCTGGTGTCAATCCCTTCATGAAGTTTCCCTCTAGCACTGTCTCAGAAAGGTGATCCAATCAGCTAGCAAGGTACTCAAATCTCTTCCAGTACTCCATCACTGAATCCTCCTGTGTCAAGGCAAAGAACTGCTCGTAGAAGTCTCCTCCATGCCAGTTCGGAAACATTCTACCAAACAATCCTTGAACTCTCTCCAACTTTGTATGGGTCGTCGCATGTCCCTCCACTGATACCAAGACAAAGCCTTCCCTTCTAAATATAGGCCCGTCGTCGTCAATCTCTACTCCTCTGTCAGCCCATTGACTGCGAAATATTTTTCTACCTTGTAGATCCACCCTTGTGCATCCTCCCCCTCAAAGATTGACATCTTCAATTTCCTCACCCTCGGGTCACACCCATTTCCCCTAAATCCTCCATAACCTCCCATTCCTAGAAGCGGAGGTGTTCCCCAATTGTCACGATCTTCCCTTTAGCAATCATACCCAAACCATTCATCAAAATCCCCTCTTCTTCTTTCAAAATCAGCACCCCGGTGATCAAAATCATCCCCTCGCCTTACAAATTCAGCACCCCTTCTTGCATAGCCAATGCTCATCTCCTCCCTAGAAAGTGGTTCTAGAGGAGGCATTCTATCTTCTCTCTTCAGGATCTCCACTTCCGGCTTTTCCCTTCCCCTAGACTTGTTAGGGTTCCCATCTCTTCCATGGCCGCCGGTAGTTTCCTTTGCTTCTGATGTCACCGGTTTGATTTTGGCTTCAAGCAATTTCTTCAACAAGTCTTCCACCATGGCGAACTTTTTCTCCATCTTTTCATTGACGGATGCAATCTGATTTTGAAAATAAGTCATCTTTTCCTTAAAATCTGCTTTGAGTTGCCCATGTTCTCCCTCCAAAATTTTCAATTTCGTTTCGGCCATTGGTTCCCCTTCGATCGAGGTGCTCTGATACCAATTTGATAGGAAACACTTGAAGATCTCAAGTATTTTCTATCAATCTTCGAAAAACAGCGAGAATTCTCCACAAAAATCCACACAAAAACAAGAAAACAGTAGATAATTTGTAATATTTGATGAAATGGAAATGGAAAATACCAAGATACAATTGATTCTCTATTCGAGAGGATGATCTTTCTCTCCCAAATCTCTAGACGCAGCTAGAGCCCAAAGGAAACCTAAAATCTAAGTGATCTCAAATTTCAGCCAAAATTCAAGATGCCCTATCCCTAGGAAAATCAACTATTTAATGCATATAAATCAAAAGGAAATCCCTAAACAGTCCCTACATTCAAATTTCCCTCTCAAAATCCTCAAAAATCCTTCCTAAAGGGCTCCGATTGGGCGTTTGGACCGCCCGATCTCCACAGGAGGCAGAGATCCCGCCTTTATTTGCGAAACGCCGGTCCCATGCGGACCGGCTGGACCAGTCCGGTGGACCGGTCTAACACTCAGCTCCACTAGAGTTGTTTGATTCCACCTCTCCATTTTCTCAATTCTTTAACTCTATTCTGTTAAAACATGTAATAGTATGTGTTTACTCTTAATATCTTGATGTAAAAGCATATGTTTGGTTTAATCTATTTAGGTGAAAATGGATTGGACCACTAGTATATTTCACTACTGACTAAATAATCTCAGTAATTTGGGGTTAATATGAATATGCAGCCATTGCTTTTATTTTATTTCATTTTTTTTTTATATTTTCACTCTAATTTCTAGCATTTAAATAAAGCCAAAGAGTTCGAGCTTGCTACGTTAAATTTTTTTTTTTTTTTGAAATCAATTGAAAGGGTGGTTCATCAGTTTTTAATGGTGTGTTTTACACGTAAGATTGAAGAAGACAAGCTTGGAGCATTAGTTTTTTAGATTGAAAAATATTAGGTGAGATATTTGATTGATAACTATATGGGTTAGGAACAATCAAGATGTTGAAATTTCATCATCTCATTGGAGATATAATCGTTCTCCCGTTTGCTTGTTAATAGGTTCCAATCCATGTCATCTGGTCGTTTCTACGTCCCCTTCTTCACAAATCTACAGCCTTTTTTTTTTAAGTTAGGCATAGTTCTGTGATAGATTCTGTTAATTATGTGATTTATAAATTTGCAAAACTTTCAATGACGGCAATTAATTTCCTTGATCTATGAAAAGTCCCCAATTATAAACAAATTCAAGCTTTGATCACTGATCATATGTAGCTATACTTCCTGTATGAAACGGTGGGCCTTTAGTAAATTTTCAACGGCTTTGTAGCTCCTACAATTTATGTATGATTGACAGTGGATGTTTCTTTCTTAGTTTAGGTTAGTTAAAGAGAACCATCTTTATGCTTATCATACTGATCAATTGGCCTAAGATTCTACTTGAATAATTATCATATGAGTGGCGTTAGAATCAATCAATCAAAAGGACCCATGTTTACTTTGAGTTTCCTTGAACTGAGCTTGAGAATGGACTCAATTCAAAAGTCATGAAAATCTTCCACATCAGCTTAGATCATGACCAAATGACTACGGCTTCGTTAGGGGCGGCTTTCTTGATGCTTTCTAAAATAATTTTTTAGTACAAAGTTTTATGATTCAAGAAATTTTTGCATTACAAAGCTGCTTTAGAAAGCATTAAAAAAGCCGTCCCAAATAAAGCTTATATCATGTAAATATTGTATTCTAGTATTCTAAGTGAGGTGCTATGAAAGTAAGATACTGGATTCTGATGCTCTAAGGGAAGTTTTTGGTAAGCTGGAGGAATAAATAAAGAAACAAAGTTGGTAGTGTGATATACTTGCTCTAGAAGTCCAATATAAGTCTATTCATATATAAACTTCCATTGACTTTGTTGCGGGCTAGAATATATGCAGCAATAGAGTTACAATCCTATATCTTAGCATTGTATGGATATTCAGCTCACACACAGAGAACACAAGATTTTTTATCTGGAAAACGCTGGAAAGAGGAAAAATCTTGGGGTCTGACCCAGTAAAAAATGATTCCACTAGAATTCGAGTAGATTACAGTGTGTTGACTCATCTTTAAGGGCGATCAGATTACAAATGTCAACCGTATGATTGAAATCTATTGACAAACGAGGATGAAAATTTGGCGTCACTTGGTGGTCCGTCAGAAGTCCAGAGTTACTTGAAAATTCGGATGTTAGTTGATAGTTCGATGATGGTTTGGCAGAACTTCGGGTGTCAAGAGGTGCTCCGGCGGAACTTCGTGCATCAGGTGATTGTCCAACAGAACACCGGGCGTCAGGTGATGGTCCGACAGAACTTTCGGCGTCAGGTAGTGGTCCGGCGGAACTCCGACGGTGGTCGAGGAGGCAAGAACAATCTCCGATCTCTCTCTTTTCTCCTTAGGCTTAGGGGTTTCTTTTCAAGAGGAAGGAGGGATCTATTTATAGATTTCCTAGAGTACCATGACCTGTAAATAAGAGGAAGATCAATGGTAAATGGGGAGTGGTTTAGATGGACAACCGATATTGAATCCCTTGATCGTAGATTGTTCGCCAGACATTTGAAGGTCTTAATGATGTCGGAATTTTGTGATCTTGTGTTCGTTGGATTTGTCGCGTCGAGCCGCTCAATTCGACCATAAGCATGTTACGTTTGGAAATCGTTTGATAATCCAAATTGTGGTTCGAACCCTCCAGCATTTCGGGCCTTTGATTTGGATCTATTTGGGCTCAGATTGAGTCGAATTTGGTGTCTTTGGGTTCGTATTTCCGAGACGTTCAATTCGACTATAATTTTTTTGAAATCGGAGCTCAGATGGTCCCAACTTTAATTTTGAAGTTTCCAACTTAATTTTTTTCTCAAGATTCGTGCCCGATCAAGATAATTCTTTGATGATGTATCAGACTTCTTTGTATATATATATATATATATATATATATAATTTTATTATCCCTCTCTTTCTCACCCTCAACCAGAAGGCAAATTATTAGGTGCGGACATCGAACATAGATAGTCATTTGGATTTCTCTCTATCTACAGTAAAAGTGCAATCAAAGTGCATCTGCTATAGTAACTGCATTTTGACTGCGTTTTTACTATAGACATATAGAAATCCGAATGATTCTCTATGTCCGGTGTCCGAACCTAATAATTCCTCCACCTAGAAAGAAATTCAATTAGTTTAAAGTAAAACCTGTCAATGATGTTGCAACCCTATGATTGGGGACTTGGGCCTCCAACGTGGTGCATCGCATTAGATCGTGCAAGAATTAACTACTAAGCGTCACCCCTTCTCCCCACACCCGCCTAGAAAGAAATTCAATTAGTTTAAATTAGAACCTGCCAATGATGCTGCAGCCTTATGATTGGGGGCCTGGGCCTCCAATGTGGTGCATCACGTTGGATCGTGCAAAAAAACTACTTATATGCTATTTTTACCGTCAACCAAGAAGATTTTGACAGAAAATCAAAATTTCTAGGAGTTCTGATTTGCATGCCTCCTTATACAAAGACTATATGTCTGGTTCCCTCTATTACCATGGTATTGGATAGGTAATTAAGATTTTGTTTGAGGCATTTTTTTTATTGCTTTTTAAAATAAATTTTATTGCTTTTTAAAATAATTTGTTAGTACGAAAAATTCTAATTAAATTAAAAATTCATTTTAAAAGACATTAAAAAAGCAGTCTCAAACGAAGCTTAAGTGAGTATTTTTCTTAATAAAACAATTAAATTTATAAATAAAGACCAACTAAATATTTTTATATTAACATGTTAAAAAATAACTTTCGGACACTGTCACGCACCATCCACTATCATCAACTACTAGCCGCAGCTAACCGCCTACCATTGTGACCACCATTTTTCATCGTTGTCGACCACTCAACGCCATCATTAATGGCCATCACTGATTATCAGTTCCAATCACCACAACCACTGGTGGCTATCACTACCAATCTACCATCATAATATTAAAATAAAAATATTATATTCTTAAGATATCAAATGTACTTTATTTAATATCAAAATTTAATTAAAATAAAATAAAAATAATCTTAAATGACCCCTTAGTTTCCTAAGATTATGAATTCAAGTAAATGCACAAACCATTCATTAACTGTAAAGGGACTAATATCGTTTACTAAGTTAAGACTGGTGATTAATATCAATCTTCTATTGTATTTAATCATTAGCAAGCTAATTATATTTTATTTTCTAATGTTGAATGTCTATCCATAAAAGGATATTTTTATCTTAGAAGTTTAATTATAATTTAAAAAAAAATCATCAAATAAAGTAAATTGAAAGCCTCAATAATACATAATTAATATTATAGCACGCAATAATGGAGATATATATAAATGGCTAATCATGATGTACTAACAGCTTTCATGCACACCTGTACTATATATTCTCCAATTATATTCTCTTGGAAAATAATGGAAGAATCTGCGAGCGTAATTTTATAAATATTGATATTGCATTAGATCTTTATGGATATTTGGGTTTTGTAACTATTAGATTAAAGATATTTATTTTTATATCATTTTATTAAAGCAATTGATTAATTGGTAGTGAAATATACGATGATCAAAAGTGTCTAATATATAAGTAAGTATTTTTCTTAATAAAATAATTAAATTTATAATTAAAGACCAACTTCTTAATATTTTTATATTTACATATTTTATAATGATTTAGTGTGTCCACAACCTCCAAATGATGGGCCTATTTCATACGGAAGAAATGTCAGTCACACTTACTCATATGATGAAGAATAGTCTATTTATAATATTCAAGAAGGCTATTTTTACAACAACAACAACAACAACAACAACATCAAGCCTTTATCCCACTACGTGGGGTCGGCTACATGAATCCTTTTTCTCCATTGTGTCCTATTAAAAGTAAAATTCTCGTTTAAATCTAATAAAGAAAGGCCATTCCTAATATTTTCTAACCAAGTCTTTTTAGGTCTACCCCTACCTTTCTTAATATAAGTCAAATCTAATACCTCTACTCTCCTAACTGGGTCATCGGAAGGCCGCTGTTTTATGTGACCAAACCATCTAAGGAGACTCTCTCTAATCTTATCTTCTACTGGAGCTAGTCCAACCTTTTCACGTATATGCTCATTTCGTATCCTATCTCTAAGGGTAAAGCCACTCATCCACCTGAGCATCCTCATCTCTGTCACACTTAACTTAGTATTATGCTTCTCTTTTAATGGCCAACATTCGGCACCATAAAGCATTGCAGGCCTCACTACCATCTTATAGAATTTTCCCTTAAGTTCGAGGGGTACATTTCTATCACATAACAAGCCCGATGCATTCCTTCACTTCAACCATCCAACTTGAATTCTGCTGATAATATCCCCATCTATTTCACCATCACTCTGAACAATAGATCCAAGATATCTAAAACGTGTATTCTTATTAATGACTTAATCGCCCAAAGTCACAATCCCCTCACTAGGTCTATTACTACTAAAATTACACTCCATATATTCCGTTTTAGATCTACTCAAGCGAAAACCTTTAGACTCTAAGGTTGACCTCCATAATTCAAGTTTACCTTCAACTCCCTCTCTAGTCTTATCAACAAGAAGAATATCATCAGCAAAAAGCATACACCAAGATACATCCTCTTGCAAATGTCTAGTGAGAACATCCATGACTAAAGCAAAAAGATATGGGCTTAAGGTTGATCCTTGATGTAACCCAACCGAAATAGGGAAATACTTGGTCAATCCACCTTGTGTTTGAACACAAGTAATAGCTCCTGCATACATATCTTTAATGATTTGAATATAAGCATTATTGACTCCTTTCTTTTCAAGAACTCTCCATAGCACTTCTCTTGGAACTTTATCATATGCTTTTTCTAAATCAATAAATATCATATGTAGATCCTGCTTATTTTCTCTATATTTCTCCATCAAACCTCTTAATAAATGTATGGCTTCCATAGTCGACCTACCCGGCATGAATCCAAATTGATTATGAGAAACATTAGTATCACGCCGCAACCTATGCTCCATAACTCGCTCCCAAAGTTTTAAAGTATGACACATTAACTTAATACCTCTATAATTCGCACAATCTTGTGCATCACCTTTATTCTTAAAAATAGGAATTAACACGCTCATTCTCCACTCATCTGGCATCTTTTTAATCTTCAAAATAGTATTAAAAAGTTTAGTAAGCCATGAAATTCCTTCATCTCCTATGCATTTCCACACCTCTATTGGAATATCATCAGGTCCAACAGCTTTTCCACTCTTCATTTTCTTTAAAGCCTCTCTAACTTCAGTTTTACTAATACGCCGATAAAAAAATGAAATCTTTATTTTCATTTAGGGTGCTAAGGTCATTATAGTCAATTTTATATTCACAATCTTCATTAAAAAGTTTAGCAAAATATCTCATCCATCTTTGTTGAATATCATCTTCTAAGAAAAGTATTTTTTGATCTTCATCTTTAATACACTTCACTTGAACTAAATCCTTACTACTCCTATCTCTTTGTTTGGCTAACTTATATATATATATATCTTTCTCCCTCTTTAGTATCTAATCTATTATATAAATCACTAAAAGCTAATGTCTTTGCATCGCATATTGCTTTCTTAGCATCCTTACGAGCCACTTTATATATTTCTCAATTATCAGAATTTTTAAAAGTAAACCAATTTTTATAACAAAGCTTCTTATTTTTAATCTTTTCTTGCACATTTGGATTCCACCACCAACTACTTTTACTATTATGAGCTTTTTCCTTTGATACTCCAAGGATATCTTTTGCAATATTCTTAATATCACTAGCCACTTTTTCCCACATAATATTAGCATCCTCATGCACAGACAAAATCTTAAGATCTAAGAAGGCTATTTTTATAATTTTAATAAAAATATCCAACAGTATTAGACGGCATATATTAATTCCATTGATCAGAAGTTGCTCTTTCAACAATTAAGTGTCTTGATGATCAAAAAATTGAAAAATATTGGACTTGTTAGACTCCTCTCAACAAGAAGCTTATTTTGACTTTTTTTTTTTAACAAAAGAACAATTTTATTAAAAAGAGTCAACGATTACAGCCTCCAGATGGCAAACCAGAAAAGATAAAGGCAAAATACATTGAACATTGGACTCATTATTTGGCAGAGGCTCCCAGCGATCCATCTGCCCCGCACGGACCATCCAATAAGGTGAAAGAAGCGCCCAGTGATCGACCAACATTACGAAAAGCACCAAAGGTTGCCACCAGCAAAGCGGCGAGGACGCGAGCCCCTGCCCATCATTGTCTCAAAAAATTCCCACAGCGGCAACACAGAAAAAAACATAACCCGAAGAGCAAAGAAAAGATACCAAAATAAGCTTATTTTGACTATAAACACAAAATATTCAAATATTTTTTAGCCTTTCAATTAATATCATGATGTTTTTAATTACATCTGAAATATTTGATTTGGACTCATTTGAACTTATATCAGTATACTTTTAATGGCATTAGACTCATCTCACCAAGACATCTATGTTTTATTTGGGACGGCTTTCTTACTGCTTCTTAAAGCAGTTTTCTAGTACAAAAATTTTAATTTGTAGTAAATAATTGCTTTAAGTAGCAGTAAGAAAATCGTCCTCAATGAAGACTTAGTTTAACTATAAGTTTGATAGAATATGACTTTAAATTTAATTTCAAAAACCCTTAATTCATGTATTGTATCAATATTTGTGCTTCATCAAATGAATTTTCTAATGACTATTATCAATAATGATAGAAGATATCAAGGCCCAAGGGAGCCCAAAAAATTATTAGTCATTTGTCAGGGTTCTACTTCATTAAACATCACAAATAAAAGAGAATTAAAATTAGATCTAATATATCAATGACCAAATTGATTTTTGAATTAAAAGCTTATGCTTTTAGGTTACTTTTAGGTATGTTTAAACCTGATCAAGCATCACATTTATCACCCATCTTCAAAACATTTGAGTTCCGTATATTTTCTTAGTAAAACTTTGTCTTTAATTAGGGCTGCAAGCGAACCAAACGTTTGACAAACTATTCGTTGTTCGGTTTGATTAAAGCTCGTTTGTGATCGTTTAATTAACTAAACAAACAAACTTGAACAATATTTTAAATTCTCGATTCTTAAATAAACAAACTTGAACACTAATGTGTTCGGCTCATTTATGTTCGCGAACAACATCATTTGAAGCTTGTGAACAAGCTCGACATTAAGCTCGATAAAAGGTCGATTCGTATTCGATTTTGAACTCATGAATAAGCTCGATAAAAATAATTAATATTTGATTATAGAATTAATAAATATGTTCATGACCGTGTTTGTTTTATAGTTTAAAAAAATTCGTTAAATATGTTCGCGAACATGCTCAATGTAATTTTTTTGTTAGGAAGATCGATAAAGCTCGTTTGTTAATTTAATGAGCATCTAAAAGTAGAGTTCGTTTATAGCTCGTTCATGCTTGTTTATTTAAAACTCGATAAGCACTAAACGAACCAAACATGAATACTCATTAATTTAAATGAACCAAACATAAACATAAATAATAAAGCTCGAACAAACATGAACCAAACTTGAACAAGCTGATATTAAATGAACACAAACATGAAATCTCACATACTCGACTCGGGTCGGTTCGTTTGCAGCCCTATCTTTAATGCTTTGTAAAATGTCTTCTCACACTAAGAAAATTATTATATTTCAAACTATTTGCTTCCTGTGTTTATGCATAGTAATGTGGTGCCCTAGAAAATGACAAGTCAATAAGATATGACCGATATAAGAAATAATTTATAAGGAATCTCAAATTATTTTTAATTTGAACAAATTTATATGAAAATTGTGTTGCATGCTTGCAATTATGTTGTCATTCATGTCTTGAATGAATATCCAAAAGTATTGGTTATCCAAAATCTATAAGAAATTACAAATAAGAACTTCATTTTTTTATCAAAATTTTTTTAATAAGTGAATATTTTATGGGGAAATTTTTATAACAGAATATGCTGATATAATATGTATCATAATAGACTTAAAAACTCTTAAATTTATGTTAAAACTAATCATTTAAATGATGTTTTAAATTACAATAAGCATAATATAAATTTATTTTTTAAAAAAATTATCATAATATATTTTACATTAAAATATAATTAAATATTTTTTTCTTTTTATGCCCAGCAGCATTTTAAATTATATATATGTAATATTTTTCATCAAAATATTTCCTAATTAAATTATGCGAAGCTTTATTATTTCTTAAGAAATTTGTTTTAAAATACATAATAACTTTTAATATAAAATATCTTCCAAAAATATTTTATGTTTCATTTTTTATTTAAAAATTTTGAATAAGCGAATAATTTTTCAGAAAAAAAAAATATAAAGATATGCTGATGAGTAATTTTTCATGATAGTTTTAAAATTCCTGAATTTACATTAAAATTATTATCTTATATGATATTTTAAATCATATTAATATTAATATAAATTTAAAATTTTAATATTGTGTACCAAAGCATTTTGGCACAATTGTTTTTTCTTGCACAGACCCTCCACAGCAAGTTGTAATGAAAACTTCAATCACACGTGTGAAGAGTACAATGATTTTTGATATAAAACTTCAATTATTTTGACACTCCAATCCTCAATAATATCTCTCCAAAATTAATTTATATAAATAAAATAAAAATATCACTAAATTATTAAAATATAATTAAATTATTAGATATGTATAAATATGATACAATTAAATTATGTTTCAACATATAAAATAAAAAATAAATAATAAAATTAATCTCATTTTAATTTAAAATATATGAGAATATTCTGATAAAATATTTTTTATTAATTTTTAGTGCCATCTAATTTTTATTATTAAGGAAAAGATAATACTTGATCAATCAAATTAATCAAATAGTTGTAATGGCCAAATTTTGATTTAAAACTACTGTATTCTATCTTTTTCATCAACCCCAGGAAACCTAAATTGCTGTTGCTTGTAAATGATTGGTTATAACTATTCAATCATGAATTTTGGGTATTCATGGAAATCAATTCATTTCAGTTTAATCTTCTCATAATTATAGTATAAATATCTTCTATTTTAAGCATGTATTCGTTAATTATGTCGTTTTCTCTTTCATTGAGTTCCTCACATAATTTTTTGTTTTATTTTATTCTATTTTGAAGAAAGAGAGATTAGTAACTCACTAGGTGAAATGCACCATGATGGACGGGATATTTCATGAGATTTTATTATTATTATTTTTCATTATAAGAGTGCCGTAATAAAAAACAAAGCAATAGCAAAAATAATCTATGAGATATTTTCATAGTCACACAAAGATGAGATTCTTGTTGGATATTATCAAACCAAACGCCGCGTTGTTTGCTTTATTTTTCTTTAGATTTTAATTTTTGTTTTATTAGACGGTTTTAAAAACCGTTTTTTTGTTTTGTTTTTGAATGGATGTATCCCGTGAAAAACAGTTAGTGCTTGCTGCTCTCGTTTTTTGGTTTTTTTTTTGTTCTCTGTTCGTGAAAGTCCAGAGAATAAGAAGTTGCTCTGTTTTTTAGTTTTCCTTTTTTCTGCCGTGGAAGGAGTGAAGTAAGAAGAAAAGTATTTTCTCTTCTTTATCAATTTTGTTCTGCTTTATTTTTGGTTCTATCATTGGTATCAGAGCCACGGTTGGAGAATGGCAGCGAGTTCAAGCAACAATAATTTGCAACCTCAGTTGCTCAAGTTCACGGGGAAGAACTACAATCAATGGAGTATTCAAATGCGGGTGTACGTTGTATCAATCTCAAGAGTTGTGGGAGATTGTAGAGAATGGTTTTCAGGAGCCCGAAGTTGGGAGAGATTTGAATCAGAGACTTCTTCAAGAGTTGAAAGAAAATCGGAAGAAGGATCGGAAGGCCCTTTTCTTCATCTATCAAGCGGTAGATGAAATTATTTTTGAGCGGATCTCTACGGCGAAGACCGCGAAGGAGGCTTGGGATACACTACATGCTTCTTACAAAGGAGATGAGAAAGTGAAGATGGTACGTTTACAAACCCTTCGAAGCCAGTTTGATATGTTGAAGATGAAGGAGTCAGAAAGTGTGGAAGAATATTTCAATCGGGTAATCACCATTGTTAACCAATTGAAATTGAATGGAGAACTTGTAGAAGATAAAAGAGTTATTGAGAAGATTTTACGAAGCTTGACAAGAAAATTTGAAGCCACGGTGGTAGCCATAGAAGAAGCGAAGAACATAGAGCAAATGTCTATTGGAGGTTTGCTTGGATCTCTACAATCCCATGAATTAAGAATGAAGCAATATGATTCGACACCACTTGAGGAAGCATTCCAAACTCAAGTGGCATTGCGTGGGAATTTCAAAGGTGGCCGTGAAAGAGGTTTTGGCAGAGGAAGAGGCTCTTTTGGTAGAGGAAGAGGCTCTTATGGTACTCATGGAAGAGGCCGTGCTGGTAGAGGAGAATCTACACAAAGTGATGGAGGTGAAGTTCAAGGTGGAACTCATGGTGATGGAGAAGGTGCACGTGGTTGTGGACATGGTTTCAGAGGAAGAGGAAGAAGCAACCTTGCCAATATCAAATGTCATTTTTGCAAAAGGTATGGGCACACTTATCGTTTTTGTTGGAAGAGGCAGGAGAGTGAAGAGGCAAATGCAGATTTGGTGCAAGAAAAGGAAGTGGAGAAAAGTGAAGACAATGTTTCTTACACATAGTAAGGAATATGGTGATTCAGGAGATGTATGGTTTATTGATAGTGGTTGTAGTAATCACATGACTGGCAATAGAAGATTGTTTGTTACTTTGGATAACTCAATCCAAAGTGAAGTACGTACGGGAGATGACAACAAATTATTTGTGGAAGGAAAAGGTGACATTTTGGTGCAAACAAGGAAGGGAGAAAAGAAGATATCAGATGTCTTCTATGTTCCAAATCTTAAGCATAATTTGCTTAGTGTTGGACAACTAAATCAAAAGGGATATGTGTTGACATTTTCTTTTGACACTTGTACCATTAAAGACAAGCATGATTTTTTGATAGCCAAGGTGAAGGTGACTCCAAATAAAATGTATCCCATGAAGATGATTTGTAGTTTGAATGGTTGTTTGAAAACTTCCATTGAGAATCATTCAAGATTATGGCATTGCAGATTTGGTCACTTGAGTTCCAAGACACTTTCTTATATGAGCAAGAAGAATATAGTTGATGGGCTTCCACATATTGAAGTTCAAGACAAAATTTGTGAAGCATGTGTTGCAGGAAAGCAGAGCAGAGCACCATTTTCAGTTGGAAAATCATGGAGAGCCTTGAAGCCATTGGAGCTTATTCATTCAGATTTATGTGGACCGATGCACACTACTTCTATTGGAGGTAATTGTTATTTTCTCACATTTATTGATGATTATAGCAGAAAAGTCTGGGTATATTTTTTGAAAGAGAAGTCACAAGTATTTGAAAACTTAAAAATATTCAAAGCACTTATGGAGAAGGAGAGTGGACATTTTATTAAGATGTTGAGGAGTGATAGAGGTGGAGAGTATGTTAGTCATGAGATGCAAAATTATTTGAAGGAGAATGGGATACGCCATCAGTTAACAACTAGATACACACCACAACAAAATGGGATAGCAGAGAGGTTGAATAGAACCATTATGGGATTGGCTAGGAGTATGTTGAAGGAGAGGCAAGTGCCCAATTTGCTTTGTGCTGAAGCTGTGTCTTGTGCTGTGTACTTGTTGAATAGGGTGACATCAAAAAGTACTCCATCTCAAACCCCTTTTGAAATTTGGAGTGGTCATAAGCCTGTTGTTGATCACTTGAGAGTTTTTGGGAGCATTTCTTATGTTCATGTACCTGATCAAAAGAGAAGGAAGTTGGATGAAAAATCTGAGAAGTGTGTGTTTGTAGGATACAGTGAAAGGTCCAAAGCCTATAAACTGTATAATCCGACAACGAAGAAAGTGGTAGTGAGCAGGGATGTGAGATTTGAGGAGAGCTTATCTTGGGATTGGCTTGAAAATGGAAACAAGGAGGATGTCACAGTTGGGAGAAATTCAGAAAAAATTATTGATGATGTAGAGTAACAAAGACCACCACACATTACAGTGAGATTGGGAGAATCATCTAGTAGTGGTATTGAAAAGGTGAAGAAAAGAAGCTTGCAGGAGATATATGACACCACAAATTATAATGAGGAGTTATCTCAATTTGCTTTCTATGTAGATGAAGAGCCCTTAACTTTTAATGAAGCAGTTGCAGATAAGAGATGGATTGATGCCATGAAAGAGGAGATTGATGCTATTGAGAGAAATGACACATGGAGTTTGACCTCACTTCCAAAGGGTCAAAAATCCATTGGTGTCAAGTGGGTGTACAAATTGAAGAAAAATGTTGAAGGAGGTGTAAACAAATTCAAGGCTAGACTTGTAGTCAAAGGGTACAAGAAGAAGCAAGGGATAGATTATGAAGAAGTTTTTGCACCGGTTGCCAGATTTGATACAATCAGATTAATTTTCTCTATTACTGCTATGAATAGATGGAAGATTCATCAATTAGATGTGAAGTCGGCTTTCTTGAATGGTGTTTTGGAGGAAGAAGTTTATGTAGATCAGCCTGAAAGTTTTATTGTGAAGGGAAAAGAGCATATGGTGTATAGTTTGAAAAAGGCTTTGTATGGCTTGAAGCAAGCCCCGAGGGCTTGGAACCTATGCATTGATAAGCATTTTGGAGAAGAAGGGTTCACTAAATGCCCTTATGAACATGGTGTGTATATGAAGACAGACTCAAATGGCAACAGATTGATTATATGCTTATATGTAGATGATTTGCTTATAACAGGTAATGATGAGCAGATGATTGCAGACTTTAAATCAACTATGTTCAGAAGATTTGATATGACAGATGTTGGCCTCATGTCATTATTTTTGGGTATAAAAGTGCATCAGAAAGAGGATGGCATTTGGATTTGCCAAAAAGAGGTATGCAAAAGAGTTGCTTGAGAAGTTCAGAATGAATCATTGCAATAGTGTCTCAACACCAATGCAAATTGGAATTCATTTCACCAAAGAAGGAGAAGGAAAATTGGTTGATTCAACATTGTACAAAAGTTTAATTGGGAGCCTCAGATACTTGACAGTGACGAGACCTGACATTGTGTATAGTGTGGGCATCTTGAGCAGATTCATGGAGAATCCAAGGGAGTCTCATTGGCTTGCAGCAAAGAGGATTCTTAGATATATCAGTGGCACAGTTGAGTTTGTCCTTCATTATCAGTGCAGTGGAGACATGAGACTATTTGGATATTGTGACAGTGATTGGGCAAATGATTATGAGGAAAGAAAGAGCACAAGTGGATATGTATTTTATGTTGGTGGTACAGTTTTTACTTGGTGCACGCAGAAGCAGAAAGTTGTAGCATTATCTACATGTGAGGCAGAATATATAGCAGCGGCGGCAGCGGCTTGTGAAGCAATGTGGTTGAAGAATTTGATGAAGGAATTTTTTGGAGAGATTGATGAAGCTACAAAGATGGGTCACATTAGCATGGAGCACTGTAGTACAGAAGATCAGGTAGCTGATTTGTTCACCAAAGCATTGCCGACACCGAGGTTCCTAAAGCTATTGAAGATGCTTGGGATGAAGAAAGTTTTGGTTTAAGGGGGAGATTGTTGGATATTATCAAACCAAACGCCGCGTTGTTTGCTTTATTTTTCTTTAGATTTTAATTCTTGTTTTATTAGACGGTTTTAAAAACCGTTTTTTTGTTTTGTTTTTGAATGGATGTATCCCATGAAAAACAGTTAGTGCTTGCTGCTCTCGTTTTTTGGTTTTTTTTTTGTTCTCTGCCCGTGAAAGTCCAGAGAATAAGAAGTTGCTCTGTTTTTTAGTTTTCCTTTTTTCTGTCGTGGAAGGAGTGAAGTAAGAAGAAAAGTATTTTCTCTTCTTTATCAATTTTGTTCTGCTTTATTTTTGGTTCTATCAATTCTTACAATAGTTAAGATGGTATATTGAATTGAAATGCAGATTAGTGATGTTATGTGTGGAATTTATCAATTAGGTTGTTATGTGGCCTCAGACCTCAAGTTTGTCGCGTTTACTAGGGGATGCAAAGCATCTTAAAACTTTTTTCCATACAACATCCTGGTGTTGCAAACCTGAGCGCCCCAGCTTTGCGTACCCGAGCGCTCCAGTGCTAAACGACAGAGAGTGGAACTCTACAACGATCTAGATGTGACATCGCAGCGGATGAAGACAGAGATTTGAATGCTGTAGCACTGTGAAATGGACTGGACAGTTTTCTTTCTCGTTTTCTGAAGGGTTGCATCCCTTGGGGTTATTTTATTTGGCTTTCTCTTGTAGTTTTAGTTAAGGCAAGTGTGAGAACGGTGCATGTGAGAAGAGAAGCAAGGAGAGAGTGAGAGAAGAAAGGTCTATTTCTCCCAATTTTCATAGTAGATTTCTTGGTGTGGTTTGGCTCCATGATTTTCTCCCTATTTTAGATTTTTCCATGTTAAATCCTGGTGTCATTTACTTTTCACCGTTTTTTTACTTTCTTGTATGTTTCGTCATTGTGATGTTTACTCTTGCTCATGTCTCCCCAACATTTTTACGCTGCTTTTACTTTTTTATCTATTTCCTCATTGTGATGTTTTACTCCATATCATCCCCAACAAGTGAGTATGAAATGGTTGTGAGATGAGTTGCTAAGATTTGCTGTATTTTATAGGCACCTAAGGAGCATTGGATTTCTTTTCCTTTGACATCATTCATGCTGTCCAAAAATTTATTGTTTAGGAACAAATTGTGTTGGGACGGCTAAAAGTTTACGTTCAATTCCTTCATCAAATAAGTCAGTCAAATACAAACATATATTTTGAGCTCAATTTTTAAACGAATCGAACGCAAACAAATTTTTCTTCGATCTTGTTTCAGCTATATATATCTTTTTAATTTTATATATTTTAGATTTACTAAATGTCTAAAATATTACTAGATAAGTAGAATGATTCTATCATATTCATCTCATAATTTGTTAATTTTCATTCATTTGAAATTGGGTCATGTTTACCTCTATTTAGTTCAAGTTATAATAAGCCGAACAGCCCGAACACGAACACAATTTTCACGAATAATTCAAAACATGAGCCGAATATGAACACACCAAATTTCAGACGAATTGAACATGAACAACCAGCTCAGGCTCGACTATTTACAAGCCTAGATATGAACTCAATTCCAAAGCTCAAAACCACATAATCAACCAATGAAAATAATATATGATAAGAAAAAGAAGGATCATAAGACTTTTTTGCTCTACTATAATTTGCCGTTGAGTTCTGGCCTGTCCACCAATGACTTATGCAGGATCACAGGCTCCTAACAATTCATGAATATTTCTGCTCCTTAATGTGGAGAAGCAAAAACAAAGAGAACCTTGTAATAGCTGGCTCCAATAATTCCGTAACACAACCTGTTGTCATCCCAATAATAAAGTTAGGATCGCCCTATGATTACCTAAATTGATTCATAGAAATGTTCCTTCGGTCCCACTAAGATTTTAACAAATCATCATTTAGTATGCTCTTCTACCTTGAACCTTGTCAGCATCAACTAATGATTAGGTGTAAAGTCATTAAAAAAGAGTAAGTTTTTTTCTTATATAATATGTTTCTTTTTTTAGCTATAAGGTGATTCTGATTGTATCGTTCAGTTAGTAGAAGTTATAGGTAGTTAATTTATATAATAAATAAACATTATCTAGCAAATCATTTTGATTTATCTTTCATCCACTTGCTTTTACGACAATCTAAACGGCCACATTCAACCAAATTTTTTTTCACAAAAATATTTTGTGCGGCTGACATTCTTGTCACACCATGCTTCGCAGTTAGGGGTGTCAGTTTCGGTTCACGGGTCGGGTTCAGGTCGAACTCGAAACTGACCCGGCACTATTCGGGTCAACCCGAACCCGACCCGTTCTTAAAAACGGGTCAGTTTTCCTGACCTGAACCCGACCCGCTTCGGGTCCGGGTCAACCCGACACAACCCGAATGACCCGTTTCCAACAAAAAAAAGGCTAATTTTCGGGTCAAACGGGTCAATCTCCTCTTTTCAGGTCAACATCGGGTCAATCTCGGGTTGCCGGGTCAAAATCGGGTATATTTCGGGTCAAAGGGTTAACCCGAACCCGACCCGATTTTTGAAACGGGTCGAAATGCTAAACCCGAACCCGACCCATTTCGGGTTCGAGTTGACCCTAACCCGAAATTTTCGGGTTGGATTCGGGTCGGATTTTCGGGTCGTGTCAAATATTGACACCCCTATTCGCAGTATTTATGATCATAAATTTTTATTTTGCTTAGATGATTAATTTTGACCGTGAAAAGTCCTAGTTGATTGCTAGTAGGGGTGTCAATTTCGGGTCACGGGTCGAGCTCGGGTCGAACCCGGAACTGACTCGGGTTCAAACGGGTCAACCCTAACCCGACCCGGGTAGACAAACGGGTCGGAAAATCGAACCCGGACCCGACCCGGCGGGTTGCCGGGTTGACACGACCCGACCCGGTTTGGGTGGCCGGCGCCGCAACGCAGCGGCGGACGGCGGGGGACGCGAGCGCGGCGGGCGGACGCTAGCGGGACAGCGCGGGCGCGGGCGAGGTCGGGCGCGGGCACGCGGGCGAGGTCGGGCGCGGTCAGGCGCAGGCACGCGGGCCCGCGGCAGGCGCGGTCGGGCGCGGGCACGCGGGCGCGCTGGGCACGCGGGCATGCGCGTGGCGGGCAGCGCAGGCAGGCGCGCGGCGGGCAGCGGGCAGAGGCGGGATTCAAAATTTTTCGAATTAAACTGGTTGACGGACCCGCCGGGTCAACCCGAACCCGACCCGTTTTTTAAATGGGTCGATTTCTGGAACCCGAACCCGACCCGTTTTGAAATCGGGTCGGGTTCAACCCGGATTTTCCGGGTCGGGTTTTCGTGTCGTGTCAAATATTGACACCCCTAATTGCTAGTCGCAAATGCTCCCCATCTATCAAATATGTCCTATGTTGAGACTGAATTGTGACTGGTCTTGTCGCAAACATGTTGATCAGCATGCAACCGATCATAAATCACATTGTAAATAAAATAATTTATCATGGTAATCTCAAGAAAAGCATATTTCTTACTGTTTCTTAAAACATTTTTTTTTTGTACAAAAATTTTATTTTTTGTACCAAAAAGTTGTTTTAAGAAGCACTAAAAAAGCTGTCCAAAAAAAAACCTAAATGTTTGATATCCTGAACAAATTTGCTTTGAAAATTTAAGGTGGCTTTGGGCCAATTGCCATAGGATAAATTAGGTACTGAAAGAAATACAGAACAACAACTTGCTTCATATTTTATACGAAATTAAGATAACAACGACAGGAGAAATTTATAAATAATCTACCTGCTCTATTCTATTTGAGTATTAGCTGGAAGATAATCCATTTAAGGGGGGAGAGAATGAGTGAGAGACAGAACATCCAAATAAACAAACTGCTTGCTTTAATTCTGAGTTTATCTCAATAAATTTAACTTTTATTTGATCATAAGAGCAATCAACAAATTACTTTTCTTCACATAAGATTATGTGATGTTATTTTTGCCATTAAAGCTTCGATTGGGATGCCTATTTTATTGCTTTTTAAAGCAATTTTTAATAAAAAAGTTTTAATTTTTTTGTTTTAAAAAACAGTAAGAAAGCCGTTCCAAACGAAGCCTAAATCAAAGAATTAGTATTTTCAATAGGGCATAAAAAAAGTCCATGCTTACTGTTAGGTGATGGGTCACATATACCAACTCTCTACATTAATACATTTTTTTAGGCGCTGCAATTTAATTCGTTAGCTAAGCATATTATATTTTCCTTTTAGATCAAAGTGTTTTATATTGAGTTTATTATTCTTTTAATTGTTGAACTCTTTTAAATTGTTTGAATCTTGATTTTAGTAGAGCGGAAATTTTAGCACTAGAGGCTTAATTAGCGGTTTATCTATCCTCCCTAAGCTAATTGGTTGGATCATGTTTAGACCTTAATCAATCTTGAAAATCATAGACTATATTTGAACGTGTCGGGTTCGGATCTGACATATTAAGAGTTGGTCAATTTTGGATTTGACCCAAATCCAATTTAAAAATCTGTTTTGACACCCCTAGTTAACGCTAAATCATAAAAAATAAAAAATGGCAAGTCGATCTTTGTGTCCTTACATCTAAAGTTGAATTTATTTCTATCTTTTAATATATTTTATTATTCTTTGCATAGTAATCAATTATTAAAAAAAAAAATCTTTTTTCAGCAACAAATATATATTTATCATTTGAACTCTTAATATTAGATAAAAATGATTATGATATCTATTATATTGGTTATTATTGTGTGATCATGGCTAGTTGTACTAAACATTATATTACTTCATGCATTTTTTGTTGTTGGTAGTAAAAAGGAAAAAAAAATAAATTGTTTATAATAAAAATATTTAAGATCAAAGCGAAGTACAAGTCGCAAAAGCTTTATGGGATTTAGATTTGGGACTAACATTGGTCGCGCAACAATCACTAAAAAGATCTTGGAATTATGATTTGCATGGGTATCAATCAAAAAATAATTGCCAATATTTTTGGGTAGGATGTTGTTTCAACTATTTCATATCCAAAAAAATTAACATTGGGAATGCAATGTATACTTCTAAAAACTATTTGAGAACTAATATTAATTAACTCAAAATATAAAAAGTTTGATGGGGCTTTGTGTGTGTGACATGTTTGTGTCATAATCCACATATGATGCGCGAAGTGAATGAATAGATAACCAACAATTAAAGCTTTATTTGAGACAATTTGTTTAATGATTTCTAAGAAGCTTTTTAGTACAAAAATTTCTTTAAAATAGCGAAAAAACAACGACCAAAAGCTGTCCCAACCAAAGACAATCAAGATATGCATGCACTTGCAAGCTATAAGAAATGAACTAATTAAAAAAATTTAATAAATGATGCTAATCTTAAGGGAAAACAAGATGATGATGCCTAAGGCTTCGTTTGGGACGATTTTTTATTACTTTTTAAAACGGAGTTTTAGTACAAAAATTTTGATTTTTGTTCTATGACTATTTTAAAAAGTAATTAAAAAAAAACTATTTCAAATCAAACCTAAGAAGCTCTTTCTCTAGCCAAGGAAGTAATTTTCTCTTTCATTAAACTTATGCTTCATAGTAGCTATGAAGTCGACCTCAGCTTTATATCAATTAGAATCCTACCCACAAAGTATTTTTAAATATATATATGAGGTTCAATCGATGCTATTGGAACTAGTTCGGTAGCGCAATGACAAAGACATTATGATAAGTTAGCTGACAACCAAACATGATATAAGATCTATAAATTGATAGGATATAATATTCTCTATTTTATACACTTGAATTATTCATCTCAAATGAACTTCAAATAATTTTTT
Source organism: Dendrobium nobile (assembly GCA_022539455.1). Lineage (NCBI taxonomy): Eukaryota > Viridiplantae > Streptophyta > Magnoliopsida > Asparagales > Orchidaceae > Dendrobium > Dendrobium nobile. Next base: position 13,967,169 of record CM039733.1, on the reverse strand, counting down.
TATATTTTATAAAAATAAATCATCAATATCTTTTTATATTATTACTTACACAACATTCATTTTTCTATGTAGTATATAATAAAAGATATTATTTTTGAAATATTCACATATGTCTTTTAAGGTATTTAGTAGGTAGTAGACATGTGATAATAGGTGCTCCTATCTCATGGGTCCCATAAAGTGATACTTTAGTTTAGTACCTAAGAAATAATGAGATCTGCTATTAGTTATTTTTTGGTGAAGTCTATCTCTATATTTATATGGTGTCAGCTATAACGATATTATTTAGATGTTTATGTTAATAATGTCTTAGATATCTGTTAAATAATATATATTTAATTCATTACTATTATATTTTATACAGTCAATATTTTGAGAACTGCAACGAATGAAATATTAAATTGCAGAACATTTCAAAGGGGGCAGCGCCTTATAATTTGGCTCGACCCCTATTTGTTCATATCTTTTCCTTGATCATTGTACGCTTCAAAGATATGTCGGGGGTCCAAGGGAGTAGCGCCCCCAAAACAAATTTTGGTTGTAAGGATATATTTAAATTCTCTTTATTATTTCTCTTTATGTTTGGTTCATCGTTCCCTAATAATAACACATTTACATAATGTGTTTAATTATGCAAGGGCCAATTGCCTAAAAATCATTGTAATAACACCTCTACACAATGTGCATAATTTTGCTACCTCCACACAATGTGTATAATTCTGTTAGGGGAGTAATCGTCAATTATCATTGTATTTTAATTTTTCCGCGCGGGGGGGTGGGGGAACCCCCAACCCCAAGTGCCCAGGGGCAATGGTCCTACTCATAATTTTTAGGATTTTCTTAATCAATATAACCCAAGTCTGTAGATGATTATTTTTATGATTAAGATAAATTTTAGAATTATTTAAAAAAAACTAATTAATTTGAGTTTCTGATGATTTTAATAAGATTTAACATACAATATAGAAAATTTGTAGTACTAAACATTAAGATTTTTTTTTTTTTAGTACTAAACATTAAGATGTTATACCGTTAAAATTATATATTTGAACCCCGACAAAAATAGGAAAAAAGCTTTTTAAAAAATAAATTTCATGCACTTTTTTTTTAGTTACAAAATTTTTTTTAGTTATAAATTTAAAATTTTACAAACATGAACAATAATTATTTCAAAATTATGAGTAGGGCCATATATTTTATTTTATTTTATTTTATGAGATTTTTTTTAAGGAAAAATTTTGGGAAATTTTCACACGTATGTCACTAAAATCAAATCAATTGGTCTTGTCGATGAAGAATACTATGCATAAGATAATTCTGTCAAAATCTGCATAAACACTTAACCCGTAAAATATCCTGAAAAGTATCTTAAGAGATGGGATATCAATCATGAATGCAAAAAAGAATGGATGGTGTTTTACTCATTTTAAATTTTATATTATTTAATATAAAATTAAAATAATAAACGCATCTCAATGCATTATGCTTTTCATTATTTTTTGTTAATTATATATTGAGCAATTAATAAAATATTGCTTATATGAAATAATCCAAAGGTTGGAAGAAATTATATTTAGAATCAAATATTTAATAGGGCTGAAATGTGAATTTGCTTTTTAATTATTTATTTGTTTGCAGAACAACACATAGAAAATTGAGATTTTTTACACAACTTATCTGATATGTTGGTTGGGAGTTTAGGTTACTAAATATGAGGTCTTGGGTTTGAATTTTGTTTATGCGATTTGTCTGTGAATCTGCCATTATTGGCCTAAATGTCCCAAAAAAAGTTGAGATTTGTTTTACTAATTTTGTATGCTTACAGTACTAATCTTGGCCAAAAAATAAATCTTACCCTAATCATATTCTTTTTTATTTTTTTAAAATTGACATGATTCTAAAAAAATCATATGATCTACAAGAATCTCATGGTAATCTTTGAATTGAAAAGTTTTTTAAATTAAAATTATGGTCATTTGAACTCCAAATTTGACATTGTTATAGTTGAATTGAACGGCTCAACGAGACGAAACCAGTGAGTCAAAGATCACTCAATTCCGACATCATTAAAGCAATTAAATACTAAAAAATACTTCATGATCATGGGAACCAATATAGACTGTATGATAAAGTGTTTTGGATTCTAGTTCAAGTTACCAAAATGCCCATCCAAAAAAAAACCTATAAATAGAGAATAGAGTGAGCTTTCTTGAATTTTCCAGATATTGTTGTCGATGATCACCACCAGCTATTGCTGCCGAAAATCACCAACGTCATCGACATTAGCATTAGAAATTACCACCGTCTCCAGAATTCTGATAAGATTTAACCCTGCCTTTGGAATGATTGTCCGTGTATGGACATCTGCTTTCTATAATCCCTATTGAAAAAATCAAGTTGTATGGTTGAGTGTTAAATTCCCTCTCTAAACACTTGATTTTCATAATTTCACAAAAAAAAAATCAAATGTTTATTTCAAATAATGCCCGTCTTCTTCAACTATGAAGAAAGAAGAATTATTGTATTACCAACTACATAGTAAAATTTTCAACTAGCCCAGGCCTCGTGGTTGATTTTAATTTCCTTTTTTGAATTTTGAACGTAAAAAATTTCTAATCTTACTACTTTTATTTGTATGTGCTAAATTTTTGGACAACGTTGAAAAGTAAAACACATATTGTACCGAATCAAATTTTCTAGAACGTAAGAGTTTGGCATCATTTGTGAGAATATTCTAAACCTCACTAGATTGTTCACAGTCGTGCTTTACCGCGCTGCTCATGCCTGACTGGCTATCCACGCTTGATCAGACTGCCCGTGCCATCTCCCACCTGACCAGCTTACCCGAGATTCGAACCCTGCTCCACTTGTCAAAAACCATCCCTTCTCCACTCGACCATGGAGACAAAGAAACATAAAAAGATTTCATTCATTATTTATATTACAACTTAGCTTGCGGCGAATTTGTTGCGACAATTTCTGCCTCAAATTTGCAACAAAAATTACGCAGAAAACGTTAAAATTTTTCATCGCAAATTTGTCGTCATTGTCGACAAAAATAACCAACTGTAAAGTAAGCCAGAAATAGGCCGCAAATTGCTAACTTTCTTATATTGATATGACTTTCAGTTTAGCCATTTAATTAGAGCTTACCAATTTCATAAAAACACTAGAAAAAAAGGTTTTTATTTATATTCATAAATATAAACAATTATTATAAACTCAAAATGTCATGTATAGATTATTCAATATCAGGCTAAATCAATATCAATAATCAATATCAGTGAATCATTAATTCATATTAGTGAATTAATGATCGGTAATCAATGAATCATTAATCAGCATTTTACATATCAAATATTAAGATTATGGTACCTTAAGTGTATCTTGCTCCTGCACTTATGACTCCCAATCAGTTGTCCTTATGACTCCCAATTAGTGTGTTTCTTATAACAACCCTTAAATCATGTGAATTAAATACCTCGACTCCTTACAACTCTTAATCAGTCTCCAACTTCTAATGACTTCCATCAATGAATCAATAAATCTTGAGGTTATAACATGCATGTGGTTTATCATTTCATATAGCTAATACCAATCAGAATATTTTTCTATAAGAATAGTATCAGTATAGTACATTATTTTAGTCAAATCAGTATCACAATATTCTAATACGTATCAATCCTATCAATCATATCAAATCATAGCATATCAATTTTGACTCATTTTCAATATAGTTTTTCCTACTCATTGTACAAAAATATTCCTATACACCAATTTAACTGGTGAAAATATAATAAAATCATATTAAATTATTCAGAATGATTAAATATATAATATATTAAAAGTTACATGATTAAATTTATAAAATTAGGAGATAATATGTTTTTGACAGATAGAGGAGAGATAATTCTATAGAAATCAATATCATCAAAAACAGATAAAAAATGATAATTACTTAAAATAATTAGAATATTTTTTGAATAGGAACGGCAAATGAAAATGACCCAAAAATATTTCTCTCTCTTCTCTCTCGCTTCCTCTTCCCCTTTCTCTCCTTCTTCTCCGTTGGTTCCTTTCCGGCTAAGAAGCGTGAGAGTGAGGGGGTGAGGAAAATGGTAGGGATATTTATATTAAAAAATATATAAAAATATTTTAGTGGCTTAGCTTCGTAATGCTAAGACCTAGTGCCACATTGTTGTATGTCGAATCCTAAATTATTGTAGAACAAAGATTCAAATATTGCAGCGACATTTTTTTGTGCTACCATGCTCTCAACCCTAGCGCGCAACACTCACAAGAACGATGCCAAAGTGCTCTAGTTCAGACAAAATTTTAACTTTTTAACACTATTTGTATTTTTGGGTTATTACATCATTACCCTTAACAAATAAAATTCTCCCTTGATTCATATGATGGATCCTCTAATCTTTAAGAATATATTGATTATCATAGGACTATCATACATATCCGACAAGCTTTTGATGTACTTTTTTTCAGATCTTTCATGCTACTATAAATGGTCAAGCTCGTACTTAGTTTTACTCATTCTCCAACAATATTATCCACAACTTCACCCACCTTGCTAAACTTTTCATCAAGCAATTCATTATCAATCAAAGAATTATAAATTCCTCTCATCTTTTTGGGATTCATCAAAATGAGAGAGAAACACTAAAAGATAACTTAAAAATATTTTCTTTTGAAGTACATTAAATTCTAGGAGTAGATTTAGAATTACTAAAATATATTTTTCTTAGAGGTCTCTATCCTGGATCATTTTACTCCTCATTGATATGAGAGGCAATTCACTCATACACTGATCTAATTCATCGAGTATGTCATGCCCTAAAATATAATTTGGAAGAATTCTTTCTCTTCTGTATTTAATAATAGCAACCATAAACACAGACACAATAATCTAATTTCTTTTATCAATAGTATAAATATCAATAGAAATGAATCTTATTGATCAAAATATCAATATACATCTATATTCATACTTCTAAAATTATATGAAATATGCAGGAGTAATGCAAATACAACACCCTTCTTTCTATTTCTGAGCACAAAAGAATATTCCAAATTTAAAAAGAAACAACTAATAGAAAAATCGGGGAATCCTATACATTGTTCAGTAAATTTTATACTTATATTATATTAGGTGCAATGAAAAATGTAATGGAATTCAAGACAAGAAAGGTACTACAATACCTTGGGATATAATTTTAAAAGAATTGTCTATTTTAATCATTTAATTAATCAATTAAAGCTTCTATGAATTCATCAATATAAATTAATCCAACAAAAGCAACTAAAAATTATATATATCAAAATATAAAACTATATTCATCCCTTAAAATTACATATACAAAAGTCAAGTGATCTATAATTATATTAATTAAAGGTTATATGAGTAGTATGTATGTAATCATTCAATTACTATCAGTATAAACATATAACTATAAAAGCATATAATAATTAATAAAATGGTAACATGTCATATGATTAATAAACATCAATATAATTGTATATCTTAATAGTAGTAATTAGTAACCAAGTGATAATGATCAATAATTTCTATCAATCATATAACCAACAGTTATAAAATATTTTATATGGTTTCTTATTACATTAGTACACCTATCATTATCATATATATATATATATATCATATAGTGTCTATGTTATACATGCATCTTATATCTTATTTCAATATAATGTAATATTCCAATGTAGTATATCATATATATTTCAGGAAGTCTTGATATATCATAATCATTATATATTAATATATATATATATATATATATATATAATATTATATATATAATATATATATATATATATATATATATAAATATAATATATATATATATATATATATATATATAATATATATATATATATATATGTTATACTCTTATTAATAATTATCATATACATATATCATCTATATATAAATTATGTCATGTCATATTATTTATGCAATCTATCATATATGCTTCTATTATACACATATGCAAACACTCTAAACAATAAAAGCATCAAACTATGTGTGGTGTTTTTTTTATATTCAATCTTGCAGGTCAACTCTATAGGAATTAATCATATCACAAGTTATTTAGGTCATGTGACTTTCATATCAAAAGTCATCATTTTCTATCTGTCGGCGTATCATATCATATTAATTTATCTCCTTCTGCCTCTTTTTTATCAATTGGGATTAAACAATAAATTTTATTTTAAAGAAAGCCCCACAGCCCACCCACTTATACAGAAGAATATGCCTACAGGAAACCTGAATCATTTATAATTTTTTACTAGCCTTTCTTACATACGCATATGTCGCAATATATATAACATATTGACATCTGGTATCCCACCAATATTCAGTTCAATGTATCATATTATTGCATATAAAATTTACATATAAATTAAAATTAATAAAGTTATAAGAAAATAATGTACACTTTTTCACATGTATCCACAATAACTGTATTATAACAAGTATGCATACCATATACACATAAAAAAGATTTAATATTTATTTCTCCAAAATTTTAAATTTATCCAAATAACCCAAATTAGGATATTTTCTCCAAAATATAAAAATACCTTTGAAAAATTAATATGTTTAAGTCAAAATGCTCATATTGATTGCTTTTATCACATATAAAAAATTATGTAGTGAAAGATTGCTAAAAATTATGATGTCATAACTTTTGTATATTATACCAAATCAAAATTCATAAAATACAAAATACACAAAATCATTGAAATAATAGGTAGGATATTGATAGCTTATCTTGGGACAAACAACTTTCACAACAGAAATGACAAACAAAAATTGCTCTATGTTCTCCAAACTCTAAATACATAAAATTCAAAATTCATAAAATACAAAATACACAAAATCATTGAAATCATTGGTGGGATTTTGATAGCTTATCTTGGGACAAACAACTTTCACACAGAATTGACCATCAAAAATTGCTCTCTGTTCTCCAAACTCTAAGTCTTATTTATCTCTCTTCCTTTTTCCCTTAACTTCATCTACCTTTCTCTACTAGTCAAATAAATAGGGAATAAATGGATTTTAATGGATAGGTAATGGAATTGATATTTATATTAAAATATAATAAGGGTGTTTTAGTAATTATGTAATTTGTTTAATTTTTAGAATAAAATTCATATAAATTCACTTATATCTTGTACTGCCAAAAACTGTTTATTTCTCGGCCATATCCACTGAAAAACATGCAAAATTTGTCAAATAATAATTTCCTAACAAATTTCTTACAAAAATTTTTGGTTGGTAAAACAAGCTTCATAAAATAAATTATGACAAAAAAAATTTCGCTAGAAATATTTTCGACAAAAAATTTCGCTAGAAATAATTTCGACAAAAAATTACTATTAATTTTTTAAAAAAAATTACCCAAATTCTGCCGAGCGGGCCAACCCACCGACCCGCCTGCTAGGCCACATCACACCCACATGCCAACCTATAGCCTGCTTCCTACCTTATCGGGCAACCCACCTACCAGCCTAGCCCCAACTAACCACAACATACTTGCTCGCACCAGGCGCTTGATTTTCGAGCTTGGTTCCTTTTGAGATGAATCATCCAACCATTTGGTGTGCAAAAAATCTATTTCAAATGATATTTATTTCTTCAGAAATTCATAAAATTAGCATTTTTCCTGGAGTCTTGAAATATGAAGCTCTAAAAATTAAAAAAATATTCATAAATTAACATAACATGTCTAAAAGACACTGGTAAAATTGATTTGTGAAACAGACACCTAATGGTGAAAAAAAATCTCATTTGTACCGACATGTGCCAATTTTCTACATTGCCCCTAAAATTAAGAGAAAATTATTATAATTAAAGCACATTAACATATATATTATGGAAAAGATGATTTATAAATTTTACTTATAATGATTTGAAAAAATTATTTGATTAAGCCAGAATATGGGTTATTATATTACTTATTTTGTATTCTAAGGAAGCTAAGCAACTTTACACAAATAGTTGAGAATAGTGAATCTATACGACTAAGGGGGTATTTGGTTTGCTGCATTTAGGGTATAGAGTAATCCAATGCAATGGTTTTGATAATTTGAGTGTTTGGTTGGATGAAAAATAAATTTAAGGTAGAGTAAAGTAAATGTATGTAATTACATTCTTGTTTATTTTTTGTGTATTTGGAATTCCTCTAATTTAGGCATTTTCAAATACACCGCAAACTCAAAAGCAGTGCCACCCCTTGCTAGCTACCTTTGCCCATCAATAGCCACCACCGACCGCCTCTGCCATCGTCGCCCCTGGCCACTGGTCACAACCACCGTTTTTGTCAACCGCCACCACCAGCCACCATCACCACCATCTCTAGCCACCACTATTCACTTTACATTGCAATAACTTTACTTCAAACCAAACCAAAAAAAAAGTAATGTCACCCTAAACTCTTTACATTCATCCAAACAACTTCAATGTATTCATTTTACACTACATTCCTTTTCTAGGCAACCAAACAACCCATAAGCATATTAGCCTCTAATTGCAAACACTATATATATATAATATATATATATATATATATATATATATATATATATAATATATATATATATAATATATATATATTTGTAATCGATGAACTAAGTGCACTTATGATAAAAATAGGGTCTCCAATATTTAAGAATTTGATCCTAAGCATAGAATTCATGATCATATGCATGTATCAGTATATTGTTGGAGTTGATCTTTTTCACTAGAATATCTCTTTGTAGTTTTTATGATGAACTCCACAAATTTTAATTTTGGAATATTTCATACGAGACATAAAAAAATTTTAAAGAAATAAATAAACCTCAAAACTAGTGTTAGAATTTTCTTAATGAATGATCTCAATTCATGATTCATCTTAACATGAATGCACTAGGTGTTTAGGCAAGCCAAAAAGCACAAATACCATTCAAATGACCATCAAGTATATTGAAATGATTTTTCATTTATTTCCTTGTTGATAACTTATTTGATGATAACCACTTTATTTCCTTGTTGGTAAGTGCCATTATGAATCGATAACTTTAACCATCAAGTTGGTGAATTCATCTAGTGCTAAGCTCAATTGATTATCAAAATGTACTTTGATATATTTTGGCTATGCGTCTCGAGTACTCTCATATATATTTTATTTTCAATAATTTAAAAATAGACTTTTTTATGGTGCCTAAACTTTTGCATGAATTGATAAATAGAGGGCAAACCACAGATCTCATAGCATTTGTATTCAAATATGTACTTTTGATAACCATTTATAGTTTAAATGTTTTTAAATTAAAATTTTTTTATTTGAAGATAATAACCAACAAAAATTCACAGTTAGAGAAATTACATGCAAGAAGAAGACCTTATGAAATTATTTTTTCCTTACTTTGTTATTATCATCATGTCAAGTAACCTAAGAAGACGCGTAGCTCACATTTGTCTATTGGTTGGGAGCTTTGGCAACAAGAGGTCTTGGATTTGAGTCATGCGTATACGATGTGTTTTTGAGTTTGCCTCCCCCCTAAAAATAAAGTGACCCAAGAAGACAAAAGTGGATAACAACACTTGTGAGACCACTACATGAAAAATCTCTGTTTACCGGCAGAATTTTGTCCATCGATTAGAAGTGCTCAGCAGTTCAACCAGTGTATATTCCGCCAATAACTTAGCGCTGGATTTTTAGGTGGATAGACGGCCAAAAATTTACTTTGGAAAAATAGCCAGCACAACCATTAATTTTTATAAAGCCGGCGGTTACTTCAGGCAAAAAATACATCGAAAATGACCGGCAACTTCTGGTGGAAATATCACCAGCTTACTTAAACCCAACGTAATATTACTAGCAACTTCTGCTGAAAAAAAAGTTCCAGCAAAAAGCAACTGGAAATACTACAGGAAAGACCCTATTACCCTTTCTACTATCTTCATGCTCTTCTCATTTCACTCCTACCTGCTCTCGCTCCGTTAGTAGCCTTTGTTGCCGATCTTCTCCTACATCGCTGAAGGTGGCCTCCATAGCTGATGTTTACCTCCATTAGTCGCTTTCGATTGCCGACGTTCACCTATGTCGTTGAATGCTACCTCCATAACGATTTTCGCCTCCGTTGTCGACGTTCCCCACTCAGTTGCTAAAAATCTACCATAAATAGCCCATTTAGTTTTTATTTGGTCAAGGATGTTCTCGGTAGACATTTGCAAGTCATTTTACCATGATGTATGCATTTTATTGATGATATTCTTCTTGCTGGTAAGACTAGAGAGGGAATTGATATGGAATGCTTTATGGTGTGAGTTTTTGGCGATCTATTTAATAAAAATTTTGAAAAATATTTGCTTGATTCTCTTGGTAGACATTTACAATGCTTTATGGTGTAAAATGTTTGATCATTAAATTTGAAGCATAATATTAAGTTAAGTGTTTGTAGAGATGCGAATGCTCATTATTGTGAGAGTCGCCTTAAATGGTTTGCTCACATAAAATGACAGCCTCCCGATGACCTAATTAAAAAAGTAGATGTATTAGATTTGGCTTATATTAATAAAGATGTATAGGTATTAGATTTGGCTTATGTCCGTAAATCTGCCGGAATATCTCTGACGCAAATCGCATTTTTATACAGGTACCCCCTGAAGACCTATACATGCCTTTCTTGACATGTGAGGATTGAAGACTGCGGTCACGGTGTCGACAAACACCGAAGTGCATATCTTTCTTGATGTGAAGGGCATGCTAATACTCTTTATATTTTTCTTAAACGGGGGAGACGCTGGAAGCTACTAGATTTTTCATTGAAAGGGACTTGGTGAAATAACACAATACGATTTACAAATCAATTTGAATTCAATTTATTTTCCTTCAAAGATAAATCTATAATCTCTAATATCTTCATATTATATGTAGGTTATATTATAAATATTAAAAATCAAAGAAGTTAGATGTATAGCCGATTGGCGCAAAAATGAAAGACATTAACATATGTGTTCATTAATTGGGTAAATTTTTCATTCAGATAGCTTGTCAATTACGTAGCTTCATCTCAGATGAAACTTTTGATGCCATGTTCTAAACAAAACTAAGCCAATATGATGTAATTGTTGATCTATATCACAGAGGGTTTATGCCATAATATTTGCATTGGACTTCCTATGGTGAGTACGAGACACATTTTGATTCTTTATGCAGCCCATCTATTAGTTCCAACATAGTCACGGAAGAAAATATTCGACCTCTTGAGGACTTAGTTTATGATGTAGTTGGAGTATAATTTGAATAATATATAAAAGAGTCACCAAATAAGGAGACATAATTTTTATGATTTGTTACATGTTTTCCAACAACAAATATGAAAGGGATGCACTACTCACTCAGAGTTATCCTTTACTGTGAAGATATTTTTTGATTAATGGATACAAATTCCAAACCAAATCTTAGTATAAAGGTAAAAAGATAGATAATTCTGATGTTTATACAAGAGAGAATACCCATACATGTGATGATTATGTACTATGGGGTATTACAAGAAATATTATAGTTGGAATATCCCGGTCACTTGAACAATGTGTATCTGTTCAATTGTGATTGATTTAATCTAGTGCAAAATAAAGGTGCAAGAATGCATCCACTTTATGATATACCAAAAGTAAAGTAGGATAAGAGATATGTAAAGTTATACCCATTCATCATTGCTAGCCAGGCAAGCCAAGTCTATTTTGCTAACTATCCAAATAGATTACGAGGCAAATAGGATTGACTCGTAGTTATGATGACCAAATCCAAGAGAGTCATTGAGAAAACTATATCAATACCACCATCACTCCAAGATTAGTTTATATCAAATTTAAAAGATCCTACTAACGATGTGGATGATTAAATTGTAACTAATAAGAGTGAATTACAGTTAGAGGAAGTAGATTTAAACTTAAAGGAAAATCATGATAAATTTGATAGTGATGTAGATGTTTTATCATATAAAAGTGAATCAACATATGATGAGTAAACAGAAGGTAAATATATTTAATGATTTTTTGCAATCAATTAGGAATCAATAATTTATATTAATAATATGATTTATTTAATGATTTACTTATATATGAATACTAATGTAAGTATATTATAGAAAGAGATGATGGGTAGAGAACCGACCACTATTAAGTTGCATAGTCATACTCACAAGTAGCAAAAAAATCAGCAATGGGTTGATGAGCAAGCAAAGAGAGTCTTTGTGAGTACATAAGTTTAATATTTTTGGTGACATATGTAAATTGCTTAATATTGTATTAGCTTTTATAGGATGAGTAAACACGGCTTCAAGAGAGCCAGGTAGGAGCATGTGATGGATCTTCTGCGGATTCAACAGAGTATTCTGACTACCGACACTTGGTCTCAAGCCGTAGGAGAAATGTAGAAAGGCCGTGTTTATGGTTTAGGCTCACAAGTCTATGCATACGAGGGACAAATATCTGGTGGCTCCAGCTTCTTAGTAAGTAGACAAGAGTCATTACACAACCAACAAGTAGCTGCCCTTACAATAGAGCTAGAGTAAGACAAGAAATGATAAGCTGACATGTAGATGCAACAAACTTAGTTATTGAATGAGCTACAAAAATTGAGGGAGCACTTCAGTGGAAAGCATACAGCATCAACAGAGGAGTTTGATTCTGATTATATATTATGTTCTTATTTCTAGACTTCTATTTTAGATGTTGGACATTTCATTTGTATAGTTATTTAAATTTATTATTAAATTGTTTGTTGAATGTTAAGATGTTTTTTTTTTTGTGTTAAATATTTGAATGAATATGATATTTGTATTTTTATGCATATTTGTTGTGTTGTAGAAAACATAACATAAGAGGGGTGCTTTTTTTTTTTTGCTATAGGTTTCATGCGGATTTCTGGAAAATTATTCGTCGTAAATGGAGATACGACGAAATGTATCAAATTTCCGACGAAAACTTACCACCATAATTTCTGGCCAGACTAATCCGCTAGTCTGTGTCTGATGGATTATCCGCTGGAATTTTTGGCGGTAAGTTTCCGCCGGAAATTGAATGATAAATTGCCGGAACTAATAACTAAAAAATGAAGCATCATACCGCTATATTTCGCCGTTAAGCCCGCCAAAACTATATCTGGTGGAACTGTTCTGCCGAAAAAAGGTTTTCGAAGCGTGTTTTACCGTGGAGTGAAGTTCCGTTAGAAATCTGTCGGAAAAGCAGATTTTCCCATGGAATTCTGTGATTTCTAGCGGATTGGGGCCGCGGTAACGCGTGATTTTCTTGTAATGGGCATATATCTCACTCTTGCCATAAGGCATCAACAATTTTCCATTATTCAACCTTTTGGTTCAACTAATTGAACAACTCTTATCTTATGAAATTCTTTATATCTTTTACAAAAAACGTACTGAAATTATTTTGAAAATAAAATTAAATTCAAAACCTTAATTTAATTCTGAACAAATGTATGATAGAGCTTAATTATTTGTAAGATAATTTAAAATAAGTAAATGTTATATATATATATATATATATATATATATATATATGATACGTCATGCAAAAATTAACTTGATCGGGCACGAATCTCGAGGCAAAAATCAAGTTGGAAACTTCAAAAATTAAATCCGGGAGCACCTGAACTCTGATTTCAGCGAGCTTACAGTCAAACTGAGCGTCTCAGAAATACGAATCCAACGACACCAAATTCGACCCAATTCGATCCAAATGGGGCCAAATCAAGGACCCGAAGCGCTGTTGGAAGGTTCAAACCGCAATTTGAGTTACCAAACGGTATCCGATTTTAACAAGCTTATACTCAAATCGAAGGGCTCGACGAGACGAATCCAACGAGCCCAAGATCGCTAAATTCCGACATCATTAAGGCCTCCAAATAGCCAACGAACGGTGTATGATCGAAGGGCTCACTATCGACCGTCCATTCGAGCCACTCCTTATTCGCTCTTGATCTCACACCTATTTACGGACCATGCCACTCCAGAAAATCTATAAATAGAGCCCTTATTCTTCACAAGAGGGGGGCCGAAGCAAGAAGAAGAGGAGGAGGAAGAGGAGGAGGAAGCTCCTCCTCGACGGCCGTCGGACCACCGCCGGACCACCACAGAAGCACCGCCGGACCTCCGCCGGACCGCGGCAGGAACCTTGCCGGACCACCACCGAAGCCTCGTCGGACCACCGCCGGAGTTTCATTGCACCACTGCCTTAAGGTCCGACGTTCAGTCCCGACATCCTGCTGAAGACCCGACGTCCTGCTGAAGACTTGACGTCCTGCTTAAGACCCGACGTCCTACTCAAGGCCAGACCATCAACATCTGATCTTCGAAGTGACACTGGGACTAACACCTGACTCCTTGCCTCCTACCGCCTACGGTCCTTCTGACCTCTGTCGCCTACTACGGTCCGTCCGACCTATATCACCAGACAACGGTCTTTCAGACCCCAGCTTTCTATCGATTACAGTCCTTCAGGCCTTCGTCGCCTACTATGGTCCTTCCGACCTCCATCAACAGACAACGGTCTTTCTGACCCCGGTCTCCTGCCGACTACGGTCCTTCAAGCCAAACAAACCTGTATATGTAACTCCTACCATGTAATGCAATCTATATGGTGTACATTTGCTACATCAATCCAAGGCCTTCTCCTAAGGAAGGGCCTCATTTGTAATCGACTACAAATACTAGTGGATTCATTCAAACTGGGCCAGGCCCCGTGGTTTTTCCCCCTTTTCAGGGGTTTTCCACGTAAAAACTTTGATGTCTCTTATGAATGCTACACCCTCTCACTTATCTGCTTGTGTGCTGGATCTTCGTACAATGCTAAGACGTTAAACTAAATATTCCTCTACCGCCGCGAATATTCCAGGACGCAACAATATATATATATATATATATATATATATATATATATATATATATATAAATATATATAAATATATATAATGCATTGAGAGTTTCCAATGCGCTTATATTAATTATAATTGTATGGTAGCTTAATATCTAAATTTTGATTAAGAAAAATGTTATCCTTCTCAGATTCTCCCACCCCTCTAACATCCAACTACTCCATTCTCTTTCCTTCTCTCTCTCTCTCTCTCTCTCTCTCTCTCTCTCTCTCTCTATCGATCGCCCTGTCTCTCTCTCTTCGTGGCTTGCACTGGACAAAAAATTTGCTGTTGCTCAAGCCCACGTGTCCCCACCTACTCACCTCAAAGCATTGTTTAGAAAAAAATATGGTAAGAATTTTCTAATTTACCCACTATTGTTAAGCTAGATAGTACGGTTAGGAATCCAATTCGTGCTCGATTCCCCTTGAGCAGTATCGCCTCTTAAGTGAGACACAATTTAGTGCAGGTCAGGAGGTTTCTGAGATAGATGACTCTTTTAAGTTAGCCAAGAATTATCATGCCAAGTGGATACCCTATCAAAAAAAATTTTCTAATTTTTGTTAGAATACTTTTAAAAATTAATATATGTCAATATTTAATGATATTAGTTTTCTTAATATTTTAATTTTTTCTTAGATGTTATAGTAAATATTTATTTTAAAAAAATTTATAAATCAAAATCATAAAAAATATTATTTAATTATAATAAAAATACAAATACATATTAAAATATTGATAAGGATAGATAAAAAAATTTATTAAATATTTTAAAAAAATATTGCACTGGCATAAAAAATTTAGAGTAATTCACAATTTCACATAAGACATCTGTCTTTTACCGTCATAAATATTTTAAATATTTTAAACATATTCTAATCAATATTAAAAAAATTAAAAAATAATTATATATAAAAAAGAATGGTATCAACCTTTTTTCTCATTTTGGTGGCAAATTATTGCATCCGGTGTCTGGATTCGTCCGGACAGCAATCCGGTGTCGCCACGGAACTCAAATACATCGGGACCTAGTGTATTTGGGTGACATGACCTCACCCAATTGGATGTACGAACATCCAATGACAAGCAATAATTCGCCCATTTTGATTACCCCTTCCTTTAAATAGAGTGATAGAGTATAAGCTCACCTTTCTTCATCTTCATAAAAACACAAAAAAGCTCAATTCTTGGGATTAAAAGAGGAATCTTTCTCAGCATCTCGATCTTTCCCCTTCTTTGCAATCTTCTACAAAAGCCTTACTGTCTGGAAACTTTTAAAGAGAAGCAGCCTGCGAATTTTTCTTGTCCAACGTGAATGCCCAGTGTCTAATCTCGCTTATATCACCCTCATTTCTCTGTCATTCTCTCTCTATTTCTCTCCCACCCATTTCTCTGTAGCATAATTGTTTCCGCAATAGAATTGCTAAAAGATAGCGCTTCAGAGGACTCCAGAGAGAGGTAAATGAAAATGCTCTCCTTTTGATCTTGAATCGCTGCTACTCGCTTTCAGCTCATGAACTTTGATTATTCCCGAGGGTAAGATGCATTTTTTAGGGCCGTATGCTCGATTATAGAGCCGCTTGAGCACCGTTGGTTTTATCTTTGGCGGAAAGAAGGAAGCGGTGGAGAGAATGGTGGCCGGTGGTGTTGACGAGAAGAGTTTGATAAGTTTCATCATGGAGAACAGTTGCGGTGTTCTGCTCCGAGAGCTTCAGGTCTCTCTCTCTCTCTCTCTCTCTCCGCGAAAAAAAGAAGCCACAGTGCTCTTCTTATACATAGGGTCAGCAATTTTCCTTAGAGTGATCTGTTTTTCGAAAACTTTAATGGAGGGGCCTTATTTCTTGGCGTTGGCCGATTTGTCTTTCAAAATTCATATTGTTATTCAATATATTCATAGTTTTCATAGTTCATGGTAATCTTCTGCTTGGCCATCTTTCTTCATCAACTTGAGAGGAAAGTATGCCTTTTTGCAGCACAATCAGTTTGGTAAATTAGAGAAGGAACTGAATCACAATGAACTTCAACAAGTTAACAATTTTCTTCTTCTTTTCCATCTACAGAACAAAGCTCTTTCATCTTCTGACAAGAAAATTGGTTCAGAAAATTGTTGATTGCAATTAGTCAAATATGCACTCCTATTGTTTCCTCCTTAATCTGCAAGATTTTTATCACTAAGCTTTTTTTTTTCTTCATAGTAGACTGGTTACAGCTATGTCAATAAATACAGAACCTGTAAACAGATTTCGTTTTTGAAAGTAAAGAAAGAGACATTAGTGGGTGAATTTCCCTAAATTTTGACTGATATACTATTTCTACATGAGAGCAGAACATCTGGGCTGAGATTGGGGAAAGCAAACCAGATCAAGACAAAATACTGTTAGAGATTGAAAACGAATGCCTTCAACTCTACCAGAGAAAAGTTGATGAGGCCAACTGTTCAAAGGCACGGCTATATCAGTTGGTGGCAGCTAAAGAAGCAGAGTTAGCTGCTCTCATGGCGTCCCTTGGTGAACAAACTCCGTATTCTCAGGTATAGACAGGGGAATCATGGAGCACTAATTAATCTAGTAATTGATTAGCACAGAGTTGATTTGTTAGCTTACAATGGCTTGACTTATTGATTTCCCTTCGTGCTCCTTTATCAATTAGTATTGATTTGAATAGATTTTGTATGCTCTCTGTGATTAATTTTGAATTGATTTTTATTTAAATCCTTTTAATTAGTAAAATCATCTAAAGACCGTTAAGCATTTTCCAATTTTATTTAAAAATTATATTTAGAGAATTGAATTTATTTGAATAAGATCTATTTCTTATTTTATTTGCTATTAGTTTAAATATCCTTTTATTATAAGTAGTATCTTTAAAATTAAGCCGTGTTTATTTGTTCAATGATAAAATTCTCCTCTCTCTCTCTCTCTCTCTCTCTCTCTCTCTCTCTCTCTCTCCTCCTTTCCTCTTCTTGTTTGGTGGCATCAATGCAAACCCCGCTGTCATGATCTCCCCGATTATTTGTTTCCTCGCTACATTGTCATCCACATACTTATCGCAAGCATCACTCAGATACATCGTGATCGCCATTGCATGTGTACATTGTGCACGCCTGGCTTGATAGTGATGGGATCATGATGTGTGCATATTCTTTTCTATGCAACCATGTCGCTCATTGTTTTGGATCGTCTCTCGATTTTGGTCAATATCACCGAGCTGTATCATCTTCAACCTTTTGGTCCATCTCGGACTATTTCACAGCAAGTTGCACCCCTTTCTGGTGGAAATAGGAGATAGTAGAGATAGCATAGAACGTTCATGCGGTCCACAACAAGTATAATGACTCGCCATTACCTTCCAAAATAATGGTCAGACATTATTGTAGATTTTGAAGAATCAAAGAATTTTGTTGGTTGATAACTTGTTGAATTGTGAAACTCAATTTTTCTCTTTGTAGGTATAAATTACTTGACTATTAATTGGATTTCTGATCATTGTTCGTTTACAAATCAATTAATCATTGGTCGCCCCTGCCTAGGAAGTTGAACTAAAAGTAAGGTTGAGTGTCCATTTATTGTCCTACCAGATATTTAGCATGTGTAAGGAAGAGTCCCGCAAAAGATTGAGCAATTGTACATTAGAAAATAGGAACTTACTATGTCAGTTGCCTTTGCTAGACGACTAGCACAAATTACTTTCCTGGATATCTTGGGATACTTGATTTCATAATCAAACTTTAGCAAAGCTATTTGTCTTTAATATTAAGTGTGTTCACTTTAACATTATCATTTTGTAAGTTCCTATTTAGCTACATTCATTATTTTTATACCATATTTACATTTAATTCACCATCAAACTTGTTTCACTCAAGGGTAAGCATGAAAATTTTTGGTATTATTTGTTGAGCAATTAAACCAAAGGGCAGAGAATCTAGAAAACCATAAGATGGTTTCTAAAACATATGTATAGACTCTTTAGTAACTTTAATTAGATTATGGGTCAGTTTGATAATCTTCCTTCTCAGATTTAATCACCACAAAACCTAATTGAAATTCACAGGGACTTTGGTGAAGTGCCTCATAATATGGCCTTCTATAAACCATAGAAACTTGACTCAAGTTTGATAGTGACAATTCTAAAGAGCATTATTTTAAGGAAATGTGAGAAAGGCTCAAGGATGAAATGGTCTGAATAACCCTAAATATGAAGAGATGATGATTTAGAGCTATCAAAAAGGGTTAAGGCTGGAGTTCCTACTCTAAATCCAAATAGCATTTTGGATGAGCTATTTGAGATGGAGGGCTTCTTCATGTCATAGAATGGGTAGCTAGAAGAGTGTTTGCTTGGCAGTAGTCAAACTAGTAAGATCTGTTGAAAGATTATGGTTACGAACTAAAGTAGAAGCAAACTGAAATGGCTAATACCGCCTGGGACAAACTATAATATTGTCTCCAACAAAAATACTTGAGAACTTATTGATGAACCACAAACAAGGCCATCAAGCTATAGCTAAATACCTAAATAAGTTTGAAGAACTTGTTACTTATTGTTGTATCCTTCAGGTGCATTGGATAGTTTAGTTATCTGTAGATTTATTGGAGTAAAGCCCAAGCTACAGAGAAAATTCAACTTATATGCTTCAAAATCTCTTGAGGATGTATAATGAAGGGCTATGAAAATTGAGCGATATCAATGTTTTCGTATTACTAAGAATGTGAAAAATTAAATAAACACAAAAAAATAGATCCCTCAAATTTTGATAGCAATTTGTCTAAACGGACATTTTTTTTAAGCCCACGAACACAACAACAACTAAAGCTACTACAAACTCCTACTATTGGAAATTCTCCACTAAAAAAAATAAAAAATGTTATTTTGTTGCATGTATTTTTATTATGTAGCGTATAGTTGCCTTAGATGGTTTGGTCACATAAAACAGTGGGCATTCGATGACCAAGTTAGGAAAGTAGATGTATTAGATTTGGCTTATGTTATGAAAGTTAGATGTAGACCTAAAAAGAATTGGTTAGAAAATATTAGAAATGACTTTCTTTTTTTATTCTTTTTTTTTAATAAAAAAACTAAAGAAATAAAGAAATATATATATAACAATAGGGACAAAAAATATAAAAAAAAGTAGAAATGACATTTTTTTTATTAGATTTAAATGAGAATTTCACTCTTAATAGGACACAATGGAGAAAAATGATTCATGTAGAAGACCTCATGTACTGAGATAAAGGCTTGATGTTATTGTTGTTGTTGTTGTTATGTATAGTCAATACATTGGAGCTTCCTTTATTTGAAATCTTTGATTGGATGCAATAAGGATTCAGTGATGCTTTATTTTATTTGGTTGAAGAAAAAACTTGCTTAGAATGGCAAAGGGTGACACAACAGTAGTGGCGAGAAATTATGAGGGATGACACATTTAGAGGGAATAAAAAAAATATGAAACCTACAAGAGGACATTCACAAGGCTAAAATTGTTCTTAACAATTATGTTGTAGACTAACATTTGTTGGCCTGTCACCTAATTAATCGATGCTCTCAGCTGAATTGCGAGAAATAATTTTAGCAGTTCTGTATGGTCATTTGGGAGTTGAATATTTTGCACGGAATCTAACAGTTTCTATTTTTAACATGCCTTCAATTTTGGATTGTCAATAGTAACATGTCAGTAATTATAATATAAAAAAAAAATTAACATTTTTTTATCCATTTGTCCTAGGCAGAACTAAGAACTGCACCTGCTTTCCTATTACTTTTGCCATTACTGTTTAATGAAGTAACTGATTTTTAACATTTCTTTGGTTATTTCCTGCTTCATTGCATTTCTCCTCTACTCTATATAAATGAATCTCTATGCGACTTTCTTCTCTTAGACGTATCCCTATAGGAGTTAATATAGTTGTCCTCCCGTGTTCCCATTCCATACAACAATATTGTTACTTGTTTTATAGAGATTTCCTTCTTCCACCAATGAAGTGAAGCATGCAGCAATTGATTGCTTCAGCTACCTTCTGCTTGCAGGCTGAGAAAAGACTGTCATCATTGAAAGAGAAGCTTGCTTCAATTACCCCTTTATTGGAAGATCTTAAAGTGAGAAAAGAAGAAAGAATCAAACAATTTGTTGATGTGCAGTTAAAGATCGAGAAGATCACTGCTGAGATAACCGAGAATGGTCGTAATAGTAATGTTGCATGTGAAGAGCAAGACCTTTCAATGAGAAAGCTTAATGAATATCAAACGCAGCTTCACACACTCCAGAAGGAGAAGGTATTTAATTATTTGTTAATCAGATGCTTCTTTGTGAAGTTATTGAACAGAACTTATTATTTTTTTGTTTGTAATTTCAGATGTTAAACGTTACATTTGTCATTTGTTTATAATCAGCAGGATAAAAATGCATATTTAATATCATATTATTGCGTTGTACATGGGCTAGTTAGATCAGCATAAAACACACTTTTTTTCTAATGAGAGGGACCTAGAGCAAAAATTATTTCCTTAGTTATTCAAAATACTTTTATAATGATTTTTATTAGCTTGATCACATTCTTACAGCCGTTAAACATATACCGAATTTGTTCGATCCAAATTTGTTTATGGATGATATCAAACCTTACTAGTAGGCTGAACCTGGTGAGCTAGGACCTATGAAATGAAGTGTAGAGAATATAAAGGAAAATGCTACAAAATGTTTAAAAGAGCTATAGATCTCAAATTAGCAGTGTCCACTAAATTAGTCAAAAGTCCTCCAAACTGTTCCTCATGACCTCTTATTTATAGGATTATGAAGGTAGTAGGAAAGGTAATACAGAGAAAAGTAAAAAATTACAATGCTACATATATCACCCTTATAATAATACTACACACTGCCCTAGACACGTCTCCTAATGATTAGCTGTAAAGCCCCTCAGATTTTCAATTTTTTTGAGTGCTGTTAGTCTGTACGACTGACTTTAGTACGGGACGAACTGAAGAAAATTGTGAAAATCTTTATGGTTAGTACGTATGAACTGCCTGTACCTCTGTTTAAAATTGCGCAATAAGATGCGCGTCTCTACGCAATTTTGCCCAAAACCGCTTCAAAGCTTACGCAATTCCTCCTCTTGCTGAGGCGTACGCCTCACTTGGCCTGAGGCGCGCCTCAGAGGCGTAATTGCGCAACTCTTGGTGAGGCGTACGCCTCATGAATTAGGGCCCACCCACTTAAAATGAAGGGTTTTTAGCCTCCTTGAACCGCACGGTCCCGATTTTCTGCTTCCCGCAAGGCCTCCTATTCGCGAAACAGAGAAATCCCGCACGCAGCTTCTCCCGCCGGCTTCCCTTCCCGTAGCTTCTCCCGCCGGCGCCGCCTCTCTTGAAGACCCATTTAGTGATGGGATATGATTGCATTTTATATGTTTTTGTATTTTGGGAGTTTTGTTAAACTAATATTTTGTGATTTTGTACTTTGGGATATGATTTTATTGCATATACTTTCTTACTTTCCACTATTTTCATATATCATTTAGATATTTTTATTGTAAGATACAATATTGCTATTATTTTCCTGCTAAAACCCTTAATTTTTCATTTACGCAATTCTGTGTCCGTGAGGCTTACGCCTCAGACCGCCTCGAGGCTTATGCCTCGCCTCAAGGACGAAAACCGCCTCGAGGCTTAATTACGCAATTTTAAACCTTTGCCTGTACGAACCTGAGTTCCTCCGTACGAACCTGAATTCGTCGGGATGAAATTTGTCCAAAGGGCAAATCGTCCCGGGACGAATAGGAATCGTCCGGGACGATCTGATTTTTTTTATAAATATTCGATTTGAGATATTTTGAAAAGAGAGAAAGAAAATGAAAAGAAAGAAAAAGGCTTGGTTTCGGAGGCCGTGGAGCGATTTTCGTCCGTCGACGCAGTTGGAAGAATTGTTCGTCTCGGAGTAAGGAATCCGAATCCTATTTCTGATTTCAAAGATTTCGTGTTTTGGTATTTTTCTGCTCAGTTTTGTGTTTCTGTTACCGAAAAACGTGCATATCTTTGTATTGACGAATTTTTTACCGCATAACTTTTGGTATGCTATGATGCACCGACACTTCTACTCAATAAGGCGTGCAGTGTCCGACACCGTGTCCGACACGACACTCGTCCGACACTCCTCCGACACCTGTCGGACACGCCGAAAACGTGTCCGGTTAAAAAAATATTAAAAGCAAATTGGACACGCGTGTCCGACACGTGTATCTTAAATATTTTATAATTTTTTAAAAATATAATTTCTTATATTTGGCGAGATTTAAACTAAATTTCTTATTTCCTATCCACAACACCAAATCAACGTCTGTGTTTAATACCCATTCATCGAATATTCTCATTTTCATTTCTCTTTGACAGTGAAGGTATTTTCATTTCCTCTCTTTTTGCACAATTACAAATCTTTCTCTTGTTGAACTAGAGTTGAAAGCAGTGATATTCAATGATGATGATATTGAAGGCAAAAAACAAACCTCTAAAGCTAATCATAGTAGTTGAAGCTTGAATGCTTGATGTTGTAGTAAGTGAGTATTTACTTATATTTTTGTGGTTGTACTAGATATTTTGTACTAAATATTTTATATTATAAGCTAGACAAGTTATGATGTCATTCATTTATTATTGTTTGTCATTTTTAATATGATATATATATATATATATATATATATATATATATATATATATATATATACTATATAAAAAAATATTTTGCCATGTTCGCGCCGTACCCGTGTCCTATATTTTCAAAAAAAGCCGTGTCCCGTGTCCGTGTCGTGTCGTGTCCGTGTCGCCGTGTCCGTGTCCGTGCATCATAGTTGGTATGTTATGGAAATGATGATTTTGCACCATTTGAGTATTTTCTGGTAAGTTTTCACCAGATATTTTGAATTATGTGGGATTTATTTCGAATAGAAAATTATCCGTATGTTGGAAAATATTGATTTAGTACAAGTAATGTTTTGAAATGTTGTTTTTCACGATTTTTAGTAATTTGGAAATTTTTTGGAACTGTGCATTTTACAACGACTTCTGTCTACTATACGATATTTTAAGCGGTTTTCTAAATGGAGCTAAATCATGTTTATTGGTTGCAATGTGTTGATGAGATAATGATGAATATGGTTATATGATTGAAATTGTTGATACTACTATGTACTGTGTGTGTAAAAGACAAGTAAAGACTGGTTGAACCATTGGTTGGAGACTGATTGACCTGTACAGGATAGTGGGCCGACGGGCTTTCCTTTAAAAAGGGTTTGGTGTTATCCTCTACTGATCACGTGATTACTGAAGGGAGTTATAAGGAGATGATTACTGTGCCGACGGGCAAAGAGTGACGACTCTTTTCACTGAGCCAACAGATACAAGATACAAGATACTGATATTGATACAAGACTGAAAAACACCTTAATAGCCAGTGCTTCTACTTGCTCTGTATGACTATTATACTGAATTGCATGTTTAGCAGTATTGTTACTGCTACTGTACGGATTTACTGATACTGACGCATTAACTGATACTGAACGGATATATTACTGTACGATTTTATCGATATTACACGGATTTATTGTTAATGCATGATTTCACGATTATAGTGTTGACCTTGATTTTGCCAAGCCGCTGGGCATTGTGGACTGAGTTGACCAAGTCAACCTTGACTTGGTCAACCCAAGTCTTAATGGGTCAAAATTGACCCATTAGGCCCTTTTGAGCCCAAATCGACTTAAAATGCATTCAAACCCATTGCATGGCTTGATCCTCATCCTCCCTTGACCTATTTGACTGGGTTGACCAGGTCAATGGTTGACGTGGTCAACCTGAGTCTTAAATAGGTCATGAACACCTATTTAAGAGGAATTTAGAGCCCATTCAATGGTATTTAATGCCCTAATTGATTCCTAATGATTTTGAATCGATTAGGTGGTTAGCTGGCTCCCCAATCCAGGTCGGGATAAGTCCTGATCTTTGCATTGCATTAGCTAGGACACGGGTCTTAGTGTTGCTCGTGGAACATTAAGCCCAATCTAGATTTAGGGTTCGAGGCTACTACACCCGGTCTCGTAGTACGCCTTAAATAGTAGATAGATTCCTTCCTTTCAGGGACTATAAATCATACTTATCTGCGTCACAGGATGACGCCACCTCCATCATTCTCTCACGCATGTGATTGATTTCCTGACTTTCGTTTCTCCAGTTTCTATTTAGTACCCTAGAGCCTCCGAATGCTGGTATGAGCCACGCATGTTGATTCAGCTCTTTAAGACACTTCTTCCCTTTTGAGTAGGACTTCTTAGTTTATACCTCTGTGCCAATACCACTTTAGGAGGGCATAATGTATGATCTTTAATTGAGAGTTTTCTCGGGCTCCTGCCTGGGATGTAATTAACCACGGGGGCTTGCGCCCGTGGGAAACTCGGTCCCACATCTACTAAACCCCATTCAAACTGTTGTATCGGATGGGGGAAACTCGTGATTAGGTCGTGTATATTACTACCCATCGGAGTGTGTTGGTGACAACCTCTATCCTCAATGGTTAGTCGTATGCACGATCCAATCTGCCCTTCCATCGACCTGTTCGTGTCGAGTGTGGAGGCCTACGATCATTTTTTCCTACGGGATAGTGCGGTCGTACCCTCTGCGTTCGTACCCTGCATTCGTACCCCACGAATGGTGCTCTTTCGGAGGTCCACATATAGCATTACTATTCATATCACTGGATTGTTACTGATACTGATACAGGCACTGATACTACTGATTCACTGTACTGACATTATGCACGTGATATACTGTGTAAGTGACATGTGATTCACTAAACACGTGATATAGATTATTAGATTGCATGTGATTCACTGAGCACGTGATATTGGATAACTGAATTGCAAGTGTACATCTTGATATGATTCTACGACCTTGATTGATTCCAACTATTTCAAATGATGTTATGATTTTATTTCATTGATTTGATTTCAACAGTCATGAACGATAGTATTGATTTGACGTTTTATACCGACTGATATTATTGAACCGATGAATTCTCTTTATACGATTGATATTATTGAATGATTTGATTGATATTACTGATAAGATTTCTTTAATGATTTAACTGAGATTTTAGATATGAAGATTTGTCTACTGAATTGACTGGTGTTATTGATACGACTACTACTGTAGAGATTGGACGCACGTATTGATTCATTGAGCTTTACGAAATTTTATACTGTTTATTGATTCTTCTACCGATAATTATGGCTCTACACATTTTTGTATTGATTATCGTTTCTATATTGATTTCTGTTTCTGTACTGATTCCTATTTCTGCATTGACTCAATGATCATGTGTAAGTGACTGATATTGATTTGACTTATTGACATGCATATTGTTTTCGTACTGTGCTTTGATTTCAGTTGTAGGTATTTGGTGACCTGCTGGGCTTTTTGAAGCTCATTATATGTGGTTAATATTTTCAGGTCAGGGTAAGGGAGCAGGAGATTGAGGTTGATCAGGAATCTTTAGATTTTTATCCTTTTGTTATAGTGATTCTTTTTGTACTCAGGACAGGATGGATTACATGTGATTAATGTGTAGATCCTGAGTATTTGTAAATGAACTTTTGGGAATGAATAGAAAAATTTACTTGATGTTTTTAACTTATAGATTTTTGTTAGACTGTTGTCACTGATTGATGACTATAGATAGCTCTGGTAGAAGATTGACTTAAAGGATTGACTGAATAATTCTTCCAAGTTGATCTTGGGGCGTCACATTAGTTGAGGGAGAATGGGAGATGCAAGGTTTTCTCGATATGTTTTTGGGAAAGCTCAGTTGTGTTGAGTGCGTATTGGGCAAGCTGCGTAGTCAGGACGATCTTGGTAGTGCCTAGTAGGAGTGTGTGAGCTTGCAAGTGAATTCCGAGGAGGAAGTGCTTAGATGTTGTGAAAGGTGCTGGTGACTTGTGCCAAGCCTTGAATCGCCTAGGTGAGAAGGCAAGTGACTTGTGATGGTGGACAAGGTGGGCTGGTGGTCTGCCAATCACAGTAGGGTGAGTTGAAGGCTCCTTGAATAGATGTTTTCCTATAGCTGAGTTTGGATGAAGGGGCGGTTGCACTGGAGAGAGCGAGTGACTAAAGCGACATCCTAGCATGTGGCAGGTGCCAGAGTTATTGACTTGGTGAGGAGGCCTTGGTCTGCCATGTGTTGGGTGAGCTCCTTAGGCGATTAGCACCTTTTAACTCATTAGACAAGTCCTCCTGTGAGCCTCAGGCATGTAGAGTCACTCATATCGTTTAGATGAGTTCATCTTTTGACCCTGTGAAGTCGACTAATGCTTTTACATGCTAGGTGGGCTAATTGTTGGAAATATACATTCTTTCCATGTCAAGCCTTGAACCTAAATTGTATTTTCTTGATGTTCTGGATGAGATAGGAATCAGCTAGTATTTAAATTATGCTTGTCTATATGATTAAATTAGGAATTTTGATTTGTTAGCTGACACATACTATCAGGAGTAGGTTGAAGCGCAGCTGGTGATGAATGTAGATTCCTTATTTAAGTGAAGATATTATAACTTATAATTGATAGCTGAGTTTGATTGTTGCTCTAATATATGATTTTGATCAAATGTTTTCCTAGTCAGCAATGGTACATCTGAAAGTTCTGTGTTGGATTCTTCTTGCATTACCTGGGAGAATGATTTCCAATCTTTTTATTTAATGACATCTTGAAGAATTATTCATCTAATTTATGTCTTAAAAAGTCATAATTATTCTTGCTACCTTCTTCACCTAGTCGGATCGTCTCCAAAAGGTTCTGGACTACACAAATGAAGTGCATTCCTTGTGTGGTGTGCTTGGGCTAGAATTCAGGAAGATAGTCGCTGAGGTACACCCCAGTCTACGTGAGACCAGCTCTGAAGAATACACAAATATCAGCACTAAGACACTTAATGGTTTATTTCAAGCCGTCGTTAAACTAAAGGAAGAAAGAAAGATTCGAACTTACAAGGTCTGTAAATTTTTTTTTTTAAAGTTAATTCTTTACACTTGTAAGCCAGCTCCTATTTCTCAGTTGCGGGAAACTTTGAAATCACTGCTTGAACTCTGGAAATTGATGGATTCATCTGAAAACGAGAAGCATCATTTTGGGAAAGTCACTTGCATCCTTGATTCACCTTTTGGTGAAATTACTGAGCCAGGTCTTCTATCATTGGATATCATCAAGCAGGTTTGATGGTTAATACCCTTGTTTTGTTCTGGAAAATATTACTACTGTAAGATGTTTATCTCCACTACAATGTTTCAGATAGAAACTGAGGTAGAAAGGCTGACAGAATTGAAAGCCAGCAGAATGAAAGATCTTGTTCTCAAGAGAAGGTTAGAATTGGAAGAAGTTTGCAGAAGAGCACATATTGAGCCTGATATGAGTACTGCTCCTGAAAAGACTACTGCATTGATAGATTCTGGTATATTTTTCCATCTACTTCATTCAAAATATCTCATTGCATGATTCATACCCTACTATATATGAAATGTGCATTAGACTCCTGAATGTTGATGTATAAAATTGTGCTTTCAGAGTTTGGATTATCTGGGACTCCATAAGCCACCTTCTGGTTTTGATAATTCTATCTTTAAAAAGATTTGTTATGATGGAATCATCATTCAATCCATGAGGCTTCTCTCATCATTTTCTTAAATCTTGATTCTTATACTCATGTGGTGATATAATGTATAATCTTGCACTTATTTAAGAAGCACACATTGAAAAAATTAATCTATATTAAAAGTTGATCCTAAAAACTAGAGTTTGCTATGAACAATATGCAAAAAAAAAAAAAAGGAAAAAAAAACTTTATATTTATTAAGATTTAGAGACTTATGAGTGATATTGATGTAAACATAAAATTGATCTTGATGCCAATTTGATGATGAACCTATTCATGATCTCCAAAACTCTGGTTTCTTCCTCTCCTTCTTGAATTTGTGTTAATTGCAGTATTTTTCTTGAATTATAGGGAATCTGGTTGGGACAGAGGCATACTGAAGGGAATATTGGGAGTTGCAATGCTATGGCATGAGATAGAGGGTGGGTTGTCTTTGGTTGCGTGTATGAGGAGAGAAGATTGATACTTTGGGTTTAGGATTGTTGATTGAGGATTGGGGAGAAATTGTGGTGGTGGAAGAGTAGGGGCATGGATGGAATCTTTAAGTTTAATTCATAATTTAATCATCTAAATAGCAAATATTCAACTTTTATTCATAAAATAGGGCTTCAAGATGGAATAAAAATAATTTGAATTCAAATCTTGATAACTTCTAAAATCTTTGTCATCTAATTTAGAATAAAGATAATCCTACCAATTAAATGAAATAAAACTAAAGTCAAATTTAAGATAATCTAAACTATGAGCATATTTTAGAAATAGTATATAATTTTTTTATTCATATATTGTACAACATCAAGGACCCTAAAGCCAATACAACTATTCTGAAATGATATGCAAAAGTGCTTTTCTTGGAAGTATGAATTCCAAGGTGTAGGGGGCAATGGAATTGGTTTATGAACTTGTATCATCATTATGTGTAATATGAGCATAGGAAGTAGAATCCTGAGGTTTCAGATCTACATTACATGTATCTGTGGGCTCCGAAAATTCGGCCCCGGCCTCCCTGCTCGCTGCGATTTCTTTTTGCTATTTCGGCAAGGGGAGTTTTAACGAACTAAGTTCCGAGGTAAATTTTGGAAGGCAGATGGGTTTGTAGATAAGACACTACCCAGAGATTTCGCCCTCGTTTTATGAGGACTTTATGATCTGAGTTCTGGTTTCCTATAGGCGCGTGCCCCTATAGTTAATTACCCCTCTCGATCACGAGAGAGAACTTTCGATTAAGGCTAGTCGTCGATCAGATACGTAGGAATACGTGTTATCTGGCATATAGTAGCAGCAATGGGTTTGAGATTGGAAAGATTGGATATTGATAGAATTTGGATTTGAAAATTGGGTTTTGATTTGGGTATTTGAGAACTGGATTTGGATTTGGGAATTTGGAGAGTTTGAAAATTTGGGCAGATTTGATATTTAAAATAGAAATTGCACCATCTTACACTTAAAGCGGATGGTGGGGGAATGGATGATAGGCCCGATCAAGATCCCATGGTTCCGTCGTCCCGGGCCATCATGGTCCCTGGTCTACTTAGTCAGAGGAGGTAGTCGACCCAACCTGACAGAAGGATCCTTGTCGGCAGCCATGGGTTGCTTCGTCCAAGGAAACCTTGTAGACCTGGGGGGAGTGTTTGTCTAAGGGGACAAATTTAAATCCACCTTAGCTGACAGAGGGCTTTGTGCCCTATCGATCATATCCTATTGATTCATATCTCAAGGATTTGATGTCAGTAAGGAGCGTATTGGCTCTGGC
Source organism: Dendrobium nobile (assembly GCA_022539455.1). Taxonomy (NCBI): domain Eukaryota; kingdom Viridiplantae; phylum Streptophyta; class Magnoliopsida; order Asparagales; family Orchidaceae; genus Dendrobium; species Dendrobium nobile. The sequence continues at coordinate 13,936,773 of CM039733.1, read as the reverse complement.
CATAACCGAGATATCGTGGTGTCATTTGGCGGCGAAACCACGCGGTTCAGAGGGCCCCGGGTCGTCGTAACCGTTTATCCTGCGGTGGCCATTTAGCGGCAGACCGCCGGTTAGAGGACACGTACCACGTCCTTACTGGCAGGAGATTGTTTGAGAATGGATCCTAGTGATATTTTCGACTAGGCATTTAGCTCTTTGTGAGCAGAAGTAAATTTTGATTTGTCCACCCCGACAAACTGTTGCGGAGGGTGGATGGATTTTGCTTTAAGCGTTGATGGATTTATTTCAATTTTAAACATTTTTGGAGTTTTGGGATTTTTTGTGGAGTTTTTTTTTTCTTTGGTTTTTTTTTTTTTTTGTGGGTTTTGGAGTACTTGGTATGGAGATTTAGATGGAATTCTGAGAAATATTCGTAAACCCCTCCGGTTGAGATAACCAATCAATACGGCCATCATCGGGGTGTCCGGGTTCATTTCCATTTGATTGAACCTTGTCGACTCTGTCTGGCTGTCGACAGAGGATCGGGTTCTTCGTAGGCTTTGTGCCTTTGTTTATGAACTTTCTTGATTTTAGGCCTTGAAGGCCGAATATGAATGTCGTAGACGCCTTCTGTCTGCTTGTATCAGTGTTGCAGATCCGGTGGCGTTGGATTTTGATGTTGACTCCCCCTTTCTCAATCACCGGGGAAGGTTTTCTGAACTTTGGAGTATTGGACTTGATATTGACTCCCCCTTTCTCATTCACCGGGGAAGTTATTTTCTTTTGGACTTTAAAGTCAATTGTTGATCACCGTTGCCATAAGTGATATCTATACTTGTGTCCACAGTGGTTCGTCATACTTACGATGTACACACTGCTGTTATCCACGAGTTGTTTGTAGCCACTTGCAGGGATTCGTACTTGTGCCCACAGTGATTTACTGTACTTGCAATACACTGTTGTTATCCACAAGTATTTGTAGTCATCTGCAGAGGACCGTTGTATCCGCTACGACCTCCTGAAGGTATTTGTAGGAGACTCTGTTGACATCAGTATTGTGTCCACCTTTCACCAATCTCAGGTGGGTGTTAGTTGAATTTGTTTGTAGAAGATGGATCTTAAATCGCTGGTCTCCAGTATGGCCTTCTCAGTCAACAGACAATCGTGGGGCTCATCGTAGGAGATATTTGTACTTGTGCCTACAGTGGTTTGATGTACATACAACATACACACTGTGGTTATCCACAAGCGGCTCGTGTTTGTTTGTAGGAAGGCGGATTCTCCGTCATTGGCTTTCTCGTATCGCTATCTCAATCAACAGGCGTTCGTAGGAACTGTCGTAGGGGCTGTACTTGTGTCCACAGTGGTTCGACATACACACTGTTGTTATCCACAAGTGGTTTATATATATTTGCGGGGACCCGTTGTAGCCACTACGAGCTCCTGGGAGTACTCGTAGGGGAGTCGTTGTCAACTTTGCCATCTCCACCTTTCACCAATCTCAGGTGGTAGCTTTGACTGATGTTGAATGTGAGAGGGCGATGATGCTCAAACCAGGCTCAAGTTCAAGTCCTTTCAGGATCAGGTTCATGAGCTTAATATGCAAGTTCAGTTCTGTATCCTTTGTAGTCTGAGTCTTGTTCAATTTTAGTGCCCTTCTCACTTAGTCCCTTTGAATTTGAGTCCGAATGTATATTCAAGAGATTGTTCAAAGTCCTTTTTGAGATCCTTTGAGTTCAATTTTGATTTGAATTTGATTTCAATTTTATTTGACTTTTTATTCGGATTTGGTCCTTTAGAAATCATTTGAGTTTTGTTCAGGTCCTCTGCACATGTTCAATCAAGTTCGACGGTCCACAAGTCTACAGTTCATGTTCAAAAGTTAACTGCTCTTTCTTATTTGATCCAAATCTTTTGTTCTTTTGAGTTCAAAACATGTCCGAGTGTAGTAATATTTCACCCGAAATTTCGGCAGCCTCCCGGCGTCCCCCCCGTTTAGGGGAAAACTACAAGAAAACTGGGCCTTTCCACCACAGCCAATAAAGGCGTGCATGGTAGGTGCCCTTTTTCGAGGACACCTCGGCCGTGACTTTTCTTCCCACCACGGCCAATAAAGGTGTGCATGGGGTCTTTGACGGTACCTGTTACAAGAAGAAGAGCAGTTGCTTTCCCCCCCGCCCGGGGGTACTTATAAATCATTCCGGCCGCGCAAAGGAAAGAGTACACCAGGCTCGCCTGGCCTCGCCGTGTGCGTCGAACCGGTTTCCCTCCTACCACGACCACTAAAGGCGTGCTTAGGTGGTTTGCCGGTCCGACACGCATGTCGAGACAGGAAGGCGTGGGTCGCTCGCTTACCTCAACACAGGTGTCGTGCCGGTTGCCCCTCCTACCACGCTCAATAAAGGCGTGCATAGGTAGACCGCCGGCCCGACACGTTAGTCGAGATAAGAGGGCGAAGGTTGCTCGTTTAGCTCAACACAGGCGTCGTACCGGTTGCCCCTCCTACCACGCTCAATAAAGGCGTGTATAGGTAGACCGCCGGCCCGACACGTTAGTCGAGATAAAAGAGCGGGGGTTGCTCGCTCACCTTATCGTAGGTGTCGCGCCAGTTGCCCTTCCCACCACGCTCAATAAAGGCGTGCATAGGTAGACCACTGACTCGCCACGCATGACGAGGTAAGAGAGCGAGAGGGGAGGCGACTGTCCGCCTCGTCGTAGGCGTCGGACCGGGGTCCCATCCCACCATGCGCAATAAAGGCGTGTATAGGCGGTTTTCCGGTCCGTCGTACACGTCGAGGACGAAAGTCTGAGTTTAGGGGTTATACCTTCGGGGCCGGTGGACCGGCGGTCGTCGGCGACGGGTACCGAGGTGGGAGTAGCAATGCACATTTTTCTTGTATATTAATTTTAATTAATCATAACTAATAATAATTAAATTTTAATTAATCATAACTAATAATAATTAAATTAATTAATTATAATTAACAATAATTAATTAAAAATAACATAATAAATTATGATTAAATTTAATTAATCATAATTAATTGGAAGTCATTTTTAATTAATTATAATTAAAATATAATTAACTTAATTAATTAAATTTAATTACATTTAATTAAAATTAATATAAATATTTTTTTTTTTACGGATAAAGGGATTTGGCCGAAGAAGATCGTGCAAGGGAGAAAATCACCTTCACAGCCAACGAGCTCCTGCGTCTGCTTCCGATCAAAATGTAGTGACTTCCGATCCCACAGAGAGGGAATGTCGTCGTCGGAGCAAGGTCGAGCAGCCACGAAGATCGGAGAAGCGACAGAAGGGAGTAAGTTACCCTTACAGCCGGCGAGCTCCCTGGTTACTTCCGATCAGATAGAAAGGGGAAGGCGTTGGAGGAGCGAAGTCGATCGGCCACGATAGAAGCAGCGATCGAAAGGTAGAAGGTTATCTTCACAGCCGGTGAGTTCCGGTTCTTGCTTCCGACCAAAGTGTCGTAACTTCCTATCCGACGGGAAGGAGTCGTCGTCTAAGAGCAAAGTCGATCGGCGACGAAGGAGACGAAGAAGCAACGAAATGGGAGAAAGTTTCCTTCACTGCGGGCGACTCCCGTCGCTGGCTCCACTCAAAATGTCGCAACTTTCGATCCGGCCAGGGAGGGAGATTGTTGAAGGGAGAGGCACGATCGGGAGAGAGTGAGAGCGTGCGGAGAGGCCGAAGGCCTCGCATCTGCGGCCTTTTAACGACTCCAAGCGAGTCGTGTGGGCGACGTGGGGAGAAACGACGTCGATCATGCAAGCGACGTGCGTGAGGCGACATCGACATGGTCTCGACGTGCGAGATGGGTCGGGGCAGGTGAGATTTGAGGGATTTTTTTTTGTTTTCTTTTTACAGGTCAACAAATGCCCCCCAACAAATGTGGTAGGCGTCTGGAGCGGGCCACATTTGTTGTATGCTGATTGACCCTGTGGATCTCTAGATATTTATTCTAAATGTCACACAAGGGATTTCATTTAGTGGATCTCCAAAATTTGTTTGGATGTCACACTGGGATTTTTATTCAGTGGATCTCCAAAATATTATTTGGATGTCACACTGAAATCTCCTTCTTCATGGCTCTTTTAGATGCATCACTTTATAGGTTGATGCTAGCGGATAGCATATGCTCAAGATTCTTCTATCATCTAGTTGTATCTTGATGAAATTTTAAATATTTATTTGGGGATTTCGGCATGCAGCGCGATGTCGACCCGAATAAATATTTAAAATGCCCCCAGTCTTTAGGGACATTTGTAGATGTCATCCGGGGTGTTCATTCTGCAGCTTTTGCTAGAGCCCCGAGATTTTGTTTCCTTCTGTCCTGTGCTTTGTGCTGCGGACTTGGTGAAGGGTCGTCTGATTTGTCTTTGTTGACTTGTCAGAAATTTTGTATGCCTTCGGCCCTTTACTTCTAGCTTTGGCGGGCTTCACGAAGGAGTAGATGCCGGTGACCAAAACCCTTTAGGTTTGTACTAGGTCGGTGGCAAGAAGTCATCGGTCCAGAACTTCGTGCATAACGGACTTGTTGATGACGAATCCTTTTAGTTCAACCATAGGCTTTTCTAGAACTTCGGGATAGTTTTCTTCGGTCCTTTGCTTTGTGCTTTGACGGACTTGTTGAAGAAAATTCCTTCGATCCTTGCTTTGTGCTTTACGGATTTGTTGAAGGATTTGCAGGTTTTTGGATTGAATTGATAGTACCAAACGTAGGTAGTATCTTGATCCTTAACCACTTGAGAAGACTTTAATCTGAGTCACTTGAGTTTATCAGATCAGGAAAGCTGGGATTTGACAGCTCTTCGTCCTTTGGTTGCTGAGATGGGGGTTCCTCTACTGCGGCCTTTCTTATGGCTTGTTGAGTAGATGGAGCTGCCAGCGATCCGGCCATATTTGGGCTTGTTGGATCCGACCTCATACACCCATTCAGGCTTCAGACTTGAGCTATGGGAATTGCGCTTCCCAATTCTGATTTTGCTGAAGTTGACAGATTTGGAGTCATCCTTCGTGGTTTTGGATTTTGGAGCCTACGAACATTTGGTAGTTGCTCGAGACTCATCTTCCCATTAAAACTTTGATTCTCCGATCATTTTGGAGAACTTTGCAGACTACGATCACTCGAACTGGTCGAGTCAAATTAGCCTTCGTACTTTCTTCAGTCCCTACTGACGGGTTGACGAAGTGGGGGTTCCGCTACTACGGCCTTTCTTATGGCTTGTTGAGTAGACGGAGCTGCCAGCGATCCGGCCATATTTGGGCTTATTGGATCCGACCTTTTACACCCATTCGAACCTTAAGCTTCAGGCTGTTGAAAGACTTCAAGCTTTTTCGGCTCAATTTGTTGGAATGTGTAGTTATAAAAGTCACTTTCTTGACCTTTGAGTCTTGGTTTGTTGTAGAAGGTGTTGTCTCGATCTTTTGAGAGATCACCTGCATATACTTTGAAAAAGAAGCATCTGTGTTCTTTATCGCAAAAGACATATGAATTGATAATTTTAAATATTTATTCGGGGATCTCGGCATGCAGCGCGATGTCGACCCGAATAAATATTTAAAATGCCCCCCTGTCTCGCAGGGACATTTTAGAGCAAAATAGATTTGAAATTTTGAGATTTTTAAATATTTGTTTAGAGATCTCGGCGTGTAGCACGATGTCGACCCGAACAAATATTTAAAATGCCCTCATTCTGACGGGGGATTTTGAAATGTATACTCGTAACACGAGAATTTCAAAATAGAGAATATATACGCTAATAAACATGTATGAAAACATAGCGTATTAAATATGACATCCGCTTGAGCGATTCATGCATAGTATTTCTTCAGGTATCGGCCATTGATCGGCGGTATGGGCCTTTGACCATTCAGATCGATCAGTTGATAAGCTCCACCTTGATACACCTTTTCGATGACGAAAGGTCCTTCCCAGTTGGATACGAATTTACCACCGATTTTTCTGTCTGGGATGATTGGCCTTCTCTGCACCAGGACCAAATCTCCTTCTTGAAATGATCGAGGACGCACCATTCGATCAAAAGATTTTATCATTCTTGCTCGGTAGATTTCCAGGTTCTGCTGAGCTTGCAATCTGATTTCATCGAGCGCATCGAGTTCCTCCATTCTTAGACGAGCATTTTGTTCTTGAGTCAGCTCATTCTGGATAGCAATCCGAAGTGACGGTAGTTCAACTTCTAGTGGCAGTACAGCTTCAACTCCAAACACCAGAGAATAAGGAGTGGCTTTGGTCGGTGTTTTGTAGGTCGTACGATACGCCCACAACGCTTCTGCCATTTTCGTATGCCATTCCCTTTTGTTCTTGGAGAGAATCTTCTTTAACAATTTCACCAGTGTTTTGTTGAAGGCTTCTGCCAAGCCATTTGCTCTTGGATAGTATATGGATGAATATCGCCAATCGATTTTGTGCCGATCAACGAACTTGTAGATTTTTGTACTTTTGAAAGCAGTTCCGTTGTCTGAGATTATACGGCGTGGCACACCGAACCTGTAAATAACATTGTGGGTGAAGAAGTTGATCACGTGCTCAGACGTAACTTCTTTGAATGGAGCCGCTTCTGCCCACTTAGAAAAATAGTCTGTCGCTGCCAAGATGAAGCGGTGTCCTGCTGATGACGGCGGATCTATTGGCCCGATAACATCAGTATCCCAACATTCAAATGGCCAGGATGCTATTGTTGGGTGCAGTGGATTTGGCGGTTGATGTATAACATCACCGTGAATCTGGCATTCGTGGCACCTTTTAGCATGATTGATACAATCTCTGACCATAGTCGGCCAATAGTAACCCATTCTTTTGATCTTGACTGCCATCTTAGGACCTGATTGGTGTGCTCCACAAAGCCCTTCATGAACTTCTGTCACTACCTTATCAGCTTCTCGAGTCCCTAAGCATCTTAGCCACATTTGATCGAAAGCACGCCGATACAATGTGTTGTTGACAAATGCATATCGTAGTGCCCTCTTTTTGATTTGAGTGGCTAAAGATTTGTCTGTTGGCAATTTACTTTCTTTAAAGTAGTCAATGAAAGGCAGTCTCCAGTCATCTTCTTCCTCGACATCTAGGCAATACCACCATGATTCTGAAGCTTGACTGGCCTTGCGCCTTCTCTTAGGAACTTGATTTTCTTCAGACTGATCTTCATGATCAACTGATTGGGGAGATTGAGGATCAACTGGAGTTGTATCCTGCTGGCTTGAATTTGGTATTCCCTCTTCCTGCGGGAATTGTAGTAATGCTGGCTCTAGGATCCGCCGATTGTGCACCATAATTATTATAGGCCATTCGTCATCCATATTCGCCATTTCTTTAGCCAGTTTAGCAAGGGAATCAGCTTTGCCATTTTGACCTCGGGGAACTTGAGTTAGTTTAACAACTGGAACTTGCTTCATAAGCTCAAGAACCCGCCGATGGTAACAGGCCAACTCAAATTTGGTGATTTTGTAAACTCCCAGCACTTGATTTACAACAAGTTGAGAATCGCCAAAAATCTGGAGATTTCGAATTCTAACATCGATTGCAATCTCCAATCCTGCTATTAGGGCTTCATATTCGGCTTCATTGTTGGTCCGAGGTTCAGTCAAGCTGAATGAGAACCTCATTATGCCTCCCTCGGGCGCCACGAAAATGAGTCCAATTCCGGCTTGAGCTTTTTCTAGATTTGGAGGCCGAGCACGTTTAATTGATGATGCTCCATCAAAGTACATTTCCCATACTCGTAGCATCTCCTCCTCTTTGACATTCATGATCTGCTCGTCAGGTAGATCGTCGTTGAGCGGTGAATCTGCAGGGATAGGATGTGCTGCAAGAAAGTCTGCCAACACCTGTCCTTTCACTGCCTTCTGTGGCACGTATGTGATATCAAACTGTAGTAGGATCACTGCCCACCTTGCCAAACGACCTGTCAACGCTGGTCTTGTCATCAAGAACTTCAGCGGATCGATCTTTGATATCAAGGTGATTTTATGAGATAGCATATAGTGGCGGAGCTTCTGAACTGCGAAAATCAGAGCCAAGCAATGCTTCTCGATCGGAGAGTAGCGGATTTCTGCTCCTATCAACCTTCGACTGATATAGTAGAGTGCATTCTCCTTGCCTTCTTTATTATGCTGGGCCAATAATGCTCCGAGGGACTCTTCTAGTGCTGCTGTATACAGTATAAGAGGCTTCCCCGGGATTGGCGCTGCGAGAATAGGAGGACTTAACAGATATCTTTTGATGCTGTCAAACGCTTCTTGGCATTCTTCGTCCCATTTGAAGCGGACATCTTTCTTCATCAGTTTTGAAAATGGCTGGCACCTACCCGACAGATTCGATATGAATCTCCGAATGAAAGCCAGTTGCCCTTGCAGGGAACGGAGTTGTCGAAGGCTCTTTGGAGGTGGCATCTCCATAATTGCCTTGATCTTGTTGGGGTCGACTTCGATGCCTCGATGTCGAACAACATATCCCAGAAATTTCCTTGAGGATACCCCAAATGCACACTTGAGAGGGTTCATCTTCAGATCGTACTTTCTGATCATCTCGAACACAATTCTCAAATCATCAATGTGGTCTTTTCGATCCATACTTTTAATGACCAAGTCATCTACATAACATTCGACCTTTTGATGGATCAAATCATCAAATATACGAGTCATCGCCCGTTGATAGGTTGCACCAGCATTCTTCAAACCGAATGGCATAACTGTGTAGCAGAATATGCCTATGGGTGTTCTGAATGACGTATGTCTTTCATCTTCAGGTGCCATTTTGATTTGATTGTAGCCCGACGATCCGTCCATAAATGAGAACATATCATAGTTGGAAGTGTTGTCAACTAGAAGTTCTGATACTGGGAGCGGAAAATCGTCTTTTGGGCATGCCTTGTTGAGATCCCTGAAGTCGATACAGATACGAATCTGACCATTCTTCTTCTTTACAGGGACGATGTTGGCGATCCAATCAGCGTATTTTTCTTCTCGGATGAAGCATGCTTCTATGAGCTTCTTCGTTTCTGCAATCACCTGTTCTTCAATCTCCAATCTCATTCTCCTCGGAGCTTGCTTGATAGGCGCTGCATCGGATTTGATTGCTAATCTGTGAACTGCTACTTCAGGGGATAAGCCAGGCATCTCAGCATATGTCCAAGCAAAACAGTCCCTGAATTCACAGAGGAGCTCTTTTATTTCTTCTACTTGATCTTCCGGCAGAAGAGAGCTAATGAAGGTTGGGCGAGGGTCCTTCTCAGTTCCCAAGTTGACTTCTTCAAGCTCGTCCATCGTAGCAGCTTGTCCACCATCTTCCAGTTCTTCTGGTGCAGGCTCAGCTTCTACGGGTTGGTTATCATAATCATCAGCTTCGCGTGTCTCTTCAACACCGCCTTCTTCAGGTTTAATTTCCATGCATGTGATTGTCCGGCAAGTCTCTTTCTGGAGGAATTTTCTTTTGATGAATCCGATGCCTTTATATGCATCTGTATCTTTCCGTCGTAACGGACGCGGATTTCTTCCATACCAGAGGCCCAAGCTTGTATGAAGCTGTCGTTTGGTGGTAGGAATATTGACTTGCTTTCGTAGCATTCTTTGAATATTCTTGGTATTGAACTTGGGTAGCCTCGTAGGAAATAATTCCTCGGAGTCGAGGAGCATGCAATCCCAATCATGATTTTCCTCTTCACGAACTCCCGTGGAATATAGTACATTCCCTAGTGCAGTCCCCTTCTTCAGAGGAGGCAGATAAAGAGTGGAGAGTTCTTCAACCTTATGCACCTCACGTGAAATGATTTCCTTGAAGTGTTGTAGGGGGATACACGTGACTACGAGTACGCTATCTGAGATTTACAGACTGTCTATCCTCCTGAAAAATACACTCTGCACCGTGTTCATGTAGATAGAGTCATAGTCATAATCATCATTTGAGTATTCAACCTCCTTGCTCCATTTGGATGCAGCTTGGCCGACTTTTCTGGATTTTGTAGGGGCGACATCACTTTCATCACTATCACTCCCAAGGTGAGGCACGTGTTTCTTTTCTTTTGAAACGGTTGGTGCTTCAGGAAGAGTTTGGGTTGCCTTCTTTCTCCCTGCACGTTTCTTCTCACCTTCTGGTTTGGGTTTCTTTGCAGCCTTTGACTTTGATGCTTTAGCCTCAAGAGAACTTGACGACTTTTGCTTCTTTGGCATGAAGTACCGTGCATCTTCGTATATTGTTACTTCATGTACTGCAAAGGGCTGAATATCACCAGAGATCTTGAATTCTTCTCCTTCCCTGAGATACTTCATACACTGATGTAATGTTGAAGGGACAACACCGTATTCATGCAGCCAGGGGCGACCCAATAACGCCTTGAACGAAGTGTCCGCATCAATTACATGAAATTTGGCTTCCGTATGGAGTTCCCCAAATACAAGAGGAAGCATAAACGAACCAAGGGTTTTCTTCCCCTTCTCGTTGAAGCCGTGTACCATCAATTTATCTTGCTCAAGATGTTCCACATCGAGGCACAGTGATCTCAGTGCTTTAAGACTCATGAGATTCACGGAAGATCCAGGATCGATCAAAATTCGACTGATCATCATATCGTCGCTCTCTGCCGTAACATACAATGGGCGATTGTGGTCTGCCATTCCAAGCATCATATCATCCTCAGCAAAGGTGATAAGGGGCTCGTTTCGAGCTTGCAAGACTTCTGTCAAGTTGCGCTCAGCAAAATATGCCTCATATCTTTCAGGGTCCCTGAGAGCTTGAATCAAAGTCTCTCGAAGGTCTTTAGACATCAGTAAGGCATCACATATGCTGAGTTGTGCTGGGATCTTTCTCAAATGGGATAAGATATTGTAATCTATCCCTTTGGACAAAGTATTATTTTTCTTAGGATCTTCGGGGATAATATCTTCATTGATAACTATCTCTTTTCCCTTATCTTTATTAGGAATCCCTTTCTTTGGTGGAGGTGGCAGTACCTTGCCACTTCTCAATTGCACTTGGGCCACCTCATCTGATTCAGACTTATTTGATAAAGCATTCCCCTCAGAGTCAGCCATTGTTGTGTCTGGGGACTCATCTGTAGACTTGGAATCGTCTCCCAGTTTCACATGTTTCATCTGCGATGCTACGCTTGGGTCTGAATCTTCATCATCTGGAAAACACAGATCATCTGAACTGAATTCCATTGATGATACCATTAAACAGAACTCAGGGGCCGCTTCTTCAGCGTATTTCTCCCTATCTGTTATCTTTGACGTTGCTGAGATGACTCGGCATATCTCCGTAGGAAGAGATTCGGCCTCAGCTTCTTCTTCCTTTTCATCTATTTTAAGCTCTTTCATAAAATCACCGAGCTTAATAGGCCTCCTGACAGTCTGGTAATATTCATCCAAACTATCAATAGCCTTTTGAGTTGCAGTCTTCTTCGTCATAGGCTTCTTCAACTTGGCTTTCTTCTTAGAAGACTCTGGCTTTGCTTTGCCAGGTTTTGATGAGCTAGCTTGGCCAGGTTGCTGTTTAGAGGTGGATGCTTGTGACACAGGCAACCATTTTAAGTTCAGCACTGGTTCGGTAGGAGACTTCCACTTGACACCCGGAACTCCTTCCAGCTGTTTCAACATTTTAGTTGTCTTCTTGGAGACCACAGTCTCCCATTGTTTATCTTGAATAGGTTCTTTCATTTTTTCTTTAAGCGGGAGTACGGAAGAGGACGTGACTACCCGGGTGGATTCCTTTCTGGGACGAACCAACACATTATCTGATAATGTTAATTCTCCCCTCTTGTACATCTTTTCTAGCCAATCTTTGAAGACATAACAATCTTCGATCGGGTGGCTAACTACCCGATGATATGGGCAGTAGTTTGGGTCGCCACTGTGCTTGGACTCTTCAGGTCTTTTGCATTCTGGCAACTCCAGACCGTTCTTGAGTGCTTGTCGGAACAATTTAGCGACACTCTCCCTCTTAAATGAATATTCTTTATTCATTTTCTCCTTGAGGGAGGGGAACGTTCTATCACCAGCTCCTGCAGTCTGCCTCTGGCGCTCTCCTCCACCAGGAAAGGCTAGAGGTTTTTCATTTCCTCCAAGTACCAGTTTTGGTTGAGGATTAAGATTGTAAGCCTGCTTTGGCTTTTCTTCGTATTGCATAGGCTGCTTTCCTTTGTCTACATTATACACTACCCGTTTACCCTTATCAGGTCTGGGAGGGAATGTAGAGTAGACCTCATTCCTCCTAGCATCAGGAGCTTTAGCCTTCTTGGGTCTGTCAGCGATATTTTCTGACTTTGACAAATTCAACTTTTCAAACTTAGCCACCCTGTCCAGCAGATCTTGGAAGGTCGTGATAGAAGCCATGCATAAGAAAGGTTGCATTTTATCATCAATATTCCCCATCAACAATTGGACTGCATGTTCTTCTTCTAGTTGCTGCTCGCACTTCATACTAAGATTGCGCCAGCGTGTTATGTACCTCGTTACTGATTCATCTTTCCTACTTTTGTCAAGGGCGAGATCAGCAATGGTAGTCTTCTCTGTTGCGCTGGCAAATCTTTTCACGAACAAGGCCTCCAGCTCCGCAAAGGTCTTCAGTGAATCATTTGGCAGTTCGGCATACCATTCGAAAGCAGTTCCACTCAAGCTGCTCACGAATTGCCTGAATAACAGGGCATCATTACCTCCTGTATTTCCACAGGTTGCTTTGAACTGCGCCAGGTGTTGTCTGGGATTCTTATTTCCATCGAAGATGTTGAACTTCGGCACAGAATATCCCTTTGGATATGGCACCTGATCGTACTCTGCTGGGTACGGGCGACCTTTTCCTACCAACTTCTCTGCCTGTTCAGCAGCTATAATGGCCTTAATCTTTTCACTGATTAAGCCTTCTAACTGCGCTGCGGTTACAGGTTCAGATGCGCCTGCCACATTTTGCGGAGTATGCTGGCGGGTTGGATCATCATTTTTATCACCACCTTCAGGTACACCTTTCACTCCTGAGGCTTGAGGCGCTTGAGGGTTTTGAGAATTAGCAGCTTGGTTGACAGGTTGAGCCGGTGCAGGGCCCACAGAAGTGGTCTTCTGCATCATTTCCATCATAGCCGTCATCTGAGTCATCATCTCAGTCATTTTATCATTTAACTGAGAGATTTCTCTGTCTTTCCTTCGCATCTGTCGCCTCATCTGATTTCTCATTTCAGCGAGTGTGATGTCTTCGCCAGCGAAGGGATTTTCTCCGACCTCTTCTTCTTCATCTCCTTCTTCTGAAGAACGAGCACTTAGGCTGGCAATGGATCGAGCCCTATGGCGACGTCGATAAACACGTACGCGCGGCTGTGATTCCTGGTCTTCTTCATCACCATCATCATCTTCCTCTTCAACATCGACGTGGCTGACCATACGAACCACCTCGATCTCCATAGTGGCATCATCGTCATATTCTTCTTCATCTTTTTGCACCTGAATTTCTGAGCGACGGCGCCACTGAATTTCAGGTTCTTGATTTGGGATGACTATTTCTTCGATTCGCGGACTACGATCGAAATGAACTTCCTCTTTGGTTGAAGTAGGAGAATGACGGGATCTCTTGGAAGACTCTCCAGGATGTCGACCGTCAATATAATTATCGTCATTATGGGCCTTCTTTTGGACCCATTTCTGACGAGTTCTGTTGGCAGGTGCGGATCTCCGGTAGACTGTTCCGGATGTCACGCTTGACTTATCTCTTTCTTCAAAGACCTTTTCATTTCGAGGCTTCGGCCTCCAAACTTGCTTGCCCTTCCACCGGGACCTTTCGGCAGCGGATCCCCGAACATATGGTTCAGGTGTCACGCCCCGATGTTCACCGCGTGGAGCTTGTTGTCGGTAATCCCTTCTTTCAACTATCACAGCAGATGATAGTCTATCTCTTGGAGGAGTTCTTCGGGCCTCAACAATCAGTGGCCGCTGGAACTTCTTTTTCATTAGCCCTCTTTCCTTGACTGTCTTCAATACACGGTGTACCCGGGCAGACAGGCGTTCGGGCTCTCTTATCTTCTGAGTTGGAGCTTCAGGTTGACGCTCCTAGAATGATTTCTTGAGCTCACCAGAAGAGCTATTTCTTTTGATCCACTTCAAGTTAGAAAACCTGTTCTGAGTGGGAATATTGACTTCTGGTTCTTGTGCTGGCAAATTGGAGGGGTGGATTGGTACAGGTAATTGCTGAGCTCGCAGCTCTGCATTTCTCTTCCTTCTTTGCCTTCTAGTAAGCCTTCCTCCAGATGAGGAAGCATCAGCATCATACCTCCCAGGTGCAACAATCTCTCTGGGCAAGGTAGTGGTGTTTGCAGTCACCACAGAAACTTTCCTTCCATCAACAACCCTCTTTGCAGTAAGGGTTTCAGGTTGGGACAACCTTTCAAAGACAGAAACTCTTCTTTGAGTAGCACCTCTAGCAGCAGTCCTTGCAGAATAGGATCTTTCAGAAAACTCTTCAGAATTTATGCCATACACAGGGACGGCTGCAGCCCTTGCAGTAGCTGCTGAGAATTCGAGCCCACCAAAGTGGATGGTGGCTCCAGTATTTCCAGTTTCTATGACAGCATTCGCCAGTTGAATTCTGGCTCCTCGTCCCAGTTGGACGGTCATCGGTGTGTCCTGCTTTTCCATTCTGCAAAAATGAAAGGTAGGGGTTAGTGATCAGAATTGATACATCACCCCACGCTTTCATAACAAAGAAATAACGTAGAACAAATAACAGAAGCAGGAGAGTTAGCATGGAATTTAAAACCCTGCTAATTGAATTTCCATTGATCTTATTTAAAAGATTCGTTTTCAGGAAATTTAAAATTTGATTTGCTTGTTACTGTCGGGACTTTTCAGTGATGGATTTTTGGATCAGAGGACAAAATATCACATCCTGATGTTCACCGTACAGAGCTGAATATCGTCATCATTTTTTTTTACTGCTACTATAGCATATAAGTGACTAGCCAGAGATGGAAAGAGAAACCATTCCCCAGCGGAGTCGCAAGAAATCTGTGGGCTTCGAAAATTCGGCCCCGGCCTCCCCGCTCGCTGCGATTTCTTTTTGCTATTTTGGCGAGGGGAGTTTTAACGAACTAAGTTCCGAGGTAAATTTTGGAAGGCAGATGGGTTTGTAGATAAGACACTACCCAGAGATTTCGCCCTCGTTTTATGAGGACTTTATGATCTGAGTTCTGGTTTCCTATAGGCACGAGCCCCTATAGTTAATTACCCCTCTCGATCACGAGAGAGAACTTTCGATTAAGGCTAGTCGTCGATCAGATACGTAGGAATACGTGTTATCTGGCATATAGTAGCAGCAATGGGTTTGAGATTGGAAAGATTGGATATTGATAGAATTTGGATTTGAAAATTGGGTTTTGATTTGGGTATTTGAGAACTGGATTTGGATTTGGGAATTTGGAGAGTTTGAAAATTTGGGCAGATTTGATATTTAAAATAGAAATTGCACCATCTTACACTTAAAGCGGATGGTGGGGGAATGGATGATGGGCCCGATCAAGATCCCATGGTTCCGTCGTCCCGGGCCATCATGGTCCCTGGTCTACTTAGTCAGAGGAGGTAGTCGACCCAACCTGACAGAAGAATCCTTGTCGGCAGCCATGGGTTGCTTCGTCCAAGGGGACCTTGTAGACCTGGGGGGAGTGTTTGTCTAAGGGGACAAATTTAAATCCACCTTAGCTGACAGAGGGCTTTGTGCCCTATCGATCATATCCTATTGATTCATATCTCAAGGATTTGATGTCAGTAAGGAGCGTATTGGCTCTGGCCATAACCGAGATATCGTGGTGCCATTTGGCGGCGAAACCACGCGGTTCAGAGGGCCCCGGGTCGTCGTAACCGTTTATCCTGCGGTGGCCATTTAGCGGCAGACCGCCGGTTAGAGGACACGTACCACGTCCTTACTGGCAGGAGATTGTTTGAGAATGGATCCTAGTGATATTTTCGACTAGGCATTTAGCTCTTTGTGAGCAGAAGTAAATTTTGATTTGTCCACCCCGGCAAACTGTTGCGGAGGGTGGATGGATTTTGCTTTAAGCGTTGATGGATTTATTTCAATTTTAAACATTTTTGGAGTTTTGGGATTTTTTGTGAAGTTTTTTTTTTCTTTGGTTTTTTTTTTTTTTTGTGGGTTTTGGAGTACTTGGTATGGACATTTAGATGGAATTCTGAGAAATATTCGTAAACCCCTCCGGTTGAGATAACCAATCAATACGGCCATCATCGGGGTGTCCGGGTTCATTTCCATTTGATTGAACCTTGTCGACTCTGTCTGGCTATCGACAGAGGATCGGGTTCTTCGTAGGCT
Source organism: Dendrobium nobile (assembly GCA_022539455.1). Lineage (NCBI taxonomy): Eukaryota > Viridiplantae > Streptophyta > Magnoliopsida > Asparagales > Orchidaceae > Dendrobium > Dendrobium nobile. The sequence continues at coordinate 13,920,452 of CM039733.1, read as the reverse complement.
TTGTGCCTTTGTTTATGAACTTTCTTGATTTTAGGCCTTGAAGGCCGAATATGAATGTCGTAGACGCCTTCTGTCTGCTTGTATCAGTGTTGCAGATCCGGTGGCGTTGGATTTTGATGTTGACTCCCCCTTTCTCAATCACCGGGGAAGGTTTTCTGAACTTTGGAGTATTGGACTTGATATTGACTCCCCCTTTCTCATTCACCGGGGAAGGTATTTTCTTTTGAACTTTAAAGTCAATTGTTGATTACCGTTGCCATAGGTGATATCTATACTCGTGTCCACAGTGGTTCGTCATACTTACGATGTACACACTGCTGTTATCCACGAGTTGTTTGTAGCCACTTGCAGGGATTCGTACTTGTGCCCACAGTGATTTACTGTACTTGCAATACACTGTTGTTATCCACAAGTATTTGTAGTCATCTGCAGAGGACCGTTGTATCCGCTACGACCTCCTGAAGGTATTTGTAGGAGACCCTGTTGACATCAGTATTGTGTCCACCTTTCACCAATCTCAGGTGGGTGTTAGTTGAATTTGTTTGTAGAAGATGGATCTTAAATCGCTGGTCTCCAGTATGGCCTTCTCAGTCAACAGACAATCGTGGGGCTCATCGTAGGAGATATTTGTACTTGTGCCTACAGTGGTTTGATGTACATACAACATACACACTGTGGTTATCCACAAGCGGCTCGTGTTTGTTTGTAGGAAGGCGGATTCTCCGTCATTGGCTTTCTCGTATCGCCATCTCAATCAACAGGCGTTCGTAGGAACTGTCGTAGGGGCTGTACTTGTGTCCACAGTGGTTCGACATACACACTGTTGTTATCCACAAGTGGTTTATATATATTTGCGGGGACCCGTTGTAGCCACTACGAGCTCCTGGGAGTACTCGTAGGGGAGTCGTTGTCAACTTTGCCATCTCCACCTTTCACCAATCTCAGGTGGTAGCTTTGACTGATGTTGAATGTGAGAGGGCGATGATGCTCAAACCAGGCTCAAGTTCAAGTCCTTTCAGGATCAGGTTCATGAGCTTAATATGCAAGTTCAGTTCTGTATCCTTTGTAGTCTGAGTCTTGTTCAATTTTAGTGCCCTTCTCACTTAGTCCCTTTGAATTTGAGTCCGAATGTATATTCAAGAGATTGTTCAAAGTCCTTTTTGAGATCCTTTGAGTTCAATTTTGATTTGAATTTGATTTCAATTTGATTTGACTTTTTATTCGGATTTGGTCCTTTAGAAATCATTTGAGTTTTGTTCAGGTCCTCTGCACATGTTCAATCAAGTTCGACGGTCCACAAGTCTACAGTTCATGTTCAAAAGTTAACTGCTCTTTCTCATTTGATCCAAATCTTTTGTTCTTTTGAGTTCAAAACATGTCCGAGTGTAGTAATATTTCACCCGAAATTTCGGCAGCCTCCCGGCGTCCCCCCTGTTTAGGGGAAAACTACAAGAAAACTGGGCCTTCCCACCACAGCCAATAAAGGCGTGCATGGTAGGTGCCCTCTTTCGAGGACACCTCGGCCGTGACTTTTCTTCCCACCACGGCCAATAAAGGTGTGCATGGGGTCTTTGACGGTACCTGTTACAAGAAGAAGAGCAGTTGCTTTCCCCCCCGCCCGGGGGTACTTATAAATCATTCCGGCCGCGCAAAGGAAAGAGTACACCAGGCTCGCCTGGCCTCGCCGTGTGCGTCGAACCGGTTTCCCTCCTACCACGACCACTAAAGGCGTGCTTAGGTGGTTTGCCGGTCCGACACGCATGTCGAGACAGGAAGGCGTGGGTCGCTCGCTTACCTCAACACAGGTGTCGTGCCGGTTGCCCCTCCTACCACGCTCAATAAAGGCGTGCATAGGTAGACCGCCGGCCCGACACGTTAGTCGAGATAAGAGGGCGAAGGTTGCTCGTTTAGCTCAACACAGGCGTCGTGCCGGTTGCCCCTCCTACCACGCTCAATAAATGCGTGCATAGGTAGACCGCCGGCCCGACACGTTAGTCGAGATAAAAGAGCGGGGGTTGCTCGCTCACCTTATCGTAGGTGTCGCGCCAGTTGCCCTTCCCACCACGCTCAATAAAGGCGTGCATAGGTAGACCACTGACTCGCCACGCATGACGAGGTAAGAGAGCGAGAGGGGAGGCGACTGTCCGCCTCGTCGTAGGCGTCGGACCGGGGTCCCATCCCACCATGCGCAATAAAGGCGTGTATAGGCGGTTTTTCGGTCCGTCGTACACGTCGAGGACGAAAGTCTGAGTTTAGGGGTTATACCTTCGGGGCCGGTGGACCGGCGGTCGTCGGCGACGGGTACCGAGGTGGGAGTAGCAATGCACATTTTTCTTGTATATTAATTTTAATTAATCATAACTAATAATAATTAAATTAATTAATTATAATTAACAATAATTAATTAAAAATAACATAATAAATTAAGATTAAATTTAATTAAACATAATTAATTGGAAGTCATTTTTAATTAATTATAATTAAAATATAATTAACTTAATTAATTAAGATTAATTACATTTAATTAAAATTAATATAAATATTTTTTTTTTTTACGGTTAAAGGGATTTGGCCGAAGAAGATCGTGCAAGGGAGAAAATCACCTTCACAGCCAACGAGCTCCTGCGTCTGCTTCCGATCAAAATGTAGTGACTTCCGATCCCACAGAGAGGGAATGTCGTCGTCGGAGCAAAGTCGAGCAGCCACGAAGATCGGAGAAGCGACAGAAGGGAGTAAGTTACCCTTACAGCCGGCGAGCTCCCTGGTTACTTCCAATCAGATAGAAAGGGGAAGGCGTCGGAGGTGCGAAGTCGATCGGCCACGATAGAAGCAGCGATCGAAATGTAGAAGGTTATCTTCACAGCCGGTGAGTTTCGGTTCTTGCTTCCGACCAAAGTGTCGTAACTTCCTATCCGACGGGAAGGAGTCGTCGTCGAAGAGCAAAGTCGATCGGCGACGAAGGAGACGAAGAAGCAACGAAATGGGAGAAAGTTTCCTTCACTGCGGGCGACTCCCGTCGCTGGCTCCACTCAAAATGTCGCAACTTCCGATCCGGCCAGGGAGGGAGATTGTTGAAGGGAGAGGCGCGATCGGGAGAGAGTGAGAGCGTGCGGAGAGGCCGAAGGCCTCGCATCTGCGGCCTTTTAACGACTCCAAGCGAGTCGTGTGGGCGACGTGGGGAGAAACGACGTCGATCGTGCAAGCGACGTGCGTGAGGCGACATTGACATGGTCTCGACGTGCGAGATGGGTCGGGGCAGGTGAGATTTGTGGGATTTTTTTTTGTTTTCTTTTTACAGGTCAACAGCATCACACGCCTTTCTCAAAATAGTATTATTGAAGATCCCCTATCGTATGATATTGCATAAGTGGTAGCACAAACTCAATTTGTCAATATCAAATGATCAATTTGATTTCATGCTAGGAAGATTCAAATTTTTATTTTTTGGGAACGGGGATATCTACCCGCTGCCACCTTAGCTTGTGAGGCACTTGGCGGCATAACTAGTCCCTTGGCTGACCTAGAAGAAGCACCCACTCCTACATAATCTTCTGGCCCGCACTTATTAGGACCCCACTTAATAGGCACTATCGCTCGAGGGGAATCAAACACGGGTTGGGGGTTTCCCATGGGAACCGTACTCGCCCACCTACCAAACTAAGCATCGGTGGGTGGAAGATTCATTTTGAAAGTATATTTTTTTGTGTTAGAAAAAAATTAATAAAAAAGTATATAAAGCAAAGAAAAGATATTTATATGATTTTTATTTGATATCTAGAATACATATGATCAAGTTTCCTTATAATTATTTTGGTAAACAAAAAGAAAAAGATGTGTTGCTAATGTTATTAAATATATGTATGATAAAGCTTTGAATAATATTAAAAGTTTTGTGGAGTGATCAAAGAGTTTTCAATTATCTTAGAATGTGTAAAAATTAGCATCGAATCCTTGCCATTTTGTATTGGTTATGAAATGTTTACAAAAGATAGATCTTATATAGCACTCAATAAGATCTGACTAGCATTGTTGTATCTGCTCAGGTCTTGTGGATCCTACAGAACTTGTAGCTAACATTGAAGCTCAAATTATGAAGGCAAGAGAGGAATCTGTAGGCAGGAAGGAGATTATAGACAGGATCAACAGGTGGCTTTTTGCTTGTGAAGAAGAAAATTGGCTCGAAGAGTACAGCCAAGTAGGTTAACATGAATTACTGTTGCGATTTTATATGTATTTGTTTTTCTATTATAAATCCCTTGTTAATCATTTCATAAATTGCCATTTTCCTGTTTACGCTGATAATCATCTTCATTAGCCTTCTAACATGACAATTATTTAGGATCACCTTTATGGATTCTCAATTTTATTTTTGTTGGTCCCTCATGAAGTGTCAATTATATTTTCAGCATGTCTATAGGCTATCTGTTATCACATTTAATCCACTTGTTCTTCCTATTCCTATATTACATGCCATCCACTTAGCTTTCTAGATCATTTTTCCCCTTCAATCTACTTCCTAAACCACCTAAATTCTTTTTCCCTTCTCTTATTTTCATCATATTCTACTTTCTCTATCTTGCCAAAATAATCATCCTTCCTAATTTTACAACCATTTTTATACTCACATTTTTTGTCATATTCTACTTCATTATCCAAGACTTCTCCATTGTTGAACACTCACTTTAAATGAAATATTTGGTTCATTCATAATTTTATAAAATCTATCTTTAAACCTCTGTTATTTTCTTGTATTATATAGTGCTTTCAAGACACTTCTAATTTTAACCTCCTAGTTTAACTCTTTAAATCTCTGTAATACTCTTTTATTATATAAATGCTCCTAGTCTACTTCTTAATTTAACTTTTAACTTTTACTGTGGAAATTATATCCACATTAATATTTCTAACATATAATATGCCAAAAATATAAACCGCAATTGATAAGGAGTATCATACTTTTTGAGTTAGGATGAGAATCGATATAGTGCTGGGAAAGGAGCTCATCTAAACCTTAAACGTGCAGAAAAGGCGCGGGTGATTGTAAACAAAATTTCAGGTATCTCAAACTACACCAAATTTCTCCTTACATTGATAATTAAAGCCTACAAATTGTAGTTGCTTACTTTTGAAACTTTTCTATCCAGCTATTGTTGACAATCTTATACTGAAAACCTTTGCTTGGGAGGACCAGAAAAATATGCCCTTTTTGTATGATGGGGTGAGTACATGTGATCAAGTTTCTCCATATATTAGTTCTTTTCATGGTTAATTTTCCCTTCTCACACAATTTTTATTATTTAGGTTCGTTTGATATCTATCCTTGAGGAATATAGGCTGACTAGGAAGCAAAAAGAGGCTGCTAAAAGGCAATATAGGGTAACCATTCTTTGCTTTTTCTAAACTGAAACAATAACCACTATTATAGATACCCATCTTGCATCTCCTCTTTTTCCACAGGATCGCAAGAAGTTATATGGTCCTCTTGAAAAAGAATCAGTGTATGGCTCCAAACCAAGCTCAAGGAGGAGTAGCAGTTTAAATTCAGAGATGATTGGGTATCATATGGATGTAAATGGATTCATGACTCCTCGTAAACTCACTGTAGGATGTGCAACTCCTAAGCTTCTGAGCCCGCCTTCATATTCCAGTCGCCGTAACAGATATTTTAGGGATATTAGACGGTTGTCATCTACACATTTGAATTTTGTTAACTTACCAAGAGAAGATACCTCATCTTCGTTTGCATCCATCAGTGGTTCAGAACCCGAATCTTCATCGCTTGGTTAATTTTAATGGTATGTCTCCCCTCAAACCCACTAAGACTTCGTTTGGGACGGCTTTCTTACTGCTGCTTAAAGCAGCTTTTTTGTACTAAAAAATTGTTTTAAGAAGCAGTAAGAAAGCCGTCCCAAACAAAACCTAAATGTACCATTCCTGGTATATATGAACCTTGTATCAGCACCACTAGACTTTCCCCAACTATCCTTTGTACTTAGCTTTTATAAAAAGTAATCCCATGGACACATGAAGCTTAATACTTGTTTTCTCAGCAAAAAAGGATTTTAATTAGCTTCATATTTAATTGCAATTCGTGAAGTAGACAATAATTTCAAGAAACAAATACTCATCTTATAGATTAAAAAATCAGAATACTAACTTGAATCTCTTAATGCGGATCTTGGTTTTATCATTGCCTATGATAAAAATCTTTGAGCAGCTAAAGTTGTCATGTATGCTCACTAGGATTTATTATGTGATGATCTCTCTCTTGCAAAACTGTTTCAATCATTTATATCAACTATTTGAGATCAAATGTATAAATGTTTCTTTTTCAATCATTTATGTTGAGTGTTGCGTAAGATGTTAATTTTACTTTATGCAAATCATTTTGCACAAAATTTTTATATGCTTTCATAAATTTTCTACAATAATTATTTTATTGTCTTTAGGATTTAGTGCATCTCCATTATATATGCCCAAATTCTCTGAAGTCTATTTTTTATTATTTTTTTTCTTCCAAAGGTGCTATCCTCTATCTCTAATATATTATTCTGAATCTTTTTTTTCGTTTCTCTATACACCCATTTTTGCATTTATCATTTTATCTAAGTATATGATGGATTTACTTCATTACATGATTATTTCTTCAATTAACCTTACAACAATGTTTTATTTTTCCAGGAAATAACTATTATGGAATGGGAATATCAAGACTGTACAGTAGCTAGCATCTTCAGTTTAATATTTGTTGCTTCTGAAAGCTTTAGGAGCAGTTAGTTTACATGGTCAGGGTAGACAGGAATCGCTAGCTTGTTACTTAGCTTTGTAGTATTCATATGAGTAAGGTGTTCTTTGGCTTTGGCTGCAAATAGTGCTTTGTAAATAAGTTGATGATTGTCTGGTTAGCTCTTTCTTTGTGTTTGCAAGAAAATGTATTTGACTGATTCTTGTTTAATAAATAGCTTGGAAAAGTTGCATTTAATAACTTTGCCTCTATGCTCTTATCAGATAATTTTATTTTCTTCCCTCTTATAAATATCCTGGAAAACATATCAAAATAATAGAACTAAAGGACGATTTAATTCAAATAATTACATTAATTTTCATCTCATCCTGGGTTCCAATATTTCTAATGAGCTTTTGTGTATGTTTGTGGACTCCGAAAATTCGTCCCCGGCCTCACCTGTTTGATTTTCTTCGGGGGTGTTTTAACGGATTTAAGTTCTGGGGTAAATTTTGGAGGGCAGATGGGTTTGTAGATAAGACACTACCCAGAGATCTCGCCCTCATTTTATGAGGACTTTATGATCTGAGTTCTAGTTTCCTATAGGCTCAAATCCCTTTAGTTAATTACTCCTCCAGATAACGAGAGAGAACTTTTGATTAAGGCTAGTCGTCAATTAGATACGTAGAGATATGTGTTATCTGGCATATAGTAGTAGCATTGGGCTTATGTATTTGAAAAGTTTGATATTTAAAATTTGAACATTTCACCATCTTATACTTAAAGCGGATGGTGGGGGATGGATGATGGACCTCATCAAGATCCCATGGTTCCGTCATTCCGAGCCATCGTGGTCCCTGGTCTACTTAGTTAGAGAATGTAGTCGACCCAACTTGACAGAAGGATCATTGTCGACAGCCATGGGTTGCTTCGTCGAAGGGTACCTTGTAGACCTAAAGTGGATGTTTGTTTAAGGGGACAAATTTGAATTCATCTTAGCTAACAGAGAGCTTTGTGCCATATCGATTATATCCTATTGATTCATATCTCAAAGATTTGATGTCACTAAGAAACGTATTGGCTCTGGTCATAAACGTAATTTAGTGGTGTCATTTGGTGCCAAAACCACTTGGTTCATAGGGCTCCGGGTCATAACCGTTTATCCTGCGGTGCCATTGGGTGGCAAAATCACCGGTTAGAGGACATGTATCATGTCCTTGCTAGCAGGAGATTATTTGAGAATGGATCATAATGATATTTTCAACTAGGCATTAGCTTCATATGAGCTGAAGTAAATTTCAATTTGTCCATCTCGACAAACTGTTACGGATGGTGGATGGATTTTTGCTTTAAGTGGTTTGATGGTTGAATTTAAATTTTAAATATTTGGATTTTGATGATTTTTAGTTTTTGAATTTTATTAGCATTTGAATATTTGGGAGGCATTTGAAAGTGTTTATAAATCCCTCCGGTTGAGATAAACATTCAACACGGCCATCATCGATGTGTGTGAGGTTATTTGGGAATTTCATTGATTAGACCTTATCGACTTTATCTACTGCTTAACAAAGGACTGGGTCCCTGAGTTTTATGATTTTGTTAATGAATTTTCTTTGTTGGAGGCCTTGAAGGCCTTATATGAACATATAAAATAGATCTTCCGGTCGACACCTTGACCATTTATCTGCTTGATAATTTGAGCCGTGTCAACTCCTATCTATTTATATAAAAGGACCGGCTCGAACTACGTTCATTTATTGACCCGCACAGCATCCGTAAGCGTTATGTGTATACTCATAACATGCTCGTTGAGGCCCATGCGAGTGTTGTGATTGCATTTATCCCTTTTGTATACTTATGTGTATGCTAATTACGGTGCATGTGCTGTGGCATTTTTGGGTATCTGGCGGATGTACTACGACAGCCCGTGGAAACTTGAATTTGTTGTAGTCTCTTAGCCTTTGCCTGTGGATGGCAAATTGGATGCATGACTATTGTTCCTCAAGAAACTTGCAAGCCTCAATAGTCTTATCCAACTCAATATTCAGAACCTTATTGAACTGAGATTCACTCACTCCAAAATGATTTGATCTGGCTTTCTCTTCCCAGAACTCGTATAGGAATTAGTGGGCAACTCCTTGATTATGTCATCATAATCATTTTCTGCTGTCGGCTTAAATAAAGAATCAATCATTTCAACCTTAGATGATTATCCTTGTTGATGCCTGTATATCGAAATAAGGGTCCACTTCCTCTAATTGATAACTCGTCGTTCTCACTGCATATTAAATACCTCTAGTTGCGACTGACATGCTGGATGTAGCATGAGTCTCCTACAATGTCATTGAATCCTTCTGTGTTTAGATCATAATTCGCCCTTAATCATTGTTGATTTCACTCGACTGGATAAGGGACTTGTACTTCTGCTTGTACGATTGATATAAATGTTGCAATCAATCAATTATTATCATTCCATGGTTTGCAGTGCTTACTTGTTTTAACTTATCATTATAATGCATGTCATCACTAATCAAAATTGAAGTTTCATTCAGCATAAGCCTCATTGCTTGTAGGGCTCAATGCATTTGATTGCATTTTGATCTTGTGTTTGTAACATATAGCTATGATTGTTTGCATGTAGATGAGTCATGTTGAATGTTACAAGTCTTCCACTATCATATAAAGATGACTTAAGTCTTGTATGAAGAGTTTACTTGATGGCACTTGTATTTCAATTGAAGTAACAATTCCTTATGTTCATTGAAAATCTTGTATTGTTAATTATGAACACGCCATTGTATTCTTCATTCGCTCTTTGTTGGAGATCGCTTGTAATCAAATGATGATTGAATTCCTATTCATATGATTTTTATGCCCTCTCATTCACATTGATCTTCACAGGATTTTTTTAGCAAATTTTGGCATGGGTTATGGTGGCTTGTGGGATTTGGGTGGCTGGTAATGTTGGATTTGACGATGGGCAGTTCCTATTTTTTAGGGATTTGACAGGGATTTACGTGATGTGGCAGCTGCTATTTTTGAGGAATTAGGGATTTAAGTTGCGTGGCAACTAAGATTAGGTGTAGCTTATATATATATATATATATATATATATATATATATATATATATATATATATATATATATATATATATTCAATTAGAGTAAAAGAAAAAAAGAATAATAGTAGAAGTGTGCATCAATTTTTTTGCTCAATTCTTTGTTATTCATGCATCTCAATTTGCATTTATTACCTCGAAGTTTGTGCCAATTTTGCATTTTTGCTCGTGCAATATCCCAAGAAATATTACAATCATTTTAAAATATTTTTGATATTTTGGACACAACAGTGTAGTCCGTTTTACAAACGGATGACGTTCATGTAACACCGCACAACATTTCATTCGTAGTATGTCAATTTTGATCACTGACATGGGTAATATTACAATCCTTTCTATATGATTTTGACATTTCGAACACAATGACGAAGTCTATTTTGCAAATGGACATCGTTCAAGTAATGTCGTATAATATTTCATTTGTAGTCCAATTTTTTATCATCTTCAATGACACAAGCAATATTATAATTTTTTTATATGATTTTAACTTTCTGGGCACAACGATGAAGTCCGTTTTACAAACGGATGACATTCGGGTAACGCCATACAATATTTCATCTGTAGCCTATCGATTTGGATTGCCTTCACCCAATTCAGCTTCGAGGGATCTTCCTTTAGGTAAATTAGATGCTCCGATCATATCGACGCAGTCCGTTTAATGATTAGATGTCATTTGGGTAGTTTTCTCCAACATCTCACTTGCCAATAGTCATACTAGTCATCATTTTCGATTGAGTTACGCACGAATGATTCTTCCTTTACAAATCGATGTCCTGAGTTCACCAGAGTGATCTATTTCATGATTAAATAAAGTTTTGAGCTATTTTGATGGCGATCAAGGTGTCTAGATGCTCTGATAAACGACATATCTGATAGTTATTTTTCTCTGTGCACTCCATTAATAGTAGAATATACTTAGAGGTCAATCAATATCCCGCAACAAATGTGGTATGTGTCTAGAACGGCCTGCATTTATTGCTTGTTGGTTGACCCTTTGAATATCCAAATATCTGTAGTGGATGTCGTGCTAAGGATTTCACTTTATGAAATTTTAAGTCTGTTTTGACTTAGTTGATGGTAGTTTACTGAATCAAGAGAGGCTGTCATCGATCCTATGCTTTATGCTAAATGGACTTATTGATGACAGATTCTTGGTAGAATGTATGAGCTCTTTCTGTCATAACTTTGATTTGAAGTCATCCTTCATGATTCAAGATCTTAAAGCTTGCGTGCATTCAGTAGCTGTCTTGATTGAGACATGTTTCTTCTCATTGTAACCTTGACTCTCCTATTAATTAGGAGAATTTTCAGGACTATGTGTAATATCCCAAGATCCGTGTAGCGAAAGGATTCATCTGATTTTTTTCTATTTCCCTCTTCTTTTCTTTTCTTTCTATCAATTTTCCTCATTTGCTGTTCATATCAATCCATACATACATATACCCAGAGCCAGAGATAATTACATTACAGAAAAGAAACTGCAGCGGATACTATAATTCACAAAATATACAACAGTCAAAGTACGGTCAAAAGAAAATATTACACTAGCCATACAGGCTACAAAAGAAAGCCTACCAAGGCTACAAAAGAAAAGCTACGGAACTCGGCAGAAAGATCGTCAAGCTGGAGGCCCTGCACCTGAAATCATTGACCACATATAATGAGCTTACAAAGCCCAGCAGGTCACCAAAGCCTACAACTGAAATCAAAGCACGACACTGAAAACAATATGCAGGTTAATCAAATCAAGTCAAATCAATCAATCGAACATGATCAATGAGTCAATGCAATACAGAAATCAATAGTCAATAAAACCAATCAATGCAGCGGCAGGCAAATCGATAAATCAATTCAATCAATCAATATTCGTCAATCAAAACGATACGGTCAAATCAGTACGATCTAATCAATGAAGTCAATCGAGAAGAGCGATCTATAAAACAATCCATACGGTGTAGAACAGTAGCAACAGTGAATCTATAAAATCTATAGGCAATAGAATCTATAAGCAAATAAGCAGTAGTACGATATCCATGTTCATGCTATCAATGCAGTATCTATATCTATCAATGTTCTATCAACGTTCAGTAGAATCAATGCCCAGTAGTCAATCGATAAATCAATTCGATAAATCCAATCAATATCAATAAACCGATCCAAAATCAATAAATCAATACAAATCAGGAAATCTATACGATGCTATATCATATACATGCAATTTCATACACTGGTCTTACTCGACAAGCCCAAACACTAGTCATGATGCTGTTGTAGTTATCAATCGTTCAATATCAATAGTGCTGTTGTAATGGTCAATCTATATCAATAGTGCTGTTGTAGTTCGTTCAATATCAATAGTGCTGTTGTAGTTCGTTCAATACACGTTGGTTTCTATAACCAACGTTCAACTAGGTTTCCACTTGTCTTTCAGCAATCAATCAATATCAATACAATAATCGATGCAATAAGCAATATTAAAGAAATCAAGAACGATCATATCAATAGTCATAGGCAGATCAATTCAATCTATCAATTCCGGGAAAATCAGAAATCATACGAAAATCGGGCAGAGTAACGGTAGTCTATCGAAATTACACAAAAAGCCTGCAAAAAGACAAATTCTGAATTTCACCAAATTACAACAGAATAACCACGGCATCAATGCAAGACTATCAATCTATAGAATCCAAATCAATTCAGGTCTTGATATTATTATATTCAATTAAAAGCGCGTAGAATCAATTCCGACCGGTAAAATCTTCGTAGAATACAGTCGAATCGTGTACAATAATCATATCTATAACATACTAAAAGTTGTGCGGTGAAAGTTGTGTCAAATCAAAATCATGTCGAAAAGTCGACTACGAAAACACAAAACAGATCTCAACTCGGTCAAAACACAATATCTTCGAAAACAGAAATAGGATTCGGAGTCCTTACAGCGAGATAAACAAACTATCCAACAGCAACGAACGACGAAAATCGCTCCGCGGGCCTCGAAATCGAACTTTTCCCTTTGCTTTTCCGCTCCTTCTCTCTCCTCAGATATTTCTATCTCTTCAAAATATCTCATTTCCATATATATCCATACTGATCGTCCTGGACGATCGAGATTCGTACAAGACGATCCATGAAGAGAAGAATTTCGTCCAGACGAAAAATTACATATCGTCCCTGGCGAAGGGTTCACTGACTTATTTTCGTCCAGACGATCCTGATTTCGTCCAGACGAACCATACAGTCAAACATGATTTTTCTACACAACCTGCACCGATCGTCCCGGACGATCCAACTTCGTCCCGGACGAACCTGAAGCAAAAGCTGATATTACAATCTCCCCACCTTAGAAAAATGTCGTCCCGACATTTCCCTAAGGGTACAGAGCAAAACAAAAGCAAAACGAAACAAACCCAATCATGCAATAAATCGCACAAATCACAACAAAACAGACGATAAACAAAATTCGTACCAATCACATTTACAGGCATCCCTGGTGCATCCTCCTCCATCTCTTGCTTATCTCCAATCAGATCAGTCGGGACAGTCGGAGCAGTCAGAACCATCGGAACAGGTCCTTGTCTTTCAGAACTTGGGCATTCCGTCACTCTATGTCCATATCCACCACATCGGAAACATTGCCCAGTCCTCAGATAACATTGTCCCGGATGTCTTTTCCCACAACATTTACAAACATTAAATCTTGCTCTGCTACTTTCCCCACTCTTCTTGCTACGGCCAGAGCGTTTTGCTAATTTGTCACTCACCATCTGAGCGACCATATTAGCAAACTTATTCATATTTGCAGATGTGAGTGGGAGATCAGTAGTAGACTCAACTTTCTTTCCTTTCGGATCCATCGGCCTGATCAATACAAATCGTTCGAATCAAAATCGCGGAAATCAAATACGTAAAACAAAACAAATCAAATAATGCAATCTTCAACTCTGGATATAATCAAATCCTTTTCACTACACTTGCTCTGATACCAATTGTAATATCCCAAGATCCGTGTAGCGAAAGGATTCATCTGATTTTTTTCTATTTCCCTCTTCTTTTCTTTTCTTTCTATCAATTTTCCTCATTTGCTGTTCATATCAATCCATACATACATATACCCAGAGCCAGAGATAATTACATTACAGAAAAGAAACTGCAGCGGATACTATAATTCACAAAATATACAACAGTCAAAGTACGGTCAAAAGAAAATATTACACTAGCCATACAGGCTACAAAAGAAAGCCTACCAAGGCTACAAAAGAAAAGCTACGGAACTCGGCAGAAAGATCGTCAAGCTGGAGGCCCTGCACCTGAAATCATTGACCACATATAATGAGCTTACAAAGCCCAGCAGGTCACCAAAGCCTACAACTGAAATCAAAGCACGACACTGAAAACAATATGCAGGTTAATCAAATCAAGTCAAATCAATCAATCGAACATGATCAATGAGTCAATGCAATACAGAAATCAATAGTCAATAAAACCAATCAATGCAGCGGCAGGCAAATCGATAAATCAATTCAATCAATCAATATTCGTCAATCAAAACGATACGGTCAAATCAGTACGATCTAATCAATGAAGTCAATCGAGAAGAGCGATCTATAAAACAATCCATACGGTGTAGAACAGTAGCAACAGTGAATCTATAAAATCTATAGGCAATAGAATCTATAAGCAAATAAGCAGTAGTACGATATCCATGTTCATGCTATCAATGCAGTATCTATATCTATCAATGTTCTATCAACGTTCAGTAGAATCAATGCCCAGTAGTCAATCGATAAATCAATTCGATAAATCCAATCAATATCAATAAACCGATCCAAAATCAATAAATCAATACAAATCAGGAAATCTATACGATGCTATATCATATACATGCAATTTCATACACTGGTCTTACTCGACAAGCCCAAACACTAGTCATGATGCTGTTGTAGTTATCAATCGTTCAATATCAATAGTGCTGTTGTAATGGTCAATCTATATCAATAGTGCTGTTGTAGTTCGTTCAATATCAATAGTGCTGTTGTAGTTCGTTCAATACACGTTGGTTTCTATAACCAACGTTCAACTAGGTTTCCACTTGTCTTTCAGCAATCAATCAATATCAATACAATAATCGATGCAATAAGCAATATTAAAGAAATCAAGAACGATCATATCAATAGTCATAGGCAGATCAATTCAATCTATCAATTCCGGGAAAATCAGAAATCATACGAAAATCGGGCAGAGTAACGGTAGTCTATCGAAATTACACAAAAAGCCTGCAAAAAGACAAATTCTGAATTTCACCAAATTACAACAGAATAACCACGGCATCAATGCAAGACTATCAATCTATAGAATCCAAATCAATTCAGGTCTTGATATTATTATATTCAATTAAAAGCGCGTAGAATCAATTCCGACCGGTAAAATCTTCGTAGAATACAGTCGAATCGTGTACAATAATCATATCTATAACATACTAAAAGTTGTGCGGTGAAAGTTGTGTCAAATCAAAATCATGTCGAAAAGTCGACTACGAAAACACAAAACAGATCTCAACTCGGTCAAAACACAATATCTTCGAAAACAGAAATAGGATTCGGAGTCCTTACAGCGAGATAAACAAACTATCCAACAGCAACGAACGACGAAAATCGCTCCGCGGGCCTCGAAATCGAACTTTTCCCTTTGCTTTTCCGCTCCTTCTCTCTCCTCAGATATTTCTATCTCTTCAAAATATCTCATTTCCATATATATCCATACTGATCGTCCTGGACGATCGAGATTCGTACAAGACGATCCATGAAGAGAAGAATTTCGTCCAGACGAAAAATTACATATCGTCCCTGGCGAAGGGTTCACTGACTTATTTTCGTCCAGACGATCCTGATTTCGTCCAGACGAACCATACAGTCAAACATGATTTTTCTACACAACCTGCACCGATCGTCCCGGACGATCCAACTTCGTCCCGGACGAACCTGAAGCAAAAGCTGATATTACACTATGAATACTTAAATTTATCGAGTCAAATAAGTATTTGTGCTTCTAAAAATTCTTACTGACATGTTGACAAAATGGTAGTTCCTCTATTACAGCTTTCTTTTGGATTGTTGAGTAGACGAAACTATCAGTAATTCAACCATATTTAGGCTTGTTGAATTCGGCCTCATGTGAATCATAGATTATGGCTACAGAAGAAATTATGTCGCTCTAGCTCAACTTGTTAGAATGTGTAGCCACGAAGATATTTTTTCCTAGTTTTCAAAGTCTTGGTATGTTAAAGAAGACTGTCTTGAGTTTTTTGGAGACTATATATATATATATATATATATATATATATATATATATATATATATATATATATATATATTTCAAGAGAAATTTTCATATCCTAATTGAAGAGATGTTTGTGCTTGATGATTTTAAATATTTATTTGAGGATCTCTATGTAAAGCATGATGTCGACTCAAATAAATATTTAAAATATCTCATATCTTGTGGGGAAGGGTAAGACAAATTTTGTATTTTATGATTTTAAATATTTTTTTGGGATATTGGCATATAGCACGATGTCGAACCAAATAAATATTTAAAATATCCATATATTATGGGAGAATTTTAGACAGATTTTTATTATAAAACTAAAAAAATGTTCCCTATCTTGCAGGGGGATTTTCACGAGATACTTAAAATGCTTTCTTATACAAAAGAATTTCAAGCATATAAAATGTATATATTGATAAGCATGCATAAAGTACCTAGTACATCAAATGTAGAAATTTCTTGAGTGAATTTTATGTGTCGTATTTCTTCAGATATCAATCGTTGATTGGAAGCATTGGCCTTTGACTGTGCATATTGATAACTTAATAAGTTTCTCCTTAGTACACCTTGATGACAAAAGAGCATTCCTAATTGGACTCAAACTTATCAACAATTCTTCATTGTGGGATGATTAGCATTTTCTCGGTTATTGTCAGCTGACTATCTGCCATCGCTGTCAACCGTAGCCACCCGACCATTGGCTAGTGTCATCAACCACCACCATTATTTTACTTTACATTACATTCGTTTTACTTGCCAAACCAAAAATAAAATAAAATAAAATAATAAATCTTTTGCATTCATTTTCCACTCATCCAAACAATCTCAAACTTTTCAAAAACATGATATTCCTTTTACATTGCATTCATTTTACTTTGCATTCCTTTTTCAATAACCCAAATCATCCCTAAAGCTCTTCGTTATTCTCACTTTTGATGGAGCCATACAAATGTTAATCCTATTATGAGAAATTATCTTATTATAAAGTTGAAAATGGGGAAAGAATCTCACTTTTTTTATCCATGGATCAAAAAGTACGGTTTGTGGTACAGCTCTCCTTGGCTTATTGGTTGAGAGTTTAGGCTTTCAACTAAGAAGTCTAAGGTTCGAGTCTATGTGTATGCTTTGTGTGTGTGAGTTTGCCTTCAATGGCCTAAATGTCCCCAAAAAAAATATGTTTTATGGGATTATTTGGAAGTGTGTGCTTTCTCCATGTTTAAGTTCCCAATTCATTCTGATATATTTATTTATTAGGATTTTATTAATTTTGATTCTTCATTTTTCAATTTGTGCGAGCACTTAAAAGATCAATTTGGTGCATGATTTATCAAATAGGGTCTTTTGTTAAGTTTCATTAGACAATATGAAATGTATCATTTAGTAAAGATATATAAATCTTAATATAATATAATTAGTTTAATTACTTAATGAGATGTTAAAGATAAATAGTTCCCAATTGTAATGGTTCGATTGTACGTAAATTTGATTGTAGAAAAAATTTAATAATTATCTGTGTAATTACAATTTTTTATGGGGATTTACATGCATATTCTATTATTTTTATATATTTATATATCGAACTTTTAATATCAAATATTTTGTCAAAATGTAAATGTCAGGCATACAAATATATAAATGACATTTTTTATATGGAAGTAGAAGTGTTTAAGATGAAGCAAAAAATAAGAATATCAACAAATATGCAATATTATGCTTTGCATCACATATTTCATAATTATGATATATTATATTTTTAAAAATCAAACAATTAAAACATTTGCAATAAAAGAAGTCAAAATATTTGGAATAAATGTAATCTTTTAAAGAATTTTTAAGAAAGAAGATGCATATTATTAAGATAATATAACGCCTAAAATATAAAATATTAATAAATTTTACATATGTATTGCATAAAATTTATGTATTGATATATTTAATGTCTAATTTTATTTGTTTAGTTAATATTTAAAATTAAATATTTATTTATGTAATATTTTAATACTTAAATGTGATATAAACAAATATTTAGATATTTAAATAATATTGTGGCATATGCGTAAATTCTACAAAGTACAAACTAATAACCAGGACTTAAGATTGGACAAAGCATGAATACTAATATGTATTTTACAAGAACAAAAATGTTCAAAAAAACTTATTTCCATTCATTTTGGTATTGAATTATCAGTCTGAAAATCAGTATATAGCATTCTTATAGCCAACTCTCTTGTCATAACTAAGCATTCTATGGGCGAACCCTATGGATTCAAGGCTCGGTATAATAACATAACAAAAGATTAGTACATTTATGTGAAGACTAATCGTACATCCTATTGAAATAGAGCAAACGCATAAACCTTCTTCGATTGAGCAATTAAAGAAGAAACAAAATGAAAAAAGCTCATTCGGTTCTCCTCTTCTTTTGGAGCTTCTTCCACTTGAGAAAAATACTATAGGAGAGACCGGAAAAAACCATGAAAACGCAACCCCATTGCTTTACTGATAGAGGATTTCCACTCAGCAAAGAAGATACTACAATGCTTACAAACTTGCGGGTCGTCGTGATTGTAGTGTTGGCAAGAGAACCAAAGTTGTTGATCGTCAAGAAGATAAAGTTTTGGCCCACAGCTCCACAAAGGCAGAACATGAGAATATCCCATGCCACTTCTGGGTGCTCCTTGCAGAAACTCACTGCAGCATAGCCAGTTGCATTGGGCCAGCCAAACATGTAGATGACATTATAGATTGTCCCCCAAAGATTCATTCCGAGCATAATTTCCCATGCACTAGTCTTCGGGTATCTACAAAAAAAAAATTATATATTATTTTGGAATGATCTGGCATGTACTCTTACAGTGTATCTTAAGTACAAGGTTGTGAAATAACCTTTCTTTGATGGAGTCTTGGGTTGCATTCGTAAAACCATCAAAAATTAAGTTTAAGAAGCAGAGTCCGTAGCCATAGGGAGCATTCGGGTGAGCGAGCTTGCTTATAGTTTTTGAGCTTGTCTGGCGTGGATTAGGATTAAAAAGACATGTTAGCTTCTATAAATGAATGTATTACTAGATATTTTTTTCATGTTGTCGATTGACTTAATTGGAACTAGCAGAATTGGATAGCTAACTCTTAAATCACTCTATTTTATTTAATTCTCGATGAAATTCAAGGAGATGTGAAAGTGGAAGAAGACTACCTTGGAAAGTGCAAATGCGGATACGCCTCCAGCAATGAGGAAAGTGCATATATATTCAGGCATAGTATACTTTATACCATATACAAGAGCACCCATCAGCATAACTGCATTTTAAACAAGCATATTTAATTCAAGTGCCAAATGACTAATCATCATCATGACCATCACCATAACTTTGAAATCAAAATGAAAGTTGATTGCAATAAATTAATTCCCCAAAAACTAAAGAAGATTATACTGATAGGGTGGAATAGCAGTTACAATAAAAAGTGGAAATTTTATATATCAAGACATTGGTTCTGATGATATTCTTAGTATTCAAAATGGTAGGCATGATTAGAGTTCATACATACTTGTGGGCCTCAAAACAATGCCTCATTGAATTATAGTAGAAGGTTACCCTATGTGGACTAACATATTTCATAGTTCCATGTGGATGAATAGAAGGTAGCTTGAATATACATTCCACCAAGATTTATTTTAATTCAAGGAGTCAATAGTTCTGAAAGGAGAAAGCTTCAATTGTACAGTATATTTCCAGTATGTATAACAAAATCCATGATGGAAGAAACTGATTTGCATTCAGACTAGATATCTGGCATAGATTGTTAGTATATGGGGTTCTAGTTTGCTAACCCAAGAAAAAGCTTGCTGAAAAAGTTCAAAGAAAACCCTATGCAATCAAACAAAACCTATTGAGAATAATAGATCGTTAGGAAGAACAAAGGACTTCTATCCGAGAACACTGGATAAATTCTGTCCATTATAACTTAGAACTATAGCTCATTGATTTGTTAGAGAATTGACTTTACAACTCAACAAGTTATAAAAACTGATAGAGAGGGCAAACCTGATTAAAGTCTCTTACCATTTTGATATATCAAATCCATAGTTACTAAGAGGATAATTTACTCAACTTGATTTAAAGATACTTGTCATTACTCATTTGCATCACCTAGGGGGATTTATTAGATTTTGGACCTAAAGAAAATACGGTGACTAACCTAAGGGTTTGGGAGGATGACCTTCGTCAATATCTTAGGGTTCCATTCTCTCGGACTATCAAAGCCCTGGTCCACTTTGTCAAACGGTAACTTGAGGATCCTAATGAACAACCATTAGTTGCGTCATTCAAGAAGACCTTGCAGGCCTAGTGAGTAGACATACATCATGCCCTAATTATATGCTGATAAAAGCGACTTATACTTCACAACCAAAGAGAGAAGTCCAGACTGGACTCACATTACTACGCTAATTACGTTGTATGTATGTATAAATGTATATATGCATTTTTAAACATACATATATTTATTTTAAAATTTTCCATTTCATTTAAACCCATCTTTTTAGAATATTACTATATTACTATGTATGTATAAGTTAGCCAAGCAACGAGATAGGAGAATAACCTAATTCAAGTGAAATGCATTAGGGATAAAGATAAAAAAGTATTTTTCTTAGAAGATAATATTCAACATAAGTGGATAATATATTTTGATAAATTTTTAGTAAGGATTGTGAGAATACAATTGATTTTAGTTATCTTAGCACCTAAATGAAAATAAAGATTTGTGTTTTTATCATCGTATTAGTAAAACAAAAGTTGGAGAGACTTCAAATAAAATTAAGTGTGAAAAAATAGTGGGATCTAATGATATTCTTATAGATGTATGAAAATGCTTAGAATATCAAGGAATTTATTGGCTTACTAAACTTCTTAATATTATTTTGAAGACTAAAAAGATGTTAGATGAGTGGAGAAAGAGTGTGTTAGTTCCTATTTTTAAAAATAAAGGTGATGCAAAATAGTATGTGAATGATAGAGGAATTAAGTTAATGTGTACAAAAAAATTAAGAGTAATTGAGCATAGGTTACGACGTGATAATAATGTTAGTCAAAATTAGTTTGGATTTATACCGTGTAGGTCTACTATGGAAGTTATACATTTGTTGAGAGGTCTAATGGAGAAGTATAGAGAGAGTAAGAAGGATTTACATATGATATTAATTGATTTAGATAAAGCAAATGATAAAGCTCCAACATAAGTGCTCTAAAGAGTTCTAAAAAAGAAATGAATAAATAATGCTTATATTTAAGTCAATAAGGATATGTTGTAGGCTCCAAAACTTCTCACACCCCGGTCTCTCCACGCCAGCTCATTTCTTACTTGTGACGGTGGAGAGTTTTAACGAGCTTAGATTCTGGATGAATTTTTAGAAGGCATATTAGGTCTTAAGATAAGACACTACCGAGAGATTTCGCCCTCATTTCGCGAGAACTTTATAATCTAAGTTTTGATTTCCTATAGGAGCAAGTCCCTCTAGTTAATTACCCCTCTCGATAATGAGAGAGAACTTTCGATTAAGCCTAGTCGTTAAAGTTGTCATATAGGTCGCAAATTCAATGTATAATAACAACAATTTAGGGTTTGAATTTGGGATATGGATTTTGGAGATTGAGATTTTAAATTTATCACCATAAACTTAAAACTAGTGATGGGGGGAATGAAGACGAGTCTGATCAAGATCCCGTGGTTCGTCATTCCAAACCATCATGGTCCCTAGTCTACTTAGTCAGAGTAGGTAGTCGACACAACCTGACAGAAGGCACCTCTTATAGGCAGCCATGTGTTACTTCATCTAAGAATACCTTGTAGACCTGAGGTGGTTTTTGTCTAAGGGGAATCCACCTTAGCTGACAAAGGGCCTTATGCCTATTGAATATATTCTATGATTCATTACTCAAGAGATTAACGTCATTAGGGAACATACAGGCTTTGACCGTGATCGTAATATAATGGTGTAATTTTTGCGGCAAACTACCTGATCAGAGGACACTGCCACATCCCTGTTGGCGAGAGACTATTTGAAGATTAATCTTAGTGATACACCCGACATGACATTCACTCTTTGTGAGCTAAGATTAATTTCAAATTTATCACCCCCGACAAATAATTGAGAGAGGTGAATTAGTTTCAAAAAATTTTCACGTGATAGATTCCATTTTAGGGATTTAAACTTTTATTGGATTTGAGATTTAACCCATCTGGTTGATATTTATATTCAACACAGCCATCATCATGGTGATATTAAAATCACTTTTATTTTTGTAGGAATTTTGA
The DNA here is from genome assembly GCA_022539455.1 of Dendrobium nobile. Taxonomy (NCBI): domain Eukaryota; kingdom Viridiplantae; phylum Streptophyta; class Magnoliopsida; order Asparagales; family Orchidaceae; genus Dendrobium; species Dendrobium nobile. The sequence continues at coordinate 13,897,967 of CM039733.1, read as the reverse complement.
GAGGCATTTTATGATTCAAATCAGGTCGATTACAGTCCTTTCATGGAGGAGGATATAACTTGAATATTTAACCAGCGTAGCATTCTCAGACATTAATGTTTGTAAATTTATCGCATTTTTTGGAGCACATGTGGGATATAATTTAATGTGATTAGGCATCCCTTATTGTTATCTACTTTCTCAATTTAGATTTGATCTTTCAAATTTAGATGGAAGGATAGAATGCAATCACTTCTTCAGTGTTATTATGATTAATGCTCTCAGCCTCAAAGTTATTGTTTCCTTCAGTTTGAACAACCTCCTCGACTAGAATATCGTTAGTTCAATCATCTGAGTTTATAATCTCATTGGCTTCAGATGATGTTATGGCTTCGTCACTTGAAGTAGCCTCATTCTTTCTCTTCCTTCTTCATGAGTTGTATGATCTTTACCACCAATTCCTGATATTTCATTACCAGCATCTCCTGTCGTATTCCCCATCATATGAACTGCTTCGCTCAGTGCCTTCAAATGATTTCTCAATTTCTTCAATAGATACAATGAAATTATTTTTAGGATTTCTCAATTTCTTCAAGCAAGCTTGCTTGCAGTATATATCCTTCTCCCTCAAAATTGGGCGACTTTAGTTTACTTTAGAAATGAATTAGGATGATTTACACTACATATACTTAACTTTACTTCGCATTCTTTTTTTTTTGTTTAACCTAACTTCAAAATTTTCAAAACTCCTATATTTGAAATACTTTACACTCTTATGTAATCCAACCAAACAACCCCTTCATAAGTAAACAATCTCATAAAAATCTGTAGTCTATATGCAGAATAATCATCAGTTTAACTAAGAACAAACAAACAGATTATAAAACAGGTAAAAGCCCTCATAGAAAAGTTGTATTAATAATCAGGGAGGTTAAATTATATGCAAAGGTTCAAAAAAAAAAAAATCAAAACTGAAACAACAAATAAAATAATAACCCACATGAATATGAACATCATTGCCAAAAGCAAAACATACAGAATGATTCATAATTTCACAATTATTTTCATCAAACTTCAAGCACATACTCGTTCCATCATTTAAGATACTTGGCACTGCAGGTAGATGATATTTCAAAAAATGACGGAAATTTTGAACAACTACCAATAAGCTATTTAAGTTATTCATATTAAAACTTTTAAATTAACAAGAAGCTAGAAGAAAAAGCCTGCCAACTAGCTATTCTTGAAACTCATGATTTTCCCAAGCGTAAATGACATTTTCTTTTTTTTTCGCAAAACGTGAATAAGAAGAACAAGAATGGCATAAATTTAAATGCGCTTCAGGAATAATATCGAAGATGACAGTAGTGGTATAGAAAGTTAATACCTTATTATAGCTAAAATTAAAATTTTAAAAATGTTAATTCAAAAAAAAATATACATCTACAGATAGATGATGAAAGTGTTATTGGCATTAGCAATCTCACCTGGAATCATTTTTGATGACTTTGCCAGCACCTACACATCAAACAAAGTAAAAATAGTATAGTTCCATGGATTTTAACAAAAGTTTATCTGCAATATGAATTTGAACTTTAATAAAACATATTCCGATTGAGATTTTCCAAGGAAAAGCACTATTAAACATATTCCGATTGAGATTTTCCAAGGAAAAGCACCAGAGTACGTAGGAACCACAAAATTAAATATAAATATCATAGAAATGCAATTTATGGTCATTTCTATACTTCTTGAACAAAATTTACTTATAGGGGAAACCATAACTTAGTTTTCATTAAAGATATATTTTTTTGTGAAACTAATTCATCTATATTGGAAAGAAAATAAAATCCAACATTAATGCATAAAAAAACAAGCTGTTCTTGAATCTTTCTAATTAATTTCATATGGACAAATAAAAAAAAACTAGTTTCGTTGGCCTCCATTGCTTCATCTGATATATGAAAATGAAACAGCTGATTCTTAACGCAGGCTTAGGAGCCAAATAGACTGCACTCACAAAACCAGGGCTCAGAGTACAGAAAAATATATCTACCAAGTTAGGCTATCATCTTCTAGACCAACTTGAAAATCGGCAAATGAACAGAGAACCCAGTGCAAATTACAGGAATAGATTTAGGCATTCATGGCAACTCACTTTAGATAAAGTGATCTTGTCCAACCAAACATAGATTGTCATCAATTCTTCTACGAAATTTATTTCAAATAAAGTTTGTTTTCAAATTGGATCCCCACTACATCGCATAACAATAATTCATTTAGTACAACAACAACAATAACAACATCAAGCCTTTATCCCACTATATGGGGGCGGCTACATGAATCATTTTTCTCCATTGTGTCATGTTAAGAGTCAAATTCTCATTTAAATCTAATAAAGAAAGGTCATTTCTGATATTTTCTAACCCAGTCTTTTTAGATCTACCTCTACTTTTTTTAACATAAGCCTGATAGATTCTCATTTTTTATTAAATCAGACGTGTTGTTTGATTCATTAAATCCATTCTTAACAAATTATTTTGAACAAAGTCTATTAATTTACCTTGGGTCAACCCCCTTTTCTTCCTAATTCTCTAACACCAATTTTATCTTTATGTCTAATTTGTGCATTTTTAATCCTTTCTTATACATGTTCAAATCATTCAAGTCTATTTTCAATTATCTTATCTTCAATAGATTTCACTCAAACCATTCATCTAATATAATAATTTATTAAGTTATCGTTCCTAATTTTTTTTTAATATTCAAGATCTTTTCATGCTCAACTTATCTATCAACAGGTTTTTGTACTACACAACACTGTATCCATACATAATCAACCCAATTGTAGTTTCATAAAATTTATCATTAAGTTTCCATGATTTCCTCATATCATATACTACTTCTGAGGAACATATGAAATTTAACCAACCAGACTTATCTTTAACACTTATATTCTTAAATATCTCTCCATTTATTTATAAAATAAATGCATGATAATTCAAACTATCACAACTAAGCATCACTTTATTTTCTAAAGAACTTATAAAAAATATGAATTTAAACAACTATAATGGTATGGTTACACAATCACATTTTTAAATAATGCTAGTTTATGAATCAACTTTCAATGTAAATACAAAAGCGCCCAAACTTTGATACATACCAAAGAAATCTCTTTGATTAAATCCTTCATATGGAGACCTTGGAAGGATGTTGCATGTACAGATTTAAAAATTAAACCTTTTCTATAATTGTTCAAAGGGCACCAGACTTGAAAGTTAAGGGTATCGATTAAAAAGCAAAAATAAGAAGGAATGCCCGTCAGATTATTCTGTTCACCTAAACAGTTCCGAGTTAATTGGCATTTTATCAACCGTAGACATCATTTTTAAAAACTAATATCATAGAATTAAGCATAACTCGATTTCCTATAGCTTTTGACTAAATAATGACGAATGGATATCTAAACTATCCAACATACAAAACAGAAAATAAAAGCTGCCCAAACAAAAGCTTCAATGTCAGGGCATACCTGAGCAGGGTAACTTATGTACTTGAGGGCTTCGATCCCCATCGCCGGACCAATAGTGTTGGTGATACTGGCGCTCCAATAACTCCACGATGGAGCTCCACCGGCAGATCTTCTCGAGAAAAGTTTAATCACTACCAAAGTACAACCCAATGAAATCACCATTCAAAGTTACGAAAAAAAATTCAAGCTACAAATCACCAAAATGGGAACTCACTCATCAACGACCAGACATAACAAACCACATTTTGAGCGAGATTCAGGAACGCAAGGTGCTCGAAGCGCTTCCCGTCCGGCCCAAAACGCTTAGTAGATCTGGTCACGAAAGCAAGACACATCAGCAACCCATATAACACAGTTTCTAATGAACGAACACAAGAAGAAATCGTGAAATCTTACATGGTCTCCTGGAGAAATCCCTGGTATATATAGGAGGCCCAGATGCCAGCGACACAGAATGCCAAGATTAGAACGCGAGGGAAACCGATGTGGCTCTCCATAATTAGATTGTGGAAAGGGATCGTGCCGCCAGATCACTGCCGGGTCCGGCGTCCGGAAGCTATGGATGATGCAAGGCTTGAACAACAATCGATGGGATTTATGGAACAACAATCGAGAGTTCGAATCGGAAAAAGGTTCCGATCAGGGTGATGGGAGACAGTAACGTGGTAATAAGCAGTGTTTAATGCTGACGTGCCGTCTTTTTATTGGTCGAAAGGGGAAAGGCGCGTTTCTAATTGGTTGCTTGGACGTGGTTGACTGGTATCGAATGGGAAATTGCTGAGTCAATCAGAGACTGTATGGGAGCCGGATGTGCCCATTAGAGTTCGGACTAAGCGAATAATTGTATTAGACACCGTTTTGAAAATCGGACCGGACCGGCCGGTTCAACCGGTTGAACCGGCATCCAGCCGGCCGGTTCGGTTTCCCAATGAAATCGAGATAACAAAGGACTGGCGTTGAACCGGTCCGACCGGCGGTTAAACCGCGAACCCGATGAACCGGAAACCGGGAGAGAACCGGGCACTTGAGCTTAAACGCGAATTTCAGCCCTTTGATTGAAATCAGGCGGTATTTGAGGTATTACCGTATTAGAAAAACCTGTAAAACCAACGTGAGTGTAAACCTAGTTTCGTATTCTACCTCCCTTAACTCCCGAAGCCCGACTCCTCAGATTTTCTCCGTTCGTCACTGCAGCTCCTCCTTCGTCACTGTCAGCCCAGTTAATCGTCGCTACCATTCGACGCTGGAGCTGCTCCTTCGTTGCTGGCGGCGTGAGTCTTCTTCTCTTCTTCCTGTAATTTTCACATTACCAGAATGGAAGAATCTCGTGATTTCCGCCGCTCGGCTAATGGAAATTTTTAATTTTTTTAAATGCTAAAAATTTCAGCATCAAAGTAATATAATAAGCCCTAGTTTTTTACTTAAAAAAACTTCAGCATCAAAGCAATTTGAGAATGAGGAGACCGAAAATTCCACTGCAATCCTTGTTGGGAGTTTCGTTTGATTTTAGGTGTTTTTTTTTTTTTTTCTTATTAACCATAGCTAATTCCACTTCACAGTTTGATAAAGGATTCTTAGGCGGCTTGCTCAGAACCGTGAAAGGTACTGTGATCTCCTCATCTCTTTCTTCGACATCATCTTCCTTCTATTGTTGTGGTGGTTTTTTTAGATATACGTGCTTATCTTATTTATGTAGTTACTGTATTTCAACTATCAATGGATTTTTCATTAACCTTTCTACTTATTTCATCCTACTTGTACGCCATGTCTACTATCAAACTCAATTAAGAAGTCTATCATTGGCAGTCGTCAAGACTAGTGTCATATGCTAGATGCTGCAGTTTGCTATTTGCTTTTCTTTGTTATTGATGCGTTAGAATATTTGCATTTTTTACAATCTTAGATCAACTATAGCAATACTTCATCCTTGTCATGCCTAGGTTGTGCATAGTTCCTCTTAAAATGTTTATCTTGATTAGGTGGAGCAAGGTTAGGTTTAGAGTGAATGTATTAGAAGAAAATTTCTCTCTTTTTTATTTTTAATAATATTATTATTTATTACGTCATCCGATTCGACCCTGGTTCGACCGATTGAACCGGTTGAACCTTGAACCTCTCCTTCAACCGGTTCGTTGTCCGGTCCGATTTTCAAAACCTTGGTATTAGATGAATAATCTAATACTCGTTTATATAATAATTGTTTGAATTTATCAATTTTTATATTTATAAATATGCTCTATTATTATTTAATAAACAATTTATTAAAAATATTATAAAATATTCATTTAATGATGATTTAATTTATTATTTAATAATTTGTTCTATATTATTGAATCATTTTATATGCTTTATACATTTTAAAAATTGTGTATATTATTTATATGTATATTTATAATAAAAACATCAAATAAATATATTGATGTAGATTTAAATATTTTTATTAGTATTTAAACTTCATAAAAGCACTTAAATAACAGCTACTAAATTATGTCAATTTTTGAGTAAAATCTATAAAATAAATTATGTCTAGTAATTATATTGTACACTTATAATCATCTTCTCAAGTGTTTTAACATGTAGTGATTAGGTCGAGATGAGGGTATTCTCTCTCAGGAGCATATCTCTTAAAGAACTCGCTCGGGACTAGCAAAAAATTCATAAATTTGGGAGATCCACTTGATTTATCATGATGAAATTCATCACAACGGATCTATGGACATGAACATGCAATCCAATGGTTAGATTACCATGAATTGCATGTTCCCTTCATAATGTCCCACACACCAAAATATAGATTCTTGGGAATGGAAATTTCCTTAATATGGTGGGATCCTAATAGAGTTTTTGCTTCCTTCATACTCAAATAGTGTTGAGGAACAACTTCTATGAAAACTACAACAACTAATACTCTCTAGATTGGGAAATCAAATTAAGTTGCAAAGGGTTCATCGAAGCTCAATTGGGTTCACTCGTACATGGCTCTGGAAGGCTAGGGAATAGGTACAATTAATTGCTCTCACTATGGAGAAGCTAGATAAGGCAATTGTTTTACTCGAGCTTAGCTAGATAGTGAGCTATATATAGGGTTCAAACATTCACCTAACCAAAATTCCAACCAGGGCAAAGGTGTTCTAAGTGGTTAGGCTGGTATTTGGCTAGCCTATAGGGTGCTGCCATGTGGCTAAAAATGATCAGTGCTTAGGGATGGTTGGCCAAGCAATGTAGATGACTTAAGTGGAAATGGTGCTTGGGTTAGGTTGTTTTTCAACCATATTTGGCAAGCCATGTGCATGGTACTACTGAGCTAGCACTGGATCTAGAACATTCAAGGAGCATATAAGAGCTTAAGGGCTAGTTGGACCAGGCTTGTGTAGGTTAAATTTTATTTTTAAGGGCTTTGATCTACTTGGGTTAGCTCAATTTGGTGATTTAGGTTAGCCTAAGAGTTGGATTGGCTTGGTTAGCTAGGTTAAGGTCCTAGGAGCTTATGGTCAAGTTTTGGGGTATTATGGTTTGGTGGGTTAAGCTTAAGCCATAGGAATAGGTCAAAGGGCCTAAAAAAGGTATATTGATTATTTGGCTCAACCATGGTCAACAAAAGTGGACCTAGGGCAGGGTTGGGCTTAGGTGAGTTCAAGAATAGGAGGCTTGGAGGTTTTGGGAAAGTTCTAACTAAAGAAACCTAATTTGGGTCCTTTAAGGGCATTTTGTATATTTTTAAATTTTACGTGAATAAATGGTCAAGAAGGGTTAATTATGGGCCCATGAAGAGTCAAGCTGACTCCTAAAGCATTTGGAACCAATGTACCTAGGTCTTGGGATGAGAGGTTTGAAAGAGATTTAATTTGACCTAAGATGACCAAGGCTAAGTATTAGGAAGTTTTGATGATTTAAAATAAGGGTTAGCCTTGAGGGGATTGACCAAAGGCCAATATTTAATCTAAATGACTCAAATATGAATTTGGGTCTCTTAGGGTCAAGGTTAATGTGAGCAAATTAGGTTTGAATTACTAGGACAATCCTATGGGAGATTTGATAATTTCAAAGTTTCTAGATTTCAACCTAGGGTTTTGACTTGAGGTTTGAATTTTAGTTGAGCTAGTTACATTCTTAAGGTCACTATGGAGTGTCTAAGCGCTTTTAGAGCTATGCGATGCTAAGTTCATGTGTCATCTCCTCGAGATTCTATAGATCACTTCTACATTAGGGTAAGAAGACTTAAGTTCTAGGAATGACATTGAGAGAAAAAAAAAAAAGAACAGTGACCTCATTTTAAAATAAGATTAATAATTATCACTCATTTTAGTAATATTGTACACTACAAAAATTGTGTATAGATATATTATATATGGTAATCTTATACACTATACAAAAATACAGCCATGCTTAAATACATATAACAAATAAATCTCCTCATTATCTTTCTCCCTCTTCCCTTCCCCTCTTAGTGATATATCTATGTCTGCAATGAAGTTCCAATGCTTTCCAAAGACAACATGGAATTCAATAAGCTGCATAAGTGGATATGATAAATGAGTACAAGAAAAATGAGAGCAACTGAGTGACTTCTTGCCAGTGATTAATTTAGAAACATATATTAACATATTTATCAACTACCATAAAATTTAAATAAAAATTATTTATAAATATTAGTCCAATCAATTTAAATTCAACACCAAAATTGTTAACATGGTAAATATGAGCAAGTTTAAGAGTTAATTAGACTCTAACATCTAGAACCAATATGAAAATTAATATATATCATTCTTATAATCAGCTCTCTTGCCATAACTAAGCATTCTATGGTCGAACCTATTGGAAAGACTCAGTGTAATAATATAAGATAAGTACATTTGTGCTAAGACTAATCATATGTCCTATTGAAATGGAGCAAGTGCATAAACCTTCTAAAATTGAGTAATTAAAGAAGAAAAAAAAATAAAAAGCTCATTCAGTTCTCCTCTTCTTTTGGAGCTTCTTCCACTAAAGGAAAATATTGTAGGGTAGACCTAAAAACCATGAAAATGCTCCCTCATTGCTTTACTGATAGAGGATTCCCACTCAGCAAAGAGGATACTACAATGCTTGCTAACTTGCGAGTCGTCGTGATGGTAGTATTGACAAGATCGAGAACCAAAGCTGTTAATTGTAAAGAAGATAAAGTTTTGGCCCACAGCTCCATAAAGGTAGAACATGAGAATATCCCATGCCACTTCTGAGTGCTCCTTGCAAAAACTCACCGCAGCATAGTCAGTTGCATATTGGGCCAAACAAACATGTAGATGACATTATAGATTGCCCCCCAAAGGTTCATTCTGAGCATAATTTCCCATGAACTAGTTTTCATGTATCTACAAAAAAAGATTTAGATTTTATTTTTCAATGGTTTGGCATGTACTCTTAAAGTGTATCTTAAGTATAAGGTTGTGAAATAACCTTTCTTTTAAGAAGGTAGAACATGAGATAAACTTTAAGAGTACATGCCAAACCATTGAAAAATAAAGTTACATTCGGAGTTTAAGAAGCAGAGTCTGTAACCATAAGGAGTATTCAAGTGAGCAAGCTTTGTTATAGCTTTTGAGCTTGTAAGGGGTGTATTTGGATTAAAAAGACACGTTAATTTTTACAAATGAATGTATTTATTAGATTTTTTTTTCATGTTGTAGATTGATTGAATTGTAACTAGCAAGATTGGATAGCTAACTCTTAAATCACTCTATTTTATTTAATTCTCAATGAAATTCAAGGAGAAGTTAAAGTGGAAGAAGACTACCTCGTAAAGTGCAAATGCGAACACGCCTCCACCAATGAGGAAATTGCATATATATTCAGGCAAAGCATACTTTATACCATGTACAAGAGCACCCATGAGCATAATTGCATTTTAATTAAGCATTTTTAAGTCAAAAGTCAAATGACTAATGAAATCAAAATGTAAGTTGATTGTAATAAATTAATCCCCCAAAAAGCTAAAGCAGATTATACTTATAGGTTGGAATAGTAGTTACATTAAAAAGTGGACATTTTATATATCGAGACATTGTTTTCGATGATATTCTCAGCACAATAAATGATAGGCATGTACCTGAACTAGAAGTTTATACATACTTGTGGGCCTCAAAAAATTCCACGTTGAATTACAGTAGAAGGTTAGCCTATGTGGACTAACATATTTTATAGTTCCATGTGGATGAATATGAGGTAGCCTAAATATATAGATTAAGCCCCTTTAAGTGCATCATCAAAATCAAGCCTTTTTTAATGCGATAGCAACTTCAAGTATTTTTAGAATGTCAAAAACCATCATTTTCTCAACTATCAAATTTTCATCATAGAAAACATTTATAAATATGAGAGAAAATAAATTAATTAATATTGATACGTCATCACAAAATTAGCTTGATCAGGCACGAATCTCGAGGCAAAAGCTAGTTGGAGACTTCAAAAATTAAATCCGGGAGCATCCGAACTCCGATTTCAACGCGCTTATAGTCAAACTGAGCGTCTCGGAAATACGAACCCAACGACACCAAGATCAACTCAATCCGAGCCCAAATGAGTCCGAATCAAGGGTTCAAAGCGCTGTTGGAAGGTTCAAACCGCAATTTGAGTTACCAAACGGTCTCCGATTTTGACGAGCTTATACTTGAATCGAACGGCTCGACGAGACGAATCCAACGAGCCCAAGATCACTAAATTCCGACATCATTAAGGCCTCCAAATGGCCAACGAACGGTGCACGGCCATAGGATTCAATATCGACCGTCCATTTGACCACTCCCTATTCGCCCCTGATCTCACGCCTATTTACGGGCCATGCCACTCCAGAAAATCTATAAATAGAGCCCTCATTCTTCACAAGAGAGGATCCAAGCAAGAGAGAGAAGAAGAGAAGAGAAGGAAGAAGAGAAGGAATGAGTTCCTCCTCGACAGCCGCCGGACCACCGCCGGACCACCGTCAACACCTCGCCGAACCACCACCGGACCACCGCAGGAACCTCGCCGGACCACCGCGGAACCTCGCCGGACCACCACCTTAAGACCCGACATTCAGTCCCTATGCTCTACTGAAGACCCGACGTCCGGCCGAAGACCCGACGTCCTACTGAAGACCCGACGTCCTGCCGAAGACCCGACGTTCCGTTCAAGGCCTGACACTCAGTTCTGACATCTCACTTAAATACTTGATTGTAATCGAATCACTCTTGGAGGTGACTCAGCTCTTTGTAACCAATTCAAAATCTAGTGGAACCATTTTCAACTGGGCAAGGCCTCGTGGTTTTTCCCTTTTAAGGGTTTTCCACGTAAAAAATCATTTGTTCTCTGTGTGTGTTAGTTATACGTGCAACGCTAAGACGCAAAATTAAATCTCTATCGCCGCGTATTTTCTAACCCGTAACAAATATATTAGAAACAATTCCTAAAATCTAGACTTGATATGCATGGATGATTACTAATCTACGTCACTTGTCAAAAAAAAATTCTAATCAGGTTTGCTTGGGGATCGAGGATGAGAGTCAAGCATGATATTTGCGGGCGACTAACTACAAGAATAATGCTTAATTAACATGCACAAATTTGTGAGTTTGATGTCAACTTGCACGTTGCATGAGGCAATCATGTAAGTGATGTGATCAATGACATATGACATTGTCAGTAAGTGATAACAAATGAATTAAGGCAATAAATGGCAAGCTGCGAACTAGTGAAATACATGCACATGATTTTTTTTGTAGGCACGATAGTTGTATAAGTAGTAGAATGTGTAACTATTTTTATTGTGTACAGTTATGTGTGAAATTATGTGTGTAGTTATAATCATGAATGTCTGACTGCTAATGGCGAGCTAGAAGGGCTAGAGTGTTGTTTTTCATGTTAGTGACATGGCAAGTGGGCGCTAGGGCATTATGCGTTGTACTGGGTGAATGGTGAGCAAGTAGCACATAGAAGTGAGCTAGCAAGCTTTAGCTTGAGTGTTGGGAAATGGTGACAATAGATGGCTTATAACGACTTCTTAGAAGTAGTTGTCAAGATGAAGATAGAGAGTTGTAATCAGTGGCGGAGCCAGGAAATTTATCAAGGGGGGGCCTAAATCAACTTGATGTTTTTGAAACTGATGATCGTTTGAAATATCTCTCCATTATAAGGGACTGCAAATTAACCCAACATGTTAAATGAAGCAAGGGCAGTCTTAGCCAAAAACTAAAATCAATAATACTGATAACCCACTGGTCAAATAAAAATATTACATAGCATTCATAAAAGTGAGAATGCATAAGAAAACTCTTAACCCAAAATGATCTATTTTATGAAATTAAGAATGCTTAAATGATGGCCACCAAATTAGCGAACACAATGATAAGTACAAAAATAAATATCACAAGCTCACAAGAAACAAAACACAAAGGGGAAAAATCCTAAAAACAACAAGGAAGCTTATAAGTTGACATATTTCAAGAAGTTTATCTAATAAGATGGACGATAAGTATTAGTTGATGAAGAAATTCTTAATAAATTACTGAACAAAATACCAGACGCTCAAACTTCCTCAAACACTCAAAAAAACATTAAAAAAAAAATAACACATATATCCAGTAATTTGGGCCCGAAACTTTGTCCTTCGTGTCATTTAAGAACTTTAGTTTTTGTTAAAAAAAATTACCTCAAGTCCGTCGCCGCCGCTGCTCTCGGGAGTCGGATACTCCGAGTAACACACGTCGCCGGCTGGGCAGCTGGGCTCCAACCGTCGTCTGCCGCCGCCGGTCGGCTTCGTCGCCGGAGAAACGCCAACGAACGGCGAACCTGCGAGAGAGAGGCTAGAGGCGGCGACGCGGCGTGAAGAAACGCGAAAGAGAGAGTCGGGAGACGGGAGTTGTTTTCACAGAACGAATAGGTTTTATTTAAACCTAAACTTTTTTTTATTTATTTAATCCTTGTTTTTTTTAATTAAAGTCTAATTACTCCTAATCCCCGTTTTTTTTTTTTTTTTTTGGGGGGGCACGTGCCCCCCCTTGCCCCCCCTCCATCCGCCCCTGGTTGTAATTGTACATGTATGACATGTTGGATATACAACTGTTTGACATGCAACATGTCATGTGACTTGGATTTAATAGAACAACCTAAGGTTGCGGTGTGATGTAAACATACTGTGCATATGGAGGATTACATGAAATATGTGTTACGTGAAAATGAGCGATTAGTGGTGTAATATATAACATGTATTTTGACTTTTTTAGTTTTTTTTCTGTAGTCATTATAACTCCAAATCGTAAACCGTCTTTGTCATGATATTTTGATCGTGGTATTTTACTTATATGAATTTTTTCATAATTTTTGGGCATCAGTGAAAATCCTTAAAAAATTTGTATTGTAGGTACAAATGAGAATTTCGGAATCTTGATGTTTTCATTTTGCAAACCAATTTCACTGATATTTTTTAAATAACATGATTTATTTTATAAATATTTTTCTGCAATTTTTTTATTCCTAAAATGATTTATTTGAATTTATACTAAAAAATTAATTATTTAAAATTAAATTATTATTTTAAACAAAAATATCTAAAGCCACTAAGACATTTTTAAAGCCTTATTCCCTTCTCATTTTTGTCAAACAGAGAGCTGTTAGGGGAAATAGAGAGTAAATGAGGAGAGAGAAAAAGATATTTGAGATATGGTGGTCGCGGAATGATTTTTGTCCGTCGATGCAGAGAGATTTGCTCGTCTCGCTGTAAAGAATCCATATCCTATTTCTGATATCAAAGATTTTGTATTTTTGATATTTTTTTGCTCAAATTTATGTTTTCATTATCGAAATGTGAATAACTTTGTATTAGCAAAACTTTCACTGTGTAACTTTTTGTATGTTATAAAGATATTGATTATGAGCATTTTGAATATTTATTTGAGATTTTTCATCGGATGATTTTATAAATACATCGATTTTTGTCTACTTCTAAATTTATTTTGACCTCTAAAAATAGTAGTGTAGTACAATAAAAGACTTAAAATGTCATTTTACATAATCCCTGATAATTTGATAATTTTCTGAAAATGTACATTTTTTCCTAATATGATTCTTTTTGAAAATGTAAATTTTGTCATCTTCTTAATTAAGCTCAATTATACATTATTTAGTGTAATGCATTAAAAATGGATGTGTATATGTCCTTGAGTAATGGCTGGTCGCTATTACTATTATTGTATTGTGATAATAATCTATGTGTGTGAAACAAATAAATAAAGACTGGTTGAACCCTATTGGTTGGAGACTAATTGACCTATACATGATGGTGAATCGACAAGCTTTCCTTTAAATACTGTGATTTGATGTTATCCTCTACTAATTCATGTGATACACTTATATGGAGTTATAAGGAGATTATTACTGTGCTGACGGGCAAAGAGTGCGACGACTCTATTTACTGAACAAACAGTTTACTAACACTAAAAAATACCGTGATAGCCAATGCTTCTACTTGTTTAGCGTGGCTTCTGAAATGCATGTTTTGAAGAATTATTCTTATTATCTTACGAATTTTTATTACTACACAGATTTACTATTATTATATGGATTTATTATTATTACATTACTCTAGTGCTCCTGCCATTGAATTATTATTGTTACTGATATAGATACTGATACTATTTGATATCACTGATTCACTATACTGATATTAAGCATGTGATATACTGAGCACGTGATATACATGACTTATTGAGCATGTGATTGTGATATATTGAGCTTGTGATTGAGATACTTATTTAATAATGATATAAAATATCTGGATAACATGTGTACATTCTGATATAATTTTACTACATTTATTTGATTTCAGCAGTCATTAACGATGTTTTAATTTGATACTTTATAAAATTTTATACTAACTGATATTATGGATATGATGATTTCTTTAGATACCTGACACTCGTACTGTTTTGTAGCTTTACGGGCTTTTATACTGTAGTGTTTTACTGTTTATAGATTTTATTACTACTATATTTGAGTTTTACTATTCTTGCATTGATTCAATGATCATATGAATATAACTGTAATGATTTGACTGTTGACAAACAGATTGCTCCTTCACCGTGCTTTGAATTCAGTTGTAGATTTTGGTGACCTGCTGGGCTTTTTAAGCTCATTATATATGGTTAAATGATTTCAGGTCAGGGCAGGGGAGCAAGAGTAGTAGGCTGGTCAGGATTCTTCAGGTTTTGTTCTTTTTGTAATATATAGTCCTAAGTAGTGTATATGATTTTTGAGAATGAATATATGTGTACATTGATGTTTTAAATTATAGAATCTGTTGTATTGTTTATTACTGATATATGATATTAGATAGCTTTGGTTATTACTTCTTAAAATATTAAATGAATAATTCTTCCAAATTAGATCCTAGGACATCACAAGTGGTGCAAAAGTATGTGTTAGGTAAGATGGAGAAGTTGGGCTTGCCTACATGCAAAGTGACTACACTAGTTTGTGCAGAAGCATTTAGAAGACAAAGGTGGTGAAGATGGGTTATGGCTTGTTTTCTTGAGGCATTGTGATTGAGGATGTTTGAGGAGAAGGTTTGAGTGTGACTCATGTAGCTTTTGAGGTAGGTAGTTACCTATGTTGCATGCAAGTTGTGCAAGAAGATTTGGGAAGCTGTCTTAGGAGGAATATCGAGACATGGGTTTGGAAGTAGTGCTATAAACATCAAAAAGATTTAAGACCTAGGAGTTGATGCCTTTTGGAGATGTGTATCAAATTGTAAAAAAATTGTCCAACTTTTAAATTAAAATATTTTAATTGTGCAAGTGTATTTATGTATGTACACATGCATTTTAAATATACATATATTTTAACATTTCCATTTCATTTAAACCCAACTTTTTTGATATTATTATATTTTCTTATGAATGTACTAACTTAGCCAAGCAAAATGATAGTAGGGCCTAATTCAATTGGAGTGAATTAAGGAGTGAAGATTAAAAAAAAAGTATTTTTTTAGAAGAGAATAAGTGAATAAGATATTTTGATTATTTTTTAGTGAAGATTGTGAGAGTATAATTGATTTCAGTGATCTTAGCACCCTAAATGAAATTAAATTTTATTTATTGTCGTATTAGTAAAATCTAAGTTGTAGAGACTATAAAGAAATTGAAGTGTGGAAAAATAGTGGGACGTAATGATATTCTAATAGAGGTATGAAAATGCTTAGGATATCAACGAATTTCAAGGCTTACTATATTTCTTAATATTATTTTGAAGACTAAAAAGTTGTTATGTGAGTGGAGGAGTGTGTTGGTTCCTATTTTTAAAAATAAAGGTGATGTGGAAGAGCATGTGAATTATAGAGGAATTAAGTTTGTGTCATACATTAAAATTAAGAGAGAGAGAGCAATTGAGCATAGGTTACGATGTGATAATAATGTTTCTCAAAATTAGTTTGGATTTATGCCATGTAGGTCTACTATGGAAGCTATACATCTATTGAGAGGTTTAATGGAGAAGTATAAGCGTGACAATGGATGATTCTATTAATTTAGGTTTGTTAAGGAGAACAATTTTTTTATGTATTCTACTAATCAATTGGCCACAGCTTCTACTTGAATAATTATCATAGTGAAAAAAAAAAAGATGAAAATTATATTATTTAATAATTATCACACTCTAATTCTCAATAATACTCCAAAATTAATTTATATAATTAAATTAAAAAATATTACTAAATTATTAAATAATATAATTAAATTATTAGATATTTATAAATATAATACAATTAAATTATTTATCAACATAGAAAATCAAGAATATATAATAAAATTTCTCATTTTAATATAAAAATATATGAGAATATTGTGATAATTTTTTTTATAAATTATCAGTACCATTTAATTTTTTCTTTTGAAGGAAAAGATAATAATGTTCAATCAAATCAAATCGCTGATTGTAATGGCCAAATTCTCATTTAAAACTACTGTGTTCCATCTTTTTCATCAACCCCAAGAAACATAAATTGCTGCTATCTTGTAAATGATTGGTTATAACTATTCGATCATGAATTTGGGTATTCATCGAAATAAATTCATTTCAGTTTAATTTGTCTCATAATCATAATATACATATCTTCTATTTTAAGCATATATTCGTTAATTATATTGTTTTATCTTTTATTAAGTTCTTCACGTAATTTTTTGTTTTATTTTATTCTATTTTGAAAGAGAGACAATAGTAACTCACTAAGGGCTGTTTGCCTGTTTGGTTGGAATATTTTAGGGTGTAAAGTATTTCAAATGTAGAGATTTTAGAAATTTTGATATTTGGTTTGAAGTAAAAGGAATGCGAAGTAAATTTTCAATGTATTTGGAATAGACCGGCTATTTTATTTTTAGTGCATTTGAAATTCCTCATATTTGGGCGATTCTAAATACACCGCAAATGCATTTTTTTGTCAGTCACTGCCGGCCACCGCCACCTCTGACTGTCTGCCACCTCCACCTACAGCTGCCGCCACCTCCTGCCACCGCCACCTCAGGCCATCACCACCTCCGACCGCCCATCGCTTGCTGCCGATCACTGTTGGCCACTCGGGCACAACTTTTTTACACTTAACATTGCATTCACTTTACTTCAATCAAAACAAAAAGAAATAAAGTCATACATTCCTTTTATAGTGTATTCCTTTTACACTGCATTCTAGGGCTGCAAACGAACCGAGCCGAGCCGAGTATGTGAGTGTTCATGTTTGTGTTTGTTTAACATTAGCTTGTTCATGTTTGGTTCGTGTTTGATTCGAGTTTTATTATTTGTGTTCATGTTTGGTTCGTTTAATTTAAGGGTGTTCATGTTTGGTTCATGTTCGTTTGTTTAGTGCTTATCGAGCTTTAAACGAGCTATGTTCGTGAACATATCTCACAAACAATCTATTGAACAAGCAAACATTAAATTTGTTCATGAACATTCTAAACAAACAATCTAACGAATATGGACAAATATAAAATATTTCTTGTTCATGAAATAAAATTTCTAAAATAAAAGCAGTTGTATATTTAAAATGAAAATATGATTAATTTATATGAACATATGTTATAATATTTTATTACTTTAAAATTTATTAATAAAAAATAATTATATTATATTATGGTATAATTAAAGTTTTTATATTTAATCGAACTCGAATCGAGCTTGTTCATGAACATCAACTGATGTTGTTCGCGAATATAAACGAGCTGAACGCATTAGTGTTCAAGCTTGTTTATTTAAGAATCGAGTATTTAAAATATTGTTCAAGTTTGTTTGTTAGTTAATTAAACGATCACAAACGAGCTTTAATCGAACCGAACAACGAGTAGTTCGCCGAACGTTTGGTTCGCTTGCAGCCCTATTGCATTCCTTTTTTAGACAGCCAAACTGTTCTGAAGTGAAATGCACCAAAATGGAGGAGAAATATCATAATAGAGTTTTTTATATTATTTTTCATTATAAGAGTGCCGTTATAAAAAAACTAAGCAAGAGCAAAAATAATCTATGAGATATTTGCATGGTCACACAAAAAACCCACCTGACCACCTATATGGCATGCATGAGAAAATGACATAAAAATGAGCTGTTTACAATAGATAGTTAAGATGTGATATCGAACTAAAATGCAGATTAGTGAGTATGAATTATGAAATTGTTCTGAGATGAGCTGCTGAAACTTGCTTTATTCTATAGGCACCTCAGGAGCATTATATTTCATTTCCTTTGACATCACCACCTCAGGAGTATGAAATGGTTGTATCATCACCACTGCACTTTCCCCAACTATCCTTTGTACACAAGGACACATGAAGCTTAATAACTTTTTCTCAGCAAAAAGGAGTTTAATTAGCATCATATTTAATTACAATTGGTGAATTAGACAATAATTTAGTAAACAAATACTGATCTTATAGATTTAAAAATCAAAATTCTAGCTTTAATCTCTTAATGTGAATCTTGGTATTATCATTGCACATGATATATAAAAATATTTGAACAGCTGAAGTTGTCATGTATGCTTACTAAGGTTTATTATGTGATGATAATCAATACTAGTAGACCACTCTTGTAAAACTGGGGTTTGTGTGTTTTCTTTCTTCCATATAAGGATACATCATGCATATATATATATCAAGTATGATTTTCATCTCATCAACAACTTTATAACACCTATTTGAGATCAAATTTATAAATGTTTCTTTTTTAATCATTTATGTTGAGTACAAGATGTTAATTTTATTTTATGCAAATCATTTTGCACAAATTTTTATTTTTTTTCATAATTTTCTTATAATAATTATTTTATCGTCTTTAGGATTTAGCGCATATTCATTCCTTTATATATGCCCAAATTCTCTGAAGTCTATTTTTTATTATCTTTTCTTCCAAAGGTGCCATCCTCTCATCTCTAATATATATTTATTCTGAGTCTTTTTTAGTTTCTCTGTACACCCATCTTCGCATTTATCATTTTATCAAAGTATATGATTGATTTACTGTATTATATGATTATTTCTTTAATTAACCTTACAGTAATGTTTAATTCCTCTAGGAAATAACCATTATGGAATGGGAATACCATGAGTACTGTACAGTAGCTAGTATCTTCAGTTTAATATTTGCTACTTCTGTAAGCTTTAGGAGCAGCTAGTTTACATGGTCAGGGTAGCAGGAATAGCTAGCTTCTTACTAAACTTTGTAGTATTCGTTTAAGTAAGATGTTCTTTGGCTGAGAACAGCACATTGATTCTATTCAGGGCAATGCTTTGTAAATAACTTGATGATTGTCTGGTTAGTTCTTTCTTAGAGTTTGCAAGAAAATGTATTTGAAAGATTCTTGTTTTATAAATAGCTTGGAGAAGTTTTATTTAATAACTTTGCTTCTATGCACTTATCAGATAATTTATTTTCTTCCATCTTATAAATAATTTGGAAAACATATCAAGTAAAGGATGATTTAATTCAAATAATTACGTTAATTTTCATCTCATTTAGGGTTCCAATATTTCTAATGAGCTTTTGTGTATATTTTTTCTTTCAACAATTTCTCTCATTAATCCTTTTCAATTCGTAACTGTCAAGTAATTTGCTTTACTTTTATATTAAAACCTAACATTGTTTTAGGTTTTTCTTCATTTGGCTGGAATAGTTGGCCCTCTTCTTCTGTTCTACCTATGAGTTAAAAATCCCCACTTAATTGACAAATCCCTTAAGATTGATAACTTTAAACTGTCCTATATTGAAAATCGTAGAGATGAGGTTTCTTTCTCTCCTGAAGAGGTCATTATTGGTGTAAAGGATTGGGATCTAACATTGGTTGGATATGATCTTGGAAGGAGATCTTATTCTGGTAAAATTTTTATTTCTATTAAGTGTTTGCGGGTACTAAAAGATAACCTCCATATCCTTGCTCTCTTTTAAGTTTTTTTTTTTTTTTCTCTTTTGCTTCTATTGTGGCATAGATATTGAGAATATATGGAGGCATTGGTTCATTGAGGGAAAAATCCTTATTCTTAAAAAGTAGGCATGGAGCTTTAGGTTGATTACAAATGATGACAAGGAGATCTCCATTTAGATCAAACTATTATTTTTTCTTATATGTTGTCGGAATTCATAAGGGTATTTCTAAAATGGTTAACAATATTGGACCACATTTGTTTGTTGACAATGTAATTGAGAAAAAAGATAGGATTATCTTTCTTAGGGTATGGTTTTAATATTGATTGTTTGGAATGTCTTCCTTTTAGAGGTGAGAGTAAATATTGAAGGTGGGAGAAAAATGGTAGAAAACATTTTAATTTTTTTTTTATTGGCATCTTGAGCCTCCACTATACTCCTTGATAGACTTTGTAATAACCTCAAATTAATCTTTTCCTCATTTCCTAAAAATTGATTAGTTGAGCGTCGCAGCGTTGGGTGGACTACATTGTGGCATTTAGCTCTGCAGCTTTCTGGACGTTGAGGGTGCGTTGCAACGTTGGGTCATAAAATTCATTTTTAATGAAAATATCAAAAATCTTTTTTCAAAACCCTCGCCATCCCTCTCTCTCCACCATTTTCATTCCTTAGTTGATGAGAGAAGAGAAAGAAGGAGAAAAAAAAGAAGAGAGAGATGGAGAAAAGGGTAGAGAGAAAGTGGGTTCAAGCTCATATCATGTTTATGCTAGCAACCCCACATTCGATAAAAAGGTTCTTTAATTAGCCATTGACCCCACAATTGATGTAGCCTTTGTTTTTTGAGTTTAATCTATGCATTTATATAGGAATGAGCTCTCTTTCCCTTAGTTTCATAATCAAGAGAACAATCTTTTTATATCAAAATTGAATAGAGCCTTGGTGAATATTAAATGGTTAGACCTCTTTTCACTTCTTCATATAAGATCCTCATTATTGCTCATACCTCTCTCCCATTAATATATCTATTAGTAATTTTCTCAAATAAAATCGTATATTTCTCTTTGAGCATTTTTTGACACATTCTGTTAGTTATGATAATATTATTAAGAATGTCTGAAACACATTTGTTAGAAGATATTTGATTCGTGTACTTTAGAATAAACCAAAGTTTTTCAAATCAAGACTTAAGTAAGCACTTGGTACATTTATTGTAATATTTTCTCTAATTATTGCAATATGTTGTCCAATCTTACTAAACCCAGAGAACATGCTCCTATTTTTCTAAATTTGGATTATGATCCCTAGAACATTGAATTATCAAAGAAAGCCAAAGTCATTCAAGATAAGCTTATCTTTCGCTTCCTCAACTAAATATAGTTGGACTTGTTAGAGAGTTAAATCAAACTACTTTATATTTGAAGATGACATGAAATTCTTATAAAAAAAAATCAATTGTAGGCAATCACAAACATATTGTAGAATTGGTCATCATCTTTAATGAGATATTCTCATCTTAATCTCCCATCGTTTTTCAAGTCATTGATTACTACCACCCTATTTTCAATCAGGATAATCACACCTATTCTTCTCGGATGGAATTTTGTGACATTTGCCAAATGATAAAATACTTTCTATAAATGAGACCATCATGCTCCATCTCCTATTCTCTGAAGTGTAAATCAATAAGGAGGTTTTTGATATGACAACAATTTCCTCGACTTTGATGGCTTTATGCCAAACTCTTCAAAAATTATGGCGGTATGACTGACCCTTCATTTATTAATGTTGTGCTATAGTTTTCAAATGGCAAAATGCCTAATTGATTCAAACATGCTATTATCACTCTTATTATCAAAACTTTATGCTTCTTTGATCTTTGATTTTTTGCCCGTCTCTCTTTGCAATGATTTTTACAAAGTTGTAGCTAAGTTTTTTACATATAAAATTAATTTTATATTACCCAAATCATAAATCCAGCATGGATTGCTTTTGTGGAGGGTTGAGAAATTTCTAGAATTAATATTATTCTTGTTGTTGCAATCTTAAACATGTTGAAGAATAATCGAAACATTATTGCCTTGTACATTTGATAGTATCAATCATTGCGCACCTTTTGAACATCTCTCTCACACCGGCTTCTTAAAAAATTTCATCAAGTGGATAGATGAATGTGTTTTCTCTCTTTCTTTCTTCAACAACCATTAATGGAGAACTTCATGGTTATTTTGATTTTAACATTGGTCTTCGACGCAAACCACCTTGGCCTGTTGGTTAGGAGCTTTGGTTTTCAATTAAGAGGTCTTAAATTTGAAGTCTCGTATATGAGACGTGTGTGTGAAATGGTCTTAGTTGGCCTAAATATATCTAAGAAAAAAGCATTGGTCTTCTACAAGAATGCCCCTCATCTCCCTAATCATTTGCTATATGATCAATGGATCGGATAGGCTCTCGTCTACCTTGACAAATATGTGCAATAATATAACTTATGCTTCTGTATCTTAAAATGGTGCGGTGATCTCTCATTTCCTTTTTTACTGATTTTTTACTAATTTTTGGTGAAGCTAACGAGCCCGCCATCAAAACTATGCTTGACATCTTAAACATACTCAAAGAAAGAATGGCATTGATTATTGAATGTTCCTTTAGATAAATCTAATATTGTATTCACCAAGCCAGATTATAGTGAAGCTTCCCTATTGACACTTTTTTGGCATATAATTGGAAAAAATTATCTTAGCCTATCTTAGTATATCTCTAATGACAAGCTGAAAATGCCAAATTATTAATCACCTTTTGATAATCTTAACTACTGGATTGCAGGTTGGAAACACAAATTAATCTCTCTTGATGCTTACAAATGACTAAGGCTTCATTTGGTAAAAAAACTACTTTAAGAAGCAGTTAGAAAGCCGTCCCAAACAAAGCCTAAATTTTCTTTTAAGAACTATTTTTCCTATTGTTTTAGATTTTCTATGCATAATGTCACCATTAAAAAGATTAATAGTCATTTTTTATATTCCTCTTGGATGATGGAGAATTTAAGAAAATTCTAAGTATTATATGGAATGATGCTGCTCAACATTTGGTTAATGGAAGCCTTGGCTTTTTTTTTTTTTTTTAATCTTGTTGAACTCAATTATATTTGCAAATTTATATGCATAAAGAAGTTCATCTCTTATACTTCTCTTTTGTGAAATTGGTGGCTGAATTTTTATTAGTCTCTTCGTGGAATTATAGGGCTGTTTGGTTTGTTGAGCAAAGAATTAAGATTAAATAAATGCATTATTAAATGAAATTTGGGTGTGTGGTATGATGAAAAAAGAATTTAATGTAAAATTCTAATAATTTTTTTCACTCCCTAGTTCATTTTTGATGTATTTTAAACTTGTTCAAGTTTGGCCTAATTCCCTTTTCACCGTAAGCTAACTGCGTTGTCATCACTCGCCACAACCCCCCTAGTTGTCAGTCAACTACCTCCCACCACTGTCGATCGTAGCCACCCGACCATTGGCCAGTTTCGCAAGCCACCACCATCATTTAACTTTACATTACATTAGTTTTATCTCATGCAAAAAAATAAAATAAAATAAAATAATAAAAAAAGTCTTCTACGTTCATTTTACACTCATCTAAACAACCTCAAACATTTCAAATACAATATATTCTTTTTACTATGCATTCTTTTTTTTGTAACTCAAAACGTCCCTAAAGCTCAAAACGTCCCAAAAGCTCCTTGTTTTTCTCACTTTTGATGGAGTCATACAAATGCTAATTCTATTGTGAAAAATTATCTTTATTAGAAAGTTGAAAGTGGGAAAGATTCTCACATTTTTTTATCCATGGATAAAAAAGTACTTTTTGTGGGATTATTTGAGAGTGTATGCTTTCTCCATGTTTAAGTTTTCCCTTCAAGCCCGGCCCTTATATGCTTTATTTTCTCTAATGGCACATGGAACAACATCCCACATGATTTAATAAACATTCTTGTTTGCCTTAGAGCCATTTCTGATATATGTATTTATTAGAATTTTATTAATTTTCATTTTTCATTTTTCAATTTGTGCAAGAACATAAAGGCCAATTTGGTGCATGATTTATCAAATAGGGCATTTTTGTTAAGTTTCATTTGACAATTGAAATGTACCATTTAGTAAAGATAGATAAGTATTAATATAATATTGTTGCAGGCAAGAATATACGTGGCAGTAGAGTGAGGATGTTTTTCATCTTAGCATTACATGAATATCTATTAGACAAACAGAAAAGATAAAATACTTAAGTTTTTAATGTGAAAACCCTAAAAAAGGGGAAAAAAAAAAACATGGGTGTTGACCTCCTTTTCGGCATCGGTCACTTACACTATCTTGTCTTTCATTTTGTAGATTGATCCATCTTGTATGTTGCATCTCTTGGTGTTCGGTGAAGGGTCAAATTGCATATTTTGCCTCGGCTCGTTGTCGGCCTTAGGATTTGCTTCTTTTGATCACATGTCATCTATTTTATTCTAAAATACATGTGGTCGGGTCGATAACAATTCGATATGATTTCACGCATTTAGGTCTTTATCGCGCATCTCTGCTCCGTATTTAATATCTTTTGATTATGTTCTTGTCTTGCTAAACGGATTGCTCGAGCGTGCCCGGATCGTCAAGATCTTTCAAACGGGTCTGTTCGCGCTCGAATTAGATACCATTTCATGCTTGTCGAGGAGAGATTGAGATCATTATTATTGTTGTTATTATTATTTTATTTTTTTTTTAAGTATGTATAATATAAATATAATAATAAATATATTTTTTTAGTTGATTAAATAAATATAGTAAGGTAAATTTAAATATAGAAATAAATGGATATATATATATATATATATATATATATGATGTGTAAATAAAGCTCAAATACAAAATAACTTTTATCTCCTTCTTTTCACATCTCTCCAATTGGGTGAATTTGCATCCAATGGCTGCAACCAAAACATCAAAAGAAGTATTAAATAACAGTCGTCCGATCAAGGGCATCACGGGCTGTGAGGTAAATCCATGCTATTCTTCAAACAGGTTTTAAAAAAAAAAAAAAAAAAAAAAAAAAAGCTAGGGCCGGCCACAAGGGATGGGGCAGAGACGATCCTCCTGGTCTCGAGTCGCGAGCTCTCTAGCTCCTCCCTCCGCCTCTTGCAGCCGCCCAAACTCCAAGACCCACGGCCCAAGGGTTGTTGCTCTCCCGTTGCCGGTCAAGGCATCTCCGATCCAGCCCATATGCTTGATGCCGAGCTCAGATTCGAAGCTCCCCTCCGCAAGCCGCCCTCCTTGGACTATTTTTCTCAAGCAAGAGCTGCTCTTCTCCCACATCTCTATCCCTATCGGCACCTAACAGCAACCGAAGATTTCATAGTCTGGCTTCACTTCTAACCGACGACTTGCCCCTAGGCCCAGCTTTCAACGGCCATCCATTCAGTTCACCACCAGCCGTCCTTCATGCTGGCTGAATCCCTAGCCTTTCCCCATATGTGCAAGGAGGAAACGTGAGATATGTAGTTCCTCTCTCCCGGTTACAGCAAAGCTTCCGACAAGGAAAATGTAAAAGAAGGCGTTTGCTGTTCATCTCTTTCAAAAAAATTTGAGATATGCTATGGCCTATCTCCCACTTGAAATGTATAAATGTGAGTGATATTCTTGCATTAATAGCTGTTTGAGAACTCATTGAATCAAACGTATAAGTTTTCCTTTCATAATTTCTGATTTTTGGTAAGATGATTTCATTAGATTTAAATTGTTCATATTTTATTCTCTACATGTGTATACATTGCTACGGGTGGAATTAATGATGTGTAGACTACTTTTAATGTCTTAACTAAACAGATTTAGTTTCCTTTCATAATTTCTGTACTTCTTGTTGTAGTTTGTGCCTTGTTATCCATTGCAAGAATATGAGATAGGTGGCAAATTCTCAAAGCCTTAGCCTTATATTGCTCTTCGTTTACATATCGTACACATAATATTTGATGAAATGCTCTAAAAAAAAAAGTTTTAATGAAATGTCTTTTTGTTACCTCGCCAAAATCTCATATAAATGCCAAGAGTTTTTGTCACCACTAGGAGCACTTGAAAGGTTTTAGACATGATAAATTTTCATCAAAGTTTGTTAGATAATTTAAGATGAAGTCTAAATGTGTTCTTATAAATATCGTGCGCTAGCTGTTTGGTGGAAAGCCCCAACTAAGTAATGTGATCATTAGTGATATTTTAAAAAAAAAAGCAGAGAAAGGAGTCAGGTCGTGAGATTTGAGTCGGATTTAAGTAAAATTTATCTTTCCAAATAATATGGTAGATAGCAGTAAACTCAAATTTTTCTATTATCTCTATTCACTGTAAGATCTAACCAAACAGTAAAGTGACAACCTCGGATTCATAGAGTTTCCCTTATTTATTATTTTTTTATTAGTTTTATTATTATTATTATTATTATTATTATTATTATTTTATTTTATGTTTATATAAATATATTCACCCTCTTTATTTTAATCAAATATGCTCCGCTGCTATTATTAAGAATTTCGTTTAAATGAATCTGATTGTATGCGTGACTTAGAGGCAAGGTCTTGAAACAGATTATTATTATTATTATTATTATTATTATTATTATTATAATTGTTATTATTATTATTATTATTTTATTTCATTTTATCAAATCAATTAGTTCATGTATCACCATTTAAAAGCTAACAATCATGACATGCATCTGACGGAATATTTACATACTAAACCTTTCATACACATACTTCAAGCATTTAATTAGATCTGAGCCTTGGCAAGGTAGTCATGATGGCATCCATTAGTTAAGTGAACAAGCGGTATTCTCCTATGTATTGATATAAAAGTTTTGGTTATAAAGTTATATATTATTTTACTTTGGAAGTGAGTTTGACATTAAAAAAAAGTGAAGATTTAAGCTAGCTATGAGAATCAATCATCCTGCTGCTCCGTTATATTATGAGTATATCAATATTAAGAAATCTTTATTTTTATATTGGCTCGCATTCTAAAGATCGTGAACGGATAGGAAATTTGTGATGTATAGTTGTGCTTTTGCATCATGTATATCTATAAAATTTTTTTTTGGTTAGCTTAGAGATTCTAGCATCCACTTGTACGTTTTATCTATACGGTTCAATAATTTTTGTGACCTCATTAGACTTAATAAAGAATTTGTATGCGAAAAAAAAAATAATAGAACGTGTAGTGTCATATAAAAAATAGTGAATTTTAATAAATGTTAATCGCAATGGCTCTATTTTCTTATACATATGTGATAGCAAATTTACAGTCATCATGCATGCTTGTAATTGTATCGAATCTGTGTATGTTCCATACCATTTGGTAAAATGCTCGTTTTACAATTTTATTAATGTGAATATTCTTAGTATTGTTTTATCGCAATTTCATCAAAATGAGCATGTTGGGGAAATCCGTAAAGTTGTCGATAAAGATACCCATGTATATTCTAAGTCATATAATATAGAGTTGCATGTTTAGGTTGATTACCTTTCATGTAATTCCATGCATGTGTGAGTAAACTAGTAAAATTTCATATGTCTCATGTGCAATTCCCTATACATATGCTAGCATGATTTCAAATGTCTTATATTTCGATAGTTGTTCGTTAACCATTAGAGTAAAGAATTTTCATGCTCTATATGCATGATTTCATTTGATGAATCAAATATGTACATTACCTTGTATGTCATAATCACTTGCTTATATATCTTTCATATATATGTTCTCTTTCTCTCTTTCTACGCATTTGAGAGGAATTTCAAAGTTATAAATTTTGCTCACTTATATCTCTTTAATAAATGACACGCATTTGATTGATGAGTATGAATTGCTTAGTAATTAGATTATTATCAACTTACTTCTCTTTTTGAATAGTGCCTGCTCTCACTCCATATTTGCCTTCTTCTTGTTATTTTGCGAGGAATATTGAGTATTGCATATGCGTTGATCAATGGATCGTTTGCATGGGAGCTTATAAGTGGGCACGCCTGGGTCAGGTATACCTTGATAGTCCTGTAGAGACTCCTCTTTGTATTGCCGAATGGTTACACATTAACACACACATTTGACTGCTTTTACTTTCCCACCCAAATACACTTACTAGGATGTTTAGCTAGCCGGCCATAGGTTAGTTCACTAACGAAGCTTTGGCCTTGTGGGTCAAAGCTTGCTCCCTTGTCATGAAACCTAGAGACCCTTATGGTCATTTTAGGCCTGTAGCGTAGGCCACCTATGTGTGTCATATGCATCATTTTTTTTTACACGAACTGGGCGCCGCTAGGATGTTTTTCTTTGGGTTTTAAAATGATTAAATAACTCTAAAAATTATTTCGTAATGATTTTTGGGCCTCTAAATGTCTCTCACAAGCATGCTAAAAAAATGTATGAAAAAGAAATAAAATATAAGCTTTAATATGTTAGGTAGCTTCTTTTGATTAGCTTCATGATTGCAACCCCTTAACCAACATGCAACTTTAAAAGTCCTTAACTAGTCGAATAGAAGTCTAAAATTTATAAAATACATCTCTTATCAACTATTAACTAAATCATTTATAATAATCTACATTAATTAAGGTGAAACTAAATTAAGATCATTAAAATCTCTTCAACCAATCTTCTAGTGTTTAACAAAGCATTAAGACATTAATATTTGAACTTAAACTAAAGTCTCCTAATTGTAAGCAACCCAAAATGAACCTATTGGAGGAGCAAAAGGAATTTCAAGATATGCCTTGGTGCCTTAACATATAGGGAATTTACATTCATCTTTGTTCTTTAGTTTAAAAAATGTGCAAACGTCTATGTAAATTGCCCCTTCCTTAGAAAAGATTAAATCCATCTTTAGGGACCTAAACCAACTACCTTAGTGACCCAAGTGTTATAACTTAGGTCAGGTAGAACCCATGTTCATCTCTATAGGTAGCGTGTCATTCCACTCTCATGTCAGCCTTTAAAAATAAATTTACCTTAGACATAGGAAGTTTAGGACTTTTCTTTTCATGGTGGGTAGTAGGCCCATCTTAGTGGTGTCACCTTTAGCCATTCCTCGAGTCCTAGATTATTACCAAGGGAAGGACTAACCAACCCTTGTCACCTTTCAATAATTTCAGCCTTAATTAGGAGCAGGATTGAGGATGGGCCATTTGCCCCTCAATTCCTTATAATCTTAGTATAGGCTAGGGCCTAAGTCTTTAGGCTCTTGATAATTTAATAACTCAAATTTTAATCCCTAAATTAAGTTTTAATTAATTCATCTCAAATGATTAAGCACTTACATGAAAACTTGAGGGTTAATAAATTAAACAATAAGAACTCGACCTTGTAACTCAAACCACTAACCTAATTTGGGGTAATTAGGTACACCTTTTTGCACACACTTAGGTGCTGGATAGGACACTTCTTTTATAGGCATCATAGGGTAGGGTGTAGATAGGATAACCCTTTTACACTTTCTTTCTTTTATATTTTGCATATGTGATGATGTGATGTTTATTTCTGGTTTAGTTTGTTTTCTTTGGTTGTTTTCTTTTCCTTTTTGATTGATGAGTGGGTACTTGTCCTTAAGTGGTTAGATCTCTTTTTAGAAATATCTTTTGCAGGTGGCCATGTTCCTAAAGGATAATATAAAAATGCTATCATCATAAATGTGCTCTTTAATAGGTACTGCGAGGAATGCTAAAAAGTCTCCTTGGGAATATGGCCCTAAGGACTAGGTTCTGGATGAAGTGTGATTTTTATTATAACTGTGCTAATATGTATTTTTTGTAGGGAGTCAATGTAACTTTCTTTTTTTATATATAAGATGTAATTTGATCTAAAGTGTTGTGAAAGCTTAAAAATGAGATATTTTGATGTGTTAGGGATCCAAAGCGAAAAGAAAAAAACCCTTTTATAGGGAATTTCTTCTCATTTGGATATCCTATTGGATGGTGCAACACAAGGAACCTGAAGGGAAAGAAGCTGAAGATAAATAAAATACCTCATTTTTAAGACTTGCGTCATTCCATAGGGATAGAACCCAGGTTGTTGTCGGTGGAGCCTGGCCACCACTACTTTTCTGTACTTTGGTTGTATATTGAATGGCACTTGCCATGGACTTTGGAAACTATTTTGTTGGCTTGTTGTGTTTATTTTGTTTGCGCATTAGAACTGCATGTTTTTTTCCTAGGTTTCTTAAATTATTTTATTTGGGTGTGGCTCGGACGGAGTCAACGTTAGGCTCTTTAGGATGTTAAATTTTCTATAAAGTTAAAATTTATTTAAGCAAGATAAAAAGTGAATATAGGATTAAAATCAAGCAATTTTTCTAAAAATTAACGCATGATTCCTTTAAAGGGATCACTTTTTTTAAATTACAATAAATAAGCCTTGCTCACTTTACAGTGACTATTGGCCAATCCTGATTGGCCTTACCAACACATGCATAGCCTTGAGACAGCATATAGATTTTTCTTTTATAACATAGAGGGATAGTTCACTTTGCATAAGCATAGTACCATTCATGGTTGGGTTTAATACCCATTTCCTTTTTCTATACCTCCCACCACTCTTACATTTGCATAAGACTGGACAACATGGATTTGATACGCTAGGTGGAGTTTAGCTGGTACCCCTTTCCGAGCAGGGTGGTAAATCCAGGTTGGGGCTACTTAGATCCCTTGTGGGATTTAAGCCATAAGTCCCCTCATTGTGTCACTTTTTATGAATTCTGAAACCTTTATTTCTCTTAAGGTAATAATCTAGTCTTCGATCTTTTAAACTCAAAAAAATCTTATTCATATCTTTATTCATCTAAAAATGTCTAGCCATCACTAAGGAGAAATAGAAGAGTTCATTTTCTTGGAGTAGAATTTAGGAACTCTTTCTGTGCACCAAATTAAGAAGTGAATAATACATCGTCCTTAATCGAGAGTCTTCCTAGGTCAAGGCCTAGGATGTAATTAACTACGGGGGCTTGCGCCCGTAGGAAACAGATCCCCACAATCAAATAAACCCCATTCGATGCATCAGATCGAATGGGGGAAATCTCGTGAAGTTTTGGGTTATGTATATTATTATCCATCGAGGTTGGTAGGTGAAAGCCGCTATCCTCCATGGCTAATCGTATACATAACTCCATCTGCTCTTCCATCGGCCTGCTTGTATCGATTGTAAAGGTCTACGACCATTTTGTCCTACGGGATAGTGTGATCGTACTCTTTGCATTCGAACCACACGAGCGGAATCCTTTCGGAGACCCACAGATTTCTGGCGACCACGGTGGGACATGTTTCTCTCTCCATATTTGGATGTTGTATTATTCACTTCTGTAGGTAATCCTAGTTTGGTGCCTAGTTTGAGTTCCCATTTTCTATTCCACTATCTTCTCTTAATCCTTAGTGAGAGTTAGACATTTTTAATGTATAAAGATTTAATTAAAATTTTGAGTTTATTAGATCTTTGTTTTTTTTATTATTCTCAAATTCAAATCCAAATCGATCTATTTTAAGTCAATCTTATTCAGATCAAAACTTTAATATCTGTCAATTCATAATTGGAATTCTTTTCAACTTAATCCTGATCCATATCATCTCAAATGAGAATCTTTATTCTATCTTTCATGACATGATTCATATACTTGGCATAAACTTTATTCTCAATCATCTCTCATGCTTGAGCTCTTTCAGACTTGATCTTGATTCATATCAGCCCAAATGAAAATCCAAATTTGATCTTTAATGGAAGGATCTTTAAATTGACATATGCAAAATTTTCAAAAGAAAAGTTAACTTGAGAAAAATTTGAGAGTTTAAAATATAATGAAAACTGTTGAGAGAATTTCCTTCAGAGAATAAGTGATTTATTTTTCATAATGAAAATTTACCTCTATTTTATTTAAAAAAATAAAGTAAGTGTTAGTTGACTCCTCTAAACACTTAAAGGAAAAATTCATTATTATAAAAAAAGAGAGCATGTCTCTCCCTCCCATCCCTTGTGTGGGATGATTTCATTTTTGAACTCAAATCTATATCAAAATAAAATTAAATTTAGAAATGAAAATTTTCTCCATTAACTTGCAACTTTCTATCTCATAGGTGTCTTTTGCATGCTTATGAATTTAATTCAAAATTTTCTTAATTAAGTTATTCATTCTTATCATAGGGTCGAGTTTGTTTTGTGAATGGTTCTTCCTTACATAAGAGAGTGAGTTTTCTTCTCTTATGTTTGGAAGATAATTTCACAACTGAGAATGTATTATTTAGAGATTTAGAAAGGAAGCCAATTATAAGAAATGAAAAGATGCGCAAAGCGCCAAAAAAAATGAAAGATGCACAAAGTGCATCAAAAGTGAAAAGATGCGCAAAGCGCCAAAAGTTAAAGATACACAAAGTGTATCAAAAGTGAAAAGAAGCACAAAGTGCCAAAAAATTACAAAGCAGGCTAAAATGAGCCTAAAATGAAAGTGTAAATGGCTTTCCTTTCTTGGAAATTTCTAAGTCTCAGAAAACTCATGTGTCCTTTGATATTTTTGATACTTGATCTTGAAAATGATGAATTTAGATTCACTATTATGCATTGATATTCTATTAGATATAAAGATATTCTTCATGCAAGAAGATAGAGAATATTTAATTTTTTTATCTAATTTATATCTTTTTGAATTAGATTTTAATTCAAAAAATACTTATCTAAGGGAGAGAGCCCAGTTTAGCTTGTAGGGAGCTTAAACTGGGTTAGCAAAATTTAAATCCCTAATCTTTTTGGGTTTAGATGGAGTCAACTCATTTCTTACTAGAATTTCAAATTTGATCACATATGTCATTTTGATTTGGTCAAAATAATCAAGAGGTAAATCTTTTATTTTTAAAGATAATACCCTTACTCTTTGATAAAAATTCCCCTCTTTGAAAAATTATGTGAATTAAACCTTTCTTAATTAATTGGTGGGTATTTGACTTCTCTTAGTGGCTCCACTATTGAGTACATTTAAATACTCACCTTGCTCTTTTGAAAATTTATGTATGAAAATTTTTGAACCCCAACATTTGATTATAAATCACTCTTATGGACTGATATGATTCTTCCCTTGTCTGCACTTTTCTTTTCGAATCTTGGTTGTTTTGAGCTATTGTTGTCTTGCTTAGAAATGACCGTTTGGCGTGTATTTTATTCTCTTGATATCTTTATGCCGCCATCTCTTGTTTGGGAGCCACTCTCCCATTCATGTTGTCGTCTTGTTCACTTGTTTGGGAACTGTTATCCCACTCAAGTGGTTGTTTTTGTTCACTTGCTTGGGAGCCACTATCCCATGTAAGTTATTAGTTTTGTTCGCTTGCTTGGGAGCCACTCTCCCATTCAGGTTATTGTCTTTGTGCTTGCTTGTTTGGGAGCCACTATCCCATTCAAGTTGTGGTTTTGTTCGCTTGCTTGGGATTCACTATCCCATTCAAGTTGTTTGTTTGGTTCACTTGTTTGGGAGCCACTCTCCCATTTAAGTTGTTGTTTCCGTTCACTTGTTTGGGAGTCACTCTCCCATTCAAGTTGTGGACCTTTTTATCTTGTTTGAGATTTATTATTTCATTCAGGTTGGTGTTTCTCACTTGTTTTGGAAGTCACTCTTCCATTCAAGTTTTGCTTCCATTGCTCAGTTGGGTTAATTCTCTTTGGATTTTTTTTCATATGATCGTTCTGTTGTATCCTTTCTCATATTGGTGTCATACTAGCTTTACCTTAATTTACATGTGAGTATTCATCTTTATGCCATGTCGTTATTCCTCCACGGACAGACCCGTAGGAGAGATTTGTCATTCGATTTCTGGCGGATTTCTTTGTTCAAGAGATCCCCTTTCGCCACTTCACTTCTTTTTTTTTTGCTCTTTGTTCCGTCGTTTCGAATATGGTCAGACGAACATTGACTAATCCTCATTCACCGTTTCGAATATGGTCAGGTGGATGTTGGATCCTTTTTCTCTCTTTTGCCTTGCTGTTGCGAATGTGGTCAGGCAGGCATTAGATCTCTTTGGGAAGCTCTTTATTCGCTGTTGCGAATATGGTCAGGTGGATATTGAGCTGTTCTCATTCGCCGTTGCGAATATGGTCAGGCGAATGTTGAACCCCCTTTCTCTTTCTCCCTTTGTCTCGCTGTTTCGATCTGGTCAAGCAAACATTGGGTTGTCCTCATTCACTGTTTCGATCTGGTCAGGTGAATGTTGGACTTTGTCTTTTGTCCCACCGTTGCGATTTTGGTTAGGTGGACATTAGACTTTCGGGAGGGCTCATTATTCGCTGTTGCGAATATGGTCAGGTGGATTTTGAGCCATTCTCATTCGCTGTTGCGATCTGGTCAGGCGAATGTTGAACTCCCTTTTCTAGTTGAGAGAGCCCGACAGAGTCCCTGGGAGGCATTCCTCACTACCTTGTCCTCTTCTTATGACCTCGGCATATGCGTCGGGTGATTGTTGAGTGTACTTTTCTCTTTTGTCCCACCGTTACGATTTTGGTCAGGTGGACATTAGACTTTTGGGAGGGCTCATTATTCACTGTTGCGAATATGGTCATGTGGATTTTGAGCCATTCTCATTCGCTGTTGCGATCTGGTCAGGCGAATGTGAACTCCCCCTTTCTTGTTGAGAGAGCCCGACAGAGTCCCTGGGAGGCATTCCTCACTACCTTGTCCTCTTCTTATCACCTCGGCATATGCGTCGGGTGATTGTTGAGTGTACTTTTCTCTTTTGTCCCACCGTTACGATTTTGGTCAGGTGGACATTAGACTTTTGGGAGGGCTCATTATTCACTGTTGCGAATATGGTCAGGTGGATTTTGAGCCATTCTCATTCGCTGTTGCGATCTGGTCAGGCGAATGTGAACTCCCCCTTTCTTGTTGAGAGAGCCCGACAGAGTCCCTGGGAGGCATTCCTCACTACCTTGTCCTCTTCTTATCACCTCGGCATATGCGTCGGGTGATTGTTGAGTGTACTTTTCTCTTTTGTCCTACCGTTACGATTTTGGTCAGGTGGACATTAGACTTTTGGGAGGGCTCATTATTCACTGTTGCGAATATGGTCAGGTGGATTTTGAGCCATTCTCATTCGCTGTTGCGATCTGGTCAGGCGAATGTGAACTCCCCCTTTCTTGTTGAGAGAGCCCGACAGAGTCCCTGGGAGGCATTCCTCACTACCTTGTCCTCTTCTTATCACCTCGGCATATGCGTCGGGTGATTGTTGAGTGTACTTTCTTCTTTTGTCCCACCGTTGTGATTTTGGTCAGGTGGACATTAGACTTTCGGGAGGGCTCATTATTCGCTGTTGCGAATATGGTCAGATGGATTTTGAGCCATTCTCATTTGCTGTTGCGAATATGATCAGGCGAATGTTGAACTCCCCTTTTCTAGTTGAGAGAGCCCGACAGAGTCCCTGGGAGGCATTCCTCACTACTCTTTCCTCTTTTGTCCCACCGTTGCGAATATGGTCAGGTGGACATTAGACTTTTCTTCGACCCTTTGTTTTACCGTTTCAATCTGGTCAGGTAAACATTGGGTCATCCTCATCTGCCGTTGCGAATATGGTCAGGTGGATGTTGGATCACTTTTTCTTTCTGTTTTGCTGTTTCGATCTGGTCAGGCAGACAGTTGTTTCCTTGCTCTACTCTTGTTCACTGTTTCGATCTGGTCAGGTGAGCACTGAGTTTTCCCCATTCACTGTTTCGATCTGGTCAGGTGAATGTGGGACGTTTCTCTTTTTCCTTCTGTTCTGCTATTTCGATCTGGTCAGGCAGACAGTCGTTTACTTTTCTTTACTCTTGTTCACTGTTTCAATATGGTCAAGTGAGTCTTGAGCTTTCTCCATTCACTGTTTCGATCTGGTCAGGTGGATGTGGGATCCTTCTCCCTTTCTCTATGCTGCTGTTGCGATGTGGTCAGGCAGATAGATGACTTTCTTATCTTTGATTGTTCTTCTTTACTTCCCTATGATTGTTACTCTTTGCTATTCGATACATTTTTTTTTTCAAATGATGGTTGAATTCCTTTCTCCTTGCATCACCTTTTAGCTCTAGGTGATTGTTGAATCTACTTTAGTTCTTTATGTCACTACTTCGATTTTGCTCATCAGAGCTTATGATCTCTACCCCTTCTATTCTGCTGTTGTGATGAGGCAGATAGTTGAGCTTCTTCCCTCGGCTTTTTCTCATTATCCTGGTTTAGTTAAGTGAGCATTGAGTATTCTTCGTTCGTTGTTTCGATTTGGTCAGACGAATATTAGATTCCTTTCTACCCTTTTGTCCCACCATGTTTGCATGATTATCTGACTGTTGGGTGATCATTGCACGAATTATTAATTATTGTGTGAGTGAGTGGTTATTGCATGATCATGTGATTGTAATGTGATTATTGCATGATTGATTTAATCATTGTATAAGTGTATGATCATAGGCATGATTATATGATTGTGGTGTGATCATTAAATGATTGATTGGTTGTATAAGTGTGTGGTCATGGCCTAATTATATAATTATTGTGTAATCACTACACGATAGATCTATTTTTGCATGCTTGCTTGATTACATCTTTATTGTGTGATCACTATATGACTATCTGATTTTTATATGTTTATGTGATTATATAAATATTGTGTGATCATTACAAAATTGATTGATTTCTTATATGCTTATG
The DNA here is from genome assembly GCA_022539455.1 of Dendrobium nobile. Classification (NCBI taxonomy): domain Eukaryota; kingdom Viridiplantae; phylum Streptophyta; class Magnoliopsida; order Asparagales; family Orchidaceae; genus Dendrobium; species Dendrobium nobile. Next base: position 13,861,342 of record CM039733.1, on the reverse strand, counting down.
TGATTATATCAGTATTGTGTGATCACTATATAATTGATTGATTTTTGTATATTTGTTTGATTATATTTTTATTGTGTGATCACTATATGACTAATTCAATTTTGTATGCCTATGTGATTGTAGTGTGATCGCTGTATGATTAATTGATTGTTGCATGCTTATGTGATTGTGTGCATGATCATTATATGATTGCGTGATTATGAGATGACCATTGCATGTTGGATTACTCATTATATAATTGTGCGATCACTGCATTTATTGCATGATTGCATGAACATTGCGTGGTTGAATGATTATTGCATCATTATATGTGCATTATTGGTGAACTCTATTTTTTTTGGGTAATCACCATATGATTGATTAACTATTGCATGTTTTGGATGATTGTTACATGATTTATGAGTATTGTTTGGTTATATGGCTTCGTGTGGATTGTTGGTTATGTCATGAGTATGCAAAAATTGTGTAATTATATAATTATTTGATGATTTGATGGTTATTATACGATTGCATGATTGCATGCTTAGATGACCATTGTATGGTTGTGTGAGCATAGCATGGTGGGACACTTATTGTATGATTGTTGTGTGATTGAATGCTTTTTGAACTTATTTATTGGTTTTCTGGTTGTATCTTCCTAGGGTTAGGGAGGTCAACGCCAACACGTTCGGTTCACTTGACGTTCGTCGCACATGTTGGGGTTGTGTTTGTTGACCTCCTTTTCGGCATCGGTCACTTACACTATCTTGTCTTTCATTTTGTAGATTGATCCATCTTGTATGTTGCATCTCTTGGTGTTCGGTGAAGGGTCAAATTGCATATTTTGCCTCGGCTCGTTGTCGGCCTTAGGATTTGCTTCTTTTGATCACATGTCATCTATTTTATTCTAAAATACATGTGGTCGGGTCGATAACAATTCGATATGATTTCACGCATTTAGGTCTTTATCGCGCATCTCTGCTCCGTATTTAATATCTTTTGATTATGTTCTTGTCTTGCTAAACGGATTGCTCGAGCGTGCCCGGATCGTCAAGATCTTTCAAACGGGTCTGTTCGCACTCGAATTAGATACCATTTCATGCTTGTCGAGGAGAGATTGAGATCATTATTATTGTTGTTATTATTATTTTATTTTTTTTTTAAGTATGTATAATATAAATATAATAATAAATATATTTTTTTAGTTGATTAAATAAATATAGTAAGGTAAATTTAAATATAGAAATAAATGGATATATATATATATATATATATATATATATATATATATATATGATGTGTAAATAAAGCTCAAATACAAAATAACTTTTATCTCCTTCTTTTCACATCTCTCCAATTGGGTGAATTTGCATCCAATGGCTGCAACCAAAACATCAAAAGAAGTATTAAATAACAGTCGTCCGATCAAGGGCATCACGGGCTGTGAGGTAAATCCATGCTATTCTTCAAACAGGTTTTAAAAAAAAAAAAAAAAAAAAAAAAAAAAAGCTAGGGCCGGCCACAAGGGATGGGGCAGAGACGATCCTCCTGGTCTCGAGTCGCGAGCTCTCTAGCTCCTCCCTCCGCCTCTTGCAGCCGCCCAAACTCCAAGACCCACGGCCCAAGGGTTGTTGCTCTCCCGTTGCCGGTCAAGGCATCTCCGATCCAGCCCATATGCTTGATGCCGAGCTCAGATTCGAAGCTCCCCTCCGCAAGCCGCCCTCCTTGGACTATTTTTCTCAAGCAAGAGCTGCTCTTCTCCCACATCTCTATCCCTATCGGCACCTAACAGCAACCGAAGATTTCATAGTCTGGCTTCACTTCTAACCGACGACTTGCCCCTAGGCCCAGCTTTCAACGGCCATCCATTCAGTTCACCACCAGCCGTCCTTCATGCTGGCTGAATCCCTAGCCTTTCCCCATATGTGCAAGGAGGAAACGTGAGATATGTAGTTCCTCTCTCCCGGTTACAGCAAAGCTTCCGACAAGGAAAATGTAAAAGAAGGCGTTTGCTGTTCATCTCTTTCAAAAAAATTTGAGATATGCTATGGCCTATCTCCCACTTGAAATGTATAAATGTGAGTGATATTCTTGCATTAATAGCTGTTTGAGAACTCATTGAATCAAACGTATAAGTTTTCCTTTCATAATTTCTGATTTTTGGTAAGATGATTTCATTAGATTTAAATTGTTCATATTTTATTCTCTACATGTGTATACATTGCTACGGGTGGAATTAATGATGTGTAGACTACTTTTAATGTCTTAACTAAACAGATTTAGTTTCCTTTCATAATTTCTGTACTTCTTGTTGTAGTTTGTGCCTTGTTATCCATTGCAAGAATATGAGATAGGTGGCAAATTCTCAAAGCCTTAGCCTTATATTGCTCTTCGTTTACATATCGTACACATAATATTTGATGAAATGCTCTAAAAAAAAAAGTTTTAATGAAATGTCTTTTTGTTACCTCGCCAAAATCTCATATAAATGCCAAGAGTTTTTGTCACCACTAGGAGCACTTGAAAGGTTTTAGACATGATAAATTTTCATCAAAGTTTGTTAGATAATTTAAGATGAAGTCTAAATGTGTTCTTATAAATATCGTGCGCTAGCTGTTTGGTGGAAAGCCCCAACTAAGTAATGTGATCATTAGTGATATTTTAAAAAAAAAAGCAGAGAAAGGAGTCAGGTCGTGAGATTTGAGTCGGATTTAAGTAAAATTTATCTTTCCAAATAATATGGTAGATAGCAGTAAACTCAAATTTTTCTATTATCTCTATTCACTGTAAGATCTAACCAAACAGTAAAGTGACAACCTCGGATTCATTAGAGTTTCCCTTATTTATTATTTTTTTATTAGTTTTATTATTATTATTATTATTATTATTATTATTATTTTATTTTATGTTTATATAAATATATTCACCCTCTTTATTTTAATCAAATATGCTCCGCTGCTATTATTAAGAATTTCGTTTAAATGAATCTGATTGTATGCGTGACTTAGAGGCAAGGTCTTGAAACAGATTATTATTATTATTATTATTATTATTATTATTATTATAATTGTTATTATTATTATTATTATTTTATTTCATTTTATCAAATCAATTAGTTCATGTATCACCATTTAAAAGCTAACAATCATGACATGCATCTGACGGAATATTTACATACTAAACCTTTCATACACATACTTCAAGCATTTAATTAGATCTGAGCCTTGGCAAGGTAGTCATGATGGCATCCATTAGTTAAGTGAACAAGCGGTATTCTCCTATGTATTGATATAAAAGTTTTGGTTATAAAGTTATATATTATTTTACTTTGGAAGTGAGTTTGACATTAAAAAAAAGTGAAGATTTAAGCTAGCTATGAGAATCAATCATCCTGCTGCTCCGTTATATTATGAGTATATCAATATTAAGAAATCTTTATTTTTATATTGGCTCGCATTCTAAAGATCGTGAACGGATAGGAAATTTGTGATGTATAGTTGTGCTTTTGCATCATGTATATCTATAAAATTTTTTTTTGGTTAGCTTAGAGATTCTAGCATCCACTTGTACGTTTTATCTATACGGTTCAATAATTTTTGTGACCTCATTAGACTTAATAAAGAATTTGTATGCGAAAAAAAAAATAATAGAACGTGTAGTGTCATATAAAAAATAGTGAATTTTAATAAATGTTAATCGCAATGGCTCTATTTTCTTATACATATGTGATAGCAAATTTACAGTCATCATGCATGCTTGTAATTGTATCGAATCTGTGTATGTTCCATACCATTTGGTAAAATGCTCGTTTTACAATTTTATTAATGTGAATATTCTTAGTATTGTTTTATCGCAATTTCATCAAAATGAGCATGTTGGGGAAATCCGTAAAGTTGTCGATAAAGATACCCATGTATATTCTAAGTCATATAATATAGAGTTGCATGTTTAGGTTGATTACCTTTCATGTAATTTCATGCATGTGTGAGTAAACTAGTAAAATTTCATATGTCTCATGTGCAATTCCCTATACATATGCTAGCATGATTTCAAATGTCTTATATTTCGATAGTTGTTCGTTAACCATTAGAGTAAAGAATTTTCATGCTCTATATGCATGATTTCATTTGATGAATCAAATATGTACATTACCTTGTATGTCATAATCACTTGCTTATATATCTTTCATATATATGTTCTCTTTCTCTCTTTCTACGCATTTGAGAGGAATTTCAAAGTTATAAATTTTGCTCACTTATATCTCTTTAATAAATGACACGCATTTGATTGATGAGTATGAATTGCTTAGTAATTAGATTATTATCAACTTACTTCTCTTTTTGAATAGTGCCTGCTCTCACTCCATATTTGCCTTCTTCTTGTTATTTTGCGAGGAATATTGAGTATTGCATATGCGTTGATCAATGGATCGTTTGCATGGGAGCTTATAAGTGGGCACGCCTGGGTCAGGTATACCTTGATAGTCCTGTAGAGACTCCTCTTTGTATTGTCGAATGGTTACACATTAACACACACATTTGACTGCTTTTACTTTCCCACCCAAATACACTTACTAGGATGTTTAGCTAGCCGGCCATAGGTTAGTTCACTAACGAAGCTTTGGCCTTGTGGGTCAAAGCTTGCTCCCTTGTCATGAAACCTAGAGACCCTTATGGTCATTTTAGGCCTGTAGCGTAGGCCACCTATGTGTGTCATATGCATCATTTTTTTTACACGAACTGGGCGCCGCTAGGATGTTTTTCTTTGGGTTTTAAAATGATTAAATAACTCTAAAAATTATTTCGTAATGATTTTTGGGCCTCTAAATGTCTCTCACAAGCATGCTAAAAAAATGTATGAAAAAGAAATAAAATATAAGCTTTAATATGTAAGGTAGCTTTTTTTGATTAGCTTCATGATTGCAACCCCTTAACCAACATGCAACTTTAAAAGTCCTTAACTAGTCGAATAGAAGTCTAAAATTTATAAAATACATCTCTTATCAACTATTAACTAAATCATTTATAATAATCTACATTAATTAAGGTGAAACTAAATTAAGATCATTAAAATCTCTTCAACCAATCTTCTAGTGTTTAACAAAGCATTAAGACATTAATATTTGAACTTAAACTAAAGTCTCCTAATTGTAAGCAACCCAAAATGAACCTATTGGAGGAGCAAAAGGAATTTCAAGATATGCCTTGGTGCCTTAACATATAGGGAATTTACATTGATCTTTGTTCTTTAGTTTAAAAAATGTGCAAACGTCTATGTAAATTGCCCCTTCCTTAGAAAAGATTAAATCCATCTTTAGGGACCTAAACCAACTACCTTAGTGACCCAAGTGTTATAAATTAGGTCAGGTAGAACCCATGTTCATCTCTATAGGTAGCGTGTCATTCCACTCTCATGTCAGCCTTTAAAAATAAATTTACGTTAGACATAGGAAGTTTAGGACTTTTCTTTTCATGGTGGGTAGTAGGCCCATCTTAGTGGTGTCACCTTTAGCCATTCCTCGAGTCCTAGATTATTACCAAGGGAAGGACTAACCAACCCTTGTCACCTTTCAATAATTTCAGCCTTAATTAGGAGCAGGATTGAGGATGGGCCATTTGCCCCTCAATTCCTTATAATCTTAGTATAGGCTAGGGCCTAAGTCTTTAGGCTCTTGATAATTTAATAACTCAAATTTTAATCCCTAAATTAAGTTTTAATTAATTCATCTCAAATGATTAAGCACTTACATGAAAACTTGAGGGTTAATAAATTAAACAATAAGAACTCGACCTTGTAACTCAAACCACTAACCTAATTTGGGGTAATTAGGTACACCTTTTTGCACACACTTAGGTGCTGGATAGGACACTTCTTTTATAGGCATCATAGGGTAGGGTGTAGATAGGATAACCCTTTTACACTTTCTTTCTTTTATATTTTGCATATGTGATGATGTGATGTTTGTTTCTGGTTTAGTTTGTTTTCTTTGGTTGTTTTCTTTTCCTTTTTGATTGATGAGTGGGCACTTGTTCTTAAGTGGTTAGATCTCTTTTTAGAAATATCTTTTGCAGGTGGCCATGTTCCTAAAGGATAATATAAAAATGCTATCATCATAAATGTGCTCTTTAATAGGTACTGCGAGGAATGCTAAAAAGTCTCCTTGGGAATATGGCCCTAAGGACTAGGTTCTGGATGAAGTGTGATTTTTATTATAACTGTGCTAATATGTATTTTTTGTAGGGAGTCAATGTAACTTTCTTTTTTTATATATAAGATGTAATTTGATCTAAAGTGTTGTGAAAGCTTAAAAATGAGATATTTTGATGTGTTAGGGATCCAAAGCGAAAAGAAAAAAACCCTTTTATAGGGAATTTCTTCTCATTTGGATATCCTATTGGATGGTGCAACACAAGGAGCCTGAAGGGAAAGAAGCTGAAGATAAATAAAATACCTCATTTTTAAGACTTGCGTCATTCCATAGGGATAGAACCCAGGTTGTTGTCGGTGGAGCCTGGCCACCACTACTTTTCTGTACTTTGGTTGTATATTGAATGGCACTTGCCATGGACTTTGGAAACTATTTTGTTGGCTTGTTGTGTTTATTTTGTTTGCGCATTAGAACTGCATGTTTTTTCCTAGGTTTCTTAAATTGTTTTATTTGGGTGTGGCTCGGACGGAGTCAACGTTAGGCTCTTTAGGATGTTAAATTTTCTATAAAGTTAAAATTTATTTAAGCAAGATAAAAAGTGAATATAGGATTAAAATCAAGCAATTTTTCTAAAAATTAACGCATGATTCCTTTAAAGGGATCACTTTTTTTAAATTACAATAAATAAGCCTTGCTCACTTTATAGTGACTATTGGCCAATCCTGATTGGCCTTACCAACACATGCATAGCCTTGAGACAGCATATAGATTTTTCTTTTATAACATAGAGGGATAGTTCACTTTGCATAAGCATAGTACCATTCATGGTTGGGTTTAATACCCATTTCCTTTTTCTATACCTCCCACCACTCTTACATTTGCATAAGACTGGACAACATGGATTTGATACGCTAGGTGGAGTTTAGCTGGTACCCCTTTCCGAGCAGGGTGGTAAATCCAGGTTGGGGCTACTTAGATCCCTTGTGGGATTTAAGCCATAAGTCCCCTCATTGTGTCACTTTTTATGAATTCTGAAACCTTTATTTCTCTTAAGGTAATAATCTAGTCTTCGATCTTTTAAACTCAAAAAAATCTTATTCATATCTTTATTCATCTAAAAATGTCTAGCCATCACTAAGGAGAAATAGAAGAGTTCATTTTCTTGGAGTAGAATTTAGGAACTCTTTCTGTGCACCAAATTAAGAAGTGAATAATACATCGTCCTTAATCGAGAGTCTTCCTAGGTCAAGGCCTAGGATGTAATTAACTACGGGGGCTTGCGCCCGTAGGAAACAGATCCCCACAATCAAATAAACCCCATTCGATGCATCAGATCGAATGGGGGAAATCTCGTGAAGTTTTGGGTTATGTATATTATTATCCATCGAGGTTGGTAGGTGAAAGCCGCTATCCTCCATGGCTAATCGTATACATAACTCCATCTGCTCTTCCATCGGCCTGCTTGTATCGATTGTAAAGGTCTACGACCATTTTGTCCTACGGGATAGTGTGATCGTACTCTTTGCATTCGAACCACACGAGCGGAATCCTTTCGGAGACCCACAATGGGGCCTGGCCTAATTCAAATAATACCACTAGCGTTTCAATGAATTACAAGCTTGATCCGTCCTGTAATTCAAATATGTTGAAATTACAATAGTAGAGAGTGTTAAGTGGAAATTCAACATCAGTCGGTGGTCGGGTAGAAGTCCAGCGTCGGTTGGTGGTCGAGCGAAAGTTTAACGTCGATTGGTGGCCGGGTGGAAGTTCGACATCTATCGGCGGTCGGGCAGAAGTCCGGCGTCAGTCGTTGGCCGGGCGAAAGTCTATAGTTGATCGGTGGTCAGAGGAAGTTAGACGTCAATCGGTGGCCGAGCGGAAGTCCTGTATCGATCTGTGGCCGAAAGAAAGTTCCGCGTCACTCGGTAGCTAGATAGAAGTTCAACATCAGTTGGTGGCCAGGTGGAAATCTAGCGTCGATCGGTGGTCAGGCGGAAGTTAGTCATCGATCGTTGGTCGAGCGAAAGTTTGGCGTTAGTCGGTGGCCAGTCCGAAGTTTGATGACGATTGGTGGCCGGCGTTGGTCCGACGATGGTCAAACGATGGCTAGTGGTCCGCTGGTGGCCGGGCAGTGGCCGAGGAGAAGCTTGGTGGCATGAGAGATCAGATTTCTCTTCCTTCCTCCTCTTCCTTTTCCTTCATTTTCTCCCTTTTATGAAGAATGAGAGGTCTATTTATAGTTTTTTGAGAGTGGCATGGCTAGTAAAATAGTGAGAATATCAATGTTAGGTTGGGTGTGTTTTAGATTGATGACCAATATTGAATCCATTCATTATGAATCATTTATGGAGAATTTGAGTGTCTTAATAATGCCAGAATTCAATGATCTTGGACTCGTTGGATTTGCCTTGTCGAGTCGCTCGATTCAATTATAAGCATGTCACATTTGGAAATCACTTGGTCATCTAACTTAAGCTTTGAAACTTTCAAATATACTTCAGACCCTCGATTTGGACTCATTTGAGCTCTGATTTGATTGAATTTGGTGTCGTTGGATTCGTCTATTCGAGATGTTCAATTCAACTATAAAGTTTGCTAAAATAGGAGTTCGGATGGTCCCAAAATTAATTTTGAAAGTTTCAAATTCAAATTTGCTCGAGATTCGTTCCCGATCATGATTATTTTTTGATGATACATAAAAAATAATTAGTATAAATACTTAATTAGATGTAAAAGATAAATAGTTCCCAAGATTAATTGCTCAATCGTACAAAAATGTTGTTGTTTTTTTTTTGAATTGCTAATATTTGATTGCTGAAAAATTTAATAGATATGCATAACACTTATATTTTTTACTGGGATTTAGAAATATTTTAATATTTTTTATACATTTATATTAATTTCAAACAACTTTAATACCAAATTTTTTTGGGAAAAAAAAAAATAAATGTTAGGTCTACAAATATGCAATAGGATGCTTTAAATTATTATTGCCATATATTAAACTTTTAAAAATCAAACTTGTTGCGGGCTAGAATATAAGCAACGATAGAGTTGTAATTTTATGTCTTAGCGTTACACGGATATCCAGCTCACACACAGAGAACACAAGATTTTTTACTTGAAAAATTTTGAAAAGGGAAAAAACCACGAGGCCTAGCCCAATTGAAAAGATTTTACTAGAATTTGAGTTGAGTACAGTGAGATGACTCATCCTTGAGGGCGATCAGATTACAAATGTCAACCGTATGGTTGAAGTCTAGTGTTAAATCTTGCGTCACTTGGAAGTTAGGGAGTCAGTTAGTAGTCCGAAAGTGATTTGGCAGAACTCTGGCATTAGTTGATGGTTTGGCGGAGTTTAGGGCCTCAAGTGGTGGTCTAGTGGAGTTCAAGCCCTTAGTTGGTGGTCCAGCGAAGGTGAGGGCCTCAAGCGATGGTCCGGCGAAGGTGAGGGCCCCAGGCGGTGGTCCGGGGAGGGCGAGGGGCCTAAGGCGGTGGTTCGATGAGGGTGAGGGCCTCAGGTGGTGGTCTAGTGATGGTGAGGGCCTCAGGCGGTGGTCCGGCGAAGATGAGAGCCTCAGGTAGTGGTCAAACGAAGGTGAGGGCCTCAGACGGTGGTTCGACGAAGGTGAGGGCCTTAGGTAGTGGTCCGGTGATGGTGAAGGCCTCAGGCGGTGGTCCGGCAATGGTGAGGGCCTCAGGAGGTGGTCTAGCGACAGTGAGGGCCAGAGGCGGTGGTCTGGCGAAAGTGAGGGCCTCAGGCAGTGGTTAAACGAAGGTGAGGGCCTCAGACAGTGGTCCGACGAAGGTGAGGGCCTCAGGCAGTGATCCAGCTAAGGTGAGGGCCGTAGGTGGTGGTTCGGCGGAGCAACGACGTTAAGCGGTGGTCTGGCGAGGGTGAGGGCCTTAGGTGGTGGTCCGGCGAAGCAACGACGTCAAGCAGCGGTCCTGCGGAATTCAGGCGGTGGTCGAGGAAGAGCTTCTTCTTTCTCTTCCATCTCTTCTCTTCTTCTCTTTTTGCTTGGGTCCTTTTTCAAGAGAAATAAGGGGTCTATTTATAGATTTATGGAGTGACATGGCTCGTAAATAGGTGAGAGATCAAGTGTAAATTGAGAGTGGTTGGATGGACGGCTGATGTTGAATCCCTTGATCATAAACCATTTGATGGGCATTTGAATGTCTTACTGATGTCGGAATTCAATGATATTGGCCTCGTTGGATTCGTCTCGCCAAGCCGCTCGATTCAATTATAAGCACGTTATGTTTGGAATCCGTTTCGTAATCCAAATTGTGGTTTGAACCTTCCAACAACGCTTCTAACCCTTGATTTGGATCCGTTTGGGCTCGGATTGGTTTGGATTTGGTGTTTTTGGGTTTGTATTCTAGAGTCACTCAGTTCGACTATAAGTTTGCTGAAATCGGAGTTCGGATGGTCCCAATTTTAATTTCGAAAGTTTTCAACTTGATTTTGCATCGAGATTTGTGCCCGTTCAAGATAATTTTTTGATGGCGTATCAAAATTATTAAAAACTTTAGCAATGAAAGAGGACAAAATTTACGGAATAAATGTAAGCTTCGTTTGGGACGGCTTTTTTATTGCTTTCTAAAACGGAGTTTTAGTACAAAAATAAAAAAATTTGTACTAAAACGCCGTTTTAGAAAGCAATAAAAAAGCCGTCCCAAACGAACCCGTAAACTTTTAAAAATTTTTAAAAAAGATGATGCATATTATTAAGACTATATGATGTCCAAAATATAAAATATAAATAATTTTACAAATATATTGTATAAAATTGAAGTAATTATATATTTAATGGCTAAATTTTTTTTATTTAATATTTAAAATTAGATATTTATTTGTGTAATATTTTAATATTTAAATGTGATATAAAAATATTTAAATATATAAATAATAGCATGGTATATGCGTAAATTCTACAAACTATTTTTAATTTTTTATTGCTCTTGGAGCCGGTGTGGGGTTAGGGCAAAGAGTGGGTTAGGGGCCTTAGGGCAAAGCGAGGCAGGGTTACGCGGCCTTAACTGTTAACTGTAGCCTCCTAGTCAGCGGATTACCTGAGCGTGCCCCTGACCCCAATGGCGCTCCTCGCAATCCCTGCGAAGCGGAGTCTCCCCTGCGGCCACTTACTCCTTGTTGCTACCTGGGCGGTGGTTGTCCTATGTGTCGCAACTGAAAAGGCCTCGCCTTCCTGCCGTTTCTCTTCTCCGGCCTTTTCCGACGATCATCACCATCATGCTCATCATGATCATGATCATGATCATCATCATCATCCAAACGAACATGGAGAGATTCAAAGTCGGAAGCTTCCGGAGGAATTGGCGGAGGAGGAAGATCTGGCTCGGGAGGGATTTGGCTTCAACCACCACCACCACCACCACAATCACCACCACCACCATCGCCATTTCCACTCCAATGACGGTTCTGAACATGAGATATCTCGTTTAGGTAATTGTTTTTAATTGATGAGATAATAATCTATTCAATGTTGAGTTCGATGAAACTGCATGAGTTTTCACTTCTTGTTGGATTGGAATTGGAAATTGAAGGTATTTGGGTACGAGCCATGGGATGCTCACTGCTTGTGAGCATGGCGTCACTGATCTGCCTTATCATATTGCCTCTGATATTCTGTGAGTGTTTTTTTAGAACTCGTCTTCATTATGTTTTTTATTTGATTTTAGCTCTTGTAGTTGGGTCGCCGAATAGTTTGAGCTTTCGTTTTGGGTTTTTGCAGTTCAGGGGAAACCTTCCAGGGCGGTGGTAGATTGCTTGGCTGTATTTGGGGTAAGCTATTAACTTTTATTATCCCGGTTATCTTTGTTGGCTAATCTTGGTGTAGCTGGAAGGCAGACCAAAGTGCTTAAGTAATTAGGCGGCTCCCACTGCTTATGGGCCTTTTGATAGATAATCAGGATTTAAGTTTGAACAAAGCACGAATACCAATATGTATGTTAAAGGAACTAACATGTTAAAAAAATATGTTTCCATTCGTTTTGGTTTTTACTGAGCTGAAAATCGTGTTGATTGGGAGCAAGTTCCTTTCCTCCAAATAAAAAACAAACTAAAATTCTGTCACTATGATTATCTCTGAGACAATGCATTTTTCTCTTCAAATTATTTCCACTTATTGTAGAATATCATGTTTAACCCTTGTATTAAAATAATCGTTCTTTTATGCATGTTATGAAAGCTGGTTTCCATTAACTTTCAATGCACGTTAAATTGAATTATATATCTTCTATATGTGGCCCTTTTGCATAGTTTGTTATCCATTAAAAAAGTGCTCATGAACTTGCTACTAGCCATCTTCTTGATTGTTCGCAGAAGAAGTTGCTTTATTAGTTTTATGGTACTTAAGACCATGGTAAAGTCATTCATCTAATTTTTGTCATTTCTATTGGTTCCTTGCTTTCCAAAACTTTGTTCAGGTTGTTTGATGTTCTTATTTACAGGCCGGAGCTATGCTTGGGGATGCTTTTCTTCATCAATTACCGCATGCCTTTGGTAAAATATTCAACCTCATTGTTCTATCTATGTGTGTCTCTTTATGTTTGTAAACATGTACAATATTTTTTAGCAAATGGGGGTTTTTAATAAAACTTTCCACGAAGCAACGACTGCAACAACATTAAGTTGGGGTTGGTTACATGAATTTCTTTTCTATAGCGTGTCCTCTTAAGAGTCAAATTCTCATTTAAATCTAATAAAAAAGGATTATTTTTAATATTTTCTAACCAAGTCCTTTTAGGTCTACCTTTACTTTTCTTAACATAAGTCAAATCTAATTCATCTACTCTCCTAACCGGGTTATCGGAAGGCCGACGTTTTATTTGTCCAAACCATCTAGACTGCTCTCTCTAATCTTATTTGCCATTGGAGCTACTACAACCTTTTCACGTATATATGTGTTTCGAATTTTATCTATAAAAGTGAAGCCACTCATCTACCTGAGCATCTTCATCTTTGCAACACTTAACTTAATTTTATGTTTATCTTTTAAAGGCCAACCTTCTACGCCATAAAACATTGCAGGTATCATCACCATCTTATAGAATTTTCTCTTAAGTTTGATGGGTACTTTTCTATCACACAACAAGCCCGATGCATTCCTTCACTTGAACCATCCAACTTGAATTTTACTAATAATATTCCCATCTATTTCACAATTACTTTGATCAATAAACTTGAGATATCTAAAACATATACTCATATTAATGACTTGATCGCCCAAAGTCACAATCCTCCAACTAGATTTATTATTACTAAAATTACACTCCATGTATTCCGTTTTATATCTACTCAAACTAAGTAAATTTTTAGATTTTGAGGTTGACTTCCATAATTAAAGTTTACCTTCAACTCCCTTTTTAGTCTTATCAACAAGAAGAATATCATCAGCAAAAACATACATCAGGGTGCATCATCTTGCAAATGTTTAAGAAGAACATCCATGACTAAAGCTAAAAGATATGGGCTTAAAGCTAATCCTTGTGCAATCCAACTGAAATAGGAAAATACTTGGTCAAACCACATTGTGTTTGAACACAAGTAATGGCTCTTGCATACATATCCTTAATGACTTGAGCATAAACATTATTAACCCCTTTCTTTTTTAGAATTCTCTAGAGCACTTCTCTTGAAACTTTATCATACGCTTTATTTAAATCAATAAATATCATATATAGATCCTCCTTATTCTCTCAAAATTTCTCCATCAAACCTCTCAATAAATGTATAGTTTCCATAGTGGACCTACCCTACATGAATCCGAATTGATTTTGCAAAACATTAGCATCACGTCATAACCTATGCTCAATAACTCTCTCCCATAATTTTAAAGTATGACACATTAACTTAATTTCTCTATAATTCACACACTTTTGTGCATATTTATTCTTAAAAATAAGAATCAACACACTCCTCCACTCACTCATCTGACATCTTTTTAGTCTTTAACATGGTTTAAAATTGCGCAATATGAGGCTCGCCTTGAAGCCCGCCTTTGCGCAATTCTAGTAAGAAACACCTCGATGCTTACGCCTTGAGTTTTTTTATGAGGCTTGCGCCTCAACTTGGTTGAGGCCCGCATTGAGGCCCGCCTCGCCTTACTGGCATGAGGCTTACGCCTCACGCTATATATATTAAAATTTACATAAATCTTAAAGTAAATGCCCAACATTGGACTCTATAGGAGAGGAGGAATGAGAGAGAGCAGTTCATCATAATGATGATTCAAATGAAGAACCCCTTAGTGATGACAGTGCTGATGACTTATGAGTTCTTATGTGATATGTCATTGCTATTTATTTTTTGGAAATTGGAATTATATGTTAATAAAAATAATACTGTGATTTGGGAAAGATAGAATTTTGAGTTGAACTATATTTCATGTTGTCTTATTATTGGGATATTTTGATTTCACTTAATATCTTATGCTTTTTAATGTTTTATATTATTCACTCATTAGTATATAAAAAATTTATCATTTTATGTTTACGCAATCTTTTGATTTTGAGGCTTACGCCTCAAAACACCTTGAGGCTTACGCCTCGCCCCGCGAATGAAAAACGCCTCAATACCCGAATACGCAATTTTAAACATTGGTCTTTAAAATAATATTGAAATGTTTTGTAAGCCAATACATTTTTTCATCTTCTAAGCATTTTCACGCCTATATTGGAATATCATCAGGTCCAATGGCTTTTCCATTCTTCATTTTCTTTTGAGCTTCTCTAACTTCAGTTTTATTGATACAACGTTAAAATTAAAAATATCTATTTTCATTTAAGATACTAAGATCACTAAAGTCAATCGTATTCTCACAATCTTCTTTGAAATACTTATGAAAATATCTTACCCACCTTTGTTGAATATCCTCTTCTAACAAAAGTATTTTTTGATCTTTATCCTTAATGCACTTCACTTGAACTAAATCCTTACTTCCTTATCTTTTTGTTTGGCTAACTTATAAATATATCTTATGCCATTCTTAGTATCTAATCTATTATATAAATTATTAAAAATGAAATTCTTTGCATCACATATTACTTTCTTATAGTCCTTACGGTCCTCTTTTTAGATTTCCTAATTTTTTGAATTTTTACACTTAAATCAATTATTATTACAAAGTTTCTTATTTTCTATCTTTTTTTTTGTATGTTTTGATTTTACCATCAACTATTTTATTATTATGAGCTTTTACTTTTGATACTCCTAGCATATCTTTAACAACATTCTTAATATCACTTGCTATATTTCTCACATAACATTATCTTCTTCATGCACAGTCAAAATCTTAAGATATTGAATCTTACACTAAAAAATATTTTTATTAGTGTTCTTTAAATGCCCATATCTAATCATAGATTAATATTTTACTTTATTTTTCATATTTCACCCCTTCATCTTAAAGTCCAAAATAATTAATAAGCGATATTGGATACATAAACTTTCACACAGAATAATTTATAGCTTTACAATATAAATGATATTTTTTTTTATAAGAAAATATTCAATCTGAGTTTTACTATATCCATTCTTATAAGTGAAGAGATGCTCATCTTTTTTCTTAAATAAAGTATTAGCAATTATAAAATCATAAGCTAGAGCAATGAAACAATGAGTCCATTTGTGGATTTATTCACTACCAGACCCGAAACTCATTAAATTCTTGATAATATCCAACACTTTTAGTTAAGAAGATGTGTTCCCATTCATGAATAACAAAATAATGATTTGTGAAGGATAATTATGAAATATTAATTCAAAACAACTGAAAAATGTCATCGAAGGACATCAATTGAATAGATGGATCAAACTTCTAAAATAAGGATTCAACTGCCAATATAAATAAAATAAGAGAGATAGGGTCTTCAGGTTTAAGGCCCATGGAAAATAAGAGGTTTATGTTTTAACATGACCAATTATAACCTTTAGTACAGTCCAATTTGATTACAATATTTTCACCAAAATCTTTTTCACAGGTATTATATTATCAGAAATATTCCTTTCCTTCACAAAACCACTTTGGTTGAGAGAAATAAGTTTAGGTAATATATCAACAATTCTATCTACTAAACAGTTTGGTAATCATTTTGTTGAAGACAGGACACAAGCTAATATGTTTATTCTGTCTATGATTGAGGATTAGAGGATTTAGGTATGAGAATATGAGATATTGTAGAGGAAAATATTGAAATCATTCCTTTTAAAAAGTCCTTTTAAAAAGGACTATGTATAGCATCATAGTGAAGAAATATCAGCCAACTTTACAGATTAAAGGATGATATCCATGGAGACTACCGTTGGTATCAACTTCAATTCAAAAGCAGCCCTCTTAATCTCTTATAAGAGATAACATATAATTTTATATTGCTTGTATTAGTTTTCAAAGCTCGGGTAAAACACTAATAATTGTCTTTTAGAATAAAATCCTCCCAGGATATCCTATTATTAAAAAAACTTAAAAGCAGAACAGAGAGCTCAGCTTGAGAAATTAGTCCATAAGTTTTTGATTTTGTTAATTCTGGCACCCCCTCTTTTTTTTTTTCAGAACCAATGAGTGATAATACTTTATGTTTCCATCACCCTCTTAAAGCTTCTTAATGCAAATTTTTTCTCCAAAGTCCCTCCATAGAGTTTTGTAAAGCGCAAAAGTTGCTCTATTCAACTAAAATTTATTTGATAAGTGAATTGAATTGCTGCAGAATCCCTTCACATTTGAGAACCTCTTCCTTGGCAACCTGAATGTTGCCAATTAAATTCACAAAAATATTTTTTGTCTCACATATTTTAATCTTTTATATTTTGTCATAAAGCAATCATACCGGAACTGCATGGTGGGCCATTATAATTTTATTTCATAATAAAATAACAAAATGATGCCTATTTCATATGTTCTAGAATCAAAACACTATAAGACCATATGATATGAATTTAAGTAACTAAAGGGGATTAAGCATTCTTGTCTCTCAAAACTTCAAGCAAAGATTTTCAGAGGATCATTTGATCCCTATGTCAGTGTTTTACCTAACGGAATCACAGTGGCAGAAAAGATAATTTGTGGAAAAAGGCAAAACCATTTGAGGAAGAACAATGAGTAGGAAGAGGAGAGACACCTTCCAATTTATAAGAACAAAAGGCAGCAGGAGACATGGATCATTTGGGGGGGTTTTACCTCCAAATATGCACCTTTAATTTTATTATTAAATTCCATTAGCATGGAGTAGCATGCATTCTTATTTCCTTAAGCCAGCTTCTTTACTTTAGAGGGTAAACCTGTTTTTTAGCAGCTTAAGTAGTCTACGTATACGGGATTTTATTTCTGTTTATGATTAGATCATTAGAATATATATACTCCATGAAATGTTCTTTTTTTGGTTGAGATCATAGACATCAATCTTTTTTTTACCTTTTTCGTTGATTAGTATTGATACGTCATCATAAAATTATTTTGATCGGGCACAAATCTCAATGCAAACATCATGTTGGAAACTTCAAAAATTAAATCTGGGATCACTTGAACTCCGATTTCAGCAAACTTATAGTCAAACTGAGCGTCTTAGAAATACAAACCCAACGACACCAAATTCAACTCAATCCGAGCCCAAATGAGCCCAAATCAAGCACCCAAAGTGCTGTTGGAAAGTTCATATCGCAATTTGAGTTACCAAACGATCTCCAATTTTAATGAGCTTATAGTCGAATCGAACGGCTCGACGAGACATATCCAACGAGCTCAAGATCGCCGAATTCCAACATCATTAAGACCTTTAAATGTCTGACGAACGGTGCATGATCAAGAGATTCAATATCAGCCGTCTATTCGGCCACTCCCTATTTGCTCCCGATCTCACACCTATTTACAAGCTATGTCACTCCAGAAAATCTATAAATAGACCCCTCATTTCTCATGAGAGGGGACCAAAGCAAGAAGAAGAAGAGGAGAAGAGAAGAATAGGAAGGAAGAGACTCCTCCTCGATCACCGTCGGAGTTCCGCCCGAACTCCAAATGACGCCGGAATTCTGCCTGACTTCCACGGGACAACGGAATTCTACCTGACTTCCACAGGACCCCAGAATTCTGTTTGAATTCCACGGGATGCTGAAATTCTAACCAAGTAACGAAAGAATTCCCCCCTGACGCCAAAACTCCACCCAAGTGATACCGGAGTTCTCCTCGTCCTCCAACAGACGTCAGACTTCTACCCGATGCCAGACCTTCACTCATCGCCAAGTTTCTACCTGATGCCGGACTTCTACCGATTATCGGACTTTCGCTGGACATCTATCCAAAGATGGATTTCTTTCCATTGTTGGACTTCTACCTGACACCGTCCTTCTGACCTTCGTCGTCAGACAACAGTCCTTCCAACCTCCATCGCTCGCCGACTACGGTCCTTCCGACTTACATCACCCGCCGACTACAGTCTTTCCTACCTCCGTCGCCCGCTGACTACAGTCCTCCTGACTTATGTCGCCCGTCGACTACAGTCTTTCCGACCTCCGTCGCCCACCGACTACGGTCCTTCTGACTTACGGCACCCGCCGACTACAGTCTTTTCGACCTCCATCGCTCGCCGACTACGGTCCTTCTAACTTACATCACTCGCCAACTACTGTCTTTCCGACCTCCGTCGCCCACTGACTACGGTCCTCCTGACTTACGTCGCCTGCCGACTACAGTCTTTCTGACCTCCGTCGCCCGCCGACTACGGTCCTTTTGACTTATGTCGCCCATCGACTACAGTCTTTCCGAACTCCTTCGCCCGCCGACTACGGTCCTTCTAACTTACGTCACCCACCGACTATAGTCCTTCCGACTTCCGTCGCCAACCGACTACGGTCTTCCTGACTTACGTCGTCCGCAGACTACAATCTTTCTAACCTCCGTCACCAGACTATGGTCCTCCCGACCAAATGAACACGTCAATAGTGATTCTTTGTATTCACATCATGTAATGTACTCTATAAAATGTACATCAAGCTAAGACCTTCTCCCAAGGAAGGGCCTCATTTGTAATCAATTGTAATACTGGTGGATTCATTCAAACTGGGCTAGACCCCGTGGTTTTTCCACCTTTTCAGGGGTTTTCCACGTAAAAATCTTGGTGTCTCATAAATACTAGACTCTCTCTCTTATCTGATTGCTTGTCGGATTTTTGTGCAACGCTAAAACGTTAAACTTTATATTTCTCTACCACCGTGAATACTCCTGGACGCAACAAGTATAAATCTCTTTTTTGCACGTTTTGATGGTCATTGCATGCTATTTTTTTGATTGAGGCTTCGTTTGGGATGACTTTTTTACTGCTTCTTGAAGCAGCTTTCGAGTACTAGAATTGTACTAGAAAGCTGCTTCAAGAAACAAAAAAAAAGCCATATCAAACGAAGCCTGAATTGTGCTAGCTGCTAGGATTATATCTTTATATTGAACGTCATCTATAATGCATACTCTCTATTTGAGTACCAAAAGGGAACAGTTTTTCTAATCTCTTTTAGTGCCCAAATCTATTTTTTAAATGTCATAATTCTTAGTAAATGCAAGATAGCTTAAGACCCTTGAACAAAATTTATGAAAGCACATATATTATGAATAGTGGCACTAATAAGACTCTTTATTGGGCCACCCAATTGAAATGAATTGTGAAATAATCAGCTGGTTACTTGTCTTGTCATATCACCATAAGATGGTAATAAGGTGCTAGGAGTCAGTAAGTCTCATTAGGGATTTTCTCTAAATACTTCGAGAAGTTTGATTATTGATTTTAATGACCTTTATTATGGTTTTCTCTCTAAATCTTGAACACGCTATTTCCATTATTTCTTCTGATGCCTTTCTGTTTTCTGAATTGCAGTTTGTTTTAAAACTGTTTACTACCTATCAAAATCTTAGTCATCCCTTGGCATTTGACCCCACGGTCAGGATGAGAATCCGTGGGAGACTCACCTGGATCACGTCAATATCCTTCTATATTTGGGTAGCTTAATTAGGAATGATTATATTGAGGCAATTATGTATCAATTAGAAGTTATTTGTTTCTTTATTAAGTCATCTTGTATAGATCTATAAATAGGGATAATTTTGCATAATAATTAGAAGCATTATTTTTTCCCTTCTCAAATTCTATGAATTTTAACACTACCAATTGTAGCCTGTTTCAAAAATGTCTTCCTAGCATTGTCAAGATTAAATCCTTAACCATTTGCTTATATTCTTTTCGGTCTTCTTGAATCTCTTGTTTTTGTCTACTCCTAGCAAATAAAGCCATTGTGTCCTAATCTTGTAACCTAGTCGTTTCCTGTTCCTTGGTGCAGTCTTGAAATCAACTTGCAATCAGCCTACCAAAGTGACTATTTTGATGTTCACGGTGTACTTAACTTTCCTCTACAGCTTACCTATATTTTGCATTCCAAGGTTTCCGTAAAGCACCATGAAAGTAAGGTTAAGCTCATTGATTGGACTTTCTTTGTGACAAACCTCCCAAAATCTTTATTTATTTTAATTTATGACCTGCCTAAAATTTATCAGCTCAAAGCAACTTATATTCATCAAGATTATCTGATTTAAACAATTTATTATTCGTATTGCAGTAATTGCATTATCTATGCTTGATTTTTTATTTGTTATATCGCGTTTCTCAGGGATTCAATTGTGATGTTCTAAATGAATGGTGTTATTTTGTTCTCTCCAACATATATTCTTTTGATAATAATAATCGAGTCTCTTGAGTTTTTTCTGGTGAAATTTGAAAATGATTACAAATTAACTTCAATTACTAGTATGAATACTCTATATAGATTGGAGTTAATTATATTGTCATGAGTAGTCGACTTTGATAATACCTATAGTGGCTTGACATGTTATTGTGGAAACATTAAAACAAATCCAGATTTTATTAGGATCAAAAGAAATTTAACCAGTAAGAATAGAACGTTTCTGACTTAAAAGAAAAAGGACAAATGTGAATTAGAGGAATGATAACAAGTCACTTTGAAATAAATTAGGAAATTGCATTCTGAAATATGAAAACTACATGAAATTGCATTCTATGCAAATGTGAATTAGAAGAAGAATGATAACAAGTCACTTTTTAAACTATAAAAAACCAAACTTTAGAGGGTATATCTTTCTAGTGACAGATGTTACTTAAAGTAGAAAATTTTTGTAGTAAGTTTTATTACTTTATACCTGGGGTCATATTGTTCACTTTGACATTTGTTGAGTCTTGATGTCAAATATATTGAAATTTAATGCTCTCAAGCTTTAGCTTCTCCATTCAGTTTTTTTGGGAATGTCTTAGATGCTGAACTTCTTAATACCAATTCTTCTAGGTGGCAAACATTCTCACTCGCATGATAACCATATAGACAGTTTTGGCGAGGCGGATCATGAGCTTGGACATTCACATGCTCATTCACTTGAGGATCTTTCAGTTGGGTTGTCAATGCTGTGTGAGTTTATTATAACTTGCATATTATAGTTGAGGATATGGTGCTTTGCAAATTTTTTTCGAGAGGTTTGTGGCTACTGAACTTGAGAGATATATATAACTGTTTAAGAAATTATTCGGTGCACACCATAGTTGGAAAAATTTTAATATCTTTTTATAGTTTGGAAATTGATAGATTGCAGTAGTTTTTAAAATTATAGGTTTAATTTATATAGCCTTGTATAGATGCAAAAATCAATCTTGATCTAGTCTATTGAAGATTTAGATGTGGTAAGGCAAGGTTGGAGGCTAACAGAAGGTTTAAGGTGTTGGGGTTATGCTATAATGATGAATATCTCTCGTTCATTTGATTTCAAAACTTTTATATGATTGTTGACCTCTGTATGTGCTATACTATACAATCCGATTGAGGACGATAAATACTGTAGACAATGGGCGTGATGTTGGACAAAGTTGGCTAAAAACACATCACACATATTAAAATTTATCCATATGTCATCCGCTCGTAAAAAAGATAGCGTAGACATGTCTAAGATGTCAAAATTACCCGGAGGGACACTTTTATTGGCCTCTGCATCGTATGAAAATGAAAAACAAATTTGTCTGCATGTGAGATGACACAAAACTTGAGACTCACGAGAAAGAAGTAATCATGTGAGGAGTTGATTCACATGTTTATTATCTTTTCATTTTTTATCTATTTTATATGATCAAATTTTGATTTAAAAATTATTATGTATTTTTAATCAATAATCAAATCCCGCGATCCTAAAATCCTGTCTCATACCATAAAAATCTCTAAATTCTTGTTGTGATGCCTAATCCCTCTAAAATACATACTGTGTAGTTCCTATCTTGCATCCTGCTATATATGAAAATAAGAAGATAACCTAAACTAACCCAATATCCCCACTTTCCAACTGATTGCCCATTACCTTTCCTAAGACTAGCTCCTCTCTCTCTCTCTCTCTCTCTCTCTCTCTCTCTCTCTCTCTCTCTCTCTCTCTCTCTCTCCTGCCAGAGGCCACATCATCGCCTACATCTTCCTCTCTCTTCTCTCTTTCTTGTTCCTAACCCTCGGTGACTCAACAATCTGTTGTCAGTTTCCCTGCAACCTGTTGTCGGTTGTCCCCTCTTCTCTCATACACCATGAACTCTTCCTCACCAAGTCCTCATCTTCTCCACATGCCAAACCGCTGACGATGCTCAACCCCCACAAACCCTTTTCCATCTTATTGAGTGTTTGCTCATTGACGACCTACTCAACTTAGGTCTCTCTATACAATAGGAATCGAACTCCTACTCTTCTACGACCTTTGTCCTCTTCCGCAATAAGGCTTCGCTTCCTATTCTACATTTACCCAATCATCGCCTTCCCCTCTCTTCTCTCTTGACCTCTCACCAACCCATCCTCCCTCTCTTCTCCCACTAGCAACCACTCGTTGTCGAACAAAACTACCATCTAACACTTTACATGGACAACCCCTCTTAGATCTCACTGATGCCACTTATTCTCAACTCTTCAGTTATGTTCTTATCAAAGATGCTCATCGCCGTTAATCCAAACTCTGTTGCCTTCTTACAAAGTTGTCGAACCCGTCTTCCCCAACACCTCTGGCAATATCTCATCTCTTATCAACCCACTGGAGGCCACAAACGTAGTCATTAGCTCCACTACTACTTTTATTTCTCTATCCCTTTATCCGTCTTACCCTCTTCTTCCTCTCTCTTACCATTTTTTCTCTATCTCTAAAAAAAGAATGGAGAACGAGAAGGAAAAGGAAAATGAAAATAAATAGAAAAAAAGAATAAAAAAGGAAAATCGTGTGTATTTTTTCCACGTCGTAAATCTCGTCACCTTGTGTCTTCATCAATAAAGTCACCTTATGTCTAAGTAAAGATACAGAAAAGGCTACAAATTAAGTACCTTTGCACGTTATTCCAATACACCGGGAAAATTTATGTATATGCTAGTTGGTCATTGTAGGAATGGATTGTTGAAAGCTCGTGCTAGCAGCTTACTAATGGATTTCCATGGAGGCATCCTTATATCTAGAAGAGACTTGAATAGTATTTTAAATTTATTGTGTCTACTTTTTTCTTTTTAATTGATGTATGAAAGTAAAAATAAATCTCCTATCATCCATTCTGATAGGAAACACTTGGATTTCCAAGTGTTTCTCACCAAAACCACGTAGGTCCAATGTAAAACTGCTGTTCACAGTAGAAATCAGCCACAAAACAGTGAAAAAAATAGCAAATCGGAGAGAAAACCGTGGAGAAAAGACTTGTATTTTTCTAGTAGAAGAAGAAAACAGCAAAGATACAATTGATCCTCAATTCGAGAGGAGGATCGATCTCTCCCAAATCTCTAGACGCCGCTAGAGCCCAAAGAAATCCTAAATCTACGAGATCTCAAATTTCAGCCAAATTCAAGATGCCCAACCCTAAGAAATTCAACTATTTAATGCATACAAATCAAAAGGAAATCCCTAAACAGTCCCTACATTCAAATTTCCCTCTCAAAACGCTAAAAAACGCTTCCTAAAATGCTCTCTTCGGCTGGTCGGGCCGCTCGATCTCCGCAGGAGGCGGAGATCACGCGATCCTTTCGCGTCTGAGCCGGTCCCGTGCGGACCGGCTGGACCGGTCCAGTGGACCAGTCTAACAATACTCCCCTCCCAAAAATCCACCTTGTCCTCAAGGTGGAGATATGCTCATGTTCCGGTGGAGGGGGCCATCCTTGAGGTGACTGAAAATCCTTATTGTATTGCGGAACCAAGAGCTGCACAGAACGAGAAACATCCGCTTCCCCCTCCATCCTGATCACATCCAGCTTGTGTAGTCCCACCAAATAATCTTCCCCCACCTCTTGTATATCCCTAACCATGGTCTTCAGTGATTTCGTGGCTTTGGATAGCCCTGCATCTCCCCTTATAACCATCTTTCTCCCATCCACCATTAATTCCATCGTGAGTGCTCCCCAATTGTCCTTGGTTTCCCCCAAGGTCTGCAACCATTTCATCCCTAGGATGACATCCGTACTCCCCAATTCCAAGGGAAGGAAGTCTTCCTTTACATGGATCCCTTGAATCTTCAGTACTACTCCTCGACAGACTCCTCTACCCATCTCCACCTTCCCCTTGCCCATCATCACTCCATAGCCTCCGGTATCCACTAACTCCATCCCCAATGACTCCACTATCTGTTTGGAAATAAAATTATGGGTTGCCCCACTGTCAATCAACACAACCACCTCGCGGTCAGCTATCTCTCCTCTCACTTTCATAGTGCGACTCGGGGTGAATCCCACTACAGAGTTGAGGGAGACTTCTGCCACATCCAGGTGCAGCTTCTCCTCCTCCTCAACAGATCTGCCGCCTCCTCCCTCCTCGTCTTCCTCATCTTCACAGACGAGGAGAACCTGAAGAGTTCGGTCCTTGCACCTGTGCCCCGGCATGTACTTCTCATCGCATCTGAAGCACAACCCCTTTGCTCTCTTGTCCTGCATTTCTTTTTCGGTCAGCCTTTTGAAATTTTCCCCACTCCCTCCTACTGGTTTCTCCCGGGTGGTCTCATTACTGTTGCCTGATGCAGGCCCCTTGGGTGCTAGAAGAGTGGTCGTCGTCCTGTAAGAGCCTCCTGAGCAGTTTCCTCGAGCCCCCCTTTCTGCTTTCTTTTGATCTTCTACCAACTGCGCCAGCTCCATAGCCTTTCCCAGGTTCCTCGGCTCCAGTACCCTGACTGCTGTTCGGATCTCTGGTTTCAACCCCTTCATGAAGTTCCCTTCTAAGGCTGACTCTGAAATGTGATCCAATCTGCTAGCTAAGTACTCAAACCGATCCCGATAATCTGCCACGGTTCCTTCTTGAGTCAAGGCAAAGAATTGCTCATAGAAGTCCCCTCCCCCGTCGGTTTGGAAACGCTCTAATAAGCAATCCTTGAACTCTCTCCAATTCCGGATGGGCTCCCTCCTGTCACGCCACTGATACCATGCCAATGCCTTCCCTTCCAGACACAAACCTGCCGCCGTTAGCTTCTCATCATCTGTCAACCCGTTGACTGCAAAGTAACGCTCCACCTTATAGATCCAGCCATGGCCATCTTCGCCTTCAAAGATGGGCATCTTCAATTTCCTCACCTTCGGATCCCTTCCATTGCCCCGATACTCTCCATAACCTCCCATTCCTCGAAGATGAGGTGCTCCCCAAGTGTCCCGATCCTCCCTCCGACGTTGGTAACCGAATTCTTCGTCATAATCTCCCCTTCCTCTTTCAAAATCAGCACCTCGACGCTGAAATTCAGCACCTCGACGCTGATGTTCTTCTCTCCTCTCTCCAAAATCTGCACTACCTTCATATTCCCCCCTCCTGCTTCCAAAATCCACACCTCGACGCTGAAATTCAGCACCTCGACGCTGAAAATCAGCACCTCGACGCTGAAAATCAGCACCTCGACGATCATTCCCCATGCTTATCTCCTCTCTGGAGAATGGCTCTAGAGGTGGCATGTCGTCGTCACCTTCAAGAATCTCCACCTCCGGATTCCTCCTCCCCCGGACTGGGTTCGGATTTCCTCCTACGCCATGGCCGTCAGTGGTCTCTCTCACTTCCGATGTGTCCGGATGGGTCTTCATCTCCAATTATTTCTTCATCATTTCTTCCATCGCCGCGAACCTCCCTTCCAACCTCTCATTGTTGGTGGAGATCTCCATGAATTTCCCCTCCAGATCTGTCTTCAGTTGACCAAACTCGCCTTCTAAAGCTTCCACCTTCTTCCCGACCATCTTTCTTTTAACGGATCCACAAAAATCTTTTTCCGGAGACGACGATCTTTCTTTTAACGCCGCCGGTTGTCCCGAATCGGTGCTCTGATACCAATTTGATAGGAAACACTTGGATTTCCAAGTGTTTCTCACCAAAACCACGTAGGTCCAATGTAAAACTGCTGTTCACAGCAGAAATCAGCCACAAAACAGTGAAAAAAAATAGCAAATCGGAGAGAAAACCGTGGAGAAAAGACTTGTATTTTTCTAGTAGAAGAAGAAAACAACAAAGATACAATTGATCCTCAATTCGAGAGGAGGATCGATCTCTCCCAAATCTCTAGACGCCGCTAGAGCCCAAAGAAATCCTAAATCTACGAGATCTCAAATTTCAGCCAAATTCAAGATGCCCAACCCTAAGAAATTCAACTATTTAATGCATACAAATCAAAAGGAAATCCCTAAACAGTCCCTACATTCAAATTTCCCTCTCAAAACGCTAAAAAACGCTTCCTAAAATGCTCTCTTCGGCTGGTCGGGCCGCTCGATCTCCGCAGGAGGCGGAGATCACGCGATCCTTTCGCGTCTGAGCCGGTCCCGTGCGGACCGGCTGGACCGGTCCAGTGGACCGGTCTAACACATTCTTTCAAATATGTGGTAGTTTTTTCATTTTTTGTTGAGAATTCATTAGCTATTTTTGACAATTCATTAATAATTTCTCTCGGGAGAGGTTTGAACTTGGAAGAAATTTTAAATCTTGGAATTAATTCACATTGACTAATTCATAAAATTATGCATGAATTTTACAAATTTTAAAAGGTGGCTTTGCATATCTTATTGAACGAAGGTTGGTATTTGTACGTATCATGCTCTATCCATTACTAATAATAAAACTACTTGGTGTTAAACTTTTAGGGCCTCACACAAACCTTGTAACTGTCTGTTATGTTGTTAGTTACTTTATTGGCTAAGACAAAAGCATCATGCAACTAATTTCTTGTAGTAGAAATCTAAATGTGTTAAATATTATATCTGGATTGATAAGTTGAGTGGTTTACTTAGAAGCCCCAATTTCTTTCTTTGGTATGTATGCGGAAGACTTGTTGGGCATGTTTTAGTTAGCTAGTGTAGTCCTTTAATGAAATTATTTTGTTACAAGTTGCAATAGTATGATAGGTGATATGCCACAAAAAATAACCTTGATCGGGCACGATCTCAATGCATATCTAAATTAAAAATTTTCAAAAGCTAATTAAGATCATCTGAACTCTGAGCTTGGCAAACTTGTAGTCAAATTGAATGTTTCGACGAAATAAACCCAATAATATAAACAAGTAATTGAATATGAACCTGAATGAGCCTAAGTCAAGGATCTGAAGCATAATAAAAAACTTCATTGCATTAATTGGATGATGAAGAAATGATCTATTATCGAGGGACTCAATATAGGCTGTCTAATGGAGTGCTTCAGATTTTCCTATGTTTATGGGGCATGCTTCTCTAAAAAAATCTATAAATAAGCCCCACTCCCTACACGAAGGGGGAACCTTGGCTAGAGATTCAAGAGAGTTTCGAGAATTGAAGAATCCTGGAGCTCCACCCGAGCACCATTGCCAGCAAACCTCCACTTGGCTGCCACTGCAGGACATCTACCCGATTGTCACCAGCAAACCTTTATAGCCAATCATCACCATTGTACCTCTATATGGCCAATGCTCTGGACCTTTGTCAACTAACCATCTCCATTGGACTTTTGACGCTTGGTCGCTGTCATTGGTCCTCGGCTAGACTGTGGGACCTTCGCCCAATCACTGCCACTGGACGTCTCCCTGTAGCCATTGTCAGACCATCTTCATTGAACTTTTGCCGCCCGACCACTACCATCAGTCGCCCAACCACTTTTGTCGCCTGACCATTGTAGTTAGACTTTTGCTGCTTGGTCATCGCTGTTGAATCTTCGGCCAATTGCCACCGATGGATCTTCCGCCTGACCACTGCCGTTGAATCTCGACCGATTAACCTCCATTGTTGGACATTTATCAACTGACTGCCACCATCAGACTCTTGGTCACAGCCCCAAAACGTACAGATAAGACTTTGCTACACTTTTTGTAAGTTCTCTAAACTCTTTTAATTTTAACGTCTCCGAGATAAGATGCTGACAAAACTCTGTAATTCATGCATACGTAGTCGAATTATTTCAACTAAGCAAGTCATCGTAGTTTTTCCCTTTTTGAGTTTTCTACATAAAAAATCTATGGTGTCATCCAATCTCTCTCATTTATTTGTTTATGTGCTGGAGATTTGTGCAAATTTATGATGAAAAACTCCGTTTTTACGGCCGCGAAGTTTCTAGCCCGCAATGATAGGTAAGTGCCAGATTAAAAAGTTGCTAGCTATCGTAAGAAAGTGCTAGATTGAAAGTTTGGTTTACTATTGTAATATGTCTATGATATTGTCCTCTTTATTGTCTTTTTTTTGGTTCTCCCTGTCTGCCTATATATAGTTACTTTTATTTAATTAATGATGAATAACAAAATGCCTTTTCTTTCAAATTTGGTATAAAAGCAAGGTTAGCTCTAGCCATAGTCATCATCCTTCCCACCCCTTCCACTCTTCCAATCCTTTTTTTCTTGTTGATCTCACTTCTATTAGGCGGACCATTCTTAGTCGTAGTTCTCACTTGCCTACTTGACTCACGCTCACCTACATGCTTGCTTGGTCACAGCACGTGGTTTCCTGCATGCTTGCTTGCTCATGTTGTTTGCTCGCATACATGCTTTCTTGCACACTCTCTCAAACTTTCACTTGCCTTGTTTGTGAGCTCTCTTGTTTCTTGCACGTGTGTGCTCAAGCTCGTTTCTATACTTGCATTCTTGGCTGTGCACTTCCTGCTCTCATGCATGCTCTCACTAACTCATTTTCTGCATGCTTCCTTCACCTTGATTTATAATTGATTAAATCTTTTCATATTCTTCTTTCTCTCTTGGCGGTATTTTCTTATGACTTTATTTAATATTTACTATTCTTTTATGAAAAAAACTCTAATCCACTATTGGTACGATTATCCATTCAATGATACCAAGTATCTCCTATGATCTTATTCCTTCCATTTTCTCGTGGGTTCTCATGAGTAAATTAGTCATTTGGACTCTTTGCCTCCTGAATCGAGAAACATTTTCAAATACACCAAATGACAAGCTTTTGACCATGTTGTTTTCACATTGATGCTCAACAACCTCAAACCTATAATTGCTTGTATCATTATTTTTAGGAGACTAACAAAAAGATGTGGGATTTTCTTCGTCTTAATTACTTTCACGATAATGAGGGCATACATCTTGTTACCCTCTACTTTGTTTGAAACAAGATGACAAATCTATTCAAAAGCATTGCTATACTTTGATAGGCAAATTGGATGAACTTGTTCGATATTATCCTTTTATTATCGATCTGACAACTCGAAAAAAAATTGAATGAGGAGTTTATTATTTCCAAGGTTCTCTTTAATCTCTATATCTATCTCTATAATTTGTTTAAGCTTAGTTAATAGATAACTTTACTATCCCAACTTCTCTACAGCTTTCTGATGGGTTCTCCATAGCACTGAATTACTTGATTCGTCTTCTTTGATCACAGTTAGGCTGCTCTTCTTGTAAGAGCAACTGACTGTAATTGTAATTGTTGATGTGGTCGTCGTGATGATGACCATGATTGAGATCACAACTCTTCCCATTTGTCAGCATTGCTAAATGACTAATCATTCATCTGATCGCTAATTTTTAGGAAAAATTTAGCTATCCTCCGATAGCTTAGCATGTTTCCATTATTGCCTTTGCCAATTCTTTGAGTTCTCATTCAATTTTGATCTCTCTTCCTAATTAAAACAAAATGATCAATATTTTAGTATTCTTTGTTGAATAATTTAGTCTTTCATGCTGTTTCCTCTTTTGCTTGGATTGCTACTGTTCATTCTGAAGCCTCTTGATTTCTAGATTATGGTTCTTCTTCTCATATTATGATTATCTTACAGTTTTTTATTATTATTTATTAAGACATCCCTCCCACGTACTGTTGTTGATAGATCTCCCTCACTTGTTTATGAAAAATTGATCTATCCATCCATGGTTTGACTTGACTTTAGACAATGTTTTGTATGTTGCACAATTATTTTTATCAAAGCTTTGTTTTTTTTTCTTCCAATTTTATATCAAGTAGGAACTTATTGATATATATACTCCAACAGTGGGAGTGTAATTGTAGGGAAGTACTAAAATTAGAAAGACGTTTTTGTATGGCAGTTCTGTTTGTTGTTTGCGCATTGCAAGGTATCGGTTTGTTTTATTTACCACTTTGGTTTGTTCTAGTGTTTTTAAATCTACGTTTGCATAATAAGGTATAACAAACTCAATCTTTCGCATTTCATAATTATTAACATGTGTACTGGTGTGCTGTCTACAGTGGGAATTGTTCTTTTCTTCCTTGTTGAGAAGATTGTAAGATATGTTGAAGATCATTCTCCCAATGGAGCTAAAAACCTCATGCATGGTCATAATCATCATCATCATAAGCAACAACAGAAACTAAAACATGATGGAGTGGATACTAGTCAGCAGCTGTCAGATTCAAAGAATCGTGAAACAGTGGATATGATTTCAGAAACGGAATTGAATGGTCAATCTGATGCAAGTCTAAAAAATGACAAGAATGATAAATGGGAAAATCTTCGCAAGGTACATGACTAATTAAAATAGAAATATATGGATGGCCGACCTCAAATGAAACTGTACTTGAATAATGTCCTTGCAAAGGTTCCAATCTTCTTCTTTTGAACATATAAACCATTTTGGTATTTCCTTGTTTCTTAGTAAATGGTTTTCACATTCTACTTTCTTATGATGCATATTTCACTTCTTTTTCTATATTCCAGTCCATCTTAACCATTTAATAAATTTATTTTATTGGAGAGTAGTGGAAGATGCTTAAGTGATGTCAAAAAATGATTCCTAATTAACATTATTATTTAATGCATCATCTTTAAAACTTCTAGTCCCAAACTAACCTTTTTATGTAATGTGAAATTTCTATCTCTTTTATCTTTGTCTATCATTTTTCTTACTAATCCTTTGATATTATTTTTCTTTATCTATTTTATTGGTGCATCTTCTACTTTTCATTGAACATGCCAAAATTATGTCTCTATTTTTAACTATTTAATCTTTCAATAGATGCGACTGTTATCACCCCTTTAATATAACATTTTCTAATTTTTCATTCTTAATTTTACCACAAGTTCTTCTTAACATTTTTTTTGCTATGCTGAACTTAGGGATAAATTTTTTACTTATGAACTATGATTAATTAGACATAAGCGGGCTAATTACTATTTTATACAATCTATGTTTATGTCTTCATGATTTTTTTTAGCATGGTATTCATGCGACACTTTTTTTTTAATTACCTAACCTTAATTTTAGAATATATATACTTATGTATATGTTCATTCTTCTATATGATCGTTCCAAAATATTTAGATTTGTTACATATAATAATCA
Source organism: Dendrobium nobile (assembly GCA_022539455.1). Classification (NCBI taxonomy): domain Eukaryota; kingdom Viridiplantae; phylum Streptophyta; class Magnoliopsida; order Asparagales; family Orchidaceae; genus Dendrobium; species Dendrobium nobile. The sequence continues at coordinate 13,829,421 of CM039733.1, read as the reverse complement.
TGTTATCTTTTAGTATTATTAGTTGATATTTATTGTCATTGTAACAACTAAAATTATATGTTATATACAAGTTCTTTATTGTACTAATCCAAAATCTTTAATCTTCTAAATATTTTTATCATTTTCATAATGTTCATTATTTCAACAAATGTTTTAATTTTATTACTATATCATATGCAAAACGTATTTAATACGTTTGACTTTGATTGTCTTTTATAAGCATCTTCCTGACAAATAGAAAAGATATTGATTTAAAGTTAATATTTATCACAATCTCGCTGTAATGGTAGCTCTTTAGTCACTCAAAATTATTTTTGATGCTTGTTAATGCTTTTTAATAATTTCAACTTTTTATATTTTAAGGGGGTTTTACATACATAACACCTAAAAGTATCTAATTTACTCATATAACTTCTAAACTTGTGTATTTACAGGCCTACCACCTAAAACATGTTTTGGCTTTTTAAAATACCACTCCGTCTTTTACTCCCGTCAAAACCCTCTCCATACCGTACGAATCGTCCGCGAATCGTCCGCCTACTCTCGGTTGTAGGTGTCTGCTCGCTAGAAACTCCAAGGGCGAACCCATTTCCTTCTCTCTAATGCCGGTCGCCAGCCCTAGTCGAGACCGTCGACCTGCCTTAGCCGCTGGATCTCCTTCTTTGTAAGGTGAACTCTCCCTATTCATCACATTTCCTCCTCCCTATTCTTCTCCATATGATCTCTTTTGAAAGATAATTATCATTTTCAAGTAATCGTTCTATTTTTATTATGATTTTATCTATGTATAAGAGCATCTATTTGTTTTGTATTATTCTTCCTAGTTAGCCCAAATTTTTTACGTTGGCTATATCTTCGCATGCTTTACTTTGTATTACTCATTATTTTGTCAACAGGTTAATTCCAGAAATTGAAAGATTCGGCCTGTATATTTTAGAAGTATTGTATATTGGATGTTAAATAAAATGCTAATAGGAGAAGAAAATGAAAAAACAAATTTGTAATTACAAATTCAAAAATTGGTTTACTTTATTACATATGATTTAGTTGACTGTATTTACTTATCTGAATTTATTTTGTAATTTTAGATTTCTGACATGAGTTCAAGCCGCTCCATTCAATCACCGAGAAGCCTAGATAATACAATCTATTGTCGTTGCAATCTGTAATGTAAAATTTATACTTGCTACAAAGTTAATAATCGCAGAAGAAAGTTTTATAGATGCTCCCGAAATATATCGGAAGATGATTGTGTATATTTTCATCAAACCAAAGATTGAAAGTTCTATTTCAGGGCATCTATAGAACTTTCTTTCGCGATTATTAGCTTTGTAGCAAGTATAGATTTTACATTGCAGAATGCAACGACAATAGATTGGTTTATTTAGGCTTCTCGGTGATTGAATGGAGCAGCTCGAACTCATGTTATAAATCTAAAATTACAAAATAAATTCAAATAGGTAAATGCAGTCAACTAAATCATATACAATAAAGTAAACTAATTACTGAATTTATTATTACAAATTTGTTTTCCCATTTTTTTCTCCTATTGGCATTTTATTAAACATTTAATATACAACGCTTCTAAAATATATAGATCGAATCCTTCAATTCCCGGAATTAGCCAGTTGACAAAATAATGAGTAATACAAAGCAAAGCATACGAAGATACAGCTAACGTAAAAAATTTGGGCTATACAAAACAAATAGATGCTCTTATACATAGATAAAATCATAACAAAAATAGAGCGATTGCTTGAAAATGATAAGTATATTTCAAATGAAATCATATGGAGAAAAATAGGAGGAGAAAATGTGGAGGAGAGTTCACCTTGCAAAGAAGGAGATCCAACGGTTAGGGCAGGTCAGCGGTCTCGACTAGGGCTGATGATCGGCGTTAGAGAGAAGGAAATGGGTTCGCCCTTGGAGTTTCTTACGAACAGACACCTACAGCTGAGTGCAGACGGACGATTTTTGTGATATAGAGGGTTTTGAAGGGAGTAGAAGACGGAGTTGTATTTTAGAAAGCCAAAACATATTTTAGGTGGTAGGCTTATAAATACACAAGTTTAGATATTAGATGAGTAAATAAGATACTTTTGGGTGTTATATATGTAAAAACCTCTAAAAAATGTAAAAAAACTTAAAATTATTAAAAAACATTAACTATTATCAAAAATAATTTTGAGTGACTAAAGATTTACCATTGCAGCGAGATTATGGTAAGGATTAACTTTAAATCAATATATTTTCTATTGGCTAGAAAGATGCTAATAAAAGACAATCAAAGTCAAATGTATTAGATAATTTTTACAGCTGATATAGTTATAAAATTGAAACATTTGTTGAAATAATGAACATTATGAAAATGATAAAAATATTTAGAAAATTAAAGATTTTGAATTTGTACAATAAATAACTTGTATGTAATATACAATTTTAGTGGTTGCAATGCCAATAATATCAATTAATAATACTAAAAGATAATATGATTACTATTTATAATAAATTTAAATATTTTGGAACAATCATATAGAAGAATATATATATATATATATATATATATATATATATATATATATATTCTAAGGTTAAGGCTAGGTGATTAAAAATAAATAAGTGCAGCAGAAATATTGCGCTAAAAAAAAATTATGAAGACATAAATATAGATGATATAAAATAGTAATCAGCCCGCTTATGTCTAATTAATAATAGTTCATAAGTAAAAAAATTATCTTTAAGTTGAGCATAACAAAAAAATGTTAAGAAGAACTTGTGATAAAATTAAGAATGAAAAAATTAGAAAATGTTATATTAAAGGGGTGATAACAGTCGTATATATTGAAAGATTAAATAGTTAAAAATAGAGATATAATTTTGGTCTGTTCAATGAAAAGTAGAAAATGCACCAATAAAATAGATAAATAAAAATAATATCAAAGGATTAGTAAGAAAAACGGTAGACAAAGATAAAAGAGATGGAAATTTTACATTACATAAGAAGGTTATAACACCTTAGTATGTGATTAGAAGTTTTAAAGATGATGCATTTAATAATAATGTTAATTAGGAATCATTTTTGGACATCACTTAAGCATCTTCCACTACGCTCCAATAAAATAAGTTTATCAAATGGTTAAGATGGACTGGAATATAGAAAAAATTTATTCTCTTGGTACTCTATAGCACATGCCTAATGAGTTTACTGAAAATCATATGAAATTGTTTTATCTGCTCTATCATATTTCTTTAATTGCCTTATTGTAAAAATTGTTTTCCTAGTGGAGCTTTCTAGTATAGCCCTAAATTAATTTTTTTTTATACTAATGATTTTTTTTCTAAACTTATGTTCCATTTCTTTCTCTCAAATTTTTATTATATGTTTAATAGCTTTGATTCCTTTATTATTTATTACAATCATGAATATCTTTGTCATTGAATACCATACATGATGTTTTCTGCTGTAATCAACAGTTTTGCTCACTATTTTCACCACTTGTGGTTAGGTTTACTTGCGAACTCAAGTATTTCCTTTAGGGTTATTTGCGAACTCAAGTACTTCCTATCATACACACGGGTCCGATTTTTTCAAATTATTATTTTATCTGGACACTCCTCGGCCGTGTTCGACACTGCATACCTTATTAAGGCATAGTGTTAGTGCATAATAGAGAGTAATTAGTAAGGACAAGGAATAAAATGAAATGAACCTGAAACTCTCCAACAATAATTTTTCATAAAGTATAACGATTCATATTGTAGACCATGAATTGCTACGATAAGGCTAATTATGATTAGAATTTAATGCTTATATATAGGTCAATATTCTTTTTTCATAAAATTGATTATTAGCCTATAAACAAGTGAAGATACTTGTCGATGTGAAGCAGCTTTTGTTCTTGGAATTAGCTTGTTGCATTCCTTAAAATGTATTAAACGATAGCAAGACCATTGGATATAATAGAAAAAAAAAAAACGGGTTTCCCTTTCCACCACAGGCAGTGAAATAAATTGCATTTCTATTTTATGTTTTTTTTTTTTTTGAGTGTAGCATTATTTTTTGAGAAAACCAAGTTTATACAATCGGGTGTCCATTCAAAGGATAAATTAGAAGAGTCCATCAAATGCTATATCTGGGGCCTTTTGAAATAAGTTAAATGCAGCTTATTTGAATTTTTTACAGAGAACAACTTTTGATGGTGTTGCGAGTGAGGATGAAAAAGATGTTGACGGTAGAAATGTTCAAGGCATCCAGAAGCAGCCATCTTTGAATGAGATGGTTCCTGTTCATACATCATCGAACTTGGTGTTTGGTTACCTCAATCTCTTCTCTGATGGAGTTGTAAGTTGAACGCTTATTTTACTCTATGCTTTTATCTCATGTGATGTTTAATCTGATGGAAGCAAAATGACAGACAGCTTTCTTGTTGTTTATGACTACTGGATGTTGCGCCTTTCCTGTGAATTTTGCAGCATAATTTTACGGATGGAATGGCCTTAGGAAGTGCATTTTTACTACATGGAACAGTTGGAGGGTGGTCTCGGACATTGTTTTTGCTTGCACATGAGCTTCCCCAAGAGGTCCGTTTCAGATTAAGCTGTTCCAAACCTTAGAATATTCTTAAAGTTCTGATTAGTAACATTTGTATTAATTATATTTGCGTTCTTTATGAAGTAAATTACTACACTAGGATAGCTTTGATGTGCTATTTAATGAAAAAAAATCTTATAGGCAACATAATTACTCTTTAAGGCTAAAATCAATTTGGGAAGATTTACATACATATCACCCTATATTATTTTATTTGCATATTTAACACCTAAAACTTTAATATTACATACATACCACCTATAGTTCATTTTCATATCAAATATGAGTGGTAGAAATGAAATATATGAGTGACATATTTGATATTAAAATAATATAAGTTAGTATATGTGTTAGATATGTAAATAAGATGGTATAAAATGGTATGTATGTAAATTTCCCAATCAATTTTCATAGTTTCCACCTGCAGCAATGTGGAACCCTAACTCTGCCTTACATAACAAATTAACACGAGTATGCTTTTTGGTGTGTAGGTAGGTGATTTTGGGATTTTGGTTCGCTCAGGATTTTCGATCTCCAAGGCCCTTTTCTTTAATTTTCTGTCAGCATTGGTTGCCCTGGCTGGAACTGCTTTGGTTTGTTCCCTGCAACCAGTTAAATTTGTGCCAATATTGCATAGGAAAAACTTAATGCTAATACATCTTGTTTGTATGCAGGCTTTGGTGCTTGGCAAAGACCCAGGACAGTCTTCTTTGATAGAGGTAAGGGTCTCTTTATTTTTAGTACTTGTTTCCTATTTGTACCCAAATACAAACTACCAAAGATCAGTTGAAGTTTTCAAGTTTGTTAATGCATTAAGGGCGCTTTTCGTAAAATTTTTCATTTTCTTAGCTTTTCACAAATACATTGACGATTGAAAGTTTTACTGCATGTGTTCAACGATCGTTAGTAACCTGTTTGCAGAATAGCTTGTCTATATTTGTAAGAGTAACGATGACTACAGTTCTTAGCTAACAATACAACATGATATTGTCAAATGAAGCCTAAATTGGTTATATTAGGAGTTGTAACTTCATAAGTAAAATATATCCTAAGATTCTCGATGTTTGAGATTTAGGTTTCGTTTGAGACTGCTTTTGATGTGGACATCAGTCAGAGATTTCGACATGTGTTTCGTCGACGTAGTCATGGATCGACGGCTACGATTTAGAGCCTGTATTTTTGATGTATTTTCTGTTTTATGATTTATGTCGCATTTAAGTTTTCTCGTTTTACCCATATGGGGAATTGAGTCTGTGTTGTAGCCCGAGGGCACTTCAGTCTTTTCTGTTTTCTTTCATTTGTGCCTATTTATAGGAGGCCTCTTACATTGTAATGGTTAATGATGATTTTGATGAATGAAGTTTTGCTTTGTTAGTGATCTCTTTGTGAGTTCATGAGAGCGGAGAAGCTTCGGAGTGGCCAATGAAATACCCAACAGTTCATCTACAAGTGAGCTCTTGGTTTCTTTGTTTTATTCTTTTTATTTTGGATTCTCCCCCTTCCTCCTTTCCTCCCTATACCACCGGCAAGCCCTTAATCCCTTCCCTCCACCCGACAGCTCCCCTCTTCCCCTTGAATCCCTACCTGCCGCCTACCCCAATACCCCACGTCGCCGGCCACTGCAACAAACCGGCGGCCTCCTCCCCACCACCCCTGCCATCCCCAAGCCCAGCCCGCCAGCCACCTTGCTCCCAATTTTGAATTTCAAATTCCATACCTTCCTAAATAAGTCTTAGTAATTAGGAAAGTTCCCTAATTGGATTTCAATTAAAATTTGAAATTCAAACGCTTTTCTAATGCTAAAACTTAAATTTAGAAATTTCCCCTTTTAAATAAAATCTGAAATTCAATTCAGATTTTGTTTAAAATCTTTAATTATTGCTTGGGGCCCACGTAATTAAAACAAATCCCTCTCCTCATTGTTTGGCTAGCCCCTTTATTGGGCCTTTTCTCTCTCCCAATTTAATCCCAATCTCTACCAAATCAGCCCCTAATCCTCTTCTAATTGCCGCCCTAGCCATCAATGGATTAATTTGAATTTTCAAATTGATTTCCCTCCAAATCCACTTAACTTTGAATTTAATTTTAGATTTTTAATAATTCTTTCTAATCCAACCTAGATCTGTCCGCACCCTTCCCCCTCTTCCCCTCTCCTCTTCCTTTGGCCACCCCTCCCAAGTGACGGCTTCCCCACCACAACACCACCACGAGATACCAAGCTCTTCCAAGATCATACATGGCGGATCCGGAACTTGATCACGGATTTGTGTTTAACTCTCAAGGGGATATCGACATCATCCAATCACCATTCTTCGACGTTGGATTCAGATTTGATCACACCGCTGAGGAATACATCGATTGTATCCTCTTCCACCTAGCGGACGTCATTGACGAACAACGACCTACGGGAGAGTGGAAGATCACCGGACGCCCACCCGTTCCTCCAACTCCGATTCCTTCCCCGGCGACTAGCCCCCTTGGCATCACGTGTCTATTAGTGACATCCCTAAGCTTGCTTGCAACCTTCTTCAACTAAACCAATCATTATCAAGAGTGTAAAGAGAGGGATCCCAAGGTGAATGTTATAAATTTTAAACTGTGGATTTTGTTACTTGCCATTTACTCTACTCATTTATTTGATGATGTAATTTTGCGAGTTTCCTATGAATCTCTATTGTAATAACTTGCAATTACTTGGTCCTTCCGTGGAATTTCATAAGATCTAAGTTGAATATGCATCCACGTATGTTTAGCCGAGCAAAGTTCACATTTTATTAATTTCGTATAAGCAATTCTTGTTTCATCATCATTGTTTCACATCAGCTTTCTTACTGCTTCTTTGACCATCTTTCTAGAACTCATATTAAAACTTTTATACTAGACAAATGCTTTAAGAAGCAGTAATAAATCCATCCCAAATCATCTGTGACAGGTTTTTTACTATTTTTTAAATCAACTTTTTTAAAAGATGGGATGATGCTGCGGGGGATGGAAAAAAGATATGCACTTTGCAAAATTTTTTTTTTTGGGGTAAAATTAGTGATAAAACGACGCAACCCTGCACGAGATAATATTGCCATATTGGACCTTAGTATTAGATATCTATAGTTTAAACTGTTGATTGTAGATGAGCCGTCATCTTTAGAATCGAATTAGAGATTACATTTGGCAACATGCTACTGATAAAATTTAATTGAATTAGTGAATAGTGCGTCCCTTCTTCAGTTGCAATCTTAGCATTTTATTTTGGTTGATCGTTTGAGTTCATTTATTTAGGGATTCACTGCGGGGGGGTTCATCTATATAGCGATTGCAGGAGTCCTCCCAGAAATGCATGATGGGAAAACAACAATTAGAAGCACAGGTATTCAGTTGACCTCTCTATTAGCTGGAATGGCTGTTGCTCTCTGTATCTCTCTTGTAGAATGATCTTTTTGCATATATATGGTTGCTAAACCCTTGAATTCAGGGAGGGTTTTGTGATTGTCATCTTGTTACATTTAATTATTTTTGGTTGCTGTCGAATTGTCAATTTAAATTGTTGGCTTTCTTAGCACAGCTGATTGAAGGATATGTTAGTGGCAATCGAGCTTTTTAAAAGAGAGAAAATGTGATTGCATTGATGTTTTGTAAAAGATGCAGTAAAATGTATGTTTCTTTTAAACATGACATTTAATTGTTTGAATACAGTTTTGTATCTCAAGAGAGCTGAAGGTTTCATTTGGGACGACATTCGTACCGCTTTTTAAATCAGCTTTCTAGTATAAAAATTATTATTATTTTTTAAACTAGAAAGTTGCTTTGAGAAGAAGTAAGAAAGCCATCCCAAACGAAGCTTAAATTTGATTATTTGAGGTGTTTTAACCTTTTCATCCAACTAAATATCAAAATTTTTAAAATCCTTATATATATTTGGAATACTTTACACCCATTTAGAATACAACCAAATAGCCCCTAACATATTCTTATACATTGCACAGCGTTATATTTTTATTTTTCTATATATATTGCAAGTAATTTGTCATATGTATACATATAACAATCAAAAGTTTCCCATTTATACGTTTTGCACCTAAACTTCACTATTTACACCATATATCACTTAAACCATCGGTAAAGAAGTCATGACGAATCTCGCCTTCCGTAAGAAGTTGCCATGGGATCTTAGTGGAGTAGGCATTAGCTTAGGCAACGTGTAAAGAAGAAGAGTTTGTGAGACTTGTCGATTTAAGTTAACTTTGCCCAATGCTAGGAAATTTGGGATACAAAAAAAAAAAAAGAGAAATTTAGGAATGTGTGTATATATGTATATATATAATCACATTAACTCATCAAATTTCTATTCCTCCCCCTTTAAGGTGGCTAGGACATCTGATATTCAAGACATACCAACTATAACACCCTATACTCACATTTATAATCCTTTAAATAAAAAAGATTAGTGCTCACCATATGAATCTCCTAAAACTATTAGAATGCTAAATATAGTCTATTATATATGAATGAATTTGATTATATAAACATTGTCTATGCCTCCGAACTTATAAGTTTCTACATTCATAATCTCAATAATTAAAAATGATGATCTCCAAACATTTTTATGATAATGAGGTAATGAAGTCCAACACTATTCTTATAGATTGCATAAAAGATCACCTTAGAAAATTACTCATATGAATTTTTCATAATAGGAAGCTATAGGTGGTCTGGGATGAAAAAAATAAAGGAACAAGGTCAATCTGACCCTGGCTGTGTCAATCTGTTGTGAACAAACAGAACAAATCAACAGCCTTTCAACTAGCATAAAAACGGTTTTGGTTTCACAGAATAAACATAGCGGGCAATCAAGCTCAGTTGAAATAGGAGAGCATCATAGATATCTCTCTTACGCTGTGAATTGATGAATCAAGCATAGGATTTGGGCACTTTGCAGGCTGGTCTTCTTCCAACGGCTCCATTGGATGCTCTATAGGCTCGAACTCGGAGTTCCATTCCACCTCTTCCCTCTCTTCCGTCACCAAATCAACGTAATAATCTTCTCCATCCTTATTTCTCATTAACCATGCCTTCTCTTCCTCTTCCTCTTCCTCATCATCGTCCTCCTCTTCCTCTTCCTGAATTCCAGACCAAACACATACTTGTTAAACTAACGCAGAAGAAAGAGAGAGAGAGAGAGAGAGAGAGAGAGAGAGAGAGAGAACCAAAGGAATAGATGAGTAAGGTCCTCTCTCCATGGAGTCTGAGGAGATCGATCCCATTGCTTTCTCTTTTGTCCAGCTTTCTCTTTCTTACGACGCTGGAAGCTTTTTCTTTCCTGATTTGCTTCTTCAGTTTGTTCGTCAATGCCAAGAGCTGATCATTAAAAACGGTGTTACTGGTTTCATGCCTAGCACTCGGATTCTCCGTTCCCTTTATAATCTTTTCATCCCCAGCTATCTATTATCTCCTAAAGGAAAATCTATTTAATTCTGATTCGACGCGGAGGAATTCAAGAGACATGATGCCTACTCTCATTCCGACGTGGGCCCCACTATGCTTCAGGAGTTTAGGGATCACCATGATTTAAAAGAATAATGAGTTACATCTTTGATCTTGACTTCCTTTGAGATAATTTTCTTATGAGATAAATTTCTTATTATTTTTTGAAATAAATTTTTAATATAAAAAATTAAATTTTGTAATTAAAAAATTATTTTAAGAGACAGTAAGAAAGTCATCCCAAACAAAATTTAAAGCTCTGCTAATTATTTTTGAAGATAAAATTATCATTAAAATGATAGTATAAGAGATAGTGTTTAGTGATATTGTAAAGCTTTGAACCAGATAGTTGTTAAAACAATCTCTTTTCCAAGTGCCATCATCATCTTCCAAGCAAAGTCTTCTTCATTTTTGAGTAATTTTTTAGCGTAAAGCTTTATTATGCGACCTGAGAAATTCAATGTCTCTCTATATGTTTAATTAGATTGAATATATGCATACAAAATAAATTAACTCAAATGAATCAATTAAATCAAGGTTAGAGAGAGTAATAGCAAAAGGTTATGGTTCAAAAATATTGAACCACGTTCCAAATATGTTTAAGCCTTGTTCAATCATGGTTCAAGCTTGATTTGAATAAGATTTAAATCTTATTTGAACTTAGTTTGAACGTGATTCAAACTTTATTTGAATAGCATTTAAACATGATTATAATTACTATGTGAATAAGATTTAAAGCTCCATTTATAAGTTTGTATCTTGTTTAGATTTTGTTTGGGACATCTTTCTTGCTACTAGAATATTGTTTTAAGAAATAATAAGAAAGTCATCCCAAACAAAAATATTATAAAAAATTGTATAATTTTTCAGTCCAGAAGAATCAATATTTTATTTTCATATGTAAAATATTAAAAAAAAATTAAAAATATGCTTTCTACTTCTAAAGAAAAAAATCAATCTTGGACCCTTCAACTAAAATCATTATTTAATTGGCTTGATAATGACTAGTTTGAAATTAATTTGAAATTGAGTAAATATTTTTTTTTTCCAAGCAATCATATATAATATTTTTTTGTTTGGACAAATTTGTATGTGTTGATATATTTGCGTTTCTTGGGTCCAATGTTGTATGGGAGAAATTGTTAGAGTGAGCGGAGAAGGAGAAGGGAAGAGAGATGCGAAGAGGAATGGGAACACAGAGTAAAGGAAGAGAATGAAATTGTATTATGTTATCATTAGAATCTAATTACATATGTATTTATAAGCTTTGAGCTGTATCAATTACATTTAGCTAATGTGGGATATGTCTTTACTGATATGCTTACATTCCCCCTCAAATTGATCATCTGGTAGCCGGATGGTCAATTTGGAACAGAGGTAGTCGAAGCGCGAGCTTGAGAAAGGTTTGGTAAGTATATCAGCTATCTGTTCTTGAGAAGAAATGTGTTGAATGCTGATGTTGCCGGAGAGAAGATGCTGGCGAATGAATTGAAAATCGATTTCTATATGCTTGGTACGGGCGTGGAATACCGAGTTTTTGGCAATGGCAATGGCTGATATGCTGTCACAGTGAATGACAGTCGGTGTATGTTGTCGCAGCTGTAATTCATCTGCTAGTCGCCGGATCCATAGAATGTCCGATGTCGCTGCGGAAAGTGCACGGTATTCAGCTTCAGTAGACGACTTGGCAACGGTAATCTGCTTATTTACCGACCAAGAGAGGAGGTTGGGTCCCATAAAAGTGCAAAATCCGGAGATTGACTTGCGATCGGTGAGGTCGGAGGCCCAGTCTGCGTCTGTAAATGTGTGAAGAGAGGTATCGCCGGGAGTGATCGGAAGCCCGTGAGTGAGAGTCCCTTTTATGTAGCGTAGGATGCGTTTGAGATTCTGGAAGTCATGGTCTGTCAGAGACTGCATATGCTGGCACACTTGATTGGTGGCGAAAGTGATATCTGGGCGTGTGATAGATAAGAATTGCAGGGAGCCAGCCAGACGTCGGTAGAGGTAGGCGTCGGGAAATGGTTTGCTGTTGGTTGCCGCGTGCTTTGAAGCCGGTGTTATGGGAGTAGGTGCGGCTTTGCAGTTTGCCATGCCTGCCTCTTGAAGGAGTTTGGATGCGTAATGCCCCTGAGTGAGAAAGAACCTAGCGGTGTTGCGATTGATCTGTATCCCGAGGAATAAGGAGATTTGATCGAATTGCTTGATGGCAAAGTGAGATTTGAGATCCTGAAGCAGTTTTTGAGTTTGAATTGGATCATTCCCTGTTACAAGGATATCATCAACGTAAATTAGAAAATAGATTTGAACGTTGTGTTTATTGTAAATTAAAAGAGATGGATCGGAACGACTGAACCCGAAACCGCGATGTTGAAGGAAGGATGTAAGCTTGTGAAACCATTGTCGGGGCGCCTGTTTGAGACCGTATAGCGACTTATGAAGCTTGCAAACGACATTGGGCTGAGTTGGATCTTCGTAGCCGGGAGGTTGTTTTATATAGATTTCTTCAGAGATTTCTCTGTGAAGAAAAGCATTGGATACGTCGAGTTGGAGAACATCCCAATTGCGGTTGACGGCAAGCATTAGAAGAAGGCGAATGGAAACCATCTTGGCGACAGGGCTAAACGTTTCTGTGTAGTGTTCTCCGAACTTTTGTGCACACCCGAGAGCTACTAGTCGTGCTTTGTAACGGTCGACTTGACCGTTTGGTAGAAACTTGATCTTGTAGGTCCACTTGCTTCCAATGATTTGCTTGTTCGGTGGAGCTAGCACTAGTGACCAAGTTCTCTGTTGGAGAAGAACTTGATATTCCTTGGTCATGGCCTCTCTCCAATGTGGGTATTGAAGGGCTTGTTTAAGTGTTACTGGTGTTTCGGTTGGACCTGGATGAGTGATGAGAGAAATAAATTTCTTGGGTTTGGTAATACCAGATTTTGAGCGAGTTTGCATAGGATGTGATGTTGGGGCCGGATCGGATGTAGGTGCTGGTCTGGTGGAAGGCCTGGATGGCTGCGGTTGAGAATTATGTTCTGTGGGTTGCGGCTGTGGTATGTTGTTGACGGGAGAGGCGTTGTTTGGGTACTGATTGTGATGTCGTAAAGTAGAGGACGGAACGAGAAGCAGAGGTGGAATTGGATTGTCTGATTGCTGTATTTGTCCAGTGTCCGCGGCCGCAAAAGACCTGAGGGGAAAAACAAATTCATGAAAGACTACATGTCTTGATATATTTTATTATTGGATAGATTTAGACACTTGTAGCCTTTGTGCTGAGGGGAATATCCAATAAAAACGCACGATTGAGATCGTGGTTCCAGTTTGTTTGTAGTGTATGGTTGGAGCCAGGGGTAACAAAGGCACCCGAAAGTTCTTAGGTGGTCGTAATCTGGCGGGTTGGTGTAAAGTTTGTGATACGGGGACTGAAATTTGAGTGCCTTGGAAGGTAGGCGATTAATTAAGTAGTTTGCTGTTGAAATGGCATCAGTCCAGAAGTTATTCGAGAGACCGGCGGCATGAAGTGAAGTGCGGGTGAGGTCCAGTAGATGACGATGCTTGCGTTCAGCTAAGCCGTTTTGTTCCGGCGTGTGAGGGCAGCTTAGCTGGTGGAGAATGCCGAATTGCGTAAGGAATGCTTTAAATTCTTTGCTCGTGAATTCGCCTCCACCGTCAGAACGAAAAACCTTAGGAGTAACTGAAAACTGATTTTGGATCATAGCTATAAAGTTTTTAAAACAATTAAAAGTGTCACTCTTGTTATGCAAGAAATAAATCCAACTAAAGCGAGTAAAATCGTCGATGAAGATAACATAAAACTGAAACATATTAGAAGTAGAAGAAGACATAGGTCCCCAAACATCCGAGTGAATGAGCTCAAACGAATGTGAAGTTACAGATTTGCTTTTAGAAAATTTTAGTTTGTGGCTTTTCGCCATACTACAAGATTGACAACTAAAATCTGAAGAAATGTGAGGAATGCCAGTGTTGTTAGATCCAATACTATTAAGGATCTTGTTATTCGGATGACCGAGGCGAGCATGCCAAATCGCAGGAGATGTGAACCTCGTGTGGAAAGCTTGCTGTCCAGGATCCGGTTCTACCTGGAGTTGATAAATGCCATTATGCAGGTGACCACGAAGAAGAAGCTGTTGATCCTGAACATCCTTAATTTCAAAGCCGTTAGAGTCAAAAGTGATCGAGACCGAATTGTCTCGAGTTAGCTTAGATACGGAAAGTAAGTTATGAGTTAAGGCAGGGACATGGAGAAGATGGCAGAGACGAAGCTTACGAGGTGTGTTTGGTAGAGGAAGCAAACCTTGACCGAAATGTTGGATCGGAATAGTGGAGCCACTGGCTGTCGAGACGGATTCTTGCCCGTGATAGATCGAGGGCTTTTGAATTGAAGTGCTATCTACAGTCATATGATTAGTGGCGCCCGAGTCCAGTACCCAGGTTTGTGTAGAGTCCTGATTCGGTTGAGCAAGAAGAGCGCGCGGAGCAGAGGAATTCGTCGGGGTGTAATTGAGATTAGTTCTGTGCCAGCAGTTGAAGGCAGTGTGACCGATCTTGGCACATATTTGGCAGACTGGGCGAGAGCCAGAAGAGTTCTGTTGAGTGGTGGATTGATCGGATCCAGAGGAGTTTCTGTTAGAGTTTGGTCGGGGCTTATAGTTCCGTTTCATGTTCTTGGAGCGATTTTGGTTGGAATTAGCAGCGTAGAAGGCTGCGGTTGCTGGATTCTGATCTTTCTTGGATTCTTGATTGACGTGAATTTCTTCACTGCATAGGAGCAAGTAAAGAGCGTCAAGATCAGCCGGGAGAGGGGATGACCGAATGTAAGTCTTGATGGAGTTGTAGCTAGCCGGTAGACCGTTTAAAGTATGAAGAATGATGTCTTCCGGATCGACTGAACTACCGGATGCTGCGATTGTATCAACTATGTTCTTTACGGTGGCGAGGTATTGCTGCATCGTGGAGGTGTTCATTTGAACGTTATGCAATTCGTTCTTAAGTTGGATGATGCGCGATCGGCTCGAGGATTGAAGTCGTTTTTCCAAGGAGGTCCATACTTCATGAGCAGTTGAGTAAGTGATGACATACGAAAGAATTGCAGGCGATATCGTCGCGAATAATGCCGAGACAATGTTGCTGTCAATGAGGCGCCATTGGGCGTACTCGACTGAATTGTGATCTGGCGGAGGGGTGGTGGTGCCGGTAAGGTGAGCGGCATACCCGTTGGCTGAGATATGCTGAAAGATTTACGATCGCCACAACGCATAATTATCGGAAGTTAGAGTGTAAGGAAGCAGGTTCTTGATGTTGGATATGATGAATTTGAGCGTTGGAGGAAGGACGAGCTCGGCGGTAACGGTGGTGTTTGCCATGGTGGATGCGGGGGGAAGAAACGATGCTGATTCTTGATCCCCTATCTTGCTCTGATACCATGTTAGAGTGAGCGGAGAAGGAGAAGGGAAGAGAGATGCGAAGAGGAACGGGAACACATAGTAAAGGAAGAGAATGAAATTGTATTATGTTATCATTAGAATCTAATTACATATGTATTTATAAGCTTTGAGCTGTATCAATTACATTTAGCTGATGTGGGATATGTCTTTACTGCTATGCTTACAGAAATACCAAGGCATTATTATGGCAAGAGAGAGATCTTAGTTAAAAATTTTTTTGATCAAAAGTGCAGGGATCCATTATGTCCATATTCGACCTTGCACCTCATATTTATAGGTGACGGTCAAAGTTTGTGTTATATGAAAGGTTACATTATAAATTAATAAAAAAATATATATTCGACCTTGCACCTCATATTTAGTGCTTTTTCATCTAATGTAAAGCCTAGCGAAAAGTACTTGGATCTAGGATGATCATTTAGAGTCGTTTAGTTGGGTTTACTAAGATTTTGTTTGGGATGATTTTTTAATTATTTTTGAAGCATTTATTTTAGTATAAAGATTAAAATTTTTGTACTAAAAATAACTTCAAGAAGCAGTAAAAAAATCTTCCTAAACGAAGCCTAAGCCTACATCTTGAGATAGATACTAAAAGATATTGAGGTATCAAAAGAGATATCATCACAATTACATGTGATTTGCAATGTAAAAAACTATGCCTTTCTGGTGCTTAAATAAATACTAGATTTATTAGATCTTGATTAGGGTCATCTTCCTAAATCTTTTAGGTTAACTCAGAATATCGTAATATTGCTATCTAATTCATGATTACAGTTCCCCATATTAGGAGTTCAGTTAACATTTGTCGTTCCAGGAGGTACAAATTGGTAGGAAATCTTCAATAGCTAATGTTTCCAACTTGTTTATTTCATGACCAGTTTTATTTATACATTTACAGAACAAATGAAAGAAGAAAAAAAAGAGAAGAATCCTTCCCATCCAATCCTATTTTACATATAACTTTCTAATACTTGATAAATGCTGATGATAATTCATCACTCATCAGTGATTGTGAACAGTCCTGCATAACAATCCATTGAATGGCTTTCAAATAAAGCTAGCGCAGGATTTAATTAAACGAACACGGGGTCAAATTCTTGAAGAAAGTGCGTGAATCCACCAATTCTGGCTTAAAGGAAGAACTTTTTGAAAGAATTGAAGAAGAAAAATCAGAGGATGAGGAGCTGGAGCATCTTTAAATTAATTTATATTTCTTGAAATCAGCTCTATCAAATTGCCGCCGGCGAACGGTGGAGCGGTTTGATGGCGTGTTGGCGGATCCCAGGGCAAGCGTAAAAGCGCCGGCTTGACTTCATCTTCCAAGGAGAAGAAGGGATTCTCAATGCTGTTTACCGAAGGGGTAGCCGCCGTCGCCGTGTCATCCTCAAATACCTCCCATTCCTCAGTCACCACCGTCTTCGACGGTTTCCTGCTCCTTCTCTCTTCTTCTTCCTTTCCATAATTTCTGTTCTCAGCAATTCCGGGGATGTGGTCACGCACGAGAGCCTCGAGATCGCGGATGTCCTCCTCAGGTATGGACTCCACGGGAGGGATCTCGGCGGCGTTCAGCACGCCGAGGCTACGGCAGAGGCTGAAGTATGAGGAGAGTTGCACGCTCTGTTCTGCAGCCCTACGGAGCACCCTCATCCCTGCCATACCCAGTCGCTTCCGCTCCTCGGAAGGCACGGCCATCTTCGCCTTTGAGGATGCGGCGGCGGTGTGGGAGGCAGAGGAGTTGGAAACATTAGAGCCGAGCACATCGACGAGGAATCTGGCGATGCCTCTACAAATGCAGCTGTATACCTCAAAGATCTCAATGATGACACAATTCATCGCCTCAAGGATGAGCCCCACCTCCATTCCGTCAGCATATGGCCGGATCTGCATTAACAGCTCCTGCAGATCTTGCATCTTCGCCAACATCTCGAGATCACCTTCGATTGAATTGACGGAGGAGGAGGAGGAGGAGTTGTCTTGGTTATCAAATTGGGAACCAGATGAGGAGAGGACGGAGCGGTAATCGAGGAATTGGAAGTAGGCACGAACGAAGGCGGAGAAGCCGTAGGAGGCTACCGAGGGGCAAGCGGATTGATCACGAAAGTCGGAGAAGTCGAATGGGAGGCGGCCGACGCACGGGGCGGCTGCTGAACAGAGGAGGACGCCGTGAGTGATGAGCAGGGTTTTGAGCGCCACAGCCCACGAGCGCGTCCGGGTCGCACGGCGCGTAAGCGCTCGCAGAAGAGGGGCAAGGCAGGCCGGCGAGGTGCGCGCCCAGGCGAACACCCTCGCCGCGTTCTTGTAATCGACGGAGCGCTCATCGTGGTTGGTGGCGTGAATCACGGCAGCCTCCATCTCAGCTCGATGCCCACCGCCGGCAACTCGGCTCAGGTACACGCTCCGCTTGTCCTTCATTGCCGCAGTTGCTCGCCTCCACCATTGCCTCGTTGACGACGTCATTGCGACGCGCGCCCACCGGGCGTCGCTGCTGCCTTCTCGAAGCGTCTTTCTGTCTAATCTGTTTTGGTTATGGAATTTGAAGGGCGAAAGGGGTGGTATAAAATATAGATAATTCGCCGGCGCGTGGGGGTAAGAGGGGCAGAGATGTAGAGGAGGGGTGGGCTGGCCGCCGGCGAGCGATGTGGGAATGTCCTCGGGCAGCTTGTAAGGTCAATGGTTTTGTTAGGAAGGCTGGCAGCTGGAGGAATCCACGTTAATGTCTCTTCCTCCGTTATCCTCCGCCAATTAAAGTTTGTCCAAATGCCTGATTAAAAACCGACAGTTTATGTGCACGAATCAATGAAAGCGCATCACGTTTACATTCCTAACATTCCTAACGTGCCATTTGCTGTTTTCTTCTAAGATACAAAGGAAGGCTTGCCTAGCCAGCCTAGGGCTCCGTTGCTTCCGTTTGATGGTCGTGTGGCTCTTATTGTGAAGATGGAAGTTAGAAAAAAATATTAATTAATTTCTATGTATAGTTAAATTTGATCAAATAAATATATAATTACTCCAATCCAAATTATATCGAAATTGTTTTAAAAAATATTAGATTTATTTTGAGTTTAGTGCAATATAAATTATTTATATACAATATTAATCTCATAACAAATATATATATATATATATATATATATATATATATATATATATATATATATATATATATATATATATATATATCAATTCAATCTCTTTATTATGGGACTTAATTAATAGTTATTGTTGCAGGTTAGAATATATGCGACAGTAGAGTGAGAGAATTTTTGTATTAGCATTGCTTAGATATTTAGCACACAAACAGAGAAGATAAAACATTAGGATTTTTATGTGAAAATCCATGGAAAAGGGAAAAAACTACGGGGCCCCATCTAGTCGAAATGATTATACTAAAATTGAGTGAGTTACAAAACTTTACTCGTCCTTTAATTTGGAGTCGACGGAATTACAATAGTTTAGGGAGTTGGACAGAAGTTTGATGACAGTCGGTGATCAGACAAAAGTTCATCAACAGCTAGTGTTCATACAGAAGTGCGACGACGGCTAGTGATTGGGCAGAAGTGCGGCGACAACCGGTGACTGGGTAGAAATCTGACGACGGCAGGTGGCCGAGTAGAGGTCCGATGACGATCAATGGCCGAACGGTCAATGACCTAACGGTGGTCGAGGAGGAGCTTGGTGGCAAGAAAGATCTCATATGTCTCCTCCTTCATCTTCTTTCTTTCCCTTCTTTTTTAATTTTCACGAAGAATGAGGAGTCTATTTATAATTTTTTTTGGAGTGGCATGCCTAATAAATAGTGTGAAGATCAATAGCATGTTGGGAGTGTTTTTTATGAATGTTCGATATTGATTCTCTTGATCATAGATAGTTTATTTAGCATTTGAGTGCTTTAATGATATCAGAATTTGATGATCTTGGGCTCGTCAAAACATGGCTAGTCAATAAAAACTTCTAACATTAATGAATGATTTTGGTATTTATTGGCCTCTCCATAATTGACTTGATCTTAGTAGGGTTAGGTTAGAGTCTAATAGTAAAAAATGATGAATCTTAAGAATATTACTTTTATTTGAAGGAATTAATATTTTCTAATATTGATTTAAAGTTTTTTCGCACTCAAGATTTAAAAAATAAGCCAAAAATACTTTAAAAATGTCTTTTTATTTATGGTATAAGTCGAAATATCATCAAAATTCAACACTAAAATTTTTTTAATAAATAATTTAAGTATTTGGTTATCAATCTTATAAAGTTACTATAAGTGATGGGCAATCCAAAAACCATAACTAATCATCATATCCATTTGACATCTTAAAAGTAAATTTTCATTTATCACCAATCCTAAACTTAATTTGATGATAGCTACTTCTAATATCTATTTTGGAGAAAATGATTGAACAAGAAATAAAATCAAGTATGTCATCTAGTCTAGGAATGGGGAACCTATACTTGATTATGATCTTATCTATGGTACGACTATCTAAATATATTTTCTAAGATTCATTATTTTTCAGTGAGAAAGATGGTGACAACATAAGCAATAAAGCTTTATTATAAGAATGTTATTTACTTCATATTGTAATTTTATATATTCAATCATGTTCATCCTTTAGTCATGGATGTTATTGATGTTCTCACTAGACATCTGTAAGAGGTTGTACTATGGTGTGTGCTTTTTGCTGATGATATTCTTCTTGTTGATATGAGTAGAGAGGGAGTTGAAGGTAAACTTGAATTATGGAGGTCAACCTTAGAGTCTAAAGACTTTCGTTTGAGTAAATCTAAAATTGGTTATATGGAGCGTAATTTTAATAATAATAGATCTAGTGGGGGATTGTGACTTTGGGCGATCAAGTCATTAATAAGAGCACACATTTTAGATATCTTGATTCTATTGTTTAGAGTGATGGTGAAATAGATGGAGATATAGTTAGTAGAATTCAAGTTGGATGGTTGAAGTGAAGGAATGCATCGGGCTTATTATGTGATAGAAAAATCCCTCTCAAACTTAAGGGAAAATTCTATAAGATGGTAGTGAAACCTGCAATGCTTTATGGTGCAGAATGTTGGCCATTAAAAGAGAAGCATAATATTAAGTTAAGTATTGCAGAGATGAGGGTGGATGAGTAGTTTTACTCTTAAAGATAGGATACGAAATGAACATATACGTAAAAAGGTTGGAGTAGCTCCAGTGAAAGATAAGATTAGGGGAGAGTCGCCTTAGATGGTTTGGCCACATAAATTAGCGGTCTTCCAATGACTTGGTTAGGAAAGTAGATGTATTAAATTTGACTTATATTAAGAAAGGTAGAGGTAGACCTAAAAAGACTTGATTAGAAAATATTAGAAATGATCTTTCTTTATTAGATTTAGATGAGAATTTGACCCTTAATAGGACACAATGGAGAAAAATGATTTATGTAGCGAGCCCCACATAGTGGGATAAAGGCTTGTTGTTGTAATCATGTTCATCCTTTAATACGATAGGTTAATTAATTATGAACTTGAGGTGAAGTCATTGGTATGTTGGATGCCTCTTATTGGGGTTAGCTCATCAAGTAGTTCATTTGGAATCAAATTAGATAAGTCAAAAAAGAGATTAGAGATCATGACTGATATGTAAATTTCTAAAGAGACAGAACTAAACTACATAAGATGTAATAAGTATAGTGTGTAGTCCATATAATTATTTTTTTAACTTTTTGAAACCTAGGTGTTTAATACAGATATTAGTCGCAGGAGATAAATCAATAAGGAAGGGTTTCAAGCCTGAGGGAGAGGAAGAGGGGGAGGGGGTGGGGGTGGGTGGGTGGGTTTAATAACTATAAGTTGAAGTTTTACTATTTTATTATGGCCAGCCATAAGTATTATGTTAGAAGAAATATTATTTGAGAGAAGTGGACCTCATTTCTCTTGTGGTATGATAGCGAGAAGTTAGATGGTTTTATCAGTAATTTTGAATGTATATATTTTATTGATCATAATGAATCACATCCCTATCATAAAGTCAAGGTCTACCTCATCGAATTTGGGTTATGTCCATAGGCAGAACATTACACTATATATGATCCTTATAAATATTCATCTTAATTGAAATCAAGCATTTAGAAGTCACATGTAAGTATATGTGATTAACCCAACTCATATGAAATGATCAGGGTGAGATTTAAGTTTTAGGTTTGTTTGAATAAGGGCACTAATTGAGATAATATTCATTACACTCACCATTAATAATAATTTAATTATCTTCTCATTAGAAGTGACTATCATTTAAAAACTGATATATTGACATTGGCCTTCTCATTAGAGGGGGCTTATTTTTTTGTTTAAAAAATTTCCTCAACTTTTTTGATCCGGGCTTAGGACCATCATTGACAATTTTAGGAAAGTCATGATTGCGAGGCTGACCTCACCCTTTCTGCAAATATGCTTTTCGAACTTAATCTCAAATATTAGGACAAAATTTAGAAATAGGTATACGTAATCCATAATCAGATTGAAGATTTTCTAGATTTTTTCCCATGATTTTGATGATTTAGTATCTATTTGACTTTTTTTAATCTTCTTCTTCATCATTTTTTTTTGGAATCCTTTATAGGTGTTGCTACACAAGATTTTGATGATTTCTTAAAATATCTCTCAATATCACACAAAATACCTAAAAAATATAGACATCATAACCATATTAGACCAATTCTAAGGATTAAATAATCTCTATTTATTTCATATCTCGTGGTTAACTTAAATAATCATAATTGTTGTGTTCTGGAGTATTTGTGGAGGTAGAGAAATATATAGTTTAATGACTTAGCATTATATGAAGTTCCATCACACAAGTAGATGAAAGAGAGAGGGTTTAACATTCATAAGAGACACCAGAGTTTTGAAAACCCCTGAAAAGGGGGAAAAACCACGGGGCTTGGCCCAGTTTTGAATGAATCAACTAGTATTTATAGTTGATTACAAATAAGGCCCTTCCTTGGGAGAAGTCCTTGGCTTGATGTCACAAATGTACATCATATATAATGTATTACATGGTGGGAGTTACAATAATTAACATAGACATGTTTGTTTGGTCGGCATGACCATAGTTGATAGGATAGAGGTCAAAAAGATCATACTAGATAAGAGATCAAGGTTAGAAAGATTGTTGTCTGACGATGTAGGTTGGAAGGACCGTAGTAGGTAACGAAGGTCGGAAGGACCATAGTCGGCAGGAGAGAAGGGTGGAAAGACCATAGTTGGTAGGAGACCTGGGTCAGAAAGATCATTGTCTATTGATGGAAGTCAGAAGGACCATAGTGGGCAATGGAGGTCGAAAGGATCGTAGTTGGTAGGAGATAGGAGTCCGAAAGATTGTAGTAGTTGGGCAGTACTCTGGGAGAACTCCATGCATCACAGGGTGGCCCGACAGAAGTCTAGGCCTCAGGTGGTGGTCCGATAGAAGTCCAGGCCTCATGTGGTGGTTCGACAGAAGTTCGGGCCTCAGGTGGTGGTCCGACAAAAGTGCGTGGCTTAGGTGGTGGTCCGACAAAAGTCTGTGCCTCAAGTGGTGGTCTGACATAGCTCAAGCATCATGTGGTGGTCCGACGGAGCTCAGGGCCTCAAGTGGTTGTCCGGCGGAACTCCAAAGTTAGGCAGTGCTTTGGTGGAGCTCGAGCCCTCAGGTGGTGGTCCAGTGGAGCTCAGATGGTTATTAAGGAGTGAGGAGGCAACAACAATCTTCGATCTCTCCCTTTCTCTGTTGCTTTGAGCCTCCCTTTTAAGAGAGAGGAGGGGATCTATTTATAGATTTCCTAGAGTGGCATGACCCATAAATAGGCGGGATATCAAGGGAATATGGGGAATGGCTTGGATGGACGACTGATGTTGAATCCCTTAACCATGGACCATTTGATGGACATTTGAATGTCTTAGTAATGTCACAATTCGATGATCTTGGGTTCGTTGGATTTGTCTCGTCGAGCCGCTCGATTCGATTATCGGCACATTATGTTTTGAAATTGTTTGGTAATCCAAATTGTGGATTAAAACATCCAATAACACTTCAGACCATTGATTTGGACCCATTTGGGCTCAGATTGAGTTGAATTTGGTGTCGTTATGTTTGTATTGCTGAGACGTTCAGTTTGACTATAAGTTTGCTGAAATCGGAGTTTGGATGGTTCGAATTTTAATTTTGGAAGTTTCCAACTTGATTTTGCATCGAGATTCATACCTGATGAATATAATTTTTTGAGGTTGTATCAGTTGCTCCCCTATTTTTGGACGTCGAAGCTCCAGAAGTCTAAAAATATATGTCACAGTCTTCGGGGAATTTTTTGTGCACTTTGAAAACTTAAAATGAGTCAAATTTGGGCGTAGAGGTCCCGAAATGCCCTAAAAGTGCTAAAATTGAATTCAGAATGTTGAAAAAATGATTTCATGGACCCCCAAAAACATTTGATTTGACTTTTTCGTGGCCAAAATTGGGTAAAAAAAGGTTCGGGATGGACTAGCCGCCGGCGACCGCCAGCGGCCACTGCTACCGTCGCACGGCGTAGCCCGCATTGCCCCACATGCCGTGCCGGCCTGCTGGCCCGCGTCCTGGCCCACACCCTTGCTCGCTCAGGACTGCACCGTGGTCTACGCAGGCCCACGTCGTGGTTGACCCGGCTATGGTTAGCTAATCGCCAGCGGTTATTTTTTATTTTTTTAGAATAAATAAATAAATAAATAATAAATAAATAAATATATATATATATAAATATATATATATATTTATATATATATATATAATATATATATATATATATATTATATATATATATATATATAATTTTTTATTTTCTTTATCTTTTTTCGAGAAATAGAGAGAGTTTTTTTTTCTCTCCCATAACTTCCCTAACTCCCTCTTTTTACTATAAATACCCCCTTGGGGATATGGTAAAATTTGCACCCCCCCTCTTTTTCTTTAATGTGAGGCCTTCCCCCGAGCCCTATTCAAGCGCCATCCCCTGTCCAAGCCTGGAGCCCCTCTCTGTAAGAAGGAGATTTCTCCCCCTTCTTCTTCTTTCATCTGAGGCCTTCCCATGGGCCCTGCACAGGCGGCATCCCCTGTCCTGGCCAGGGGCCTCTCGCTACAAGAAGGAGATTTCTCTCCCATTCTTCTTCTTTTATCCGAGGCCTTCACCGAGCCATGCACATGCAACATCCCCTGTTCAGGACTGGGGCCCCTCTCTGCAATAAAGAGGTTCATCCCTTACGCCCTTCTCGCTTTTTGCCCTCTTCCTATATGGGAGGCTTTCCCCTACTTTTGGATATGTGGAATACCTTATCTGACTGCAGGTCCCCTCCCTATATAGAGGGCATGTCGGGTGACTATTCTTATCGAGAGATTCCACGACCAAGAGAGATTCCCATCTGTAGTCGATTGGCGATGGAGGTCAGAGAGATCGTTGTAAGGAGGGATGTTAAAAGGACTGTTGACGGGTAGAAATTCAGCATCAGGTAGAAGTCCGATGCGAGCATAAGTCCGATGACGGGTAATAGTGCGATGACAGGTAGAAGTCTAGTGACGATTAGAAATCTGACGAATGTCCAACGAAGGAAAGTAGTCCGACAACAGGCATAAGTCAGAAGATAGGTAGAAATTTGATATCGAGTAGAAGTCCAACGATGTGCAAAAGTCCTTCGATAGGCAAAAGTCTGGCGTCGGGTAGAAGTCCAATGACGTGCATAAGTTCAATGACGAGTAGTAGTCCGGCAATGGGTAGTAATTTGACGTCTGGTAGAAGCCCGACGAAAGTCTGGCGACGGGCATAAGTCTGATGATGTGTAGAAATTTAGAGTCAGGTAAAAATTCGACGAGTGTTCAGCGATGGGTAAAAATCCAACGTCTGGTAGAAGCCCGATAAGAGTCAAAATATGGGTGGAAATTTGGCATCAAAGAGTAGTCTGAATACGGGAGGAAGCTCAGCATTGGGTAGAATTTCGATGAAAGTCTGACGACGAGCAGAAGTCCGGCTTCAGGTAGATATAATACGTCGGGTAGAAGTCCGACAAAAGTCCGTCAAAGGGTAGTAGTACGATGACTGATAGAAATTTGATGTTGAGTAAAAGTCTGATGAAAGTCTGTTGACAGGAAATAGTGCATAGGTTAATAGAATCTGTGAAAGATATATGAACTATCCGAGATTATATGTATGAGCCCTGCTTGATGATGTTAACCTATATGGAAGAGGTTGAGAGAATCTATCAATGATGTATGGCCTATCCGAGATTGTATGTCAGAGCTCTGCTCGATGACTTTAGCCTATATGAAAGATGTCAGGAGAATCCAATAAGGACATATGACCTATCCAAGGTTGTATGTCAGAGCTCTATTAGATGACATTAACCTATATGGAAGAGATCATGAGAATCCATCAAGTTCGTATGACCTATTCGAGGTTGTATGTCAGAGCCTTTACTCAATGACATTAACATGTATGAAAGAGGTTGAGAGAATCCAGTAAGGATGTATGACCTATCTGATGTTATATGTCAGAGCCTTTGCTCGATGACGTTAACATAAATGGAAGAGGTCGAGCAAATCTACCAAGGATGTGTGACCTATCCGAGGTTCTATGTCAGAGCTTTTGCTCGATGAAGTTAACATGTATGGAAGAGGTCGAGAGAATCTATCAAGGATGTATGACCTATCCGAGATTGTATGTCAGAGCCTTTACTAGATGACGTTAACCTGTGTGAAAGAGGTCGAGAGAATCCATTAAGGATGTATGACCTATCCGAGATTATATGTCAGAGCCTTTGCTAGATGATGTTAACCTTTGTAGAAGAGGTCAAGAGAATCCACCAAGGATGTGTGACCTATCCGAGGTTGTATGTCAGAGCCTTTGCTCGATGACATTAACCTGTGTGGAAGAGGTAGAGAATCCACTAAGGATGTATGACCTATCCAAGATTTTATATCAGAGCTTTTGCTTGTTGACATTAACCTGGGTGGAAGAGGTTGGATCGAATCCCCCTAGGATCGATCATCCAATGATTCAGACATAATAAAGAATGTGTATTTCTCGAATCAAGGATTTAAGATTTGATTGACATCCTCCTAGGATTTTTGACCTATACGAGGTTGTATGTTAGAACCCTGCTCGATGACGCTAACCTGTGTGTAAGAGGTCGAATCGAATCCCCCTGAGATTAATTTTCCTTGATTGGGAGGGGCGAATGTCACATGTATCCCAAATCAAAGGTGAAAAATGATTTATCTTTATACCATTACTGCTTTTTTGAGGTTGAGATCAAGACCTTGTCCAAGGAGTAGAAGTTCAGTAGGGGACTGTATGTGGCTTGAAATTTATTGAAAACATCCCTGCATTTGCCAGGATTTTCCTGTATATCGTCTTGATTTTGAAAGTATTGAAGGGATCTTCTTGATCATAGTTTGAGTCAAGGTTGCCCCTAGTCCGGATCTGATTTGAAATTGATGCAGTAATAGTTGATATTAGGAAGTTGACATGAATGATCTTTTGAGATTGGGAGCAATAGTTGCCCCCCATTCATGAACGGAGTTCCTATAAACAGCTCCAAACTGTTGCGTTCTGGAGTATTCGTGGCGGTAGAGAAATATATAGTTTAACGTCTTAGCGTTGTACGAAGATCCAACACACAAGCAGATGAAAGAAAGAGTGTAGCGTTCATAAGAGACACCAGAGTTTTCACATAAAAATCCCTAAAAAGGAGGAAAAACTATGGGGCCTGGCCTAGTTTGAATGAATCCACTAAGGATGTATGACCTATCCGAGATATGTCAGAGCCTTTGCTCGATAACTTTAACCTATGTGGAAGAGGTCGAGAGAATCCACCAAGGATGTGTGACCTATCCGAGAGTGTATGTAAGAGCCTTTGCTCAGTCGAGCTCCATTGCGAACTCTTTCGTCGTCATGAGCTCGCCATCGGCTCCGCTTATCCGTCATCAAGTTTGCAACCGTGTTCGCAATCAAGATCCAAAGGATCTAAATTCCCGACCTCTTCATTATGTCCGCCATCAAGTCCAGAGCTCGTCGTCGCTGCCATCGTCGAGTCCCAACTCCTAAGCTCGTCGTCGCGTCCACTGTCGAGATCCAAACTCGAGACTCGATGCCATTCGTTCGTCGAACCACGAACTCGAGTCTCGACTCCACTGTCGAGATCCAAACTCGAGATGTGACCTCGGCTTCGAGTCCCAAGCTCCGACATTCGTCTGTCGAGTCTCAAGGTCATCATCATTATTTGCCCGACCTTCATTCATCATCCTGCTCGCAGCTACCCAATTTTTTTTCCTGCCCAGTCACACACACGAGCTACGCGTCGAGCCAACGAGTCGAGTCGGAGGTCTGGTCGAGCTCAAGCTCGATAAGCTATCTAGCTCAAAATGTTGTTCGAGCTCAACTCGCGAGCTCGATAAACTCGACTAGTCGAGTTCGAGCCGGCTCATGAGTTGGCTTGACTCGTTTGCACCCCTAGGGAGCACTAGTGGAAGATGAGATAGTAAAAGTTGAGGCAAATGGAGTAGAGTAGACTTGTATGTAGAAGTTGAATAAGATAAGTTAAATTACATAAATCTTAGTCACTTCAAGATCCCTTTTAATTTGATAAATTTTAAGTAAAATCAACTATTATTATTGATTAAATTTATGAATAAATAAAATCAACTATCATAAGATTTAATAGATTTTAGGACGTCTTACTATGATCATAAGTCTAATTTTATTGTTTTATGTGAGGAAGAATTAAAACGTTAAAAAATAAAATAAAATAATTTAGCTTAGAATAAATTTATATATCAATTTATATTAAGTTTTAATTTTATATAAATTTAAATATTTTAGAATAATTGCTTAAAATAACGTTCAATTTTTTACACAAATAGTCTTATCTTAATCATGACAAGCCATATTAGATAGAATATAAATTTTAATAAAAAAAATGAATATAAATTTAATAAAAAATTAATTTTGAAGGTTAATTTAAATTTAATTCTATTTTTAAAATTTATATTTCTATTTATTTTTAACTAAGTTTTATTTTAGAATTTATTTAAATGTCATCGAGCCTTGAGAAAAGTATTGTATAAAACATAAAATAATTTAAATGTAGTCATTTCTAAGGGATCTTGAAGTGATTAAGTTTTATCTAATTTAAATTATATATTTTCATGAATAATCACTTTGAAAACCTCACAATAATGTTATTTGAATTAATATATTAGTTTAAAATAAAATATATAATTAAATTAAAAAAATACAACAAACATTTAAAATTTAAGGTTTACCTTTTGAAATTTCATATTTACTTTTATATTAAAATTTATATTCACATATGACTCATCAAAATATCAAATAAGATTGATTGTATCAAAATTGAACATCATCTGAGAGGTTTTGAAACAATTATTCTAAAATATATTAAATTAAATAAAATTAAAAGTTAATAGAAAATTAAAAATAAATTTAATAAAAAATTATATATTTTTTAATATTTAGATCAATTAAGTCAAATTCACTCATATATCACATATGATATTGATAAAAATAAATTTATTTATCTTTTTTCTCAAATAAATTTTTTGAATAATTCTGAACCTTGTGAGATTTTAGATAATTAATGCATGCTCCCCATAATAATTGGGACATTTATGAAATTTAAACATAAAAGTTTGATGAGTTTGGTTTATATTTTTAAATGAAACCATGAATTTAATTCTTACCCATAAATATGCATTAATAATCTTCCATTCTAATGAGCTATTATTTCAGCTGTGCTATTACATGTTACCTTCATTTTTTTTTCTTTTTTTGAATTAATATAAATGGTAGCTTTAACCTTTCTTTTAAACCATTAACAATTATAAATGGGTCACACCCATTAAACCCATTCAGCAGTTGCATCAACTTTGCATTGGGCTGAATGAGAAATATTAAAAAAACTATAATTGGGCTAACGGGCCTCCATCGGGCAGTTTTAAATTGGTCTATGGCGGTTTTCATGGCCCAAATCCAGATATAGCAAATTGAATATAAGAGTAAAATAAAAAGGGGATTTACATGCATATCACTATATACTATCTTATTTATAAATTTAATATCCAAAATTTTAATATTACATACATACAATTCTATATTATTTTAATATCAAATATGATACCCATATTTTATTCCTATGACTCATATATTTCATTTATATGAGTGATATGCATGTAATGTTAAAAATTTAGATATTAGATATGTAAATAGAATGATATGTATTAATTCAAAATTAAATTTATTAATAATCACTTTAATGCTCATTGTTTTAAAAAATATAAAATATTTTAGTATTTATTTATATACATATTTTTCTATTCATATTATTTTGATTTTTTCAGCCAATTAACAAAAATCTTATTTTTTTTAATTTTAAAAAACATATATATATTTTCAACGAGCATGTCATCTTTCATGTTCTTATAAATAATAACTTATTTAAGAAAATATTTTATTAATTTATAAGAAATTATGTACATAGCCTTCCACATGTCCTGCACTCACCAAATTACTAGAAGTTCTCTTGATAGTTAGAGGTATCGCATTTCAGATCTAATAAACGTGTTGAGCAAATATATTGAATTTATTTCCTTTTTGAGATCAAATCATACTCATGATTTTTTTAATCAAGATCATTCCTATAAACATGCTAATTATTAAACAAAATGATTTTTAATTAATGATTTTAAATCAGGCTTTTCTCTTATGCATTCCCATGTATGTGTTAACCAAAGTATTACATAATATTTCATATTTGAGTAAAGTCCACAGAGCTTAAGCATTGTATCGAATTCATGAATTTCAAGGTTGATCCCTTCCATGCAAATCACTGAACTTATTCTTGTGAAGTGAACTTCTATCTTAATCCTTGATCTTATTAATTAGATCTGCTTAGAAGTAGTGAATCATTTTAAAGATTTTAATCAAGGTTTTTTTAGCCTTGCATACATATGTTACACATAATCTTAGGAACATATTCACAAACATTAAAAAGTCCGGGGAGCATCCATTATAGATTAGTGAGGAAGCATGGGTTGATTTGACCAGAGCTTGGGCGGGTCCCGAGTTCACAAAATTGAGAGAGCAGAAAAAACAGAATAGAGCATCTAACTGTGGAGCATTTAGGAAGCTCTTTTTAGACAGGTGATTTAGTGTCTCATACTTAGCAAATATGATAATTGATAAAAGATTATTTTAATTAGTTCCATAAATATATGCGTGTTATTTTAACTATGCTCTCTATTTGTAGAAAGAGTATCTTGGTTGGGAGCGACACCGTTAGAGCTGCATACCAGGACGCACCAATATCAAGTTAATCATCAGTGGGTTGATGAGAATGCGAGAAAAGGTCACATGAGTATAATTTTTTGAGTTATAATAAAAAAATAAATAGAAGTGTATTTTCATGGATTTATTCTTGTATAATAATTTTATATTATTTTGGGAGGGCCACCCGTCTACTGGTAAGGAATAATCCTCAGGATCAACCCAATACTCTAAGTACCACAAGTAGTCATAAGTAGGGGTGTCAATTTTTGACACGACCCGAAAAACGACTCGAACCCGACCCAGAAAAATTTAGGTTCGGGTTGACCTGGTTAGCAAACGGGTTAGGTTCGAGTTTGAAAAACTGACACGATTTGCATTACGGGTCGGGTTCGGGTTGACCCGAAAACTCGATAATAACCCGAAAATGACCCGGAAATGAGTATGCTCGTTTCTGTTGTCCGGCATGCCAGCCCTGCCCTCAAAATGACTCGACGGGTCGAGTCGCAGTCCCAATTGCATCACTGGCAGTCTGGCGCAGTTTGGCTCTGGGGACTGGCATTGCGTCGCGCTGCGTGCTGCCACTGCTGCCGCCGCTATGCGACTGTTCCGGTGCTGCTGCGCCGCCGGGAGGCCCGGCACCGACTGGCGCTGCCGCTGGCTGCTGTTGCCGTGCCGCCGCGCCGCCACGCTGCCTGCTGTTAAGATAGTTGCTATTTTTATGTTTTACATTCTTGCAACTTGTATAGTTTTGATGATTCCAAATATTATTGTTCAAATGTGTAGTTATCTCCTAACAATTTTAGAAGATTTGTATTTGCTCTTGTGTGTACTAACATTTCAGGTGAATCAAACTCTCAAACATGAAGTCTTCAAATCAAATTCAGCAAGAAATACTTTTAGTTTTTGAAGCTTAAAATTATCATTTGAATTGAGAGGGAGTGATTGTAATTGAGTGAATAAAAATATACACACAAACTTAAGGAGAACATAAAAATTTGTACTGATCGTACGGGACGATATAGGATCGTACGGGACGATCAGTCACTTATCTCTCAATAAGAGCACATGGAACGAACATAAACTGCCCAAGGAAAATTTTCTAAGTCATGTTTGTACGGGACGAAATTAATTATCGTCGGGACGATTTGCTCTCTGTAAGAATTTCGTCCTAAACGAAATTAATTATCGTCAGGACGATTTGCTCTCTGGACGAATTTCGTCCAGACGATCGCAATTTCGTACAGACGATCAAACCGACTTAAAATAGTTTCGTGAGTTAGTTCTGAAGTTTTTGGAACCGACCTTATGATAGTTGTTCGTCTGGACGAACCTAGTTCGTATAGACGTTTAGCTTGTACGAAATTATTTCGTACACATATGCAAACAGGTTCGTTTCAAGGCTTTTAAGTAAAATTGTCCGGGACGATTTTTGATCGTACGGGACGATCATGTTCAACATAACTTGAAATCTGCCATTTTTAGATGGTTTTTCTTGTCTCTTCTATAAATAGGCCTTTCTAAACTAGAACTTAATCTTTTTGGTCATTGATCTTCGTGCCTATTGAGAAAAGAGTTAAGGAGAGAGTTTGAGAGAGCATTTGAAGGAGATTTCTTGTCATTGGAGCGTAAAGGTTTCACTTGGTACTCAAGGGTAAGTGTTTCCACTTTCAAGTTTGAGATTACTTCACTCTTCTCTCTTTTCTTTTAGATTGGACTTGTGAAGAAGATCTTGGAAGAAGATCCTGTTCTCTGCCGACACTTGGAGGGTGTGAACAGCCGAGGGTTCTCTGCCCACACTTGGAGGGTGTGAAAGGTCGAAGGATTCTCTGCCCACACTTGGAGGGTGTGAAAGGACAACGATACTCTACCAACACTGGTGATAATATAAAAGGACGACGGTACTCTGCCAACACTTGGGATAGTGTGAAAGGATGAACGGTTCTTTACCAACATCGGGGGAGTGTGAAAGGACGACGGTTCTCTGCCGCACCGGGTAGTGGTGAAAAGAGTTTATAAAGGCTTCTCTGCATTGCTGTGGGTGCTAAAGGAGAGTCACTATTTGGTATTAGTGCAATACTCAGAGGGTGCCTCTGGGGAGTGGATGTAGGTCTGGTTTTGACCGAACCACTATAAATCTGGTGTCATTTATTTTCAGCTGCTTATTTACTTTTTGTGATTAAAAATTTTGTGGTTGAAACACTTTTTCTAGAAAAACTCATTAACTAAAGTTTTAGTTTCCAATAATTTTAAAAAAGGGTTAAAATTTTTTAAGTACCAATTCACCCCCCCTCTTGGTTAGCCTTGGGACATTTAATTAGGCTTAACATCCTAATTCTCATTGAACGAGTTTCAACAAGTGGTATCAGAGCTCTGTTTTAAAATCATAAGTTTAAATTACTTTTTGATTAACGTAGATGGCTACATTTGGAAACAGAAATACACCTGAGGGTTATTCTATAACTAGAACTCCACTGTTTGAAAATATTCATTTTTTATTTTTGAAAAACATGCATGTCTACATTTTTACAGTCAGTTAATTATCGCATGTGGATTTTAGTTCAAGAAGAATATACAAAACCAACTAGACTAGTTGATGGAATTAGAGTTAAAACACCTTTTACGGACTGGACAGTAGAAGAACATGACTTAGCACAACTTAATGCCAAATGCTTAAATAGTTTCTTTTGTGCTTTAAAATCTGAAGACTACATACGGGTTTCTACTTGCAAAAGTGGAAAGGACATATATGATAGACTTTGTATTACATATGAGGGGACTAATGAGGTTAAACAATTTAGACTTAATATCTTGTTGCATGATTATGAACTATTTCGCATGAAATCAAATGAATCAATTTCTGAAATGTACACAAGATTCACATAAATTGTCACCTCTTTGCATGCTTTAGGTAGGGAGTTAACTAATGCTGAAATGGTTAATAAAATTTTGAGATGCTTGCCTACTGCTTATGATGCTAAAATTACTGCAATTACAGAGTCTAAAGATTTAAACATATATTCTATTGACAATCTTCTTGGTTCGCTAATTGCTTACGAGCAAGGAGTTAGCCAAAGAAAGATTGATGCAGGTGAACCTCGAAGGGAGAAGAACATTGCATTGAATGTGGAAGAGTCTGAAAGTGAGAATTCACAACCTGAGGATGAAGATGACATTGCTTTAATGACAATACAATTCAGAAACTTTCTGAAGAGAAAGCAAAAGAGACGCCAACAATGGAATAGAAGTAAGTTCAATAGAAATGCAAAATTTTCTAATGAAGTTATTTGCTATGAATACAGGAAACCCGGACATGTTAAGACTGATTGCCCATTACTCAAAGCCAATCCTAGCAAGGAGAAAGTAGAGGAGAAACCATTTGTGAAAAAGGGCAAAAAGAAGTTTCAAAGAGCTTTTTGGGCTGACTCAGCTTCAGATTCATCGGAAACAGAGAAAGAAGAGGATGTTACAAATTTGTGCTTAATGACTGACATACTTGATCATTCAGATCAAGAAGAGGTATGTGACTTAACATATGATAAATTTTTTGAAGTTTCTAAACACATGCATGAAGCATATAGGAAGACAAAGAAATTGCATGCTAGCCTTTGTTTGGAATTGAAAAATTTTAAAAAGGAACATGAAATCCTTAGGAATGATCATGTTTTAATTGATAACAACCACATGAAATTACTTGATGAGTTTGATAACTTGAATAAGAACCTTGAATATTATAAATCATCCTTTGAAAAACTTGAGAAAGATTTTAAAATTTTTAAGGATGAATCGGAGAGCAAACTTTATAGATCAAATTATACAAATCGGATCTTGGAAGATATGAATTCATATTATATTTTGAAGATAAAAGCTCTCGAGGATAATAGGATACCTCCAAAACTTGAAGATTTCACTAATCCTATTTTGTATCCTAAATTTATGAAATCCCTAAAAAATTAAATGAATGGTAGAAGACTTAGGAAATCCTTTCCTAATGTTACATGCAATATTTGTGGATTGATTGGTCAAATAGGTCATACCTGTACTTCGAGGATGAAAAATTATATGGTGTGGAAATCTAAGATGCATAACCCTAGACATATCATACATGCATCTTTTTATAAATTGTTAAAAGGTGAACCCAAACTTGTTTGGGTTCCCAGGTCTAACGTTTGATATTTTTACAGGATGGCTCTCACACAAGATCTCGTGAGAGCATATGGTACCTGGATAGCGGATGTTCAAAGCATATGACTAGAGATTCATCACAATTCATTTCGCTAGAAGTCAGGAGTTGAGGCAAGGTTACACTTGGAGATAACACCACAAGGAAGATGATTGGGTCAGGTATAATTGGTAATATTAATAACTTTTTCATTGAAAATGTGCTATTGGTAGAAGGCTTAAAGCATAACTTGTTAAGTATTAGTCAGCTATGTGATAAAGAGTATTGTGTCAAATTTTTTCCTACTAGCTGCATATTAAGCCTTAATAGTAAAGATGTTTTAAATGGAAAAAGGGTAAACAATGTCTATATGCTAGATTTGAATTGCTTACATTCTCCTACTGCTTTTTGTTTGAAAATTGTATATGATGAGTCATGGCTTTGGCATAGGAGACTTTATCACTCTAGCATGAAAAATCTTAGGAGAATTACCCAAAAAGACTTAGTGAGAGGAATACAAAACTAGACTTTACTAAGGACCACCTTTGTGATGCATGTCAATTAGGAAAACAAGTGAAGTCATCTTTTCAAACCAATAAGGATCTTAGGACAAGTAAACCTTTGGAAATTTTGCATATGGATCTTTTTGGACCAGTTGGAACAATAAGTCTAGGAGGAAAGGTATATGGATTTATGATTGTGGATAATTACACGAGATTCACTTGGGTTAGATTTCTATTTCATAAGAGTGCATCATTTGAGGAATTTAGAAACTTTGCAACTTGGATTCAAAGAAAACTTGGGTGTGAAATCATAAATATTCAAAGTGATCATGGAGGAGAATTTGAAAATGAACATTTTAAAGATTTTTGTAAAGAAAATGAAATTGATCACAACTTTTCTGCACCTAGAACTCCTCAACAGAATGGGATAGTCGAAAGGAAAAGTAGAACATTAATAGAAATCGCCCGAGCAATGTTGGCAGAATACTCACTTCCAAAATATTTTTGGGCTAAGGCGGTTAGCACTGCATGTTATGTTCTGAATAGGGTGATTGTGAGATCAAAATTAAATAAAACACCCTATGAATTGTTAAAATGTAGAACACCAAATTTGAGTCATTTGCATGTTTTTGGATGCAAGGTGTTCATTCATAATAATGGGAAATTTGCCTTAAGAAAATTTGATCCAAAATCAGATGAGGGAATTTTTGTTGGATACTCAAGTGTTGGAAAATCTTTTAGAGTGTTCAATAAAAGAACTTTAAAAATTGAAGAGACCACACATGTTGTTTTTGATGAAATTGGAAATTTTGAAAAGCCAAAAATTGAAGAAGATGAGATTGAGGATAACTCTCAAAAGATTGAAAAGATAAATTTGGAAGAAAATTTGAAAGAAGGATTGGAAGAAAATTTGGAAGAAAATTTGGAAATAGAAAACTCTTTACCTAGAGATTTGAGATTTTCTAAAACCCATCCAAAGGAGTTGATAATTGGTGAACCTAGTGAGGGTGTAAGGACTAGGCATGGATTAAGCAAAGAAGTCAATCATTCAGCATTCATTTCAACAATTGAACCCACTAATATTGATCAAGCATTATTGGATGAATTTTGGATTTTGGCAATGCAGGAAGAGTTGAATCAATTTATAAGAAATAAAGTTTGGAAAATAACATCAAGGCCAAATGATCAAAGTGTAGTTAGAACTAAGTGGGTATTCAAAAATAAAATGAATGACTCAGGAGTAGTCATTAGGAATAAGGCTAGATTAATTGCTAAGGGGTATAATCAAATTGAAGAGATTGATTTAAAAGAGACTTTTGCCCCTGTAGCTAGACTTGAAGCAATTAGGGTTTTATTAGCCTTTGCCTGTTTTAGAGGATTTAAATTGTTTCAAATGGATGTTAAAAGTACCTTTTTAAATGGGATAATTCAAGAAGATGTTTATGTAGAACAACCACTTGGATTTGAAAATTCTAAATACCCAAATTATATTTTTAAGTTGAAAAAGGCATTGTATGGATTAAAACAGGCACCTAGGGCGTGGTATGAGAAGTTGAGCATTTTCTTACTTGAAAGATCATTTGAAAAAGAAAGTATGGATACAACTCTTTTTTTAAAAAAATTTGGAAAAGACATACTCATTGTTCAAATTTATGTGGATGATATCATTTTTGGATCTTCAAATAAAAATCTTTGTGATGAATTTTCTAAAACAATGAGTAGTGAATTTGAAATGAGTTTAATGAGAGATTTAAGTTACTTTCTAGGCTTTAGTATTAAGCAAAATGAGGAGGGTACTTTTCTTAGTCAATCTAAATATCTTAAGGACATCCTCAAAAAGTATGAAATGGACAATGCTAAACCTGTTAGTACACCAATGAGTTCCACAGTTCAGTTGGATAAGGACCCTAAGGAAAAATCTGTTGATCAAAAGAAATTTAGAGGGATAATTGGATCTTTACTTTACTTGACTACTAGCCGACCCGATATCATGTTTAGTGTTTGTTTATGTGCTAGATTTCAATCAGATCCAAAAGAATCACATTTGACAGCAGTGAAAAGGATTTTAAGATATCTGTTAGGAACTCAAAACTTAGGAATTTGGTATCCTAAGTTTAGCACTTTCTT
Organism: Dendrobium nobile; assembly: GCA_022539455.1. Lineage (NCBI taxonomy): Eukaryota > Viridiplantae > Streptophyta > Magnoliopsida > Asparagales > Orchidaceae > Dendrobium > Dendrobium nobile. The sequence goes on along the minus strand of CM039733.1, from coordinate 13,791,790 downwards.
TGAAATAATTGGTTATTCAGATTCTGACTTTGCAGGTTGTAGGGTGGATAGAAAAAGCACTTCTGGTACATGTCAGTTTATAAGAAACTCTTTAGTGTCATGGTCCAGTAGAAAACAAAACTCAGTTGCCCTATATACTGCAGAAGCTGAATACATTGCATTAGAAAGTTGTGCGGCACAAGTACTTTGGTTGAAACAACAGTTGATTGACTTATGATTAACAATAGGCACTATTCTAATTTATTTTGATAACACTAGTGCTATTTGCATTTCTAAAAATCCTATTCAACATTCAAGAACCAAACATATTGACATAAGGCATCATTTCATAAGGGATCATGTTTCAAAAGGTGAAATTGAACTTACAAATGTTTCTACTGAAAATCAACTTGCAGACAATTTTACAAAACCTTTAGCCTTTGATACTTTCAGTGCATTAAGAATAAGACTTGGTGTGATTGATTTAAATGCTTAAATAAAAATGTTTTTTGCAACATTGATGTTTTGTTTTCTTAGTTTATGTTTTTGTGATTTTTTTGTGATTTTTGTTTATTTTTTAGTGATTTTTATTTAGAGTCTGTACATTTTTGTTGTTCATTATGTTTTGTGTGTTGATCGTCCGGGACGAAAATTTTTCGTACGGGACGATGTGTTGGAATGCATGAAACTGTCAGATTTTAAAACTGATTCATGTAGTTTTTTCGGTTTTTAATTTATTTCGTATGTACTATTCTCAGATCGTCCGAGACGAACTTTCTTTTTAAAACTGTGCGGGAAAATGAGAAAACGGTTGAGTGGATAAGGTAGTTTTAATGAACTTCGTCTGTACGAACTTGAAGTTCGTCAGGACGAAAACGTGGCGGTTCATTGTGAGGGACGGTTTTAAAACTATCATGAAAATGATGACTAGTGGATCGTCTGGACGATCGGTTAAGTCAAACATCTGTACGAAAGGACGCATCGTAAGTTGTGTTGATTACGAAAAGTCATTTCATTTTGGACGTATTTGATTGTCTGTACGAAATGGTTTCGTCCATACGAACTTAAATTTCGTCTAGGACGAACGATTTCGTCCGGTACGAACAGATCCTTTTTCTTTAAATTAGAGGGCTTTCTAACTCAACATTCACACTTTCAAACATCTCTTTCTAATCATTTTGAATTCTAGATTAACTATGGTCTCCTCAAGCAAGAGACAAAAGGTTCTAGCAAAGAAGCCAAACAAATCAGAAAACTTCCTTTCAAAAGAAAATGAGGAAATATTTCCTCGTTTTGCTTCAGCAAAGATCACTCCATTTTGCATCTTGATTCAGGAAGAAATTAACTACAAGATAACGCACCTTTTCGCTACCACTCAATTCGGTTTCATCCTCACTCTCGTCCACTTCTACAACAAGGAAATCTTTCACTATTTCCTTGCAAACATGACCTTTAACTCGGATAGATCAGCCATTCGCTCCTATGTCCACAAACAAAGAGTAGAAATCACAAAGCATGACTTAGGTACATTTCTACAATTAAGAGCTGAAGGATTTAGAGCTCATTCCATAATCACTTCTAATGTTTTTAGATGGTATGAAATAAATCGAGTGATTAGAGGAAATGATGTTAACGATCATATTGCTAAAGTTTTAGGACTTGTTCAAAATGTCCGAATCATCCAGCATATACTTAAATCTTCAATTATCCCAAAAGCTGGTGATAGAGTCAATATTACCCCACTTCTTTCTGTTGTAACCTTCATAATTATGAAAGGAAAAGAAATTGATGAAGCCCAACTCATTTTAGACTATCTTTATGGGCTTTCCAAAATTGGGCATGGAGATTTGAAAAGAAAAAGAAACATTGCATTAGGTCACTTAGTTTATTATGCTTTGGAGAAAAAGTACAATATTGTTCACTCTATCCAAGATTATGAAGAGCCTCTTTATTTTAATGATGCTTCATTTAGAACAATCTTCAAAGAGGACAAAGGGAAAAAGCAAGCAGGTGATTATGAAGAAGGAGGACAAAGTTCTGCACATCAACCAGATTATTAGAATTTGGTTAACAGATTTGATGAATTTGAGATTCATTTTGATCAACGCCTTGATCAATTTGAAGCTCAACTTCAACAGCAGCAACAAGACATTGGTAGTATAAGAAATGATGTTCATCACATAAATACCAATGTTATGTTGATTAGTTCCTACTTTGATTTATTTGGTGGTGTTCCTCCTCCTCAGCCTCCTCCTCAAAATTAGGGTGATATATGTTTGAGTACTAGATGGTTTCATGTATCTTATCTTTAGTTATATATTTATTTTTAGAGTTCTTTGTATTTTCCTTTCTAGTTGTATTGATATTATAAATTGATCATGTAATCCTTTTATTAATATCAATATATGTTATTGTGTTTTGCTTTAGTATTATTTGTTTTTGAAATGTGTTTAGTCTTTATGAATTTCATTAGTCTTTTTAATCTTAATTGTGCTTAAATTAGATTATAATTTGAGATTAATTTCATTAGAAAATCTAGACTTTCTAAATTTAAAATTTCTTTATAACTTGTTATAATTAGAATTTTTAATTTCATGTCTTTTCATTTAGACTATATTAAATTTAATATTATTATTGCAATTTAGATGTTTTCTTATTTTGTATTTTTTTGTTCAAGTGATATTTATGCACTTAGAAAAATTTGAAATTTTAGAGTATTGATCTTGGAAAGAATTGGTATCAATTACTCTTGAAAATTGTACAAAAGTACAAAAATCAAAAGGAATGCGCAAAAAGTTTGCAAATGTTAAAAAGAAGCAGAAAATAAGCCCAATGTAAAAAGATGCACAAAAATGTGCCAAATACTTGAAAAACATGCGCAAAGCGCCACATGTGTTAATTCTCTTCTTTCCAAATTCTTTCAATCTCTTAATTCAAATTGATCTTATGTTCATTTATATTTCTATTGAACTTTGAAATATACAATATTTATTCATCTCTCTTGTAATGATTTTCTTTATCTCAAATGTCTAAATTGAATCATGTCTTTGATGAATTCTTCTTACTTACAATGTTATATCACTTCTTAAATTCTATGAATTTCTATGATTTATCTAATGTTATTAGTTTTAATTTGCATACCTTATGTCAATCACTTTTTAGATTAAATTTTCAAATGGATTCCATGTAATTACTTATATTTCTTGTCTATTTCTTCTTCACTTTTTGTTGTTGTTAAAAAAGGGGAGAAATTATTGTGTTTATATATTTGTATTTTGGTTTTGTGTCATTTGCCTTGTGTTATTAGTATTGTCTTATATTTTTGATTTTAAAATTTTTTGTTTGTTTGTTTATTTTAAAAAAATTTTGAAAAACAAAAATTGTATTCTTTAGTTCAAAATGCCTTCAAAATGCCTCCTTATTTTCATGTATTCATTATTTCAGGGGGAGTTTAGGAGATTTTTTAAATTGAAATCATACAAATAATAATTATTTTGTCATCATCAAAAAGGGGGAGATTGTTAAGATAGTTGCTATTTGCATGTTTTACATTCTTGCAACTTGTATAGTTTTGATGATTCTAAATATTATTGTTCAAATGTGTAGTTATCTCCTAACAATTTTAGAAGATTTGTATTTGCACTTGTGTGTACTAACATTTTAGGTGAATCAAACTCTCAAACACGAAGTCTTCAAATTAAATTCAGCAAGAAATACTTTTAGTTTTTGAAGCTTAAAATTATCATTTGAATTGAGAGGGAGTGATTGTAATTGAGTGAATAAAAATATACACACAAACTTAAGGAGAACATAAAAATTTGTACTGATCGTACGGGACGATATAGGATCGTACGAGATGATCATTCAATTATCTCTCAATAAGAGCACATGGAACGAACAGAAACTGCCCAAGGAAAATTTTCTAAGTCATGTTCGTACGGAACAAAATTAATTATCGTCGGGACGATTTGCTCTTTGTAAGAATTTCGTCCTAAATGAAATTAATTATCGTTAGGACGATTTGCTCTCTGGACGAATTTCGTCTAGACGATCAAACCGACTTAAGACAGTTTCGTGAGTCAGTTCTGAAGTTTTTGAAACTGACCTTATAATAACTGTTCGTCTGGACGAACCTAGTTCGTACAGACGATTAGCGTGTATGAAATTATTTCGTACACATATGCAAACAGGTTCGTTTCAAGGCTTTTAAGTAAAATCGTCCGGGACGATTTTCGATCGTACAGGATGATCATGTTCAACATAACTTGAAATCTGCCATTTTTAGATGGTTTTTCTTGTCTCTTCTATAAATATGCCTTTCTAAATTAGAACTTAATCTTTTTGGTCATTGATCTTCGTGCCTATTGAGAAGAGAGTTAAGGAGAGAGTTTGAGAGAGCATTTGAAAGAGATTTCTTGCCGTTGGAGCGTGAAGGTTTTACTTGGTACTCAAGGGTAAGTGTTTCCACTTTCAAGTTTAAGATTACTTCACTCTTCTCTCTTTTCTTTTAGATTGGACTTGTGAAGAAGATCTTGGAAGAAGATCCGGTTCTCTGCCAACACTTGGAGGGTGTGAACAGCCGAGGGTTCTCTGCCCACACTTGGAGGGTGTGAAAGGACGAAGGGTTCTCTGCCAGCACTTGGAGGGTGTGAAAGGACGACGGTACTCTGCCAATACTGGTGATAGTGTGAAAGGACGACGGTACTCTGCCAACACTTGGGATAGTGTGAAAGGACGAACGGTTCTCTGCCGACATCGGGGGAGTGTGAAAGGACGACGGTTCTCTGCCGCACCGGGTAGTGGTGAAAAGAGTTTGTAAAGGCTTCTCCGCCTTGCTGTGGGTGCTAAAGGAGAGTCACTATTTGGTATTAGTGCAATACTCAGAGGGTGCCTCTGGGGAGTGGATGTAGGTCTGGTTTTGACCGAACCATTATAAATCTGGTGTCATTTATTTTCAGCTGCTTATTTTCTTTTTGTGATTAAAAACTTTGTGGCTGAAAAGCTTTTTCTAGAAAAACTCATTAACTAAAGTTTTAGTTTCCAATAATTTTAAAAGAGGGTTAAAATTTTTTAAGTACCAATTCACCCCCCCTCTTGGTTAGCCTTGGGACATTTAATTAGGCTTAACATCCTAATTCTCATTGAACGAGTTTCAACACCTGCCACTGTGCCGTGCTGTCGCTCTCCTGTAGTCCTGTGTTGGCGCTGCTGGTGTGACGTGCTGTCAGAATCTGCTCTTCCGTGCCGTGCTGCTGGAATTCCATGTTGGGTCGTGTTGACCCGTCCCGAAACTTGTTTCGGGTCGTGTCTAGGTCGGGTCAGATACAGCTGGGTTAAATTCGGGTCTATTTCGAACACGACCCGCCGGCACGAATTGACACCCCTAATCATAAGTTTTTGGAAGAAGACTAAAAGTGAGGGTTGATGGATTAGGTTCATAGTGATATACTATTGAGAGAAGTACATCTAGCACAATATTTATGATGCTAGTCAAGTTGAAGTAACTATCGGCCATAAGGTTGTTGCTCTAATAAAAGAGATAGAGGAGATAAGACAGATTCAGGCTAAGATGCAGGCAGAGTTACGATCATATCGAGCTGTAAATCAGAAGAAAAAAGATAAGGAGTCTGTGCATGAATCACATGGCAGCAAGTAGATGGAAGATGATTATATTTAAGTTAATTAATGTTGAAGTTGTTGTAGGACTTTGAAGAACAAGCTTTTCTTTGAGAACATATTGATGTGAACTCTTTATTGTAGTTGAACTTTATATTTTAAAGTTTTTTTTATGTCCTATTATGTTTTTAAGTTTGTTTATTTTAAATTTTCTATTTTCAACTCTTTTATTATGTGTTGATTGTGAATATTGTGTATTAGTGCATTTTCTTTTATTTATATTATGCATTTGTTGCAGGTTTTAAATTGTGGATAATTAAGAGGCTTTTGATTTTTTTTACCTTAATACAGGTTTCTGATGGCCTAACCACTGGAAAGTTTGATACATGATGAATGACAAGCCCCCAGAATATAAATAAACCGCTATAGATTTTTGGTAGTTTTATGGCAGTTGGACTACCAGATATAAAAGTGCCGACGCATTGCATTTTCTATGCGGCTTATACCAAAGGAAAAAAATCTGTTGGAACACTGAAATTAAGCCAGAAAAAGTGCCCATTCTACCAAAAAAATTTGCCGATAATGAATGATTTTTCTTTAGTAAGAAGAACCTTTAAAATTAATAATAATGATTATGCAAACATAAACTTTAATAATATTCCAACATTTTGGTAGAAGAAGGTAGTAAAGTCACGAGGACCAGTCACAAAATCACTAATCAACTCTATAGCAATCTCTGCAATTTCAATTTTACAAGGAATAACAATGAAAGCAGTATTATCAGAATAAAAAATAAGGGTTTGAATAATATGAAGGTTAGAGATGACATCCACCAACTTAGAAGAACCAAGTAAAATAGTAAAATGAAAAACAACTGAGTTACAAACCACTTTATGTTCCTCAATCCAAAAGCCTGAGTTTAACTTGATTTTTTAAATAAAACATTTAGCCTATTTACTAGAAGCAACAACATGAAAAAATTTAATATTCCTATTTCCTTCAATTATATGCTTGGAGTTAGACTTTTGATGCCAAAATTCCTCTTCTTTGACTTAAAGATCAATAAGAGTATTTTTGGCATATTAGAGAATATTCTTATTAACCTCATAAGGATTGTAAATAAGAACATTCTCCTAATGAATCACCCCATTCTCCACTTTAAAAAAAATATTGTCAAAAATATTTTAAAGACATTCTTATTCCACTATCTCAAGATTTGTTTAAGTCTTTTGAGCTTAAGAACAAAAGAAATTAAATCATTTGACACCACATAGTATGAAATAGGAGCCTACCAATAATGATTAACAGCATCAAAAAAATTAGGAGAGAGAATCCACATATTTTAAAATCTAAAAGGAATGAAATCAGGAGCACATATTTGACAAAAATTCTAAAAAAAGTGGAGCATGATCAAAAGAAGTCTTGCTAAGATGGTCCATTTAATAATAGAGTATAAAGAAGACAGTTGTTATTAAACAAAATATGATCAAGTCTTTCCCAAAGTCTAGAATTACACCAAGTGAAATTAGATCCATAAACCAATTTCACATAAATTGCAATCTAATATCATATTATTAAAATCATCCATTACATTTAAATTGGGAGAAAAACTACCTTGTCTCTCTTCCACTTTAGAAATAGTATTAAAATCTCCTCCAACAAACCAGTGACAAATATAATTATGATTCAAATCCACTAATTGCTGCTAGAAAGGCAAATTACTCGATCTGGTAATGCTAGCATATACGAAAGAGCCTATTATAAATTTTTTTGACATAGTTAATAAACAATGCACGACTTGAGCAAAATCACCAATGATATTGACATTAACAATATTATTCCAAAAGAGCCAAATTTTTCCATTGACATTAGCATAAGAGTGATCAAAACAAAGATGTCTTTGATAAGAAAAAAACTTAGATTCATTTATCATAGGTTCTATTAACGCAAAAAAAAAGAAAAAAAAAAGAAATACGGTGCAACCTACATAAATTTTTAATACGAGACCTAGAGTTAGAGTTCCCAACTCCCTTAATTTTCCATATAATGCAATTAATTATTAAATATTAAGTATTTAAGCTGCCTGAGCTCTAGTAATCTGAGAGTTATAAACAAGGTAACTTATTTTTTTCTTTTTCTTTGTATGTTTATTTTTAGAAGACACAACTTTAAAATCATTCAGATTATCATCTTTAAAATATTTTTTGCATTTAAAATTTGAATGACCAAGGTAAACTTCTATATTAGAATGAATTTATCTTTCTTTGAAAGTTGAATCAGTTTGTTCACCATGACTCTCTAAATCAGATGGATTCAAAGGGGAATTAGAGGGAAAGTCTCCTAAGTTACTTATGGAGCAGTGAGCTTACTAGATTTCTCAATGATAACAAGACACTCCGAAGAGGCTTAAAGGGTAGAAACTTTAGTATTAAAAAAACTATCAATAGATAACACATCATTACTACCATTACCCTTGAGAGAAATTAGGAATTCACCCATGGAAGAAGTTGGGATATCCACCATAATGTTTAAAGCTTCAGAATCTATAAGGCTAACAAGATTATTATTTGAGTCTAGTTCCACACACGGAATAGGGACAACCACATTTTGTTTAATAAGAAAACCTTATGACCATCCTGCCATTATAGAAAAATCATTTATTACAGTCAGACTTCTTGGCAAATTTAAATGAGCCAGTAAAAGCGGTGCACGAATCGACATATATTTTGCTAATAGTTTATGACATAATTTCTGGCGTATTTTTCGCCGCTAACGTGCCGACGCATATTCAATCGAATTATTCACTATTTTTTATAATATTCTAGTGCATTTTCCTTTAGAAATCACTAGAGAAATATCTGACATAAATTGTGCCAGCTTACTTAATCCTAACAAAACTTTTCCAGCATATTTTCCATCGGTACTGTTATCATTGGACACTCTGCCAGAAAATCTAATGGAGGAAAGCCCTACATGGGGTCCTGGTTGGGTAATCATTAGGTACCCATGTTTTACTGAGACAGGATTCGCCCACCCACGCCTACTTATGTTGACTTTCGAGATGTTGTACCCACCTATACCCACCCACTTTCCATGCTTTTTGAACGCAGTCTGCTACACGAACTGATGGCCTTGAGACTTGTTGTTATTTTCTCTAATTGCAAACTTTCAACCCGCTTATCAAAATTTATCATAGTCACAATGTGGTTAAGTGATGTATACTACGTAGTGAGGATTGTAGTAATATAAGATATACGATGATTTACAATGTAAATCAATTTAACCCCCCCCCCCCCCCCAATATTGAGTACCCATACATACCCACCGACAAGGTCATGGGTGTACCCATACCCACCCATACTCATTTGAATGTGGAGATCTTTGCAAAATGTGACATCCATTTGTCCATTAGTTTGAGGATGGGTCATAGTCGTGTGTAGTAGCTGAATGTGGAGATCTTTGCAAAATGTGGTAAAGACTCATCCAGTAAACTGCATTCCATAATCGATGATAAATTTTGCAAAAATATCAAAACGACATATTATATTCTTCCATAAGAACTGTTAATTTGGCATTTGCTTTAATGATTTTTCCAGAGGTTCCGCTTCCACCCACTTTATGAAATAGTCTACGGTCAAGATGATGAATTTTCGTTACTCCGTGGCTATAGAAAAGGGTCCTACTATGTCAATCCCCCACTGAGAAAGGCTAGGGACTCTATAATGTTAATTGAGATTTTTATGGCTGGTAGATGGGTGAGGTTGGCATATAATTGACAACTATTATATTTTCACATGAGCTATAGTGCGTCTTGCTTCATCATTGGCCAATAAAACTCCTATCTCAAAACTTTTTGGGCTAATGCCCTTCTACCTAGATGTTCTCCGTAGATGCCTGAATGTATTTTTCGGAGTGCATAATTTGCCTCTGAAAGAGGAAGGAACTTGAGGTAAGATCCGAGAAGGCTCATTTATATAATTCTCCATTAATAATAGTGAAGTTCGCCACCTGCCTCCGAAGTCGCATTGACGCAATTGAGTCTTCAGGAAGAATATCATCTTGCAAGAAAGTTAGAATATGATGCATCCAAGAAGCCTCTCTTGACTCATCGATTGATTGTATAACTCATGGGCCTTGAACACTTGGAAAGTGAATCTCCTCAACATACTTCTTTTTGAAATTGTCATCGGTTGTAGAAGTAGACATTTTGGAGAGAGCGTCTGCTCGTGTGTTCTTCTCTCGGAGGACATGGACAATCTGATGCTTTGTTATTTTGGCTAGAAGAGATTTAACCATTTGGTAGTACTTGGCCAATAACCAATTGTGGGTGTCAAATTCTTGTTCCACCTGAGAGGTGACTAATTGAGAATCAGTGTGAATCACTAAGTTATGCACTTTGCAATCAATTACCAGCCTCAATCTAGCGATCAGAGCTTCATATTCGGCAACATTATTTTTTACCGATAACTTGAGTCTAAGTCCATATTTGAGCGTGGTTTGCTGTCGGAAGATTAATAATATTCCAGCACTGGCACCAGAACTCCCAGAAGCTCCATCAACATGTAAGGTCCAACATAAGGAAGAAGGAGATACATCCAGTAGTTCAACATAGGGGGTACCTTAGTTGATCAGATCCCTTCTTCATACAAAGATGTGTTTGAAGGATCCAACCATATATTTTCTCTGCACCATTGACTGAGTCCATCTTCGATGGGCTTAAAGACCAACTGCCACAATTATCATCTTTGCCTGCATATGATGAGCCTATATAGGAAGAGTATGATGATGACATGTTCTTGGGTGTTCTTGATGTTAATAAGCCTTTATATGATGATGATCAGAGTGAGCTGGATGTCCAACAGGAACTATTCACTCTAAGTGTTCACAATAAGGCAACAAACTTGATCGTCATCACTGATAAAAAATTGCAATTCAAGATCTCCCCAATAGGTTGGTTATTGAAGCTTCAATCTACTTCTTGAATTTGATAAAAGAAACACGAATGATTCCAAATAATTTCACAATAAAAAATGTTGCATCCACTTATGCTAAACTTAAGATGTTGAAGATTGGTAGACAAATTGACATAGGGTGGACTTATTCAAACTAGTTTAGCCAACCAAACCCTCCTCCTTATTGTGGTTAACTAGACATCTTTCTACGAGCCTGAAGTTTCTACTATCCCGGTAGAATGACACTAGAGCTATTGCTCGATTCTTTTATTATAAACTTCAGTCAATGTATTAGCCACATAATTATATAATTTGGCTTTTATATTTTTCTTTAGACCTATTGCCTTTTATATAGCCTAAAAATTCTATAAATAAGGGCTATTATCTTATAATAAGAGGAGATGAATAAGATTTGAGTTTAGTTTAGTTTCTATTTTTGTATCCTGAAGTGCATTCAGGTGGTGATTTCTTCCAAGGAGTTCTTGAAGTCGTGCTCGATCATGATCACTGGATTGTTGACAAGGAGTGTTGATGCCCCTCCGGTCTTATGTCATCTACTCTCACTTGAATGTTAAAGAAGTAATCAATTTCCATTTTTTCTACTCATGAAATATAGTATATGATCTCAATCTCATATGTTTATCATATAATTTGGCTTTAAAATTTATCAAAAGAATTAAGTTCATCAAAACAAAAAGCAATGAAGATTTATATTAAAATATCAACAATATTGCTATTAAAAAATCTAAATTTTTATGATAAAAGCAAGAACATTGATACATTCTATCACTATATTAGAGAATTCATCGTAACGATGAAAATGCATTCTCAGTACATCATTCTCCAGCTCTCTCCCTGATGCGTCGTCTCTGGCGATTTAGGGTTTCCTCTTCGACCCCTATTTTCGGCCACTTTTTTGCGCCTTCTCCTCTCGTCTTTTGCTATTTCATCTTGAGATCTGAGGGTTTTGGGGTTCTCTCTTTGGGATCTTGCCCTTTCGGGCAAGTTTCTTATTGCGGGAGCTTCCTCCTCTACCCCGTGGGGGAATACTACTGAGCCTATGCTAAATAAGAATAAAGGCTTTTTTACTTTGGATGGTGATGGTTCTCCTTTCCGATTGTGATCTTTCAAAGAGGTTTTATTGAGCAGTTCCTCTATAGGTGATGCTCTTCCTACCTTAACTCAAACATTTTCAATGGGGTTCCGGCAGTTTTGTTATTTGATGATGAAGTCCTAAAATTGGCTTCCCCTTTTCAATTTACTTTGGTTAGTAAATTCGGATTACGTAGACCTAACCTTGATTCTACATGCCAGTTTTTTGCTACATTGAAACTTACAGGTTTTTTTTGGTTGGTTTGCTCGACTCACGTCATGTTGTTATACAACTATCTAATGATCTTGACTGCAGTAGAGTTTTTGCTAGGTGGCATTCTTATTTCATCTATAAATGTCAAATGCAAATTTTAAAATGGACTCCTTTTTTTCAATATTAAGGAAGAATCCCCTATCGTTCTGATCTGGATTTCAATTTCGAACTTGCGCCTTCATTTTTTTAAACCAAAAGTCCTGCATGCTTTGGTTTCAATTTTTGGGAGACCTCTCCAGACTGATCAAGCAACTGCTTCTAGGACTCAACCATCTATGGCTAGAGTTCTAGTTGAGGTTGATATTTCCAAAAAACATGCCAAGGAAGTTTGGGTTGGATCCAAAGCCTTCGTTATTTTCAAAAAGTTGAGTTTTGAAAAAGTTTCTGATTTCTATTCTCACTATAAAATTCATGCCATGCTCTACCTGAATGTTTTAAGCTGCACCCGGAGTTAAAAAATTCAACTGCTATGATTAGTGGGAAGCCTGGATCCACCAAAAAAAAAATTATGTTCCTATCGTGGATAATAACGAATTAATCCATTTGGATTAGGTGGAACCACCTCCTGCTAATGAGAAGTTGAATAATGTTATTAGCCCCAATACGGATATTTATGAAAATAGGATGGATGTTTTAAATGATAAGGAGGATGTGAATGCTATTAACATTGATACTAAAAAAGACCCTAATCTCTTTATCTCTATTGAATCTATGCTCAATGATACTGATAATCCTAATTTTAATGAACTATGTTTGATCTCTAACTCCAATGGAAAAGGTTTGAAGGATACTGAGTTTATGGGTAACATGTTTGAATCTAATGAGGTTTGTGAAGAAGGTGAATTTATTCCTCCCTCTTCTTTTGATCCTATAAATGTGAATTAGGAAATTACCTCCTCTTCCAACCATGATAAAGACTTTCATAAAAGTTCTAATGAGGACATTTTCACTAAGGTTGCTAAAAAGAAAGGTAAGCATACTAAAAATATTTTACCTGCTCTCCTAGATCCACCAGAGCTCAAACTTCCTCAAAAGAATGCAATGATTAAGGCTCTCATTTGTAATGTGAGGGATTTTGGAGGCAAGGACTCTAAAGTTAGAGTCAGAAACTTTTGTAGAATTCATAATATTCCTTTTTTAGTTTTAATTGAACCTTTCATTGCTTCTACTGCTACTGCTTTGAGTTTTTCTAAGTACTGTGCAAATTGCTCTAATAAAATTTGGATTATGTGGAATAATGCCATGTCTTTAAAAATTATTGCTGATTTGCCTCAAGTTGTTCATAGTCATATTAGCTTGTTTAATGTTAGCTATCATGCATCTTTTGTGTATGCTTCATGTACTAGATTGAACCGTATTACTCTTTGGGATCAATTACTTAACTTTTCTTCTAATATTAATGGGCTTTGGTGTGTGGGAGATGATTTCAATATTATTTCTAATGCTTCTGAAAGAGTTGGGGGTAATCCTCCCAATACTAAAGCTATGGAAGATTTTAACACTATAATTAACGATTGCAATTTGAATGATATTGATTTTTATGGGAGCCCTTTCACCTGAAATAGAGCTAATTTATGGAAAATACTCGATAGGATTCTTTTTAATAATGAGTGGCTTGCTGATTTTGCTATGTCTAATGTTGAACATTTAAGTAGAATGCTTTCTGATCATGCCCCTCTTCTTTTGAACATTAATGATAATAGTCATAGTACTGGTTTTTATGCTTTTAGATTTCATAACATGTGGATGTCTCATGCTGATTTTATGAATGTAGTTGATACTAAATGGAGTGCTTATGTGTACCCTGATAACAACATCACTAGCATACTTAGATTATGGGAAAAGCTGAGTAGACTTAAGTAATGTTTGGATGGTGGAACAAAAATGTGTTTAAAAATATTTTTTCTAATATTAAAGAAGCTGAGATTAAAGTCACTGAGTTGGATAAAAATTACTTGGATAATCCTGACTCTGATAAACTTAACTATCTTAACCAAGCTAAGGAGTTTCTTTTTCAACTGCTGCTCCAGGAAGAGTCTTTCTGGAAGCAAAAGTCTAATGTTAAATTTGTTATGGAGGGTGATTTGAATACTAAATTCTTCCATGCTTTGGCCAATTAGAATAGAATTAAGAGTCACATTCACAAAATTGTTAATAATGATGGTAGCTTAATTGATTCGGATGATTTAATTTATAAGTCTGGAGTTGATTATTTCATGAAGAATTTTAATAGCCAAAGTATGCTTTTTCCTATAAGTAATCCTCATGTTATTCCTCAGCTTATTAATGATAATAATAACAATTTATTTTATCAAAGTCCTTCTGAAAATAAGATTTTCAATATTATTAATGATTTGAATGGTGATGCGGTTGCGGGTCCTCATGGTATCACAACCAATTTTTTTAAAAAAACTTGGGATATTATCAAGGTGGATGTGATTGAAGTGGTGAAAGATTTTTTTTCAGGAAATTCTTATCCTAAATTCTTTTCCTCTACTAATATTGTCCTCATCCCAAAAAAAGAGGGGGGTCAATAATTGGAATGACTTCAGACCGATTAGCCTTTGTGCCTTTTTTAACAAGCTTAACTCTAAGATCATTGCTAATAGGTTGATTAATATCATTTCTAAAATTATTTCTTATAATCAGTCTGATTTTGTGAAGGGTAGAAGTATTTTTGATAATATTCTTTTAGCTCAAGAGCTTACACATGATATTAATGCTATGGTTAAATGGGGAAATATTATTTTTAAACTTGATATTACTAAAGCCTATGATAATCTCAACTGGAATTTTCTTTACAATGTTTTGTCTTTATTTGGATTTAATGATAATTTCATTATGCTTATTAAGAATAGTTTTACAAATTATTATTTTTATGTTATTATTAATTGTAGGAATCATGGCTTTTTTTTTTCATCCAAAGGGTTAAGACAAGGTGATACTATTTCTCCCGCCCTATTCATATTGCGATGGAATATCTTTCTATGGGGTTGGATGATTTATAAATTAGAAATCTGAACCTTAATTTTTGCACTATCAGGGGTTTCCCTATATCGCATTTTAGCTTCGCTGATGATTTTATTCTATTTTCTAATTTCTCTATTAATAACATAAAAGTTTTAATCAAATTCCTTGTCAATTTTTATGATATGAGTGGCTTAGCTATTAACAAAGACAAAAGCATTTTTATTGTTGGCAGTTCAGTAAATTAGATAAGAGTTAATGCTATTCAAAGAGTTTGTGATTTCCAATCTAAGAAATTACCTATAAAGTATTTGGGCACTCCTATTTATAAAAGGTAAAAAGAAGAAACTTATGTTTGAAGATATTTTTACTAAGTTTCAGAAAAAGCTTTCCCATTGGTCTTCTAATTTTTTTTTCTTATAGTGGTAGACTGGTTCTGATCAAGTCGGTTTTAAATTCTATTCCTATTTATCTGTTTCATACTTTACAACCTACGAGTTCTTCTTGCACTAGATTAGAGAGGATGATAAACAAGTTTTTTTGGGGTTCTAAGTATAATATCAATGGTATATGTTGATCTTCTTGGAGTAAGAATTATGGGGTGTTGAATGAAGGAGGTTTAGGATGCAAAAATTTGTTTGATATTGCTCATGCTTTTTCTCATAAATTGTTATTTTCTTTTAGATCTAATATCAGTTTATGGGCCCGCTATATGAATGCTAAGTATTACAATAATATGCATCCGACTTTATGTTTTTTTAAAAATTCTGATTATATGATATAAAAAAGATTGTGTAACATTAAATGGGAAGCTGAACAGTTTATTCAATGGGGGTTGGGTAAAGGTGATGTTTTTTTCTGTCAAGACAACTCGATGGGGCCTTTTTCTATAGATACATTCTTAAATACGCACTCGATTGATAATGTTAAGGTTTCTAATTTTTTTACTAATGATAGTTGGAACATCACTAAACTTAGGGAGGTGGTTCCTTCAGTTTTAGTGGAGATTATTTTGAATATTTCCTTACAAGGCCAATGCAAAGATAAAATTTTATTCACTCTTTCTTCATATGGTAAATTTCAGTTGAAAAATGTTTGGGAAACTTTTAGAATCAAATTTGAGAAATTGCTTATTTTTTCTGCTATTTGGCATAAGAACTTTCCGATTTTTTACTCTATTCTTATTTGGAGATGTCTTAAAAGTTATCTTTCAGTCGATGTTTTGCTTCAAAAAAAAGGTTTTAACCTTCCTTCCAAATGTTTGTGCTGTTCTAATGTGGAGAATATTGATCACATGTTTGTGAATGGTAATATTGCTCATAAAGTATAAAGTTATTTCAATATTCTTGCCAAAAAAAGTTTTGTTACCATTCAAAATAATGTGTTTTATATTTTAGGGAATTGGGTGCATGCTTCTAAAGGTCATATTTTTAATCTGATTCATATTCTTATTTTTGATATATTTGGAAAGTTAGAAATGAGGCCAAGAATAATGATATCAAAATGGATGTTTCTCAAATTATTTCGAATGTGAGAAATAAAATATTATAATTTTATTCCTACAATATTATTTCTGTTAAGAATTTTCATAATTGTCTGGATATGGCCACTAATTTTGGTATTCCCACAAGTTTTGGGGCTTTGAATTCGGTTGATAAGGTTGTTAAATAGATTAAACCCAAACCACTTTATGTCAAGCTCAACTCGGATGGGTCTGTTGGGCCTACTTATGCTGGTGCTGGTGGTATAATTCGTGATCAATTGGGTTATGTTATTGCTGCTTATACTACCCCTTTATATTTGTCCAATGTAATTACGGCTGAGCTTATAGCCTTATCTTATGGCCTGGATATCTGTATTAAGCTGGGAATTAATTTTGTATGGATTGAGGTGGATGCAATGCATCTTGTCTAGATTCTTACAAAAGTGGTTCCTAGAAATCCTCAAAACTTTTATCTTACTAGAAAAATTAAGAATTCCCTTTCCTCTGTTAATTATTATATTTCTCACATTTATCATGAAGTTAATATGTGTGCGAATTGGTTAGCAAATAAGGGTTGTCATCTTGATAGTTATGAGGAGTTTGATATCCGGAGATTACACCCGATGTTGAAAGGTATGATTAATTTGGATAAAGTTGGCTTGCCTTATATACATAATTTTTATATGTTTATTTTTAGCCTGGTTTGCATCCTTATGGCTTTGCCTTATCTGATGTTCTCTCTTTAAATTTCGGGTGGTGGATCCTATGGAAGTGGTTGGTTTATTGCTGTTTTTACTGGATTTTTTGCTAGATTTTATTGAATATGGCCTATGTTAAGTTATGTTGGAGGTTTAACACTCGTGGGAATGATAACCTGGATTTTTTGCTGCACCTGTGTTAGCTTATTATGATATTAGGCAGTGGTGCCTTTGTGGTCATAACTGGAAGTTTAATTTTGTTGTTGGTTGTGGCTTTCTTTCTCAAATTTTGACTGAGATGGTCGGCTATGTTAAATTATGTTGGAGCCTTAAAACTGGTGGGATTGATAACCTGGAGTTTTTTGATGCACCAGTGTTAGCTTGTTATGAGATTAGGTGGTGGTGCCTTTGTGGTAATAACTATAAGGTTAATTTTGCTGCTAGGTGAGGTTTTCATTCTTAGTTTTGGACCGGGATGATGCTTGGGCTAGTGTGCACTATGCTGAGCTACTTTCTCATTTTAGTGTATTTTCCTATTAATCACCATGACTTGTTGGGGATTTTTATAATTTAGAGAGAAAGCTATTCTTTTTGTTTAATGTCCAGACTATCGTTAATCATTAGGGTTATGATAGTTGCTTGGTTTTTGGTTTTGACTGGTTCAATAGGTTTTGTAAAAGTAGATCTATGTCTTTATCAAATGGTATTTATTGTTTTTATTTTAATTGCAATCTTACTCTTTTGTACTGTAGGTTTTTCTTATGTAGGTATGTTGGATGGATTTTTATTTCTGCTGGGTCGTCGAACGCAAAAGCCAATTTTGCTATCTATGGCTCGATCCACATTTTTTGCAGGAAGTTCGTGCTGAATGTTGATTCTATGTTCTTCCTTTTTTGGGTGCTGTCTCCTTACAACCCTAGTATGTTCTTAGGTATTTTTGTAACTATTAGTATAAGGAACTACCGGCTCTTAGGTTTTATTTTGTAGCTCCTATGAGCATTAGTTAGCTAGAGGTTTCTTTTAAGGACCTTGTAATCCTTTTTTATATTAACATGCAGGCCCCTCTGTGGGTTTTAACCAAAAAAAAAAAAATTGTAACGCTGAAAAAGCAAGTGGGGCATGTAAAGTCTCAATATCAAATAACCTATATTTTCGCCAAGCTTCTTAACTATGAATATTTTCTTAGGATGAGAAGTTAATTTATATGGAGTTGAAAAATTAAGTTCAAGAGGAGATGTTGAAAGTTAATTTGATTTAAGGCTTCATTTGGGACAACTTCCTTACTGCTTCCTAAAGCATTTTTTTAGTACAAAAATTTTAGGTTCAATAAATTTTTATATTAAAACGTTACTTAAAAAGCAGGAAGAAAGTTGTCCCGAACTAAGTGTAAGTCCATTATCATTTGGGTTTGACTTATTTAATTTGAGGCTATATTTTAGAATAATCTTTTGAGAGAGTTAGAAATTTATTTTAGATTAATTCTTAGAAAAAACAATAAATTATTTGTGACATATGTGATATAAAATAGAAGAATATTTTAGAGTTGATTGTAGATATTAGATTTAAATATGTTGACATAATCTTAATAGAGGTATTACTAACATAGATGATGATGATGCCTTTATGTTTGTCTAATGTGAAATGAAAAATAAAAATAAATAGCTTCTTCTATTAAAAAATATATTTTTTTCAACCTCATCGAGAATGTGCGCGAGAACATCCACTTCGTTTTGCCCTAGCGCCGCTCTGGCGATTTAGGGTTTCCTCCCCGAGCTTCCTCTCCATGATCTCCCTCCATTTTTCTTCGCTGTTTTCGTGAGATCGGAGCACTTTGGTTTCCTTTTATGTTGTTTTTCCCTTGTTGGGCAAGTTCGTCATGGCGGGAGTCCCTTCCTCTGCTTCGTGGGGGAAAACCTCTAAGCCCGTGTTGTATAGAAACAAAGGCTTTTTTAATCTGAATAGTGATGGTTCCAAATCTCCTTCTAGATCTCACTCCTTTAAAGAAGTACTTTCCGGTAGCACGTTTGCAGGTGATGATCTTCCATCTCTAACTCAATCAACTTTTAATGGAGTTCCTGTTATTGTGTTATTTGATGATGAAGTCTTAAAATTAGCTTCTCCGTTTCAATTTATGCTGGTTGGAAAATTTGGTTTGCGGAGACCAAATCTGGATGCGATACGTCAATTTTTTGCATCTTTGAAACATACTGGATTTCATTCGTTAGGATTACTTGACTCTCGGCATGTGGCTATAGAGTTATCAAACGACCTGGACTACAGTCATGTTTTTGCTAAGCACTCGTATTTTATTTTTAACTGTTAAATGCGAATCTTGAAATGGACCCCTTTTTTCGACATTAAGGAAGAATCTCCGATTGTCCCGATCTGGATTTCCTTTCCTAATCTTTGTCTCCATTTTTTTAACCCGAAAGTTTTGCATGTGCTGGGTTTGATTTTCGGGAGGCCTCTTCAAATGGACCAGGCTACTACCTCTCGCACTAGACCTTTTGTAGCTAGAGTTCTAGTTGAGGTAGATATTTCCAAAAAAACACCCAAAAGAAGTTTGGGTTGGTTCCAAAGCTTTCGGGTATCTTCAAAAAGCTGAGTTTGAAAAGTTCAAGATTTTTGTTCTCATTGTAAAATTCATGGGCATGCTCAAAATGATTGTTTTAAACTACACCTGGATCTAAAAAAAATTAATGTTATAAATAATGGGAAGCATGGATCCACCAAAAATCAGACTATATATGTGCATATAGCTGACAATAATGTCGAGACCCAAGAGAACCAGGTGGAACCGCTGCATATTTCTCACAACTTAGAGGGAATTTTAGAAAATATGAAAGAAGGAAACTTAGAAAATGATACTTTTTTGGCGGATGAATGTTAGGATACAAGTGTGGAAGATGTTAATGATAATATTGGAAATATTATTAATGGTGCCAGCAATGAAACTGAAACTGACCCTACTATCTTTGTTTCTATTGAATCTATGTTTAATGAATTGGAGCATACTAATATTTCTGAACCTTATGTGACATCTAATTCAAAAGAAAAAAGGGTTAAGGAAAATGTCTTAGTTGGTAATAGAAGTGAAACTAATGAAGAGTGCAAAGAAGGTGAATTTATTCTACCATCCGGTTGTATTGATAATACTAATGTTAATCAGGATATCTCTTCTTTGTCTAACCATGAAAAGATACTACTAAAACTTCTAAAGAGGACGGTTTCAAAATGGTTACTAAAAAGAAAGGTAAACAACCAAAAAATGTCTTACTTACCACTCCGAGATCCACTAGAGCTCAACCTTCTTCAAAAGAATGTAATGATTAAAGCTCTCATTTGGAATGTGAGGGGGATTTGGGATAAGGAATCTAAGGTTAGAGTCAGCAATCTTTGTAGAATTCATAATATTCATTTACTTGTTTTAATTGAACCTTTTATTGCCAATGTTAAAATTGAATCTATTGCTAAAACTTTGGGTTACTCTAAGTATTATTCTAACTGCTCTAATAAAATTTGGATTATATGGAATAATTCCATCTCGTTAAATATTATTGATGATCTACCTCAAGTTGTTCATTGTTATATTAGCCTGTCTAATGTTACTTGTTATGCTTCTTTTGTGTATGCTGCTTGCACTAGAGTTAACCGTATAATTCTTAGGAATAATTTAAATAATTTTGCTTCTAATATTAATGGCCCTTGGTGTGTGGGAGGTGATTTCAATATCATCTTAAATGCTTCTAAAAGAGTTGATGGTAATCCTCCCAATGCTAAAGGTATGGAAGATTTTAACTTAATGATTAACGATTACAATTTAAATGATATTGACTTTTTTGGGAGCCCTTTTATTTGGAATAGAGCTAATTTGTGGCAAAGATTAGATAGATTTCTTTTCAATAATGAATGGATTGCAGATTTTCCTATGACTAATGTTGAACATTTAAGTAAAACCCTTTTCGATCATTCTCCTATTATGTTGAATGTTAACAATATTAATCATTTTGTTTCTTATGCTTTTAGATTTCAGAATAAGTGGATGTCTCATGCTAATTTTTTGAATATGATTAATACTAATTGGAGTGCCACTGTCTACCCTGATAATAGCATAATTGGCATGAGTAGATTATGGGCTAAGCTGAGTAGACTTAAATAATGTCTGAAATGGTGGAACAAAAATGTTTTTAAAAATATCTTTTCTAATATTAAAGAAGCTGAATTGAAAGTTACTGAGTTAGATAACATCTACTTGAATAATCCTGATTATGATAATCTTATTTGCCTTAATAAAGCCAAGGAAATCTCTTTTAATTGCAACTTCAGGAAGAGTCTTTTTGAAAATAAAAATCTAATGTTAAATTTGTTATGGAAGGCGATAGGAATATAAAATTTTTTCATATGTTAGCTAATATGAAGAGAACTAAGAGTCAGATTCATAAAATTGTTGATGATGATGGCAACTCTATTGTCTCGGATGACTTAATTTGTAAGTCTAGCGTTAATCATTTCATGAAGATTTTTAATAGTCACTGTATGTGTGCTTCTATAAGTAATCATAATATTATTCCTAAAATTATTAATGAGGTTGATAACAATTTACTTTGTCAAATCTCCTCTGATGAAGAGATTTTCAATGTGATTAATGATCTTAATGGTGATGCGGTTGCTGGCCCTGATGATTTTTTTACCAAAATTTTTCAACATAATTGGAATATTATTAAGGTGGAGGTGATTGAAGCTGTGTAGGATTTTTTTAAGGGAAATTCTTATCCCAAATTTTTTTCTTCCACTAACATTGTTCTTGTTCCGAAAAAAGATGGCCCCAATCATTGGAATGATTTTAGACCGATTAGCCTTTGTACCTTTCTTAACAAACTTAATTCTAAGATTATTGCCAATAGGCTGATAAATATTCTCTATAAAATTATTTCTTATAATCAGACTGATTTTGTCAAGGGTAAAAGTATTTTTGACAATATTCTATTAGCTCAAGAAATTACTCATGATATCAATATTAAGGTTAAAGGGGGCAACATTATTTTTAAGCTTGATATTACTAAAGCCTATGCTAATCTCAATTGGAAATTTCTTTATGCCGTTTTATCTTTATTTGAATTTAATGATAATATCATTTTGCTTATTAAAAATAATATTAAAAATTGTTATTTTTCTATTATCATTAACGGTAGGAATCATGATTTTTTCAAATCTTCCAAAGGCTTAAGACAAGGTGATATTATTTCTCCTGCTCTCTTCATTATTGCGATGGAATATCTTTCTAGGAATTTGGATGATTTATATGTGAGAAACCCTAACCTTAATTTTTGTACCATTAGAGGTTTTTCTATATCGCATCTTAGCTTTGTTGATAATTTTATCTTGTTATCTAATGGTTTTATTAATAATATTAAAGAATTTATCAATTTTCTTATCAGTTTTAATAATCAAAGTGGCCTTTCTATTGACAAAGACAAAAACACTTTTATTGTGGGCAATTCTATAAACTATAGTAGAATTAATGCTATTCAAAGAGTTTGTGATTTTCAGTCTAAGAACCTTCCCATAACCTATTTGGGCACTCCCATCTACAAAGGAAAAAAAAAGGAAATTTCTTTTTGATAATATCTTTACTAAGTGTCAGAAAAAATTGAATAACTGGTTTTCTAACTTTTTGTCTTATGGTGGGAAGATTGGTTATGATCAAATTGGTTTTAAACTCTATTCCTATTTATCTGTTTCATACTTTATTTCCATCTATTTCTACTTGCTCTAGATTAGAAAGGATGATAAACAAATTCTTTTGGGGTTCTAAGTTCAATAGCATTGATATTCGTTGGTCTTCTTGGGAGAAGATCTGTGGTATTTTGAATGAAGGGGGTTTAGACTATAAAACTTTAAGTGATACTGTTAAAGCTTTTTCTCTTAAATTATGGTTTTCTTTTAGAACTAATATCAGTTTATGAGCTCACTATATGAATGCTAAGTATTGCAATAATATGGATCTGACTTTATGTTTTTACAAAAATGCTGATTCTATGGTATGGAAAAGATTATGTAACATAAAATGGGAAGCTGAACAGTTTATTCAATATTGGGGTTTGGGAAATGGTGATGTTTTTTTTCTGGCAAGATAACTGGTTGGGACATTCTTCTATTGATTCTTTACTTAATACGTATTCTATTGATAATGTTAAAGTTTCTTGTTTTATTACTAATAATTGCTGGAATGTCACTAAGCTTAGGGCGGTGCTTCCTCCTGATGTTGTGGAGAATATTTTGAAAATTCTCTTGCAGGGTCAATGCAAAGATAAAATACTTTTCACTCTTTCTTCGTCTGGTAAATTTCAGTTGAAAGATGTTTGGGAGAATTTTAGAATCAAAAAGAAAAAATCGCAAATTTTTTCAGCTTTTTGGCATAAAAATTTCCCTCTCTCTTATCCTATTCTTGTTTGGAGATGTATTAAAGGTTATCAATCTTCCGGTTGACATTATGCTCCAAAAAAGATGTTTCTATATCCCTTCCAAATGTTCCTGTTGCTCTAATTTGGAGAGTATTAATCATCTTTTTATGAATGGTTTTATTGCCCAAAAAGTGTGGTCTTATTTCAGTAGTCTTGCCAATAAAATTTCTAACTCCCAACATAATAATGTTATTTCAATTCTTGAGCTATGGGTGAATGTTTCTAAAGGTCATATTTTTAATCTGATCCTTACTCTTATTATTTGGTATATTTGGAAAGCTAGAAATAATGCTAAGCACAATGATATCAATATGGATGATTCCCAAATTATTTCAAATGTTAGACAAAAAAATTTACAATTTTATTATTACAATCTAATTAATGTTAATAATTTTCCAAAATGCATGAATATGGCCATTGCTTTTGGAATTCCTATAAGTGATGGGACTATCAATTCAGTTGATAAAATTGTTAAGTGGATTAAACCCAAACCACCTTATGTGAAACTCAATTCGGATGGGTCTGTTGGACCTAATTGTGCTGGTGCTGGTGATATTATTAGGGACCAATTGGGGTGTGTTCTTGCTGCGTACGCTACCCCTTTAAAGTGTTCAAATTCGATTTCGGTTGAGCTTATGGCTTTACATTATGGCTTGGATATCTGTATCAAAATAGGTATTACCTTTGTGTGGATAGAGGTGGATGCTATACTTCTTATTCAAATCATTAACAATGTTGTTCCTGGTAATTCTCAAAACTTTTATCTTATTAGGAAAATTAAGAGTTTCCTTACCTCTGTCAATTTTTATATATCTCACATTTATTGGGAAGCTAACGTCTGTGCGAATTGGTTAGCTAAAAAAGGTTGTTCTATGCATAATTATGAAGAGTTGGATATTCGAAGATTAAACCCTATCTTGAAAGGTATGATAAACTTGGATAAATCTAGCTTACCTTATATTCGTAATGTTTGATACTTCTTTTCTTTTGGATGGTTGGCGTATCCCTGTTTTGAGGTTAATTAACAGTCGCTGGCATTTGTTTAAGTGGTAGACTTTCTTTAGTATTTTGCTACATCTCTTTCTACTTATGTATATGGATCCGGTGATGTTTTATGTTAATTCCTGTCTGTGCTGGTAGTTTTTGGAGAATGCGTCTTTTTTGGTTCAGGTTGAGATGCTATGGTCGTTTGTTTGGGGCCATATGTGGTATCTTAAATTATGGGATGTTTTTTTTGCTTGGGGTCTTTCCTTTCAGTTATCTACTGAGACGGAGGGGGTTCATTTCTTAAACTGGATAGGTATTGCTTATAAATACTTTGTTTGTTGGGATCAATACTGGATGGGTATTATATCTGGATCTTGGGGCTATTTTCCTAACCTGCTGCAGATTTTTGATATTCTGGATATTTATCACCGTCTAATCCAAATCCCGTGGGGAAATTTCGTTGGGTTTAATCTGGTCAGGGCTTTTCTCTGCTAGCTGCATGTCCAAACCTTGGCTAAAATTAAGAGTTATGATGGCAGCTGGTTTACTGGTTTGGATTGGATTTTTGGTATTATCTTGTTTATTCTTAAATGTACTCTCATTCTTTTAGTTTGTAAGTTTTTTGTATGTAGGTTTCTTAGGTGGAAGCTTATCGACTATCTTTCTTCGGACACTCAAGACAATTTTGCTCTCTACGGTTCGATTATCTCTTTTTGCAGGAATTACATGTTGAACTATTATCCCTTGAGATTCCTTTTTTGGGTGCTGTCCTCTTGAAGCCCTAGTATGTTTTTAGGTAATTTTGTAATTTTTGTACAAGGAACCACCGGTTTTCAGGTTTTATTTTATTTTATTTTGTAGCTCTTATGAGCATTAGAAAGTTGGAGGTTCCTTTTAAGGGCCTTGTAACCTTATTTTTGATATTAAAGCGTAGGCCCCACAGTGAGTTTTAACTAATATATATATATATATATATTCACCCCTTTAATCTTATCAAATTCATAAAAATTTTCTCATTCTAATATCAACCTCCACTGGAGTACAAATTTACTAGAAATGTTAGACATTCTAGTGGATTTCATGGAGGTGAAGACTAAGGAACATGATCTAGAAGGGAATAAAATAGTGCTAATGAATAGCCAAAATGAAAGACTTGCCCAGAAAATCAACATTTTTATAAAAAGATGGTGTTTCCAAAAATAATCACGGACAACCCATCTAAGCAAAGCTGAAATCTTAATAAGAGAACTAAAACGTGAAAAGCTCCCAGTCATAGCTAAAACTAAAAGATTATCTTTAAGCTTCCATACTACCTTCACTGATTCTAATCAACTTGAGCAAGTTTCTGATTGTTTTGAATAAAATTATTGTGGAAGTTTATAGATAAATTTGAGTTGAGAAAGGACCTTTCCAATGCGTATGGGGAAGGCCGAGCTTCTATTTGGAGGAAGGGGAGGGAGAGGGGAAACCAGAGTTAGTGTGGTAAGGAGTTGAGTTTTGGAGAAAACTGAAGAGACAAAGTTTAAGAGGCTGCTTTGAACTTCAGGAGGGTTAAATAAAGGAGCTTTGTGTGGGAGGGAAGACGGTTGGATTTCATGGGCGTCTGTCGTGTAAGCTGAAAAATAATGGTTCTGTAAGAAAAATCAAATGAGACATAGAAAGAGGCGCCAGAAAACTAGCGGATGAATATGCCTCAAAATCCTACTCTCAGATCAAAAAGAAGATCCATCTCGGACACGTTCCTCCCCCTCGACTTCTTATCTCACTGTTCATAACTCACAGATATGATCTTCATTAATCACTTCACGAGGGATTGCAATAAAAGAGACAGTAAGAAAGCAATCCAGCACTGAAAACCAAGCATTTTGAAATAGATAGATCGTACGAGCTCCTCAGAGAGACTCATTTGCAAGCATTATGACAAAAGTAAGAGAGAGAAAAAGTTGAACAGGGAAAGACATCATAGTTTTAAATGAGAATAGTTTTTTCCCAAAAAAAAAATGAGAATAGATGACCAGCTTTCAAGAACCACACTGCAAACACCCCAACCCCATTGCTCTCTCTCTCTCTCTCTCTCTCCTCTGACAGTGGCCTCGTTGTTACTCCCACTTCAGGCTTCAAGCTTTCTCCAGTGGATTTGGGTCAGTCTCCATTTTACTGCTCCACCGATTCATGCCCACTCTTCTTCATTAGATTCTTCTTAGGTTAAGGAATAAATGAAGAACAAGAAATAGTTAAAGAGTCGCTAACTACATATATGTATATATATATATATATATATATATATATATATATATATATATATATATATATATATATATATATATATATATAGAGAGAGAGAGAGAGAGAGAGAGAGAGAGAGAGAGAGAGAGAGAGAGAGCAAAATAATTAGCAAAAGATAACGACAAAAACGAGTCCAATGTTTTTCACAGATCAGGACTGTTATCTTCAGCAACATCATATAATTATCATATTATCGAAAAATATTATGAGTTATCTGAACAAATAAAAAAAAAATTGAAAACCCCACACAATATATTGCTAGATATGCTTGCATTATATATGCTTCACCATTATCCCGACAAATATAATAATGTCAAGCATTAACTTGTAGCGATGCTCTTAACTCGACCTGGGCTCACGTTCATGATCAAGGTTTTCCTCGTCGCCCTCACCTTCTGTCACCACAGAGGAAATATAACTCGCCGTTAACGAGTAGTCGTCGGCGAACAGCATCGGCGACGCTGATGCCTTGGAGTAAAATTGTTGCTTGCAAGAGAGGCAAGTGATTTGCAGTAAGATGGAATGTATTTTCTTGACGGCGCGGTCTCTTAGTGCAAACGCCTTGTTAAGCTCAAGCTGCGCTTGTTGCCTGATCCGCCTCGCATTCGCAAACTCCTGTTCGGCGAGTTCCATCTGCCGCTTAGCCTCCTGCCGCGCGTCGTCTGCCATTACCTTTTCATCCAGCACCTTTGAGGAGCCAATGGTGAGTTCCAATTTTGTGGCGCGGGTATCGTCGGAGGAAGGAGAAGGGGTCGAGGAAGGGATCCCTGGTTCTGCGGGAAGAAGCTGAAGCTCGATGTTAGGTGGTCGGCGGAGTATGTGAGAAGACGAAGATGGTGTGTAGTGATCGAGTTGGAGAAAGGAGGCGGCTCCGGTTGTCTTTGGAGGTCTCAAGGCCTGCCACATCGATGCTGTAGGAAGCAGCGCGGGTGGAGGTATAAAGATTGTCTGATCACTAGATGGGCTCTGGCTAGACGCAGAGCGCGACACGCATGCCGGCGGCACCGGCCTTGCCCGGCTCGCATTACACGTATCCTGGTGCTCAATGAAGCTCTCCACCCTTGAGAAGAACCAAATTAAGATTTTCATATAGGATTATGTTCTGATTAATCAAGGTGTTCAGATCAAAATTACATCTTTTAAATCATTTTTATATGTTTATACATTGAAAGCTACGATCAAAATTAAATCTTTTAATGTTGTCTTAATATTAATGCAGGATAATTAATATACAATTAACGAAATATTGGCAAAATGGAAAAGAAATCTTCAATATACCGGGAAAAGACGCGGCCGCAATCGCAGGAGTGGCCGCGGGTGCCGCAAGTCTTGAGATGGGCCTTGTAGTCGGAGTGGACGGCGTAGGCCTTGGTGCAGCGAGCACAGGCCCACTGCTTGTGCGCGGAGTGCTTACGCCGGAAATGCTTCTTTATGCCAACAAGATCACCTAAGGCGTGGGAGGGGTCGTGGTGGAGGCAAGAAGGCTCCGGGCAAACGAACACCCGTTTACGCGTCTCCGAGCCGCTCTCGCGCTTGAGCAGTTTCCACGGCACCTTGTGCCTCCGTCGGTGCATCTGAAGGTTCTGATCTCGCTGAAATCCCTGGTTGCAGATCTCGCACACGTACCGGTCTGATTCCAGAAGCGTTCGTGGCGACAGAGACACCACCTCCGCCTCCGGGTCTGCGTGCAGCACCTCTTAATCACTCTACCGAATTTATTATAACTTCCATATATACGTCTGTAATTAGTTAAAACTTACCGGGGGTACCAGCTGGGCGGCGCTTGCGCTTGGTGGCGGAGATGGCATTGGGAGGGGCAGGAGAAGATGTTGCGGCTGGTGGTACCGGCGAGGGAGAGACGAACATGGATTAATTGATTTATGTTGAATAGAGGGCTAATGTTGCAGATTTACGGTGGCTAGTGGAGCTCGTTAGATCGGATCAAGTGAGAAGTTTAAGATGAGAGATGAGAGTATTTAACAGGAGAAGAAAACTTAGAAGAAGGGGAAAAGGAAGAGGAAGACAACTATGACTTGTTAGGAAAGATGGAAAAGCTCTTTCTCCAAATCTCTTTCTCTCTGTCTGTTTAGAAGATTGTTTTGGAGTCTACCTGAGAGGATATATAAGTAGGCAGCTTTCCAAGGCTTTTAGTTCTAGCTTGCAGCTTTCTTTAGGATTTCGTCATGGTTGGGAATTGATGGGGCTGTGGAAGGAAGCGGGTGAAGTTGGAGTCATTGAGGATATGAGTGAGTACAGAGCTCTTCTCTTGTTATTATTATTTTCATTCAATAAAACGTTCTCCTTGCAAGAGAGAAAGGAAGAGGACTGACCCAATCAAAGTGCTCGAAATTTGAGCCCACCAAAATAGGCAAAGACGGACAGCGAGGAAAACATCCCCACAAGAAAACAAAAACCCTCATAATTTTTTCCTGCATACAAAAGAAGCCATCATAATTTCATCACTCCCCTCCTTCCACAGCAAGCAGTAATTTGCATGGATAAATGCAGGCTTCTGACCTCTTTCTCTTATATATCTATATATTCCTTATTAAATTTTATATGTGTAGGACAACTAGTCTGTAGCAGTAGCCCTTTAGAAGAGGGATATTATTAATGTGTAGATATGTGATAGCTAATAAATCTATAGGCTTCTTTGTGCCATTGTGTGGAATATATTTCTGTATGTCATGCTTGTTTGCTTGTAAGGACTCTGTCTTCCTTCTGCCTTCATGGCCTGTACACTATGGAATTTCTTGGGTAATAATATGATGGAGAGTTGCATATTTGATCTATAGAGATCACAATATGTTGATTCTTTAGAAAAACGTTTTCCTGAAGACTTGTTTCATTATTGAGTTATTGTTTGTGGCGAGGCTTTGGATCCGATGTATGCGTCCTTACAAATTGATCTGGTACATATATTAAAGAATGCAGAAATTTCATTAAACATGTACTTATTGTTAGGATGTACTGCATAGTTAATTATGAAAATAGTTACCTCCTCCCCTTATTTTTTTTACCTCAGGACATTGTTCTTATCAACATTTTTTTTGGTTAAAACCCACCAACATTTTGCGTTAATAACAAAAAAAAATTACAAGATCTTTAAAAGAACCTTCAGCTCTTTACTGTTCGAATGAGCTAAAAAAAGACCCAAAAAAAACTTCAATGTCTATATGCAGACATGGATGTACGTACATTTGGTAATCTAGTAAATAAGTAGGATAAATGTAATCATTTAGTAATCTAATCCATGTGAATGTTTTATGATTCGCATATATATATTTAATCATGTTTGATCATGGCTTATTTTGACATAATTTTCATTTTTTATTTACACGTTTAAGCGAATGCCTTTGACAGTTTATTTGACATAATTTAAAATTTTCTTTTATAAACATCTAAAATCTTGATTAGAAAAAGATTAATCTAACTGATTTATTTCTTAGATAATTTTGTCGGAAATTAGAAATTGATCTTTCATTTGAATAAACTATAATAAATAAAAGAAAATTTGCCAGAAAACTCACAATTAAATCTGGTTATGATAGTTCTCAAAATTATTAAATTAGTTTTGAGATTAGTATTATATAAAATTTAATTAAATTATTCATATATTATACTTAAAAAATATTTAATAATTTTAAAATACTAATTAAATTTTAATCACGATATTCTTATGAAATTTTTACCATAATTTAAAATGTTATATCATGCACTTAATAAAGAAAAAAAATTTTAGTCAGAAAACTCACACTTAAATTTGTTTATGATAGTTTTTAAAATTATTAAATTAATTTTGGGACCAGTATTATATAAATTTTAATTAATTACTCTATATTATACTTAACTAAAAATATTTAATAATACAGTTAATTAACTAAATTTATCATGATATTATTATAAATATTTTCATAATTAACAAAAGTTATATCACATACCTATCGCATTTAAAGCAAGACTTACATAGCTTTTTTTAGATAATTTTAGAATAGTTTTTTTATTGGAAGTAATTTTTTTTGGATATTTAAGTAATTAAGGAAGACTCACACGCACATCATATTCGAACTCAAATTCTCTTAGTTGATAGCATAATCTCCTAATCAACAGACCAAGATAAGTTTTGTAACTTTTTAGTACAAATTTTTTAAAAATAGTAAAAAATTAGTTGCCAAAAGATGCCCAAAACGAAGCCTTTGCCTAAAGCATTGCTCATAATAATTTTATGTCAAGTATTTTTCCCTTGGCCTTAGCATGCAAGACGTTCTAGCCGGCAAATTGCTGGGCCCAATTACACGCAATCTACAAAGAGACCAAACGAGGGCGAGATTTAAGCGATGATAGTTTCCAAAACCAGCAACATGCCGAAAGTGTTTTGGTCATTTCAGTTGCTTGTGACGGGCACTACTAGAAAGGACCTAAATTATTATCTTTTTAAATGATGGATAGTTGAAGACCTCACCATTAAGACGATGGTGTGACCAATCAAATGAGACGCACAAAAATGTTAACAACTGTCCAAGATCGCATATATTCTTCTTTGTACATGAGTAAAAAAAAAGAATAAGCTCCTATACACATGCTGACGCCGGACAGGATGGGAGAAACGGCGACGGCAAGAAATGCAAGCTGCGGGAACTCACAACCCACACATAGCACAAGAATCGTGCTTCTTGGGAGGGTATCACCACCTAAAAATAATTATGATACAGAAACCCAAAAATAGAGTAAAAAACTCAAATCTTATTCATCTCAAAATCTCCCCCTTACAAGTATTGTCTATATATTTATAGACAAAGGTAACAATATAATAGGCTACACCAAACATAAGAAAGCACTACTGTTATACTACCATACAAACTACCATAGGGAATTAATCTAGCATGAAGATAACATGATTAAGCATATCAGCTCCAGCGTCATTCTACCGGAGTAGGAGGAACTTCATGCTAGTAGTAAGATGTCATGTTGGTCATAATAAGGAGGCAGATTTGGTTGGCTAAACCGATCTGGACAGGTCCACCCGGTGTCTTTCTCCCCATCTAGGAGAGTCTTTAACATAAGCTAGTATCGATGAAAAATGGGATATCTAACAAACTTAGAATGCACCTTTTTTAGTGTAAAGTTCGTATAAGTTGTTAAACATATGCTAATGTCCAAAGGCTAACCTAGAGGGGGGGGGGGGGGGGGGGGGGGGGGGGTGAATTGGTATTTAAAAATTATCTTGATAATTAAGGAAAAACTGACTTTTATATTTTTTGCAAAATTACTTTTTCTGCCACAAACACTAAAATGCTAAAAAATAAAAATGCAGAAATAAAATGAACACAAGAGTTTATAGTGGTTCGGTCTAAAAAGACCTACGTCCAATCCCTGAAGACTCCCTCTTCAAGTATTACACTATTATCAAAGTGACTCTCCTTTTGCCCCCACAGCAAGATGGAGAAGCCTTTATAATTTTTCTCTCTTCCACCAATCTCTGGTGCGGCAAAGAACCATCATCATTTTACACCCTCTAAGTGTTGGCAGATAACCGTCATCCTTTCACACCCTCCAAGTATTGGCAGAGAACCATTGTCTTTTCACACCCTCCAAGTGTTGGTAGAGAACCATCGTCCTTTCACACCCTTCAAGTGTCGGTAGAGAACTATCATCCTTCCACACCCTCTAAGTGCCAGCATAGAACTACCAATCTTTCACACCCTCCAAGTGTCGGCATAGAACTGGGTCTTCTTCAAAGATCTTCTCTCGAGCAACTAGGAAGAAGAAAAGAAGAGTAGTAACTAAAAACCAAAAAAGATATTCTCACCTTTGAGTAACCATGTGATCCCTTCACACTCCACTTGTAAGAACAATCTCTCAAACACTCTCTCATAAAAACTCTTTCACTTGCTCTTGAGAAATCATGAAGAATAACACTTTTCAAGTTAGTTTTAGTGCATTTTTTATATGAAGGACACGAAAAATCATCCAGACAACTAAAAATTGCCATTTTGAGTGTGTACAATCGTACTTCATACATATGAATAATTTAAAAACTACTGCGTACGAATCTGTATGAAATATTTTTTTACACGCTAATTGTCCAGTACGAACCATGTTCGTACTATACGAACTGTAAGAAAATATTCCTAATTCATCGAGACGAAAAGGTTCCCTACATTTTTGAACTGTAGGCATCATCTATACGAACAAGGCATCATACAATTCAATCCGTTCAAAAAAAATTGACGTTCATTAGGATGAAAAGGGACCCGTCAAATTCATACTATTGATGTCTCCTGTATGAACATGGCATCATATAGTATGAACCATTCAGAAAAATTTGGTGTTCGTCGGGTTGAAAATGTACCCATCCAATCACTACAGGAAAAACACTGATTTCCGGCGGCATTTTCCGGCGGATTTCCGGCGGCCAAGTTTCCGGCGGCTTTTAGACTTTTTTTTCGACGGTTTTCCGGCGGTCACATTTCCGACGGCTTTTCCGGCGGCTTTTTAACGTTTCCGGCAGCTTTTAAAAATTTAATAAAAAAATGAATAAAATTTTAAGCATTTAAATGATTTAACAAAAAATTATTAAAAGTTAAAATAACTATTAACTTAATTTTCATCTTAAAATTAATTAGTTAGTTATTTTTTATTTTTTATTAAATATTATTTTTTTATTTTAAATTAATTAGTTTTAATTTTTTATAATTAAAGTTTTTTTTTATTTTCTGTGTGCAAGTAGTTTAAATAATAAATATTGACGTTTTACACATATTTACTTCTTCAGCAAAGTGGTCCGTCGTTTGAAATTCCACACAGGGAACCAGCGTTCGAACACCCCCTTGTGCGCGGGAGCCGCGCGAAGTCATTGCCTGAGCGCGGGAGCCGGGCGGGGGCATGGCCGGAGCACGCGCGGGAGCGGCGGGGGCATCGCCGGAGCGCAGGAGCCGCGGGAGCGGGGTTGGCTGGCTTGCCAGAGCGGTGTATTAAATTTTTTTTTTTAAATTTCACCGGCGGTTTAAGACCGCCGGTAAGCTGCCGGACAAAATTGCCGCCGGAAAAAATCGCCGGAATTCATTTTCCTACGCCGTTTTTACCGGCGGTAATTTAACCGCCGGAAAATCGCCGGAAAACAACAAAACCGACGGAAAAGGTTTAATTACTGCCGGAAAAGGCCGCCGGAATGGGTGATATTCCTGTAGTGAATTCATACTTTGGATGTTGCCTGTATGAACAAGGAATCATACATTACGATCAGTTAAGAAAATGAATTAAATTCGTCAGGACGAAAAGGGACCCGTCCTATTCGTATTCTAGACATCATCTGTATTAAGAAATCTTTGTACATTCCGATCAATACTTAAAAAAATTTTCTTCCTACAATTCGTTTAACTGCTCGTAGGGAAAAATAACTAAACAAATTATCTCGTACAAAATGAATTTGTATAGTACGACCATTTTTTAAAAAAATTACAAATTTTAAATACTCCCCAGTGTGTTTCTGCATAATTACGCAATTATAATTAGACTCCCTCAATCTCAATACAATGAAAAGTACATTCTCTATATACAATGAACTCTATTCTAATCTGATTTGAAGTTTTCAATAATTTGGAGTATAATTTTGTTTAAATGTTAGCACACAAACAACAAAAGTGATACATCCTAAATAGGTTAGGAGAAACTGTAATTAAAATAATAATATTTGGAATCATAAAAAGTATACATGTAACAAGAATCTTAACAATAAAAAAACTAAATTGCAACAATCTCAACATTTAGTACATTCAAATGACACTCTTTAATAAATGAATTGAACTTGACACCAAACTAATCAACCTTACAAATATTAGCATCCATAGTGAGCGCCTTCATGAAATTTATATTGGAATGAGCGAATATACCAAGGTTGTTGCTAGGATCTAGATTGGTCATACCCAATCCATTATTAATGATGGAGAGCGCATTCATGAATAGCTCCAGCTAGGTATCCATCTTGATCTTGTCATCATCATATACATGCTACCCAAGATCAAGAATTCCAAAGAATAGGTCATCATCATGCACTTCATATACAGGCTTATCATAGACTGGCAAAGACAACAATTTCGATAATGAATCTTTAAACCGGTCAGAATTGGACTCGATCAATGGGGTGGCGAGATATATATGATTTGGCTCTTCAAACACGTTGTTGTTGAAAGAAGGGATCTGATCATCTAAGATACCCTCTCTGTTATTGGATTGCAAGCATTCAGTCTGATTGGAGGATCTATACGTCACCAATGGAACACATTTACCCTGTGGTCGGATCCCGTCAAAGTCCCGGATAAGGAAGCTCATATCATTCCATCATTCAAGTATTGAGAATCGTTGTTTGAGTCGAGCTATTTCTTATCGAAGATCCTCGATTTCTTCTTCTTGAAGTGGTCACTGAATGTCCATCGAGCCCACATCTTCCTCTGTTCTTCAAGAACCTAGGGTCTAATGGATGAATTCTTGATTGTTGTTTCCTTGTAGGCTGAAAATGGGCTAGAAAGGTTTTTGTCTTCAAGAAACATATTAGAGCGGCTAAAACTCAACCCAACAGGAGGTAGAGATACTATTTTTATTGGAAAAAATCATCCACGAATAAAAAGATCCCCATCAAAAAAATAAATGGAAGTAGTGGGAATTAGATTTGGAACACCAAGTTTGGGCGATTGGAATTTTCCCAAAAGCAGGCTGATATCATGTTTTACTTCACCGAATCAACAACAATATCTCTAATTCAAAAAAAAAAGCTATTACAAGAGGGAAAGAATTTGCTGACTCAAAAACTAGATCTGCCCCACCGACAATGCCAGTATCTTACCAAAGAACATCCCTAGCATGAGATTGCGTCAGCCAGAACTCCTGTTCATCTAGAGCTTTCAATCACACCGAAGGGCTATACAGACTAACCTCTCTACCTGAATAAGATCCGAACTCAGGTCATGATACAGGAAATAACAAAGCTTCTCTCGTAATGTAGTTGATAATGATAATCTTCCGGTGAGTGGGATGCTGTCCTTCATGCAACAGATCCTTCGACGATGATCCCTTAGCCTAATCCCGAGCATCCCTCAGCACCACCTGAGCTAGACTCAAGATATAGAACACTGAGGGATCTTCTGGCTTTCCTTGATCTAAAATTGGGTGATAAAACTCAATCTTTCCAAGAAAACCACCAGTTAGAGGAATAAAATAAACAAAACTCTCTTCGGTATTTTGTCGGCTCTAATACCAAATGACGTCGAACTGGATGGGAGAAATGAGGACGGTAAGAAATGTGAAATGAGAGAACTCACAACCCACACATGATGTCTATACAAAATGATATAACAAAGTTTATTTCTATTCTCTCATTCTTCCCTAGCTTCCGATCCTTTCTGTTTCTTGCGTTATCTTTCTACATGGTATCAGTAAGCTCAGCATCTTGATCCTGAATCAATGTCGACTTCAGCTGCGTCGCATCTTGGCGATCTCCATGAAAGGGAGAATCCGAAGATTTGTTCATTCTGTTAGCTCTAAAGTTCTTCATCTCGAATCTGAAGACGATAGTTCTCGTTCAACTTGTCGCCGACAACTATCTGATCTGGCGAGCGCAAATTCTCAAAATCTTCAAGGCAAATTGTTTTGATAAGTATCTTGAATCTTCTTCTTCATCTATCCCATCCAGTAATACCCAACCCGACGGAATTTCATCGCCTAATCTTTTGGCTAATAAAGCTATTCTAATGGATCAAAATCTTTCTGCTGTCTTATACTCCACTATCTCTTCTTCTATTATTCCTTACGTGGTTTGTCTTGAATCTACTGCTAAAATTTGGTCTACCCTAGAAACTAGATTTCAATCCACCAATAGATCTAAGGTGATCCAACTCAAAAACTCTCTTCATAACATTTCTCTCAAGAATCAGTACATTACTCAATACCTTTCTGAAATCAAGTCTTTAGTCGATCAAATCGCTTCATCTGGTTCGGATGTTGACATGGAGGATCTAATTCTTTACATCCTCAACGATCTTCCTCAGTCCTATCAATCATTTAAAATTGCTATCTGCACAATGCTGACTCCTGTCACTCTTGATCAACTCTTTGTCCTATTGCTCACAAAAGAAATAAATCTTGCTTCAGATCTTGTTCCCACCTCTCCTTCTCCTGACCCCAACGCTGCATTATTCACAAATTGTGGTCGTGGTCGTCGGTCTTGTAATCATAACTCTCAAAACCCTCATATCTCCAACCAAAATTCCTCTAACTCTACCGTTATTTATCAAATATGCTCCAAGAAAGGGCATGTCGCCTATAGCTATTGGCATAGATTGGATCCAAACTATATCCCTCCTCAACCGCCAACAAAAACCAAATCACTAGTGGCCAATTATGACTGCTCTTATACCAACTAGTATCTTGATTATCACTACGGGAAAACACGCGATTACCGTCGGATTTTCCGGCGGAAAATTGTGCCCGGTAATACACGGCGCAGGCTCCGGCGGATTCGGTCGACGAAAATTTTGCGTCAACATTTCCGGAGCAAAATACGCCGTAAATTTACCGACGCCGTTTCCGCCGGCCAATCCGACGGTATAGGGATGTTTGAAACATTTCCGTCGCACGTTACGGCGGAACAATTCCGGCGTACGTTACCGGCGGACATTACGCCGGCGTATTTAAACTCAACGAAATATAACCGACGGATGAGACATCAAAAATTATACCGACGGATGAGACGTCAAAACCGGCAGAACTTCCGCCGGTAAAAGCCCTATTTCCCGAAACCGAACCCCTCTGACTGTCATTCGTTTCCTTCTATTCTCTCACTTCGACTGCTTTGCCCGTCGCCGTTCGTCGCTCGCCGTGGTTAGACGTCGCCGACGGTCACCGAACTTCGCCGTCGACGGTCACCAGACATCTCCGAGCCTCATTCCTAGTCGCGCGCCACCTCTCTCCTTCCTAGTCGCGTGCCGCCGAGGAGGGTACCGAAGGTATTTGTTTTCATTTTTTTTCCTATTTCGGTTGGATTACATATAGGATTAGCCTTAAGTCGGAAACTACGGCGGACGTTGGCTTACATATAGGATTAGCCTTAAGTCGGAAACTTGTTTATTTCTGTGAACATGTTTTATTGAACAGTTTCTTTTAATGTGATGTTTTTAGTTGATTGTTAGTACTGAACTGTTTCTTTTAATGTTATAAACTGTTGTGAAACTGTGTTGAAATTGTTGATATGTTGTAATATTACAATTGAAATGTTGTAGAATTGATATTTGTATAGGTTTGCAGGTGTGGAAATTTGATTGTTGGCTGGGAAGGAAATTTTTTTTTGTCAATGCTACAGGTTTCCGGCGGATTTTGCGCCGGACGTTCGCCGGAAAAGATGATAAAACGAATCGTATCGTATGTACCGTCGTCTTTGTTCTATCGGAACTTACCGGCGCCTGTACCGGCGCAAAGTCCGCCGGTAAATACCGTCGTATACTTTGCGTCGCAAGCGAGTTCGTGGGGTTTCTACGCACACCTTGCGGCGTTTTATCCGCCGGTAATGGCCGGCGCATAATGCGACGCTAATTACCGGCGCATATGGCGCCAGAATTAAGACGTCTTTTAACGTCGATAACAATCTGTTTTTTTGTCGATAATTCGTCGGAAACTGCGCCGGAGACATTTCCGGCGCAAGATTTATGCCGGAAATAATTTATCGACGCGACCAAAACCGGCGTATGAATTTTCGCCGAAACGTGCGCCGGAAACTTATATTTCTGTTGGAATATCTATGTTTTCCGGCGGATTTCGTCCACCGGTAATATGGGGTTTTCCTGTAGTGTATGGGGAGACTTCCCATCTAACTAATTCGCTTGATAACATGTCAATTTCGGCTCCCTACCAAGGTTCTAATGCGATCACTATAGGTGAACATATCTAACTAAGGTGCCAGCGTGTTACCGACTCCCTCTCATAAGTTAGATCTATTGTAATTCACACTCCTTCTATTCATTGCAATTTGTTATCAATTTCCCAACTAACCAGAGAAAATGACATTTCTATCGCATTTGTTTCTTACAGTTTTATGTTTAAGGACATGAAGATTCACACAATGTTGCTTCAAGGACCATGTAACAATGGTATCTACCACATTCTAGTCAATCCATCTCTTCACTCGAACTCGGCGCTATCTGCAACCACAACTCGGCTTCCCCCGTGGCATCACCGTCTTGGCCACCTCAATGACAGAACCCTTACTACCTTAGCTAAACGTAATCCGCATCTTAATATAAAACTATATTCATTTTCTTAATTTTCTTGTAAAGAGTCCAAAGGACACAAATTGTCCTTCAATAAGTTTGTAAATCGTCAAACATCAGTTCTTTCGCTTATTCATTCAAATATCTGGGGTCCAGCCCCAATTATATATGTTCAAGTATATATATACTATGTGTTGTTCATGGACGATTTTTCTTGTTTCACATGGATCTTTTCAATGCGTAATAAATTTGAAGTTTATGATATCTTGTTAATTTCAAAATTAATATCGAGAAATACACTTCTCAAAACATTAAAATCCTAAGAACTGATGGCGGAACATAATTTATCAATCACAAGTTCACTCAATTCCTTCTTACACACGGTATTCTTCATCAAGTTTCTTGTTTGTACACTCCCAAACAGATGGATTAGCGGAACGCAAACAAAGGCATATCATAAAAACCACAAGGACCCTTCTCAAGACTTCATATGTTCCATATAAGCACATCTCCTCCTAACTAAACTGAAGCTATCGAATATCCATAATGGCATTAGGCAATGGCTTCTGAATTTCTGGCACTCCAAAATAAGGAACCTGGAGTCTGGTGGTGCCACCTCAAGGATCGTCCATTCTAGGATGCAAATGGACATACATAATCAAATATTATGCGGATGGATCTATAGCCAAGTACAAAGCACGTCTAGTGGCTCAAGGGACTCATCAATAATTTGGCTTGGACTATATCGAGACCTTCAATCCCGTTGCCAAGTTGCCAACAATCAGAGTTATGCTTACCATTGCCCTTTACAACAACTAGCAAGTTCAACAGCTCGACGTAGGGAACGCGTTTCTTCACGACAAACTATCTAAAACAATATTAATTATGGCTCAACCCAAAGGCTTCGAAGACTCAAATCATCTGAATTACGTATGTCATCTTCATAAGGCTATCTATAGCCTAAAATAAGCCCCGCATCAAGGGTATAACACGTTCACGGAGAACTTGGTTTCCATAGATTTTCATCACAGCACTGCGGATACGTCGCTTCTCATTCTTCATCAACAAGAAATTC
This sequence comes from Dendrobium nobile, assembly GCA_022539455.1. Taxonomy (NCBI): domain Eukaryota; kingdom Viridiplantae; phylum Streptophyta; class Magnoliopsida; order Asparagales; family Orchidaceae; genus Dendrobium; species Dendrobium nobile. The sequence goes on along the minus strand of CM039733.1, from coordinate 13,751,660 downwards.
ACATTTTTCTTCTTATTTATGTGGACGACATACTCTTAACCAGCAATAATCAAGCAATTATATCATCGGTCATCCAGCAACTGGCCAACAATTTTTCTATGAAGAACCTTGCTCGGTTCATGAATTTCTTGGAATCAAGATTGAAAAACATAAAGATATGTATTTCTTATCTCAAAAATAGTATGCTCTTTCAATTCTTCAGCAAACAGATCTTGATCAGTGCAACCCATTAACAAATCCAACGTGCACGAAAATGCCCTCTACCTTTTCACCAGGCTAGAATCTCTCTGACCCGCATCTATATAATCATATTACTGGCTCCTTACAATACTTAATGCTCACTAGACCGGATATTGTGTATAGTGTGAATCAATTATCTCAACATATGCATAATCCGCTACCTCAGCACATTTATCTGCTAAAACAATTTCTTCGCTATATCAAAGGTACGATTGATTATGGAATACCCATTACAAAGTTTAATCTTATCATTAAATCCTTTTCAGATGCCGACTGAGCTGGAAATCCGATCTCTCGCAATTCTACATCGGGCTACTATTCCTTCTTGGGAGACACTATCATTTCTTGGATAGTCAAGAAGCAACAAACTATCGCTCGCTCCTCAACTGAATTTGAGTACCGTGCCCTAGCTGCTATGACGTAGGACACATCATTTGGTTTTGTCATCTCCTACAAGATTTTGGTATTCATCAAGAAAGTCTCTCAGATATGTTCTATGACAATACATCAGAAATTGCACTGGCAAACAGCCTAGTGTTTCACACTCGCACCAAACATATTGAGATAGACCAAAAATTTATTTGGGGTCATCTACAAAAGAACAACATTCACCTTATGCCTATCACTACTATAGATTAGATAGCTGACATGTTTACTAGAGCTCTATCTACTCCTAGATTTACCAAACTCAGACTCAATTTGACAGTCCTTCAAGACCCATCAGCTTTCAGGGGCGTATTAGTACATAAATTTACATAATATTATATTATCTTAATTAAATGCTGAGGTGGCACTTTATCATAAGTTTGTTTGTATTAAGGCTATCCTTTTTATCTATATATATGTATGCTGTCTAGACGAAATGATATAACAAAGTTTATTTATGTTCTCTCATTCTTCCCTGGCTTTCGATCCTTTCTATTTCTTTCGTTATCTTTCTACAATGAGTCCTTACTTGAAGAGAAATCCATATGCATAGTAATTTTCACCCTCGCAACATAAGTGGAGAAATCCACTGATATTTGGGTAAGCCCAACTTCGCAGTGCAACAAATTAATCAGCACCAAAGTGCTAGTTCATATTTTAATGGCACAACATCACCCTGTCGAGCGTCGAGACGCCTGAATGAATTTATATAAAAAATATAATCAATTTTTTTGGTTTTATTTTGTGAAAGTGATTAGGGATGGCTAGTTAAGTCTAGTTGAATGGTTGGTTGTCCTTGTAGTGAGCAAAATAACACTTAGAAGAGTCCTACATGATCTATTTAAGATTCGTCAATCCGAGTGATGTTTTCTTCATCTTTTTTATTTAGATTTTTTCTTAAGCAATGAATGAAAAGTATTTTGCTCCAATTTATTTTTATGGTTGACTAAAACTCCTTATTTTAGGATGATGATATGAATAATATATGTATATTGTAATGTAGACTGTAATATATAAATGTGAATGGCTATTCTCAATTTCTCTCATGCTTCATTTAATTTATGTAATAATCATGTATGAAGTTACTCTACAGGAAAATCGCTCATTACTGGCGGATAATATTCCAATGATATTAACTACGTAGGAAAACGATTTCAGGAAAAAAAGCCACTGGAAATGGAGATTTTTAGGTAAAAAGAATCGCCGGAAAAAATTTAAAAAAACCGCTCATTTACTTTTGTAATCAAACTCTTCCCGCACTTGCCCACCCTGCCATGCCCGCCAAGACGCCTTGCTCGACTAGCCTAGCTGCCCGAGAACCCTACATGCTCGCTGTTGCCTCGAACCTGTACGCATTAGCATTTCTATACATACTCCCATTTAATTCACATTGTGGTCGATCCATTTTGAGTTCCATGGGTGTTAGTAGGAAGATTAACTTTGAAGATAAAGAGAACTGGAAAAAGTCACTCAGCCAAAAGTTCTCTGAGGCAGCAGTAGAGTAAGGACGGACCCTCTCCGCTCTAGCCCTACCCAACTCGCTGCCTGAAAGCCCGCCTGCTCGTGCCCGAATGCTGCCTACCTGCATGACGGGGTGAGATTCAAATGCTGTTCTGCTTTGATTGCTCGCACCAAACCACTCCCCTGTAGTTAGAAATATGTTATATTTATTACTTTTTTATATTTAAATTAGAATTATACAAAAATATTAAAATTAATAATAAATTAAAATAAATTATTAAATTAATAATTAAGTAAAATAAATATTAAAATTAATAATTAATTTAAAGAAAATAATAAATTAATAATTAATCAAACTAAACTTTTTAAATTATTAATTGATTAAAATAAAATTGTAAATAAATAAAAAAAATTAATTAAAACAAAGCCCTTGGAAAATCCAACAGAAGAGCCACTAGAAACAAATCCGCTTGAAAAGCCGCAAAAAAAATCTATCAGAAAAAAATCACAAATATTTTATCTTATTGTGCTGGAAAACTGCTGGAAAATATCTATAAAATTGTTCACTAGAAATTCATCGAAAAATTCTATTGGTAATGGGTGGTTTTCCTATTGTGTTAAAACTAGTGTGATGCATTGCCTCGATGGTAGAATATTAGAACACTGAGGAAAATTGAGATGTATTGCTTTCATACCTAAATATATGATGAGTCGGTTTCTAGATTTTTTGAAGAAAATATCATTATAAAAAGGTCATAAACATTTTATACACTCTTACAAGCTCGATAGATATCTAAGGACGTCATTTTCACCAACAACGATAAATACCTTGTTGCTAGATCCTCTAGCATATACTAGAGATGTTCCAATTTTAGTAGGTTTATAATTGATGAACTAAGCCTAATTGGTCCACTATTATCAAATTTGACCAATTTTAACCACTCATTTTGTGGCTAACCCAAGAAACTAATAAAAGGTTTAGGGAGAGTTAACAGGAGTTGAAATAATCTATTAAACTTTACGTTACTTTTGATGAACTTAGGGGTGTCAATTTCAGGTCATAGGTCGGGTTCAGGTCGAACCTGAAACTGACCTGGCACTATTCAAGTTCGGGTCAACCCGACCCATTTTTGCAAACGGGTCTATTTTCTCAACCTGAACCCGAACCGTTTCGGGGTCGGGTCAACCTGACCCGACCCAAATAGTGCCTTTCATCTTCTCTTTTCGTCATTGCTATTGGGCTTCATTACTTCACAGGAGGTGTAGAGATTGCCTTGATCGGAAGCAACGATGGGAGTTCGCTCGTTGTTGTTCAGCTTCATTGTTGTTCGACTTTGTTGCTATTCGACTTCGCTCATTGGTCATTGATGTTCGGCTCCTTCGTGGCTATTCGACATCGCTCCTTTAATGATTTTCCATTGTGCATCCAAACAACAGTTATATGCATCCGTCCCATCGAATCAAAAGTTATAATTTTGATCGGAAGCAACTACGGGAGTTCACTCATTGATGTTCGACTTTGTTGTTGTTCGGGTCATTCCTAGGTTTCCGGGTCAGCCCGAACCCGACCCAATTTTGCAGACTGGTCAATTTTTTGGACCCGAACCCAACCTGCTTTGGGTTCGGGTCTCGGGTTCGGGTCAGGTCTAATATTGACACCCCTAGATGAACTTCTTTGGGCTTTAAGGAGCTCTCCAAACCTATCAATAGTGGCTCGAGCCTTCTATCGAGCCATAACCATCAAGAAGGATTGAATCAAGTTGAAGCTTTGGTATTTTCAACCAATCCATACCACTTCAAGCTAATTATAAAAAGTATTATGCTTCAACCATCTTATTAAAGGTGTGGGATCAAATTTTAGGTAAAGTTGCCCATTATTTAAGTATATTTACAAATTCTTAGATCAATCTTAGGTGATGCAATGATAGGGAGGTTGGTGGTAAGCTCTCTTTTAAATTTATATATATTCTATAATATATATTATATAATTGTGGAGAAACAATCATTAAAACTTACACAACATTCAAATCAAACTCATCCCGCTTAACATTGAAAGAACTATTGTTAATAGAAAAATTAAACTCCCCATCTCCCCATTTAGAACCCGACTGAGCAGAGGGGCTCAACTAGTGAGAATGATCAACATGATTATCAATAAAATACAAATCAAATTACTACTTCCCACACCTAATTTTAATGGCACATCTACTATCATCATAAAAAAGAGAACAAGATATGATAATTATAGGCACCCTGTTAAGAACATCTATACCACCTTGAACAAGAGAAGGCACATCCACAAGGTCATAAAGATTGCAAATTTGAGTTTCTTATTCATGATAATGATTCACACCAGCATCTAAAACATAGACTATATTCAATAAGTTATTACTAACCCATGATCCACATGATCCATAATAGGAGAAAGAAGGCTATGGTTACTATTAATATAAGCAACGGGAAACCAAAATAGAATTAACAACCATGACATTACTAGTACCCATGATTTCCTCAACAGAAAAAAGTATTAGCAAAATTGGTGGTATCATTAGGATGTGCTAACTTTTGTGTCACCTTCTTACCTTATGTTCTTTATAATAGTTTATTCCTATTTCATCAACTTAGCCTTCAATCTGATTACTAATATTTTAGTTAATACACAAGACCACCAAGCAATATAATAACATTATCTAATAGAATTTGATCAAACTTAACATTAGGCCAAATAAGTAGCTTTTTTGTAGGTATTGAAATCAAAATTAGAAATCTCCAAAAGCCATTTGATGCTTACATCTTCTTATTTCATGTTGCTTCTTATGTTATATAAAATGGTCATGTCTAATTGATGTAATTTTCAACTAACAAAGGTTAATACCTTGTTGCTAGATCCTCTAAATTATACTAGAGATGTTCCCATTTTAGTAGGTCTATCATAGATGATCTAAGCCCAATTGGCCCTTGATTTTTCCAATTGGTCCACTTTTATCTAATTTGACCTATTTCAAGCTCTTATTTTGTAGCTAAACTAACTAACTAATATAAGGATAAGGCCAAGTTAAGGGGAGTTGAAATAATCCATTAAACTCTACATTCCTTTTGAAAAACTTCTTTGAGCTTCAAGGAGTTCTCCAAGCCCATCAGTAGTAGCTCAAGCCTTTTGTTGAGGCATAACCATCAAGAAGGATAGAGCCAAGTTGAAGCTTTGGTACTTTCAACCAATCCAGACCACTTCAAGCTAATTCCAAAGAGCAATTTTCTTCAACCATATTGCCAAAAGGTGTGGGATCAATTTTAGCTAGATTTGCCCACAATTTAAGTTTTTTGACAAATCGAAGATCAAACTTAGGTAATGCAATGATGGGGAGGTTTGTCACGACCCGACCCGACGGGGACGGATCCCGCCCGCGCCGGATCGCGACGGGGAATAGCTAACCAGGATCTGGCTTTGGATTAGGTTACTGAACTGATCTTCCAAATTCTTAACTCAACAGAAGCACACAGAACAACAGAGCTACTAAAAACATCAAATGCAGCGGAACAAAACGTCTATCAGAATTCATTTCCTCAAAATAATCATCTACAGAACAGTACATGGCTTTCAACAGAAAGAAAGACAGAACAGGAAAGCCATGACTGTACAAAAATCAAAAGTACAAAAGTACCTAATCTGATCAGACTCTGAAACCTAGTCCTGAACTTCCTTGCCCTTCCCAGAACCTGAAAACCACCAGAAAGCAAGGGTGAGCTCAACAGCTCAGCAAAGCAACAAACCTCCAATCAAAATCCTCAGAAACTCAAAACCAACACAGCAGACAAATCCGTACAGAAATCAGAACGGAATCGGACAGATATCAAATCAGAAACAGAACAGATCAGACATATCAGATCAACAGAATCGGATTCGTACAGATCGTATCAGAACGGAACAAATCAACAGAGTCAGAAACAGAAATCAGAATCGTACGGATCTTATCATATCATAATCACAATTTCGTACAGAACAGAACAGATACAGAAAGTGGTACAGATACATATAGCTAAATGCCCTGACACTGACGGAATCTCTACGGATTCCGGCCCCTTATGCCTCCCTTCCCAGACACTGACTGAATCTCATAGGATTCAGGCCCCTTATGTCTCCCTTTGTGCTCACGGCACCAAAACAGATGTGCTTATAGCACCAAAACAGAATTCATCGGATCCGGAACAGAACAGATATCAGATTTCAGATTGAGCTCATTTCAGATTTCCCGTTTCACTAACTGAATCTCATAGGATTCAGGCCCCTTATAACTCCCTTTGCATAGCATATACAGATAGCATATCATTTCAGAGAAAATCCGGACAAATCAGGAATTACTCAAAAATCGGGCAGCACAACGGCAGTATACGGAATTTACACAATTTTCCTGAAAATCAAAATTCACCAAATTCGCACAGAATATAGATATCAACATTTCAGAACATTTATTCTACTGCACAGAGAATTTCCAAGTTCACAGAAAAATCCAGTCGACTAAAAACACAGTCGAATCAAAAATATCCGGACAAAAATCTTCAAAATATAACCAAAATGTGCACACTCGGCACGGCAACGATATACAAGAAGTTACGCGGTAAAAACTGAACCGTTCAAAAGATACGGACGAAAATCGCTAACGGAAACAAAATCCGGACAGAAAATACCGCCAAACACGACGGTTCTGAAAATTTAGAAAGTCGGATTGTGCCTTACCTCGTGCACAGCAATTTCCTCAACAATCTCCTCGGACGAAAACAGCTCGGCGTCGCCCGAAAATCCGCTTTTCCACTTTTTCCTTCGTTTTTCTCTCTCCTCAGCTTTTTCTCTCTCTTCAAAATATCTCAATTCTATATATATCCAGACTGATCGTCCCGGACGATCGAGCTTCGTACCGGACGATCCATGAAGAGAGGAATTCCGTCCAGACGAAAAATGACATATCGTCCCTGGCGAAGGGTTCACGGGAGAATTTTCGTCCAGACGATCCAATTTTCGTCCCGACGAATCATACAACCAAACTGATTTTCTGCACAACCTGTACCGATCGTCCCGGACGATCCATCTTCGTCCCGGACGAACCTGGAGCAAAAACTGATATTACAATCTCCCCAACTTAAAAAAAATGTCGTCCTCGACATTATCCAGTCCAAACTCAGTCAAAACAAGTACGGGTACAACCGTCTCATATCAGACTCCTTCTCCCAAGTTGCTTCCCGTGCAGTCCGGTGCTTCCACTGGACTTTAACCATCGGAATCTCTTTATTTCTTAACTTTCGGACGTCGTATGCCAAAATAAGCTCTGGCTCTTCCTTGTACACCAGATTCTCCTGAATCTCAACCTCATCAGCTGACAACTTCTTCCCAGAGTCTGAAACCCACTTCCTCAGAGTGGATACATGAAACACATTATGCACATCCGGCATAGAATCAGAAAGCAATAGGCGATAAGCAGATTTTCCAATTCTTTCCAAACTCTCAAATGGTCCAACATACCTTGGACTAAGCTTGCTTACCTGACCAAATCTGCTCACACCTTTCATCGGGCTGACTTTGACATACACAAAGTCACCAACCTGAAACTCAACAAATCTGTGCTTCTGATTGTAATACTTCTGCTGGCGATCTTGAGCGGCTTTCAATCTTTCTCTTATCAAATTGATCTTCTGAGCAGTTTCATCAGCAAAAGTGGCCCCCAAAGCCTGTCTATCTCCGACCTCCGTCAGAGTCAAAGGAGTACGGCACTTCCTGCCATACAAAGCCTCGTACGGTGCCATACCGATACTGGACTGAAAACTGTTGTTATAAGCAAACTCAATCAGCGGAATATGATCCTCCCAACTTCCGCTAAAGTCCAGAACACAAAGCCTCAACAGATCTTCCAGTACCTGAATAGTCCTCTCAGACTGTCCGTCGGTCTGAGGATGAAAGGCTGTACTGAAATGCAGTTTCGTACCCAAGCCTTGCTGAATGCCTTTCCAAAGTCTGGAAGTAAAGCGTCCATCTCGATCAGATACGATCACACGAGGCACACCGTGCAATCTGACTATTTCCTTCACATAAATCTGTGCCAAGCGATCAACTGAATCCGTCTGTCTGATCGGAAGAAAATGGGCTGACTTGGTCAATCGATCTACAACCACCCAAATGGCATCATGACCTTGTCGTGATCGAGGAAAGCCCATCGCAAAGTCCATTGTTACCTCCTCCCATTTCCACTCAGGGATTGGCAACGACTGCAACAGTCCACCTGGTCGCTGATGCTCTGCCTTCACCAACTGACAGGCTTCGCATCTCGACACAAACTCGCTACATCTTTCTTCATTCCAGGCCACCAGAATGAAAGTTTCATGTCAGCATACATCTTACCACTGCCTGGATGAACAGTGTAGCCAGAATGATGAGATTCACACAGAATCTCCTGCCTCAAGTCTCCAAACACCGGTATCCACAACCTATTCTTACAGAAAATAGCACCAGAATCAGAAATTCGAAGTTCAGGAGTCTTACCAGATCCAATCTGTGCAATCAACTTCGAATAATCAGAATCTGACTTCTGGGCTTCTAGAATCCGTGCTTCCAAAGAAGACTGAATACTCATCTGAGCCAACTCCAAATCACTGGAGGAAACCACCTCCAACTGCAATCTCTCCAAATCACGAATCAGAAAGTCATCACAGGTAAGCTGAATACCTGAGAATCCAGAAGACTTCCTGCTCAGAGCGTCCGCTACCACATTCGCCTTCCCAGGCTGATACTGAATAGTCAAATCGTAGTCCTTGATCAACTCGAGCCACCTCCTCTGTCTCAGATTCAGATCCTTCTGAGTAAAAATGTACTTCAGGCTCTTATGATCAGTAAAGATCTCACATCTGACGCCATACAGGTAATGACGCCAAATCTTCAAAGCAAAAACAACTGCAGCTAACTCCAGATCATGCGTCGGGTAATTCTTCTCATGTGGTTTCAACTGTCTCGAAGCATAAGCAATTGCCTGACCATGCTGCATCAGAACGCAACCCAATCCTTTCAGTGAAGCATCACTGAACACCTGGAAACCCTCCGTACCTGACGGAAGTGCCAACACTGGAGCTGAAGTCAAACACTCCTTCAATCTCTGAAAACTAGCTTCACACTCCGGTGTCCAAACAAAAGGTACTGACTTCTGAGTCAGTCTCGTCAGAGGGGTCGAAATCTGTGAAAATCCTTTCACAAACTTCCTATAATACCCGGCCATGCCCAAGAAACTACGTACCTCAAATACCGTAGTCGGCCTTGGCCAATCAGCAACAGCCTGAATCTTCTGGGGATCTACAGAAATGCCTTTTCCGCTAACCACGTGCCCCAAAAATGAAATGCTCTTCAGCCAGAATTCACACTTAGAGAACTTGGCATACAGCTGATGCCTCCTCAAAGTCTCCAACACAATCCTCAAATGTCTGGCATGATCATCCTCAGATGCAGAATATACCAGAATATCGTCAATGAAGACGATCACAAACTGATCCAAATACTCCCTGAATACTCGGTTCATCAGATCCATAAAAATCGCAGGCGCATTGGTTACCCCAAAAGGCATAACCAAAAACTCGTAGTGCCCGTACCGAGTACTGAAAGCAGTCTTCACCACATCAGTTTCCTTCACCTTCACCTGATAGTATCCGGATCGCAAATCAATCTTCGAAAACACCGAAGATCCGGAAAGCTGATCAAACAAGTCGTCTATCCGAGGCAAAGGATACTTGTTCTTGATCGTGACCTTGTTCAAATCTCTGTAATCAATACACATACGGAGTGTACCGTCCTTCTTCTTCACAAACAGAACAGGTGCTCCCCAGGGCGAAACACTAGGACGTACAAAACCTCTGTCAACCAACTCCTGAAGCTGAACTTTCAACTCAGAAAGTTCTTTCGGTGCCATCCTGTACGGAGCTTTCGATATCGGAGCGGTACCCGGAAAAACATCGATAGAGAACTCCACATCTCTATCCGGAGGTAAACCAACCAACTCCTCAGGAAAAACATCAGCAAACTCCCGTACCACAGGGATCTCAGAAACAGAACCAACCTCCAGGTTCAGATCCCGCACCGAAGCCAAAAATACTGGGCATCCTTTCTTCCACATTCTGCTCACCTCCAACGCAGAAATCAGACTGGAGAGAACACCTCGTAATCCCTGAAATACAACTCTCTCTCCCGCCACAAGCAAACTCACTTGCTTCTTCAGACAGTCTATCTGGGCCTCATACTGACTCAGCCAATCCATGCCCAGAATCACATCATACGAAGAAATCGGCAATCGAATCAAACTCGATTTCCACTTCTTGCCAGAAATCTCGATCTCACACAAACAAAACTGTCGAGCAATCAATGGATTCCCAGCCGGTAAAATCACAGACAAAGAAACCGGTAGAACCATCAAATCCAATTGTAAAATCTCAAAACAATGCTCGGACAGAAAAGAATGACTCGCTCCAGAGTCAAACAAAACACGACAGGGCTGATCAGAAATGTAAACCGTACCTGTCACAATATCCGGAGCATCACGAGCCTCCTGCTGACTCAGACTGTAAACTCGTGGCTGAACTGGAACAGGAGCTGAAGCAACAGAACTACTCTGCTCCCTCTGAATCGTAGGTGGTCTCCGTAGTGCAGAACTAGAACCACCACCTCTACCAGCAAATCCCTCAGGGCGTGGAGGAACAGTCCTCGGTCTTCCTGCTGCTGAACCAACAGGTCTGACAAAGCCCTCAGATCGCTGCTCAGAACGCTGATCAAATCCCATCTGCGGACATTCTGCAATCCTATGTCCTGACTGACCACATCGAAAGCACAGACCAGCCATCCTGTAGCACTGGCCAAAGTGTCGTCGTCCACAGTTCTGGCACACAGGTGCCGAACTGACTGATCCAGAACTAGTCGTACTGGTAGCAGTACCAGACGATCCTCCGTTCTTCCTGGAATCTCCAGATCCAGATCCAGGAACAAATCTCCTCTTCCCAGAGGAACCACTGCCAGATGTCTCTCCTCCAAACCTCTTCCTACTCGCAGTCCACCGCTGCTGAGTAGCCGTCATGTCATTCTCAATCAGACGAGCTCGCTCCACAAGCTCAGAGAAATCAGTAATCCGGAACGGTATCAGAGGCTGCCTCAAAGTGTCTCGTAAGCCTCTCAGAAATCTGTAGCACCTCTCAGCAGACGTGCTAACCAGCTGCGGAGCGTACCTGGCTAATGCAGTAAACTCAGCCTCGTACTGCATCACCGTCTTGCTCCCCTGAACAAGTCTCAGAAAACTCTCCTGCATCTGCTGTCGTGCAGAAGGGGGAACAAACCAGTCCCGAAATACTTCAGTGAACTCCTCCCAAGTGATCAAGGAGTTCAATCTGCCCTGAAATCTGGCTGCTTGCTGGCCATCCCACCAGTGCTCAGCCTCTCCGTCCAACAGAAAAACAGCTAACAGAACTTTCCTGTCTGCAGGACACTGCATCCCGTCAAAAGTCTTCTCCAATCTCCTCTGCCACTCCTCGGCTGCTCTGGGCTCAACAGCGCCCTCAAACCTCGGAGGCTTCAACCTCAAAAATAACTGCAGGTGTCGATCAATGTCCTCAGATCTAACAGTCGAAGCTCTGCTCTGAGTCTCGCTCATCATCTGAGCAACAAGTGAAGCAAACTGTGAAAGCGTATCAGCACCGACCACTGGGGCTGTACTCCCCACTGGTGCTGCCTGATCGTCACTCTGACCGTCTGTCATGTCTGGGTCTGGCTGATCCATACAGAAAAATCCAGAAAATCCGGAAAACTATCACAAAACAACACAAAATAACACAATAAAAAGCCAAACGACCCAAAACTACCTCCCAGACAGACTCACTGATCACTTCCTAGAGCTCTGTTTTACAATCCAACCTGTTTCCAAAACCAGTGCTCTGATACCAAAAAAGCTTGTCACGACCCGACCCGACGGGGACGGATCCCGCCCGCGCCGGATCGCGACGGGGAATAGCTAACCAGGATCTGGCTTTGGATTAGGTTACTGAACTGATCTTCCAAATTCTTAACTCAACAGAAGCACACAGAACAACAGAGCTACTAAAAACATCAAATGCAGCGGAACAAAACGTCTATCAGAATTCATTTCCTCAAAATAATCATCTACAGAACAGTACATGGCTTTCAACAGAAAGAAAGACAGAACAGGAAAGCCATGACTGTACAAAAATCAAAAGTACAAAAGTACCTAATCTGATCAGACTCTGAAACCTAGTCCTGAACTTCCTTGCCCTTCCCAGAACCTGAAAACCACCAGAAAGCAAGGGTGAGCTCAACAGCTCAGCAAAGCAACAAACCTCCAATCAAAATCCTCAGAAACTCAAAACCAACACAGCAGACAAATCCGTACAGAAATCAGAACGGAATCGGACAGATATCAAATCAGAAACAGAACAGATCAGACATATCAGATCAACAGAATCGGATTCGTACAGATCGTATCAGAACGGAACAAATCAACAGAGTCAGAAACAGAAATCAGAATCGTACGGATCTTATCATATCATAATCACAATTTCGTACAGAACAGAACAGATACAGAAAGTGGTACAGATACATATAGCTAAATGCCCTGACACTGACGGAATCTCTACGGATTCCGGCCCCTTATGCCTCCCTTCCCAGACACTGACTGAATCTCATAGGATTCAGGCCCCTTATGTCTCCCTTTGTGCTCACGGCACCAAAACAGATGTGCTTATAGCACCAAAACAGAATTCATCGGATCCGGAACAGAACAGATATCAGATTTCAGATTGAGCTCATTTCAGATTTCCCGTTTCACTAACTGAATCTCATAGGATTCAGGCCCCTTATAACTCCCTTTGCATAGCATATACAGATAGCATATCATTTCAGAGAAAATCCGGACAAATCAGGAATTACTCAAAAATCGGGCAGCACAACGGCAGTATACGGAATTTACACAATTTTCCTGAAAATCAAAATTCACCAAATTCGCACAGAATATAGATATCAACATTTCAGAACATTTATTCTACTGCACAGAGAATTTCCAAGTTCACAGAAAAATCCAGTCGACTAAAAACACAGTCGAATCAAAAATATCCGGACAAAAATCTTCAAAATATAACCAAAATGTGCACACTCGGCACGGCAACGATATACAAGAAGTTACGCGGTAAAAACTGAACCGTTCAAAAGATACGGACGAAAATCGCTAACGGAAACAAAATCCGGACAGAAAATACCGCCAAACACGACGGTTCTGAAAATTTAGAAAGTCGGATTGTGCCTTACCTCGTGCACAGCAATTTCCTCAACAATCTCCTCGGACGAAAACAGCTCGGCGTCGCCCGAAAATCCGCTTTTCCACTTTTTCCTTCGTTTTTCTCTCTCCTCAGCTTTTTCTCTCTCTTCAAAATATCTCAATTCTATATATATCCAGACTGATCGTCCCGGACGATCGAGCTTCGTACCGGACGATCCATGAAGAGAGGAATTCCGTCCAGACGAAAAATGACATATCGTCCCTGGCGAAGGGTTCACGGGAGAATTTTCGTCCAGACGATCCAATTTTCGTCCCGACGAATCATACAACCAAAACTGATTTTCTGCACAACCTGTACCGATCGTCCCGGACGATCCATCTTCGTCCCGGACGAACCTGGAGCAAAAACTGATATTACAAGGTTGATGGTAAGCCCTCTTTTAAATTCGCTTTCATTGAGTAATCCTTTAGGCCCTAAAGCTGCACCAATTTTGATCACTCGATTCGGAGTTGTGATTATCGAGTAATCACTTCGTACTTTAATTTGAAATGCTTGGAGATATGTTAGCACGATGACCAGTTACTATTCAATTATGAAGCAATAATTCAAATCAAATTGGATTGGATCTCGTTCATCCATAAAACCTATTTAAAGTAATTTTTAATAATTTTCTCATGATTTTTGGTTAAAAAAATCTACCCATCCAAATTTAAAAAAAAAAAATTAAGCATGTGTGTTTCATTGGATTTCTTTTGTAGAAAAAATGATATTCATAAAATTTTATTAGATATTTTAATTTTAAATTAAAACCCTCATTTTTTTTTGGGAACCCACATATGAGCTATAATTAAAACCAAAATAAAATCACAATAAGCCAATGTTCTATACTAAAAATACAATATGAAAAATAGTAAAGAAAAAATATAAAGGAGATGAGAAATCGTGGAAGAAACATCAAACCTCCATCAATGAAACTCCATAAACAAGCACGATAAGAAACCATAATTGAATCTAAAATCCAAATCGAGTCCAAAACCTGCAGGTTAAATAAAAAACCCCAAACAAAAAATAAAAAAGCACAACATCAGGAAAGGCGCAAAAGTAACCCTAAAATAGGAGCAAAAAGCCACATAACCAACAAACAAACAACCTAACACCAAATAATAGGGCAGTAGAAACAACCAAGCATAACACCAAAAATGCCACGACCTAACACCAAAAAGACTGAAAAACAAAACCTCAGCAATAACCCAGCATAAAATACACCAACCTTTAAACAAGGAGGAGCTATAAAGCCCAAAACTAGAACAAAAAATCACCAACAACCAAAAGCCCCAGGAAAAGGGACCAAATCGACCCACCCATAGGCCCCCTCAACACAAAGAACTCAAGCAAACTAGAGACAACCCTATTTGCAATTACTAAACAACACAACCAGAAACTAGCAAGGTGCCATAAAAGCAATAAAGCCCAAACCTAGCAAGAAAAACAACCAGAACTAGCCAATAGTAGTAGGATTACAAGGAGCTTTCGATCTAGCAAATCTTCCTTTAGATTACATAAAATTTTGTAACATGATATTTTTTTTCTTTTTTTTTTCTCACCTGTAATCGTGGAGAAACGATCATTAGAAACTTTTGCAACATTTAAATCAAACACATTCTGCTTATCATTGAAAGAACTATCATTAATAGTAGAATTAAACTCCTCATCCTCTCATTTAGAACCCGATTGAGCAGAGGGGCTGAAGATGTCAGAATGATTAATAGGATTATCAATAGAATGCAAATCCAATTGATACTTCCCTGCACCCTATTTTAATGGTACATCATCATAAATAAGGGAACAAGATATGAAAATTATAGACACCTTATTAGAAACATCCAAACCGATATGAGCAAGCACAGACACATCCACAGGGTCAGAAAGATTACAAATTTGGGTATCCTTTTCAAGATAATGATTCACGCCAACATCTAAAATAGAGATTACATTCAACAAGTTATTACCGACCCCACAATCTGTATGATCCATAGCAGGAGAAAGAGAGAACTGGTTACCATTAATATAAGCATTGAGAATTAAAATAGGATTCACAACCACCACATTATTAGTGCTTATGATTTCCTCAACAACATAAGTATTAGCAAAATAGGTGGTATGATTAGGAGGGGTTAACAAGATATTTTCCTTAGCAAGCAACAGTAGGCACTGATTGAGGATTAACCATTGTATCCTTTTTATAAGTGAGCGAAAGGATAAAACAAGCATTTTTTTATGACCTAAAGATTTGTAATGCTTACAAAATGGAGAGAACTTCTCCATCTCAACATGTTTAAGATACCCAATTTTTTTTATGACAAATCAAAATGGTACCAAGATATCATTTAGAAATATCTAATTCCATCAAAATATGAGCAATAGAGGGTCTAGACCCATTTGAAGTAGTATTATCAATTCTTAGAGGACGACCAATTAACGATCCCAATATGTGTCATATATAAGAAGAGACCAAATGTGGCTAGAGATTAGGGAAAGAAATTCAAATAAGAATGATGGGGGATTCAATATAAATGTCAAAAAATGGCAATCATTTAATCAATTTCATAAAATAGTTATTAACAAAGTAAGAATGATGGGAAAAAACTCTTATATATTCCATATCATTTATGAATTTGATCAACAAATGCCTTGGATCTAGGAGAGTAACTGATAACTTACCACTAAGTTTAAGATTATATAAAAAATTTTAAATTAAATCCATATTATGCCTGCGACTAAATTTGCCAATCCAAGCAAATTCAAAAGGGGTATCAAGAGCAAGAATTTTATCTTTAGAAATTCAAAGTGAAAGCAACCCACGATGGGTTGTATCTTTTTTATGCACATTACATTGAGTCTTTTATTTTGATTCATGATTTGACTAAGTAGATTTGGGTTGGATTAAATATAGAATTATGGCTGAATTCTACTTATGTAGGACATAAGTATTCTATATGATTTTGCTTTTAATATTCAAAATTCATAATATAAATTTTTATGACTATTTTTGACAAGTTATTATAATGCTTGTTAATCGTACCTATTTGGACTTTCTTTTTTTCATGAAATCTCCTAGTTCAAAAGGTACTTTTATAATATACCTTTTCTTTCAACAATAAGACCATTTGTTTTTTAAGTAGCTAGGTTAGATCCAAAGACCCAAATCTCCCTGCTTGTTGGCAGGGGCGGAACCGGCTTCAATTTTGAGGGGGGGGGGGGGGGGGTAAATACAGCACAAAAAAATTTAAATATTAAAAAATTAATATTATATATCTATATATTATGAAAAAAATTAAAAAAAAAATTAAGCAAGAAAAATAAAGAAAAAAATGTGTAATTAAACTGTCATGAAAAACATGAAAAAAAAATATTAGAACAAAATGTGAAGAAATATATAAATATTTTAGGGCAAGTTAGGACAAAAGAGATTTTTAGGGGGGGCAAAAATAATTTTTTAGGAGGGGCAAAAATATTTTTAAAAATTTTTTTACTCTCCTATAAAAATTTTTTCCTCTTCTAAATTTTTTTTTTTTTTTTGAGGGGGTCAATTGCCCCCCCTAACAACCAAATGGTTCCACCAGTGCTTGTTGAACGATCCTAATTGAGCATGAGAAATGAGGCATCACAACTTCTAAAGGACGAATATATGTGGTTATCTCATCTATTTTATCATTCTTATTGCCTCACCAACATCGAGGATAATAACATCCCAATTTCACTTGAACTCACTAAAACCCTATGATTTCGAAGGTAAATATTTTTTTGTACCTTATTTCAAATACTAGTAGAATATATTTAAATATATTTAAAGTATATATAATCCTTTGATTTGTAGCTCTACTCCCCTCACTATACTAACTCATACAATAATAAACATACAAGATGGAAATAAAAAAAATTAAGTCTTTAAAAGGAAATCATCTCCTTACACAAAAGATCACTACTCTTAACATTGCCGTTGAATCAAAACTTATATTCGTTTCCCCTCACCGGGTGGTGATCTTAAGCAGGTCGCTTTAGGGAAGGGGGGCGACTCACTGACTCCGACAGCAAGACCGTGTGCCATGTTCGGTAGCTGTTGGGTGAAAAAGGAAGATGGGGAAATGGCCCCACTTTGAGATCATACCATTATTCCTCCACCTCATTCCAGTCTTTTTTTTTTTTTTTTTTTTTTTTTTTGAACTTAAAGTTTGAGATGGCTAACAGCTTTGCAATATCCCTCACTAGCTTTTCTTAACTAACAATGATCACAGGATTTGCCACTCGATCCTCTAAGATCATTTTTTTTAGAAGGAAGTTACGCAGCTCATTTTGATCTGTTAGTTGAGAATTTGTGTATGAATTTATATTAATTAGCATAAATGTCCCAAAAGAAAAAAAAGAGAAGGCTCGTGCAAATATTTTTTATGTGGGAGTCATGCATATAAAAATTTTCGAGGTGGTTTAAAGATGTTTCTTATTTAAAATTTGTGCTTCATTAGGTCAAGGTAGGGTTTTAAACGAGTCAAGTCGAGTACATGCATAATTAATCAAGCTACATTTGTTTAGCTCTCATTTAGCTCGAGCTCATTTACTATGCTCAAGCTCGGCTAGTTAAAAAATTTAGGCTCAAGCTCGGCTCGATTGCTTAAGCTTGTTTGGAAAGCTCGAGCTTGACTCGATTGCTGAAATTGATTTCTTAGTTTTAAATTAAAATTTCAATTTTTATTTTTAATATAGAATTAATTTTAAAATGTTAAAATATATTATATAATATTAATTTAAATTAATTTTTAAATATATTTTAAGTTAATCGAGTGGCTCAAAGAGCTTCAAAGTTGAGACAGAATGAGCTAGTGCTGGAGCTCGTTTAACATATGTGATCGAGTATAGGCTCGAGCTCGAACGCGTCACTTGATAAGCTCGATTTATGACATCGTTAACGAGTCGAGCTCCAACCAGCTCAGGGCTCACTTACACCTCTTGACGGAGGATTGTGAATAAAGATTCATTATTGTTTTTTATTTCCATTCATGCGTTAGATCATTGTTCAGTGCATATTGGCCTATTTGGAGTTGATGCATGATCGATTAATACGTATGGTTAATTTCATGCGCTAATTATAAAGTTTAGTCATAGTGTCATAAGTACAATTGCTTAAAGTAGTCTTAAATTATTAACAATATTGGGGGTTTATTCAATTAATTTTAGAATTTAAATAGTGATCTCGTACTTGTTGAATGGGGTTTTTAGGTATCAATAGAATTTGATAATATTCATCATTGTTGCTTTGAATTTTTTGGTGCACATACAGTTTAGAGATAATAATTTATATATTAAAAAATGGCAGAAAAATCATAGGATTGGGCTTGTTTGTAATGATTTGTTATTTATAAAAGAATTAATATAAGAGAGGTCCACTTTTGTGAATGATAGGGATACTTTTATTAAGATGACTCTTATTAGACATCAGAGGCATATAGTAATTTATGATGTGTTGGGGTAGAAAAGTAGGACGGTACATTCAATGATGTCTTTGAATAGTGTGTTAATTTTCGGCTGCTGCAGTCGTCGGAAAACCACTAGAAAATATTACCATCGGAAATATGCCGCCGGTCTTCATTTCCTACGTGGTTTATTTAGTCGGTTTTTAAACTGCCGAAAAATTGAAAAGCCGTCAAAAAATTTAGTTGAACAGTCGGAAATTATCAGGGGTAATTGATGATTTTCCTGTAGTGATTGATATACATTGAATGACATTTAAAATGAAGTGAAGTTTAACTTATTGACATGCTTAGATTCATAGTAGACTTGTTGCGTTGTACATGGCATGAATATAAAAATAATAGGATCTGCTGATTCCTTATATGACTATTGAATACTGATCATTGAATCTGAATTATATTAATTTTTACGATTTCTATTACTTATATGAAATGATATTACTCATATTGACTGTTACATGATCTTACTATTACATGCATATATTGATATGGATTGAATGATTACATGCATATTATTTTCCACTGTTGTGCATTGATTGCAGTTCTAAGTTTTGATAATCTACCGAGCAATTAGCTCACTTTATGGGCTTTAAATATTTTCTGAAATAGGTCATGATCCAGTAGAGTGAGCCAGATCAGGATTCAAGCTTTTTCTATATTTTTATTTATTCTTTTGTAATCAGGTGTATTGAGAGATAAACGGATGAATGTAATGATTAATCTTCTAGCTATTGTAAATTAAAATTTGATGAATCATATAAAAATATTTTGATTTATATGATTTATAGTAACTTTTGATGGACTTATTTATATGAATGAATTACTAGAAGCTCCAATAGATTAATTAAGAGGTGTAAAAGGAAATTATTTCAATTTAGGTATTGGGTTGTATACATGTACTCTCAAAAACAAACAATGCACAAACTTGATTAATTTACACAGGTGATGATGCTCTTGGAGAGTTCACTCGCAAGCTAATATTATACATGTTGTGCGAGCTCTTATTAAACATAGCATGTCTTACTTAGCTCTTGTTTGCCAAACAAGCTAAAATAGATTTTTTTTTTTCAACTAATACCATCTTATTTCTTAAATAACTAGTTGAATTCAATAATCATCAATTAGAACATGAGCAGTTCTCAAATATTAAGCCCTTCTTAAAACTCCTAAATATTGTAACATCTTATTTTCTTAACTCATGATTTAGTACTATCTAAACAAACACTCTTTCTTCTATATATAAATATTGCTAGAGAGCAATACTCCTCACATTCATTACGCAAACATATTTTTAACATGAGAAGCAAGATTTATGACTCGCAAGTCGCAATATAACATTGTTTTAGTAATGATAACCTAATATAATACAAACTCTAAAAAATAATGTACTTTCATTGGGAGCAAAAATAAAAATGAGAGATTTACATATATACCATGCTATATTGTTCTATTTACATATCTAACGCCTAAAACTTTAATATTACATGTATACCACCCGTATGTCACTTTCATATCAAATATAAGTGATAAAAATGAAATATTTGGTTGGTAGGAATAAAATACGAGTAACTACGTAATATTAAAATTTTGAGTGTTAGATATGTAAATATGATGATATAAAGTGGTATGTACGTAAATCTCCTAAAAATATATCCCCATCTTCCTCATAAATCATTATTTCTAAAAAAAAATGCCGCCAATAAATACAAATCAGCTTAAGTAAACGATTCCAAAAATAATCTTATTTATTAAATTAGCATCTCTGTGTTTTTTGTTCGTATTGAAGCCACAAGAAAAGTGTATACTTTGGCATTATATCAGCCATGCCCTACAATGCAAAAATGTCCAAACTTTATCTCAGAGCTTGATTTAAAACTCGAATAGAAAGGTTGGCTTTTGTGCGCGGAGTTCCCCCTTTTGTTCTTTTTTCATTAGGCTTAATTGAATGGAGAGATGATGGCGAGGAGGATCTTAACACATGCGGCGGCACAGAAAAGCAAGCGAGAGGCAGCCGGCAATTATAAACTAATGTGTCAAGGCATTCTCTCGTTCCCGAATCTAATCATGGCTCCTTAATCCCGGATTAATTTAAATCTCTTCTCCTTCTTGTCTTAATTAATACCACTCTTTTCAATTAACTTTGTCTCCATCTTTATCTATTTTATCACTGGTCATAATTCGACGCACCGCCGGACCACATTAGAAGCATTATTTGGGTGCGCGTGGCAACTTAGTGTTGGCATTAGAAAATTAAGAGGAAAGAGCTAAAAGCATGAGAGCTCATGCCTAAAGCTAATGCTGCCTGTAATTTCATTTTTCTCATGGTTAAGTTTTTTCTTAGTTACATTTTAAAAAGCTTTTTTATTTCTGTATTATGTAATATTATTTTATCTTTATCTATTCATGCACGTATAATAATGAGGACTATTTTAGAATTTTTTTTATATTCAGGTTAGATTTTAAAATAAACCTCCGACAATTCGTATACATTCGTTTTAATGACAGAGCATAATATTCCTTCAATTTAGGCTTCATTTGGGATGACTTTCTTTATGCTTCTTAAAGCATTTTTTAATAGAAA
Source organism: Dendrobium nobile (assembly GCA_022539455.1). NCBI lineage: Eukaryota > Viridiplantae > Streptophyta > Magnoliopsida > Asparagales > Orchidaceae > Dendrobium > Dendrobium nobile. Next base: position 13,730,126 of record CM039733.1, on the reverse strand, counting down.
ATTTTTTTTCTTTCTTGTACTAGTAAGAAAGACGTACCAAAAGAAGCCTTAGTCTCTCAGTTATACAAAATTGATCCAAAATAATCTTTTTGGGATCAAATAAGGTTTTATTTTATAACGTCATAAGATTAAATTGGGATCAATTTTATATCACAATTATAATAAGAGCGATTATTTTGGATCAATTTTATATAATCGAGGGATTAAAGCTTTGTTTGGAACGACTTTTTTATTTCTTTTTAAAGTAGCTTTCTAGTACAACAAATATAACTTTTATACTAAAAGTTGCTTTAAGAAGCAGTGAAATAGCTGTCCCAATTGAAGCCTAAGTTGGAGAAATGTGATACTCTGGGACTAAATTAGCCATAAAAGAAAATTTTCTGGACTACTTTGAGATTTTTTTGTATTCTTTTATGAATTCACTAATATATGAGCTGATATTTAAAGTAGTTCATAATATTATATAAAAATAAAAATACAATCAAAACAATTCTAACAAAAGAAGCTTAAATCTAGCTCCTATAGCATATTATTTAACAATGTACTTGAACAGCTATATATCTAGGACCACACATGCACTAACTCCTGCGTTCTGCTGCTGATTCATGCATGCATGTCTTCTGAATTTGCAAGAGCTAGCCATTCGTCTGCATCATAGATAAAAGCTTTCCACTAGCAAGATGGTGGGGTCGATGCGGCTTCTTCAACCTCGTTATAATTAGGCAACACGTGTCATTTGATATGAACTGTTTTTATTTAATTTAGAGGTTATTATTTTTCTGATTTATGAATTTGATCTTTATTTCTCTTACAAATTAATATCATTTATTTGATTTGTAACATTCTAAGTATAATAGTGATCATCTTAGTAATAAATAATTATCCCCACATTACTTAGAAAAAAACAAGAAAGTAAAGCTAAATGGGGACAAATTTTATTTGAAAATTTAGGAAAAGAAAAATTTATGAGGTTAACCCATTTGAAACATCTTGCAATGTTAGTAAATGAGTAATACAGTGCTACACTTCTACAAATTTTTAGAGAGCGTTCATATGAAATAATTGAAAATAGGTTTTTTTTTTTTGTTTGTTTGCTAGTATCTTTGATGATGATGATTTAAAATGTGAAGTGCGGAGGTGGTCCTCATTTGTGATATAAAGACCTTGAGGTGGAATATGGTATGAGTTGAAAGGCCAAGAAGGCTACTGAGAATAATCTAGATGAGTCTCCTCTTAGAGTAAAGGTAGCACGATAATAAAACAAGTATAGTTACTAAAAATTGGGGTTGATTATTAGTGTTGATTAGAATGATACTCATTGATATAAATGTCACTACAGGAAAAACGTCAAAAACCGGCGGTTTTTCCGGCGGTTAGTATGGAAAAACCGGCGGTTTTCCAATATACCGGTGGCTTATCGGCGGCTTTAAAGCCGTCGGTAAAAATGGCGTAGGAAACACTTACCGGCGGTTTTATGAGGCGGCGGCTTTCCGTCGGCTAATACCGCCGGTGACTACCGGATTTGCAACCGGCGGTGTTCCAGCCGTTAAGCCGCCGGTTATTTCTCCGACGGCAAATCGGCGGTCACTTTACCGACGGCATGCCGGTGGTTAAAGAGGCCGTCGTGTATTCGCTCAACCACCGGCAAGCGTCGGTACACCGCCGACACCGCCGGTAGTATTACCAGCGGTAACCCGGCGGTTAAGGCCGACGGTTTTACCGGCGGTATACAACGCCAGACTTTCACCGAATAACCGCCGGTATATTACCGGCGGTCTAAGGAAATTACCGGTGGCTTATCTTTAGCCGTCCGGTATCGTCGTTTCCGGGGGCCAAACTGCCGGTTGGCCACTGGAAACCTGTAGCACCTGAAAAAAAAATTGACAGCATTCCCTCTATTTGAGGGAGGTTCACCCTAAATTCTAAACCTGCAGAAATAACAATACATAATAAGATATTTTGGGCAACACGCCGCTATATTCATCACAGCGATAACATTAAGAAGTTCTAAATAAGTTCATCAAACATAAAACAAGTTCACCAAGTTCTAAATTCAATAAGGTTAAAGAACCGTCGCTATTACCGGTGGCTACACCGTCGGCGTAACCGTCGGTAATACCGGCAGTCCTTTAACCGCCGGTAATCGGCATTTTTCCTGTAGTGTGTGACATACCTTCGAAGAGGAAGATGAGGCAAATACAAAGCATGGTTGGGAAGATCTTTTGGAGTTGGAGATGACATAGCATGGGGTAGGAGCACAAGAATGAATAGCTAGGTCTTGGTTGTTATTGTGGACAATCGGGATGGTCCTTTTTTTAAAGGTAGATATGGATAAGTTTAGTGAACGAGGCAATATCAAAAGTGCATGTGGATGTAACTATTATTTGTTAGGATGAATATCATAATGGTGAATATAGCACAATCTGAATTAACAAGACTAATAAGATGGCACAAGATAACTGTGAAAGCCACTGAGGTGTTTATGTTGGTCCTCTTTTGGCTGAGAAGGAAAAATAAAGAAGTGACAAAAAAAGGCTGTGAAAGTTATAACAGATGGATGGTTCAATTCTCCCTATTGTATTAAATGTGGCATATCTTGGAGATAATAGATGATGAGAGGTAGGAAGGTATTATGTAAATAGATTGATTAAGTTGATCCACTCCATAGAGGTGAGATGAAGGTGAAACAACTTAAAAGTGACATAAAATGGCTAATATAATTACAAGCTTTAATGAAAGGTCAGCTTTAGAAATTTAAAACTTCACTATATATAGGAAAATCTATTTTGTGATAGTGATTTTTGTTGCAAATACTATTATTAAGATGTATTTGCAATTGCAAATATTACCACATAATGTGTGTGTGTATATATATATATATATATATATATATATATATATATATATATATATATATATATATATATATACTAAGAGAAGTGGGGAAGAAATAAGAGCTAGTGCGTGATCGACTAATTAGGAGTTTGTCATCGATCCAAAGTATCAGCCACAAATCTCTACGCAAATATAAAGAATGTCAGTTTTGCTTAGTGCTAAAACTACAGCCAATTCAGTCAACTAATTCTAATTTCTAAAGTTAATAAAATAAACTTTTAAATTCAATTAAGTTGAATAGCAAGTTGTTGAACAAAATTGCAAAATTATTTCAGGGAAGATAATTACAATTCATACAAACTTTAAATTTGTCCTATGAAAAAAAGATTTATCAATTTAACCAAATAAATTTGATTGATTTCACTAAACATTGATTTTCTTTTGTGTTGGACAATAGAATGGGTAAAGCCTAGAATAGCTCTCTTCCTTGAATCTCTTAGACCATCCTTTTGAGTTTGGGATAAACTTGACTCATTTTGTGACTCATTGTAGCATTTCTCTTCCATCTTACCAAATAAATGTGATCCTCCCAACTTCCTCCAAAATTCAGAACACATAACCTCAGAAGATCTTCCAATACCTGAATAGTCCTCTCAAACTGTCCATCAGTCTGCGAATGAAAAGCCGTACTGAAATGCAACTTCGTACCCATACCTTGCTGAATAACCTTCCAAAGTCTGGAAGTAAACCGTCCATCTCGATCAGATACAATCACTTTTGGCACACCATGCAATCTGACAATTTCTTTAACATAAATCTGAGCTAACTTATCCACCGGACCCGTCTGTCTGATCGGAAGAAAATGTGCAGACTTCGTCAGGCGATCAACAATCACCCAAATGGCATCATGTCCTTGCCTTGATCGAGGAAAAACCATAGCAAAATCTATCGTTACCTCCTCCCACTTTCACTCAGGGATAGGCAACGACTACAAAAGACCTCATGGTCGCTGATGCTCTGCCTTCACCAACTAACAGGCTTCACATTTCAAAACAAAGTCTGCTACATCCTTTTTCATTCCAGGCCACCAAAACAAACTTTTCATATCTCCATACATCTTATCACTTCCTAGATGAATGATATAACAGGAATAATGAGATTCATACAGAATCTCTTTCCTCAGATTTCCAGACATAGGAATCCACAGCCTGTTCTTACAGAAAATGATACCATAATCAGAAATTCGTAGTTCAGGTTTCTTACCCGATTCAATCTGACCAATCAACTTCAAATATTCAGCGTCTGACTTCTGAGCTTCATAGATCATTTCTTCCAAGGATGACTGAATGTCCATTTGAGTCAACACACCAGAATCCGGACTAATAGAGAAAATCACCTCCAACTGTAATCTTTCTATATCTCGTATCAGATACTCATCAGAAGTGAGCTGAATACCTGCTAATCTAGAAGACTTCATGCTCAGAGCATCTGCTACCACATTAGCCTTACCAGGCTGATACTGAATCGTCAAATCGTAGTCCTTGATCAACTCAAGCCATCTTCTTTGCCTCAAATTCAGATCCTTTTGCGTGAAGATATACTTCAAACTCTTATGATCTGTAAAGATCTCACACCTGACGCCATACAAGTAATGACGCCAAATCTTCAAAGCAAAGACAACTGCAGCCAATTCTAAATCATGCGTCGGGTAATTCTTTTCATATGATTTCAATTGTCGTGAGGCATAAGCAATTACTCGACCATGCTGCATTAGAACACAGCCTAAATCTTTCAGTGAAGCATAACTGAAAACCTAAAATCCTTCCGTACCTGACGAAAGTACTAATATTGGAGCAGATGTCAAACAATCCTTCAATCTCTGAAATCTAGCTTCACACTCCGGTGTCCAAATAAATGCTACTAACTTCTGAGTCAGTCTCGTCAGAGGTGCAGAAATCTAGAAAAATCCCTTCACAAATTTTCCATAATAATCAGTCATGCCCATGAAACTACGTACCTCAAATATCATTGTAGGCCTTGGCCATTTAGCAACTACCTGAATTTTTTAGGGATCAACAGAAATACCTTCGCCGCTCACTACATGCCCCAGAAAAGAAATGTTCTTCAGCTCTTCAACTAGAATTCACATTTGGAGAATTTAGCAAATAATTGGTGTTGCCTCAATGTCTCCAACACAATCCTTGAATGTCTGGCATGGTTCTTCAGAAGCAGAATATACCAGAATATCGTCTATAAAGACGATCACGAACTGATCCAAATACTCTTTGAACACTCTGTTCATCTAATCCATAAAAATAGCAGGTGCATTGGTTACCCCAAAAGGCATAACCAAAAACTCGTAGTGCTTGTAATGAGTACTGAAAGCTGTCTTCATCACATCAGCTTTCTTTATCTTCACCTGATAGTATCCAGATCTCAAATCAATCTTTGAAAATACAGAAGATCCAGCCAGCTGATCAAACAAATCATCAATCCGTGGTAATGGATACTTATTTTTGATAGTGACTTTATTCATATCTGTATAATCCACACACATACGCAGTGTTCCATCCTTCTTCTTTACAAACAGCATAGGTGCTTCCCAAGGAGAAATACTAGGACGAACAAATCCTCTATCCACTAACTCTTGAAGCTGAACTTTCAACTCTGAAAGTTCCTTCGGTGTCATTCTGTACGGAGCTTTAGATATTGGAGTCGTATCCGAAAATACATCAATACAGAACTCAACATCTCTATCCGAAGGCAAACCAACGAACTCTTCAGGAAATACATCTAAAAACTCTCGTACAACCAGGATATCAGAAATAGAACCCGCATCTATGTTCATATCCCGTACTGAAGCCAAAAATACCGTATAATCCTTCTTCCACATTCTTCTGACTTCCAATACATAAATTAAACAAGATAAAACTCCTCTTAAGCCTTGGAATACACATCTTTCACCCTCCATAAGCAAGCTCACTTGCTTCTTCAAACAGTCAATCTGAGCCTCATACAAACTCAGCCAATCCATACCCAAAATCACATCATACGAAGAAATCGGTAACAAAATCAAACTCGATTTTTATTTCTTGCTAGAAATATCAATCTCACAGAAACAAAACTTCCGGGCAATCAAATTATTCCCAGCCGGCAAAAGAACAGAAAGTGAAATCGGTAGCAAAATAGAATCTAGATGCAAAACATCAAAACAACGCTCGGAAATAAATAAGTGACTGGCTCCAGAATCAAACAAAATACGACAGGAATGATCAGAAATGTAAACCGTACCTGTCACCACATCCGGAGCATCATGAGCCTCTTACTGATTCAAACTATATACACGTGGCTGAACTGGAGCTGAAGCCACAGAACCACTAGGCTCCCTCTGAGTACCACTAGGTGGTCTCCTCGCCATAGAGCCTGATCCACCAGGCCTACCAGAGGATCCCTCAGAAATAGTACATGAAGGAACTGTTCTCGGCCTTCTTGCTGGTCTAACAAAACTATCAGATCTGGACTAAGATCATCGATCAAATCCAGCTTATGGACACTCTGCAATCCGATGTCCTGTCTGACCACATCTGAAACATTGACCAATCATCCTGTAGCACTGGCCAAAATGCCGTTGTCCATAAGTCTGGCACACAGGTGCCCCACTGACTGATCCAGAACTAGTAGTACTGCCATTACCAGAAATTGTAGTGGAGCCTGACTACCCACTCCTCCTGGAGTCTCCAGAAACAAACCTCTTCTTTCCAGAAAAACCACTATCATAAGCATCACCACTGAACCTCTTTCTACTAGTAGTCCTTTGCTACTGAGTAGCCATCAGATCATTTTCTATCAGACGAGCTCTCTCAACAAGCTCAGATAAATCAGAAATATGAAATGGTACCAGGGGCTACCTCAGACTATCTCGTAGTCCCCTCATAAATCTGTAGCACTTTTCAGTAGAAGTACTCACCAACTGTGAAGCATATCGTGCCAAAGTAGTAAACTCTGCCTCGTACTGCATAACTGTCCAGCTCCCCTGAACTAACCTCAGAAAAGTCTCCTGTATTTGCTGTATTATAGAGGGAGGTACAAACCACGATCGAAATACCTCAGAAAACTCTTCTCAAGAAATCAGAGAATTCAGCTTGCCTTGGAATTTCTCCTTCTGCTGGCCTGTCCACCAGCATTCAGCTTCACCATCTAATAGAAAAACAACTAATGTACCTTCCTATCCGAAGGATACTGCATACCATCAAAAGTCTTCTCCAACCTTCTTAACCAGTCCTCACCTGCTCTGGGCTCAACAGTGCCCTCGAATCTCGGAGGTTTCAATCTCAAAAACATCTGTAGATATCTATCCACATCCTCAGATCGAACAGTAGAGGCTCTACTCTGAGTCTCGCTCATCATCTGAGCAACCAACATAGCAAACTGAGAAACTGTATCAGAACCAATCACTGGGGCAGTACTGTTCACAGGAGCTGCCTGACTAGCACTCTGTCCATCAGTCATATCTGGGTCTGGCAGTTCCATAATTACACAGAAAACTATGCACATAAAACAACACAATAAAAATACAAACAAACCAGAACTACCCCGACAGACTTATAGATCAATTCCCAAGTTTCAAAACTAGTACTCTGATACCACTAAAGTTCTGTCAGGACCCAACCTGACCGAAACGGATCCCGCTCGCATCGGGTCACGACGGAAATTAAAATCCAGGATCTAATTTTGGAAACTTGCTTCAGAACCTTCTTCCAAGTATTCAAACAAACAAAAACACAGAGCTGCTATAAACTTCAAATATACAGAATTTTCATCTATATTTTCTTTCATCAAAATAATCATATACACTATAGTGCATGGCTGCAGACAGAAAGAACAGAACAGAAAAGTCATGACTGTATAAAAATCAAAACTACAAAATACTTAATCACTGATCAGACACAGAACTGCTAGTCCAAGACTTCCTTCCCTTTCCCAGAACCTGAAAACCACGTAGAAAATAATGATGAGCTAACAGCTCAGCAAGACTACACTCACCAATCAAAATCTTCAGAAATACGCATTAGAAAATACATCAGAAATCATATAGATACTTGATTAAATAGAAATTAAACCACTGAAATAGAAAAACTGAATTCATTTCATATCACTGAATATTCACGTCAGATTTCACAAAACAGACAGAATCATACAGAACAGACAGAATCATACGGAATAAATAGAATCGTACAAATCAAACAGAATAGTATAGAACAGATGTCAAATCAGATAAAATCACATTTCACATATCACATATCCCTGACCCTAATAGAATCTTGACGGATTCTGGCCCCTTATGCCTCCCTTCCCTGACACTGATAGAATCTCAGATTCTGACCCCTTATGTCTCCCTTTGTGCTTATAGCACTAGAACAGAACAGATATACAGAATTTTCAGAACAGAACTTATTTTCAGATTTCTCAGATTTTCCTGACACAGATAGAATCTCAAAGGATTCTGACCCCTTATAACTCCCTTCTGATATCACAGCACATCAAAACATTCAATTAAGAAAATCGGATTACGTCAGAAAATCGTCAGCGGCATAACGGTAGTATACGGAATTTACACAGAATGCAAAGATTCAGAAATTCACCAAAATATCACAGATAATACACAACATCATTATAAGACTTTCATTGTACTGAAGTAATATTTTTCAACATCCTAATAATTCATTATTCGGTAAAAATATAACATAATTCAAAATACCTAGAGAATATCTTTCAGAAAATACTCAAAACGTTCAAAAACATCATCTTAGAGACATACCAAAAGTTACGTGGTAAAAAGTTTAATAGTGCAAAATGAAACCAATTATTTGCTAATGGAAATAAAATTTGAAACAGAAAAGTTGTCAAAATTCTCATTTCTAAAAATTGAGAAAGACAGAATGTGTCTTACCTCAAGTCGGTCAACTTTCTCAACTGTAGCTACGGACGGAAATGGACAGAAGTCGTCCAAAAATCATTTTTTCTTCTTTTTCCTTCGGTTTTCTCTCTTGGGTTTTCTTTCTCTTCAAAAAGATATCGATTCCATATATACTCATGCAGATCGTCCTAGACGATCCCAGATCGTTCCGGGACGATTTGCTCTGTGCACAAATTTTGTTCAGACGAAATTATTATCGTATCAGGACGAGTTACTCTCGGGAGAAATTTCGTACTAACGAACCTCATTTCGTCCTGGGATGAACCTTCCAACTAGAATTTTCTTCACAATCTGTACCGATCATCCCAAGACGATCCAACTTCATCCTGGATGATCCTGGAAGGAAAACACGAAAAAATGAGCTTTCACAGGTGGTTCGGCGGAGGTGAGGGCCTCAAGTGATGGTCTGGCGGAGCAAAGGCGTCAGACGGTGGTCCGGTGGAGGTGAGAGCCTCAAGTCATGGTCTGGCAGAGCAACGACATTAGGCGGTGGTCCGGCGGAGGTGAGGGCCTCAAGTGGTGGTCCGGTGGAGCAACGACATCAGGTAGTGGTCCGGTGGAGGTGAGGGCCTGAAGTGGTGGTCTGGCGAAGGTTTGACAGTCTGATAAAACTCCGACAGTGGTCGAGGAGGAGCTTCTTCCTTCTCTTCTCCTCTTCTCTTCTTGCTTGCCTCCTCTTCTTGCTTCGGTCCCCCTTTTCAAGAGAAATGAAGGATCTATTTATAGATTTTCTAGAGTGACATGGCCCATAAATAGGTGAGAGATCAAGGGTAAATGGGGAGTGATTTGATGGATGGCCGATATTGAATCCCTTGATCAGGGACTGTTTGATGGACATTTGAACTTCTTAATGATTTTAGAATTCGGTGATCTTGGGCTCGTTGGATTCGTCTCGTCGAGCCGCTCGGTTTGATTATAAGCTCGTCATGTTTCGAAACTATTTGGTTACTCAAACAGTGGTACGAAGCTTCCAACAATGCTTTGGATCTTTAATTTATACTCATTTGGGCTCAGATCACCTTGGTTTGTTAGTAAATGTCATCTGAATCGACATATTTAGAAAGAAAGTTTAATAAAATTATTAAATTTTGGCGTGATTGGTTGAAATTGATTTTTCAAATATAAGGTTGAGATTCTCTTTGACTGAGTTATCAAGGTCTTTTTTTTTATATAAATTTTAGTTTTCATATTTTTAGAGGCATTGAGGTAGCTTTTGTAGATTCTATCCATCAAGCTGTTTTAAATGGTATTTTTTTTAGGGTCCAAATGAGTCCAAATTAAGGATCCAAAGCATTGTTGGAAGCTTCGTACCACTATTTGAGTAACCAAACAGTTTCCAAACATGACGAGCTTATAGTTAAATCGAGCGGCTCGACTAGACGAATCCAAGGAGCCCAACATCACTGAATTCTAAAATCATTAAGATGTTAAAATGTCTATCAAACAGTCCATGATCATGATATTCAATATCGGCCATCCATCCAACCACTTCCCATTTACCCTTGATCTCTCACCTATTTATGGGCCACGCCACTCAAGAAAATCTATAAATAGACCCCTCATTTTCTTGAAAAGGGGGACAAAAGCAAGAAGAGGAGGGAAGCAAGAAGAGAAGAGGGGAAGAGAAGGAAGAAGCTCCTCCTCGACCACTGTCGGAGTTTCATCGGACCACCGCCGGAATTTCGCAGGACCACCACTTGAGGTCGTCACCTCTGCCGGACCACCGCCTGACGTCGTTGCTCCACCGGACCACCAGTTGAGGCCCTCACCTCCACCGGACCGTCGCCTGATGTCATTGCTCCGCTGGACCACCACATGAGGCCCTCACCTCTGTTAGACCACCGCCTGACGTTGTTGCTCCGCCAGACCACCACTTGAGGCTCTCACCTCTATCGGACCATCTCCTGATGTTGTTGCTCCACCAGACCACCACTTGAGGCCCTCACCTCCGCCGGACCACCGCCTAACGCCGTTGCTCCGCTGGAACACCACTTGAGGCCCGAAGTTCTGTCGGACCACCACTTGAGACCCAGACTTCTGCCGGACCACCACTTGAGGCCCTGTGCTCCACCAAAATATCACCTGAGGCCCGAACTTCCTCCTGATCACTACTTGAGGCCTTGAGCTCCACCAGGCCACCACTTGATGCCCAGAGTTCTCCCAGAATACTGCCGACCTCTATCACTAGCCAACAGTCTTTCTAACCCTGGTCTCCTACCGACTACGATCCTTCTGACCTCCGTCACCTATTATGGTCCATCCGACCTCCATCACTAGACAAAGATCTTTCTTAACCTAATCTCCTGCTGACTACGACCCTTCTAACCTCTATCACCAGACAACAGTCTTTCTGGTCTTCATCCTATCGACTATGATCGTGCTGACTAAACAAACATGTCTATATTGTAACTTCCACCATGTAATGTGCTCTATATGATGTACACTTGTATCAACAAGCCAAGGCTTTCTCCCAAGGAAGGGCCTCATTTGTAATCGACTGCAAATACTAGTGGATTCATTCAAACTGGGCCAGACCTCGTGCTTTTCCCCCTTTTAAGGGATTTCCACGTGAAAACTCTGGTGTCTCTTATGAACGCTACACCCACTCTCTTATCTACTTGTGTGCTGGATCTTCGTACAATGCTTAGACGTTAAACTATATATTTCTCTACCACTGCGAATACTCCAAGATGCAACAGTTTGATGCTGTCTGTGGGAACGTGGTTTCCGATTGGGGGCAATTATTGCTCCAACGTCAAAAGATCGCCCTTATCAACTTCCTATCATAAGAACTAGATGCGGGCTACGATGCATTTTTTCGGACTACTGAAGCATCGACGTCCGAAAATAGGGGGTAACTGATACGTCCTCAAAAAATTATCTTGATTGGGCACATATCTCAATGCAAAATCAAGCCGAAAGCTTCAAAAATTAAATCCGGGATCTGAGCCGAATTTGGTGTCGTTGGGTTTGTATTTCCGAGAAGCTCAGTTTGGCTGTAAGTTTGTTGAAAGCTGAGCTCAGATGATCCCAGATTTAATTTTTGAAGTTTCCGGCTTGATTTTGCATCGAGCTACGTGCCCGATCAAGATAATTTTTTTTAGGACGTATCAAGAATAATTTTTAAAATTTTTAAACTTATTTCAAGTTGAGTGTTATATATCAATAATTGATAAATTATTATGTTACTTTTTTCTCAAACAAAATTTAGGAGTTTAAAGTCATCCTGAAGAAATTTTGATCTGATTATTCTAACCTTGTTTTTCTCACTTTTCTACCGGTACTACCATTAACTTCGTAGGCCAAATTTTTTAAAAAAAAAGGCATGTTATTTAATATTTACTTAAATTAGCTTAAGGATTCTATTTAAAAAATAATTTTAAAATGAGCAAAACAACTATATAATTTGACTCATTATGAATACGCCAAATAATTTAGTACATTATAAATGCCCCATATCATTTGACATATTCATTTTTGAAATGATATTTAAAATTAATTTTAATATTTCAAATTTTAAATTTCATTCTTATAAAATTTTGATTAAAATATTTTAAAATTTTAATAAAATATTAATTTCATCCCCATTACATCTACATTAGATGGCTTAAAAATTATTTATATATATATATATATATATATATATATATATATATATATATATATATATATATATATATATATAATTGTTTATTTTAATTAAATAATTTTGTTAATATTATTTAATAAACTAAATTACTAATTGATATATCATAAAAAATTATCTTGATCGGGCACGAATCTCGAGGCAAAATCAAGCCAAAAACTTTAAAAATTATATCCGGGATTACCTGAACTCTGATTTCAGTGAACTTATAGTCAAACTGAGCATCTCGGAAATGCGAACCCAACGACACTAAATTCGACTCAATCCGAGCCTAAATGAGTCCAAATCAAGGACCCGAAGCGTTGTTGGAAAGTTTGAACCACAATTTGATTTACCAAACGGTTTCTAAACATGACGTGCTTATAGTCGAATCGAGCGGCTCATCGAGAGGAATCCAACGAGTCCAAGATTGTCGAATTCCGACATCATTAAGATTTTCAAATGTCTGACGAATGATACACGGTCAAGTGATTTAATATCAGCCGTCCATCCAACCACTCTCAATTTACCCCTGATCTCTCACCTATTTACAGGTCATGCCACTCCAGAATATATATAAATAGACCCCTCATTTCTCTTGAGAGGGGACCCAAGCAAGAAGAAGAGAAGAAGAAGAGAAGGATTGGAGGAAATAAACTCCTCCACGACCACCGCCGGAATTCTGTCCTACGCCCGAGTGACACTGGAATTTTGCTCGATGCGCGAGTGATGCTTGAATTCTGCTCAACGCCCGAGTCATGCCGGATTTCTGCCCGACGCCCGAGTAACGCCGGATTTCTTCTCGACGCCCAAGTGACGCCAGAATTCTATCTGACATTCAAGTGACGCCGGAATTTCACCCGATCTCCAAGTGACGCCAGAACTCTGTCCGACGTCATAACTGAATTTCAATCTAGAAGTTATTCATTGTAATCTAATCATCCTAAAGTTTAAGGACGAATCGACCTCTTGTATTTCAAGCAAACACTAGTGAAACTCTTTCAACTCGGCATAGCCCCATGGTTTTTCCCTTTTCAGGGTTTTCCATGTAAAAATCATTGTGTTGTTATTTCATTTCTTATTTGTGTGATGGATATCCGTACAACGCCAAGACATAAACTTTTTAATTATATCGCCGCGTATATTCTAGTCCGCAACACTAATATTAAAAATAATTTTTATATAATATTATATAAAAAATAATACCTCCAGCTATATCTCTCATCCTCTCTCTCTCTCTCTCTTATTTTTTGCCCTCTCTCTACGTCTGTATCTCCTGCTTATTCTTTCTCTCCTTTATTTATATTATTTTATTTATTTTAAATTGAATATGCCAAATGATACGAGGCATTCAGAATACAACAAATTATTTGACTGTTTGTTCCCTTTTAAATGCTCCCTTTAAACTAATTTTAGCAAATAACATATTCATTTTTAAAATTTGGTCCACTTTTTTTTTTTTTTTGCCCACTTTATGGCTTCATAAGAAAATAAAAACAAAAATAAAAAGGCCCTGCTTTTAATAAATGCTAGTATGATGACTTCAAAGCATGGTCAAATTGGTCAAAGGGTCTCTCTTAGCGGGTTTCATGTCTGCATTGACCGCTCGGTCGTTTGTCTTCACTTACACTTTGTTTTCATCTACGCCAAATGACAGGCTCTCAAAGGAACTTTTATTCTATCAAGTGAACGTACGTAGAGAAAGGTTCGATTTTAGGCAAAAAAATACCTGTACCGAGTTTTTTTTCAGTGTACCGAGCTTTTTCAAAAAACTCGGTACAGGCACTTTTTTTGCCTAAAACCGAACCTTCCTCTGCGTACGTTCACTTGATAGAATAAAAGTTCCTCTCAAAGCGGATGCGATTTTTTGTTTTTTCACTTTTTATCTTTTCATCTTTTCACCCACGAACAACCCACCGTACTCACACGTGGGAGAGGGCCCATACCAACTACAACTCTCGGACAAACTCCAGTGGGACGGTTCCACCTGGTCCCACCCTACTAGTGCATTTTGCACCTTCTATAAATCATCAGAAATGACCTCGCACGTGCGTACTGGTTCCTTGCGCTTAGGAGACGTGATCGGAGCTGTTAATTTTGGAGATCGAAACTTTTATTATTATTATTATTATTATTTAACAGTATACAGATATTTATATTATTTATTTATGTCAAATCTCGAACAGACTAAGCTTTTTATCCAATAATTTAGATAATAAGAAGATAAGTGCATGCTTCTCTCTTCTTTTTAAATTTACTAAAATAAGAAAGCCTTAAGGAGTATTTTTAATATTCTCTTATGAAGCATGTTAAAATTTGAGAGTGAATTTAAAATCATGATGAGATTTTTTTTTTTTTTGGAGATTTCTATCATAGATCTTTCTATTACTCATTAATTTAAGAAACTATTTGTTCTTATACTAATCTTATTTATTGAATATATGTATATATAAACTACTGATGATAATATTTGTACTCATTAATAAAGGCAATTCAAATATTCCAAAGGCAAATGTGTGAATTTAAAATAGGAAATTCAAAACATTATAGAAATGGTTAAGGGATCAGAGACCTCTTCACTAAATTGCGTCCAATTACTTCGTATTAACACATTTAGGGTTAATATTATCATAGAGATATAAAACTTTGAATATCTGATCAAGTGGACAAAACTTTCGAAAAATTCAAATGGTTGAGACTAGTCTTAAAATTGCTACTTCCATCATTTAAGAGAATAAATAATACAAAAATACTTTCAATAGAAGGAAGAGATGAAATTGTTGATTCATCGATGACACCTATGTTTTTATTTAGAAAAACAACATTTATAGTGTTAGCTCAAAACATATAATATCAAAAGAGATATATTAAAATAATTATTATAATTAATTAACTAGAATGCAATCACAACATCTTTTTCCTACTCGTAAAAGTTTTTTTTTTTTGGTTAAAACCCTCATAGGAGCCTACTCGTTAATTTCAAAAAAACTATTACAAGATCCTTAGAAGGATCCTCCAGCTCGCTACTGCTCAAAAGAGCTACAAGAGAAATTAAAATAAAACCTAAGAGTCAGTGGATCTTTCTTCTAAGATTACAAAAATAACATAAATAAAAGCCCGGGCTGCGAGAAGGTAGCACCCAAAAAAGGAAGCGAAGATGGTTACCGTTCAGCACAAACTTCCTGCAAAAAAGGTAAACAAAATTTGATGTGGCCTTTGAGGAATACAAAAAAAGCGCACCTTGCAGTCATTGAAGCTCCATGAAACTGATGTGAAAATAATCCTGCAAGGAAGACTCCAGAATAGAATGTTAGAGTAGTAGTAGATAAAGCAAAATTGAGACCAATCAAAACACAAATTATTGAAATACATGTCTCTAGAAACTGAAATAAACTTCTTCAGATTATTCCAATCAATAGGAACAATGGATTTGACCCAAAAAAATGAAGTTGATATCCTGATAGAAATGCTCCTTGAAAACCCCCATACTATAGACATTAATACGATTAATGAACCCACAAATATTCGAATCAGTGGCAACCCTCCAAGTAAAATTAGTAGCCCCAAATAAAGTGATAAACTGGATTTGCAACTCCAAAAACCACACCCATTGACCAATATAAAAACAACATAATAGAATAAAAGAAAAGCAAACGAGAACAGGCCACAGAAACCAGCAACTTAAAATGAACCTCGTGTCAACCCACATCAGTAAATGAGGAAAGAAAGTCATGCAGCCCAGCACACAATCGCAAACACAAAGCAGATTACCGAAGTTGCTGACAATAGCCAAATTGACCCTCATATAAAAGGTCATAATTCTCATAGTGACCCAGATAATATCGATGGCACTAACCTGGGTGATGCTCTGGTTGGACAACTTCAACCGATTAACTCTCCTAACATTAAGAATACAAAACTGCAGCATAAAAGACAGCCATCTGATGACAGGCCACAAAGAACCATAAGTTAACATGACCCCCAAAACAACACACACCAACAAATGACAGAAAGTAGTAGAACAGCCAAGCCCGCAAATGCCAAAACCAAAGTAGAGTAAGAGAATGTTGAAGTTCTAGTCATTAGTAAGAAATAAGAAAAACTACTATAGAAAAAATAAGAGCCAGAAACACATATAACTAGCAAGAGGGATCAGCCTCTGCCAATTTTAGAAATCCACAAACAGAGAGGCAACACAATTCCAAAAACAGCCCAGGCAGAACCAAAAACTTTGACCCAAAGGGTTAAGAGCCACACAGGAAACCAACGTCAATGAACTCGAATATAAGGTAAGCCACATTTATCCAGATTGATCAAAATCTCTAAGTAAAGGGGGGATATTAAATCTATTAAATTCCTGCATAGAAACAATGTTACGAAAATTATTTGCCAACCAATCCGCACAGGCGTTACC
The DNA here is from genome assembly GCA_022539455.1 of Dendrobium nobile. NCBI lineage: Eukaryota > Viridiplantae > Streptophyta > Magnoliopsida > Asparagales > Orchidaceae > Dendrobium > Dendrobium nobile. The sequence goes on along the minus strand of CM039733.1, from coordinate 13,713,275 downwards.
CTTACGGTAAATATGAAATAAAGAGTAGTTCAAATTAGAAAGTAAATGTCTAATTTTTCTAATGGTATAAAAGTCATGAGGGTTGTCATCCCCCTCCTTCTGAACAATGTAAAATAACATTTTAGCATCGACTTCAATAACCACTTACCCCATGCCAAATTTTTGACACAAAATCAAACCATTTAATAAACCCATAAGCTCAGCAGAAAGAGCCAAGCATATAATAAGGGGACCGGCAAAGGAAGCAATAACCCCCCCCCCCCCCCCCCCCCCCCCCTTGATGATTTCTAATAATACCCCCATGCCAGCAAGGAGAGTACCAACTGACCCATCAGTGTTGAGTTTAACATAGGGAGAGGAAGGCTTGAGCCACCTCACAATACGCTCATTTTTAACATGCGAAATACCATCAAAATGAAGCCCAAAATGTTCAGCAATATTCCGACAATTTTTAAAATTCTTATCAGTAAGAATGTTGGCAGAATGAAGTCGAAGAATTTTATATCTAACGTTAGAAATGACTTGGTTGACATCCATCTTTATCTCATTATGTTTAGAATCATTTATGGCTTTCCAAAGGTACCACAAAATCAAGATAGGAAGAAGATTATATATGTGGCCTTTGTTATTCATTTTCCAAAGATTAAGCATCCCCCAACATCACAATTAGTAAAGCTAATATCGTTATCAGTAATATTAAGAAAATAGTGCCAAACTTTTTGAGCAATCACACCATTGATGAAAACATACCTAATAGTTTCACTACTAGAGCAACATTGATACTTAGAAGGAAAGCTAAACCCTTTTCTCCATAAGAGATTATCCACAGGCAAGTAACCTTTTAAACATCTCCAAGCTAAAATAGAGTAAGATAAAGGGATACTATAATGCCAAATAGAAAAATAGATATGAGACACATCACCTTGATTTCTAATAGCATCCCACACCTTGTTCAAGCTAAAGTCACCATTAGAGGATAGAGTAAAGAGAATTTTATCCTTACACTGCAACTGTAAAGGAATTTGAGTAATAGCATCCACCACTTCAGAGGGAAGAGTTTGTAAAAGTTTGCTGACAGTCCATTCACCATTATGAATGAAGGAATTAACTTTAATATTGGCCATAATATGGGCTTTAAGAAGATTATCAATCGATGAAGTATCCATCCAGTTGTCTTGCCAAAAAGAAATGTCACCTTTCACAAGGCCCCATTGAATATACTGTTCCACCTCCCATTTAATTTTACATAACCGCTTCCAAACATTAGAATAAAAAGTTTTGAAGTGACAAACCAGAGGATTACGATCTTTACAGTATTTGGCAGTCATAAATTTAGCCCATAAACTATTGTTAGAACGAAAAGCAAACCGTAATTTATGAGAAAAAGCTTGCACAGTATCCAATAAGTTTTTACAGCCCAAAGAACCTTCATTAAAAACACCACAAATTTTGTTCCAAGTAGCCCAATTAATGCAAGATTGATTGTTTTTGGAGCCCTAAAAGAACTTATTAAGCATGCGTTCCATTCTAGTACAAATTGTGGAAGAAGGTTGCAAAGTGTGAAATATAAAAATAGGAATAGAATTCAGCACACTTTTTATCAAAACCAATCTACCTCCAAAAGAGAGGAAATTAGGGAACCAATTAAGAATTCTCTTTTGGAGCATAGTAAAAATATTGTCAAACAATTGATTTTTTTTCGTACCTCTATAAAGGGGAGTGCCTAAATACTTAATCAGAAGAGAAGTAAAATTGAAACCACACACTCTTTTAATCGCATTACTTCTATTCTGATTAACAGATTTGCTAACAATAAAATTGCTTTTTGTCATTATTAATAGATAAGCAACTCATGTTTTGAAATTTAACAAGAAAATGGAATAACACTTTGACATTCTTAATAGAAGCATTCAAGAAAATAATGAAATCATCAGCAAAACTAAGATGAGTGATAAGAAAACCAGCAGTATTACGAAAAAAAAGCATATGATGCCTAGTAAATAGATCTTCCAAGCCTCTGGAGAGGTATTCCATAGCAATAATAAAGAGAATAGGAGAAAGAGGGTCTCCTTGTCTCAAGCCATGCTCAGATTTAAAGAAGCCATAATTACAGCCATTGATGATCACAGAGAAATAATAATTTCAATACTATTCTTAATAAGCCTGATAAAGGGTTGCTTAAAACCAAAAAGAGAAAGGACTTTGTAAAGAAAGTGCCAATTTAAACTATCATAAGCCTTAGTAATGTCAAGCTTAAAAATAAGATTACCACCAGAAATTTTAGCATTAATATCATGAACAATTTCTTGAGCCAAAAGGATATTATCAAAAATACTAGTGGAGGAGAAAAATTTAGGAATAAGTACAATATTAGGTCTAAAATCATTTTAGTTAGTGACAGAATCTCTCTTAGGAATAAGCACAATATTAGTGGAGGAGAAAAATTTAGGATAATGATTACCATAGAAAAAATCAATCGTAGCCTCCACCACATCACCTTTGATAATATCCCAGGTTTTAATAAAAAATTTAGTAGTGAAACCATTAGGATCGGCAACCGAGTCCCCATTCATACTATTCAAAGTATTCCAAATTTCCTCATCCATAGGGATTTTGGTAAGCATAGTATTGTCATCTTCATTAACCAAACAAGGGATAACATTGGGATAAGAAATAGGGGAAACACCATGCATGTTGTTAAAAATCTTTTTAAAATGCTCAACACTAGAATTGGCAATTAATTCCTCGGTATCAAAAAAACATCCTTACATATCAGTAATACTATGGATATGACTCTTAGTTTAGTTCCTATTGGCCAGAGCATGAAAAAAGGAGGTGTTTCTATCACCCTCCACAACCTACTTAGCCAAAACTTTTTTGCTTTCAAAAGATTTCTTCTTGATTTTGTAAATGAAATAGGTCAAGTTTAGCTTGATCCAACAAAGTAAGGTTAACACTAATGGGATTTTGAAGAAACTCCTCATCTAAAGCCAAAACTTTGTCCTCCACAATCCTAATATTAGAAAAAAGATTTTTGAAAATATTTTTATTCCATCATCTAAGAACTTGCTCAAGTCTACTTAATTTAGCCCACAACCGATGCATGCCTTTTATTATATTATCAGGAGAAACGGAGGCCTGCCAATTGGTGGAAACAACATTAATAAAATCAGAATTAATAAGCAACATATTTTGAAATCTAAAAGCAGAGGGAGTATAAATTTTATTAGCAGCAATGGATAGCAGTAAAGGGGAATGATCAAATAAAGTTCTACTCAAATGTTGAACATGAGTCCTACCCATAAAAGTTGAACTATCATTATAACTGTTATGCATAATATCTTATTAGAAGCATTATCATCTCGTAAATCAAAACTATACATTGTATCATAATAAGGTTATCATTATATATAGCAATACTATGTATCATATGTTATTACAACTATTATAATTTATAAAAATACAACATCCGTGATGTTTTCATATATTTGACTACGATATGCAAAGTAGAGCTATTAAAAAGATTATAATATCCGTTGTCCATAACTCAGGTAATTAATGTCAATGTTTATTTAATTTTTGGTTCAAATGATGATTAAGAGATAAAATAACTTGAGAAAGTTAGAATGCGAACTAGAGAAGCAAATTTCTAATTTAAGGAATTTCTTTGGAAGCTCCGCGATGCTGACATGCAACGTCGTGGCATTGAGCTCCCTAGTGAGAAATCAGATTTCAACATGCGTTGTGGCGCTGGGTGGTATCGCCACTACATCATGCTCTTTATTCGGAAAGATCACTACAGGAAATTTATTAATTACCAACGGTTCTTCAGCCATCGGTATTAATGGCGGTTCGACCGCCGATTTTTACTGGTTGTTATGTTAAATACAACCACAGAAAAAAGCGGCGGTCCAGAAATCGCCGGGTAAATGGCTGTCATTAAATCTTACCGGCGCGTTACCGGCTGCTTGAACCGCCGGTGTTAAGTGAATTTATTTTCGGTGATTTGAATCGCCAATTAGCCGCTAGAAAATGCCCTAGAATAATCCATCCCGAGCCTTCCATTTCATTTCATTACATGATCTCTCTCTCCTACACGGCACTCACCCCCATCTCCTCCGCCCTCTCGCAATTGAGATGCTTCCTCCGGCTGCCAATGAGCTTCCTCCGGCCACCGAAAAGTTCCTCCAAACAACGATCTCGTCTCCACTCCGGCCGCCGAAGGCTCTCCCCGCTCCCGTCTCCAAGGTTTGCATTTATTTTTTATGCATTTTGTTGCTATTTCAGTAAGATTACATCAAGGATCAGTCTTAAGCCAATATCTTTTTTCTTTAGTCATGGATGTTCTCACTAGACATTTGCGAGAGAATGTACCTTGTTGTATGCTTTTTATTAATGATATTCTTCTTGTTGATAAGATAAGAAAGGGAGTTGATGGTAAACTTGAATTATGGAGGTCAACCATAGAGTCTAAAGATTTTCGCTTGAGTATATCTAAAACTAAATATATGAAGTGTAATTTTATTAGTAATAGATCTAGTGAGGGGTTTGTGACTTTGGGCAATCAAGTCATTAATAAAAGTACACGTTTTAGATATCTTGGATCTATTGTTCAGAGTGATGGTGAAATAGAAGGGGATATTATCAGCACAATTCAAATTGGATGGTTGAAATGGAGGCATGAATCAGGCTTGTTGTGTGATAGAAAAGTCCCCCTCAAACTTAAGGGAAAGTTCTATAAGATAGTGGTGAGATCTGCAATGCTTTATGGTGCCGAATCTTGGTCATTAAAAGAGAAGTATAATACTAAGTTAAGTGTTACAGAGATGAGGGTGCTCTGGTGGATGTGTGGCTTTACCCCTAGAGATAGGATATGAAATGAGCATAGACGTGAAAATATTGGAGTACATCCAGTGGATGATGAGATTAGGAGTGTCATCTTAGATGGTTTGGTTACATAAAACGACAGCCTTCAGCTCACCCGGTTAGGAAAGTAGACGTATTAGATTTGACTTATGTTAAGAAAGGTAAAGGTAGACCTAAGCATCCTCATCTCTGCAACACTTAACTTAGTATTATGCTTCTCTTTTAATGTCCAACACTTGGCACCATAAAATTTTGCACTTATTTTTGCTTGGGTGGATGAGTGGCCTTACCCTTAGAGATAGGATGTAAAGTGAGCATATACGTGATAAGGTTGGAGTAGCTCCAGTGGAAGATAAGATTAGAGAGAGTCGTTTTATATGGTTTTGTCAGAATAAACTGAGGCCTTCTAATGACCTGGTAAGGAAAGTTGAGGTATTAGATTTGACTTATGTTAAGAAAAATAGAGGTACACCTAAGCATCCTCATCTCTACAACACTTAACTTAGTATTATGCTTCTCAACATAAGCATTATTAACTCCTTTCTTTCAAGAGCTCTCCATAGTACTTCTCTTGGAACTTTATCATATGCTTTCTCTAAATCAATAAATATCATATGAGATGGTTATGAGACTTACAAAGCATTAAAAATATCAAAAGTCTAGCACGTACACTTATTAAGGGTGTATATCTTCTAAAAATTATTTTCATAACTATGTTGGGGGACGTTTGCTTCAACATCCAAATGACTATCCACGAAGAGAGATATTTGATGTATAACAGATTATTACCTGGTTAAAAAGAATTGACAAATGAATTTCTATAAGGAGTTGAGACTTTCATTCAAGTTGCATCACAACTACCTTCCTTTAAGTTTGATAAAATATTTTGATGTTCATGTTCGAAGCATAAAAATTAAGTATTTCTTAAGCCCGGTGATGTGAAGCTTAATTTATATCGTAGTGAACTTCTTTTAGACTACTAGATATGGACATCACATGGCGAGTACGAGCCATATAGAGATACTCATGCCAGTTTATCCACATCTTATGAAACATTTGATAAAGATCAAATGAGTAGATCGTATGAAAAAGTTATTTTTGTGTAGCTGATCCTAATTTAAGGGCTAGTGTGAAAGAGCCACCAAATGCAAAAACCTAAAAATTCTTTGAGTTACTACATGCAGCTCAAAAATTAATTTGGGATAGTTACAATACTCATTCAAAATTATTGATTGTAGTGAGGATGCTAAATATTAAAACAGAGTATAATTTTCCTTGTAATTATTTCAATGACTTCATTGGTTTTCTCAAGAAAATTAATCTAACAGACAATTTAATTTGCTAAGATTTGTACCGAACGAAGAAATTAGTATCCAAGTTGGATCTCATTGCTACAAAAATTGATTGTTGCATCAATGGATATATATTATACTATAAGGATGATACAATAAAAGTTTATTGTCGCACCTGTAATGCTCATCGATTTAAGCCAAACTTAAAAAAATAATATCGTCAAAAGAAAGATGTTTCATATTCCCATTTAGTTTATTTACCGATCATTCCAAGACTTCAGCGACTCTATGCATCAATGAGTTCAATAGGCCATATGACATAACATAAGGAGAAATTAACAAAAAATAGTGTTCTTTCTCATCCATCAGATGCTAAACCATGGAAATATTTTGATCGAGTGCATGCTTCATTTGCTGCTGAACCCCGCAACATAAGATTGGGATTATATGCTAATAATTTTATCCCATATAGTCAAGCAGTTACACCGTACTCTTGTTAGCCAGTTATACTAACACTATACAATCTTCCACCAGAGATGTGTATGACTATTTCGTACATATTCTTAACTCTTATAATACTTGGACCACATAATCCAAAAGTAAAAATTAATATTTTTTTGGCAACCATTAATTGATGATCTCAAGTTATTATGGGAAGAAAGAGTTCTTATATATGACATATAACCAAAATAAAATTTTCTCCTTCGAGCTGCATTGATGTTGACCATTGGCGATTTTTCTGCTTATGGTCTGTTGTATGGTTGGAGCATAATAGAAAAATTAGCTTGTCCTTACTGCATGAAAAATATTAAAGTTTTCACACTAAATGGAGGAAGAAATACTTAGTTTGATTATCATCGTATGTTTCTACCTGCTAATCATCAATTTTGGAGAAATAAGAAAGCATTCATTAAAAATAGAGTTGAGAGGTCAACTCCTCCACCCAAATTAAGTGGTGATGATGTACTACATAGACTTTCTAACTTTTAAATAATTATTAAATTTCCAATGTTATCAGAGTCTAAATATCTAGGATATGGTGTTCAATATAATTGGATTAAAAAAATATTTTTTAGATATTACCATATTGGAAAACTAATTTGATAAGGTATAATCTGGATGTTATGCATATTAAGAAGAACATCTTGGATAATATTTTTAATATAATTATGGATATTAAAGATAAGAGTAAATATAATGTCAAAGCAAGGATGGACATTAAAGTACTACCAACAAAAAAATCTGGAGTTAGTAATAACAATCGATGGTAAAATAATGAAGCCCAAAGCATCTTACTCTTTCACGTTAGAGCAAAAAAGATCAACATGTCAGTGATTTAAAGGTTTAAAAATTCCTGATGACTATGAATCAAATATAAGCCGATGTGTTGACTTAAAATATACGAGGTTATTTGGATTAAAAAATTATGATTATCACATAATTATGGAGGTTCTTTTTTCGATCATAGTATGTATGTTACAAGATTACATATCAAATCCGTTGACTGAGCTTAGCATTTTCTTCAAAGACTTATATTTATCTAAACTAAGCGAAGAAGCTTTATGGAGGAGCGAGGATAACATACAAATCATCCTCTGCAAGTTAGAAAAAAATTTTCCCCTTGGATTTTTTTATTATATGAAACATCTTTCAATCCATCTATCTTATGAAACTAGAGTTGGTGGACCTCTACAATATCGTTGGATAGGGGTGTCAATATTTGACACGACACGACAACCCGACCCGGAAAATCCGGGTTGGACCCGACCCGTTTGATAAACGGGTCGGGTTCGGGTTTACAGATTTGACCCGTTTGATAAAACGGGTCGGGTCGGGTTGACCCGGTGGGTTACCGGGTCAACCCGAAAACCCGTTTAATTTTAAAAAATAAAAAAATATTTCTGTACAAATGAGTTCCCCGGTGCTCATCATGGATTCCTTTGCCACCTCATGACAAACTCCATATCCTTGCTCCGCCCAATGAGATCATTTTTAGGCAAGGATCTGTTTCACGTGCTCCGGCTTCCGTGCAGCTCAAGCTGCTGCTTCTGACGCCCTGCCAGCCGCCTCCTGCTATGCGTGTTTTACAAGATGAAGGAAAGTATCAACACCAGTTGTTGACTTGTTGCAACTTTATAAAGTTTTAATTCCCAAAAAAAAACTTTATAAAGTTTCTGCACCCCCAAAAAAAACTTTATAAAGTTTCTGCACAGTCTCCGGCCTCCGTGCAGATCAATTTTGAGAGCACGTTTGCCAAATTTGAAAAAAAAAAAAAATGGAAGAACGTTGCCGGGTCGCGGGTCGGGTCGGGTCAACCCGGCAACCCGGCCGGGTCGGGTCCGGGTTGAAATGTCCGACCCGTTTGTAAAAACGGGTCGGGTTCGGGTTGACCCGTTTAGATACGGGTCGGGTCGGGTTCGACCCGAACCCGGCGGGTTGACCCGAATTGACACCCCTATCGTTGGATATATCCTTTCGAGAGATAAAATATATTTTTATTAAGTCTCTAATATTTTTGAATAAGTTGAGAGAACATATATTTATTAACTGGATAATTATAATAATTTAATAGATATTTAAACAAGTTGAAGAAATATGTTAAAAATAAAGCACAATCAGAAGGATCGATATGTGAAGTATATTTATCTCAAGAAACTACTCACTTTTGCTCATACTACTTTGAGCCCGATGTAAGAAGTACAAGAACAAAGATTGGTTGTAACATAGACTTCGATGTAGAAGAACAATCACAGGCTGTACTATCAGTATTTAGAAGTCATGGAAAGCCCAATGGCAAATGTGCTGAAAGATTTCTCAATAATTTAGAATTCAAAACAATGAATTTATATGTGTTACTGAACTGTGAAGAAGTTGAACCAATCTTAGAGTAAGTTCTTTCATTATGCATAACGAGCAATGTTTATTTAAAATACTAAAGTATTATTTGAATGATTTATCACCAGTTATTTCATTAGCAATTTGTGTCTGACGGATTTTAGGGCAAGTTGTTGCAAATAAATTCCCAACTTGGTTCAGATCTTACGTGAGCTCATAAATTTTAAAATTTTAATTCGAATTACATCTTATTTAATACCAAAATTTCTAATATTTAAAAATATTTTTAGGTACAAAATCCTCATAATAATTATTTTGATAAATATTTGTAAGTACTAGCATGGGATCCAATGCGAAAAGTAAAGACCTGGCCAATATATATAGTGAATGAGTTCATATTTCATATCACGTCATGGAGTGAAGGAAGAAAAACTAAAAATTATGGAGTATGTGTTAGAGGGAATACTCATGAAGAAGATGAGTGTTATTATTACAGTATTCTGAGTAAGGTTCTTGACCTGGAGTACTCAGGCAAAGATTAAAACTTTATTTGCTTGTTTAACTATCAATGATATGATCCAATACAGAATAGATGCACAAAGGTTCTTCTTGCGTATGATTTAATAGATATAAAATATAGTAGAAGATATGAGAAGTTTGATCCATTTGTGTTAGCAAGTCAAGCTATTTCAAGTTTATTTCAACAAATATCTTAGTGATTGTAGGGATAAATAAGATTAGCTAGCTGTCATAAAATTAAAAGCACGAGAAATAATTGATCAATAATACGTTGTAGCAATTGCACATTAAGAGAATGAGATGTCAAGTTGTAGGCCTGTTAAAATTGAGAAGATGTCAACTATAACCTCTAGTATTGAAATGCAATTAAAAGATGTGAATAGTTCAACTAGCTCATCAAGTGAGAAAGAGAATGAAAGTGAAGATACCCTGGAGAGCAATGAAAATATTTCTGATTTTGAATAGTTTTTATAATTTAGAATTATAGTTTTTATAATTTAGAATTGTATAATTATATTTTTTGTAATATTTCTGAATAGTTTTGCACTTATAGAATTGTACTTTTTGAATTCTAAGCAATAAAAATATTAATCATTATTTTGTATTATTTCATTCTTTATTTTTGTAATTTATTAATTTATATTATGTATTATTTATTTTTTATATATTACAATGCTTTACTAATTATTTTTTTTAATACAGATAGTTTCAGGTGACGATCCTCCTCATAGAATGTTTGTCTCAAAGTTTTCTAAGAAAAAATTGAGTGTTAATTCTAACAGATCTTGACAGCCTGATGAAAGTGAGGGACAGACATCAGTTCCACCAGTTATACCTTCACTATCACCACCCAGGAGTCAGCAGCAGACTCCTAGTTAATAGGGTCAGGGTTAATCAGATCCACCTAATGTTGTACCACCACCCTTTCCTGGGTACTTCCCTCCTCCGTCGATAAGTCCTCATTTTTCCTCTTCAGATCATGCACACGTAGTTCCTTTCTATCCATATTACACCCCACCATCATCACAAGCTATAGGTCCATCCACCAGTCCTTACCCTCCTTACCCCCACCCATATTATTACCTATATCTGGTGCAGCCAGAACACGGTGGACCATCTAAACCAGTAAAGGTTGGTGCTGGGGATCATGCAGCTGCAGTAGATAAGCATCAATACGTTGAGCCTGAGGGCGATAAGTAAGATCAATTTATGTTGTTAAGTTTCTTATATTTTAATATATTATATGTTATTGATAAAAAAATTAACCCGCAGCTTCAATCCTTTAAGACCACCTACTCATAAAATTCAGGATATTATAAAAAATAAATATGATGCTCCGTACTTATCATGAAAGAAGATCCCAAAGGAAATTAGAAATATGTGACTTGGAGAATTTCAGGCATATTTATTTTGCATGAATTTAAATATTTGATTTAATTTGTATTAATATTTTTTTACAGAAAGAATTTATGTGGTTGTATGAGTATAACATGAGGATTATAATAAATTTTGAGAGGAGAGGAGTGACCCGTCTCAGGGACATGTTCACAGACATTAGAAAGTTCAGGCAACATTCAATATGGATTGGAGAGGGCGTATGGGCAGATTTGAGTAGAGCTTGGGTGACCCCTAAGTTTATAAAAATAAGAGAGTAGAATAAGCAGAACAGAGCATCTGACTATGGGGGTTTAGGCAACTCTCTTCATACTTGTGGATCTGTTTCTCATATAGAATATAAATGATGACTTGTAAAAGCTTTAAATTAGTTTATTAAATATATTTATGTTATTATAACTATATCTTATATTTTTAGAAAGAGTTTATTGATCGGGAGCCAACACTACTGAAGTTGCATATGAGAACTCATCAACATCAAGTTGACCATCAGTGGATTAATGAAAAGGCTAAAAAGGCTCATATGAGTATAATTTTATTGAGTTTGGGAATTAAAATTTATTATAATAAAACTAGTTCTAATATTAATATATTTTATGGATTTATTCTCGTAGGATGATTTTGTACGAGCTCAAGAAAATCGTCAGTCCATTAGTGAGAGATCATCTTCAGGATCGACCCAGATTTCTGAATATCATACATAGCTAGATGTTATTAGAGGAAGACAGAGGGGGAGGGTATATGGCTTGAGGGCACTTCATCCTCCTCAGCATTTTATGATCCAAGTGGAGCTGAAGAAATTATAAGCCAGATGGTTGCAGTGCTAACGAGAGAGATAGAAGAGATGAGAAATGTTCAAAATGAGATGCAGGCAGAGCTGCGATCCTACAGAGATGAAAATCAAAAGAATAAAGAGCAAGAGAAAGAGAAGCCACATGCATCACCAGGCAGCGATGATATAGAGGAGGATTAGTACTCTTTTTTGTTTGATGAACTTATGATGAAGTTATTGTAAACTTATTTGGTTATGAACTTATTTGATTTCATTTTTTGAACTTAGTTATGGACTTATTTGTTTGAACTTATGAACTTATTTATGAAATTATTTGGTTTCACTTATTATTTTATTTTAATGAATATATTTGTGATAATTATTCTGATTGACTATAGTGAAGTGTTGCCCAAAATTATGAACATTACTGTATTTTATGTGTAGGTTTAGAGTTTATGGTGAAAATCCCTCAAATAGAGAGGAGGCTGTCAATTTTTTTTCAAATGCTATAAGTTTCCGGCGGCCAACCGACGGTTTGGCCGCTAGAAACTTTGATAACGAATGGCTAATTAAAGCCGTCGGAAAACTTCTAAAATCGCCGGTCAACACCGGCAGTTTACCGACGGTGTCCGGCAATACACCGGTGACATGCCGGCGGTTTCACCGCCGACAATTCCGTTAGTGTTAACCGCCAGTGTTTCTACCAGTGGCTTATCGGCGGTCTATTCTGTAAGAACGACAATGTTTAAACCGGCGATTGAATGCCCGGTACACCGCCAGTAACAAAACCGGCAGTCGACATCGCTTAGATCGCCGGAAGATAACCGTCGAAATAAACCACCGGAAACCCGCCGGTGAAACAAACCGCCGGAAAAGGTTTTCGGCGCCATTTTTTCGGCTGTTTTTAAACCGCCAAGAAGCCGCCAATTTTTTGCCAAATCGTCGGAAAACAAGTAGTAATCGCTGGTCTGGACCTCCGGTAATGAGTGATTTTCCTGTAGTAGATGCTCGGGGAATCTAGAAGATTCGACTTAGTATTAGGATGCTTAATCAAATTAGTAATTTTATGTAATTAAAATATTTAAATCCATTTGTATAAACCCCTACCCAACTAACTTGCTGGAGAACAGAAAATGAGAAAGGGAGGAGAAGAGATGAGAGAGAAAGGAGGAGAGAGATTTTGCAGCCAATGTTAGAGTTTCTTTCGTTGGGCTAAATAGGGATTTCGTAGAGCATGAGGTTGATTTTTGAACCCTTGTATCTTATTTCATTTTGAGTAAGTCTGTAAAAAGTTATGAATGAAATAATGCAATATGCTCCTCTCTCTTAACATAAGCTAAATCTAGTACATCTACTCACATAACTGAATCATCAGAAGGCTGATATTTTATGTGACCAAACAATTTCATGTGACTCTCTTTAATCTTACCTGCCACAGGAGCTACTCAAACATTTTTGCGAATATGCTTGTTTCACATTCTATCTCTAAGAAAAAAGTCATACATCCATCTGATTCAACTATAATCATGCTAAATTTGGAGATCATTTAATCATCTAATTAATGTCTTGAAGTTTTCAATTATGTTTCAGACTCCTGATTTGGGCTCGAAATAGACTACTTTTAGCATTGTTGAGTTCATATTATCGATATGTTCAATTTGGCTATAAGTTTGCTAAAATGGGAGTTCGAATGATCCTGAATTTAATCTTGGAGGTTTTCAATTGAAATATGCCCCGAGAGTCATACATAATGAAGTCGATTTTTGTTAACATGTCAAAACTATAATTTTATGATAGATTTATGATGAATTTTTCACAAAACCAATCATCCTTGTTGGATTTATGACATAAATTTTACAAATTTGCGAAAACATTAATTTTGGAGTGTATTCCATAACAAATTCATTGTTATAATTTTATGTTAACAATGGCATCTATCACTATATGGCTTCTAATCTATTACAGTTTAACGATGGAACTATCCATTATAAAGTGGTTGCAATGAACTTCATCCGCAAATGATCTAACCATTCTATAAGATTCTTGTAGCTCAACTCAATTATAACTCTTTCTCAATCATTAGATTAAGTAATTAAACATGATTAAATATTTATTTTTAAAATACTAGATAGTTAAATAAATAAGTTTGAACAACTATGTGCAACTTGCTTATGTTCATGAACAATAGTGTTTAAAACTCAAGAAAAGTTTGATTTGATGCTCGAAAATACTCTTGATAGATTTGCAAACAAGCTTTATGATAATTATTTGTTGGTTGGCTTGTTTGTTAAGCTAGTGAACAACTAGAAAGTAAATCTCGTTAATAATTTGATAAAGCTCATTCTTTTAAAGCTAGACCAGCATGGAACAAATCGAATATGAACTGAATAAAAACCAAACATAAACATCTTTTATTTTAAGCAAGCCAAGCTTAATCAAACTAAGCTTGAACAAGTTGATAAAAATTGAGTTCAAACATAAACAAAATGATGCACTTTGTTTTGTGTTTATTGTTCGATTAGCTTATGGATCTGTGAGTTTCTGTCAATGTGATTTGTTGTTTTTTCCCGGGGTTATGTTATGTTGCAGTTAGTTCTTTCTGCCTGCCTTTCTTTTGCTAGTTTGGCCAATGTGGATTGGTTTCATTCAGTTAGAATTGTTGACTCTTATTTTTCTGGTTTATGTATCTTGCTCTCATTTTCAATTGATATGTCTTGCTTTTTGCAGGTGAAACTTATATGTCTCGGTTTGACCCCCTAATTTTAGACCTACTGCTTTCCTATCATGCTAAGCTTGTGGTTTCTCCTTGTAGCTGTGAAGTTTGATAGTCATCTTTTTTCTGTCTTTGAAGTTGTTCCTTCATGGACCGTTGGATTTTTTGTTGGTCGTTTCCGTTTGGTTGGATGATGGTGTTGAAGGTTAATCTTTAATCTTCATTTTTTCAGGTGATGGATCCAAGCTTTCCTAGATTTTTATTAGGTTTTATTTTGTGATTGTAATTAGATATGGGATCTTAGGCTTTTAGATTTATTTTTCTTTTGATGTAGCTCTTCCAAGCATTAGTCACTTTTGATCCCTTTTAAGGACATGTAATCTTAATTTAATTAATATGTAAGTCCGTCAGTGGGTATCCTCAAAAAAAAAAAAAAAACCACATGTTTGGCTCGACTCAGTTTATTTGTAGCCCTACAATGAACTATAAAGATGTATAACATCTTTGTCCATTGCAAATTTATGATGGCATGATTTGTTTGCGTTAACAATTCCATATGAGTTGTATTGTTGTAGGTGTAAGTTTACAGGGTTCCCTTAATACCGTAATCTTCGTTTCACCAAATAAGTGAATGACGATAATAATACTTGAAGCTTTATAATCTTATTGATTTTGATTGACTTAAAATAAAGCTCAAATTGGTCGGGTTGTTTTTCCAGTCCTAAAATCGTAAATCTAAAAGAAAACGATGCTATTTTTTTATTTTTTTTATTTTTTTTAAACAGAAAAACATTCATAAAAAGAACAGTACAAGGGAAGACCACATAGGTGGCCACATCAAGAGATTACAGGAAAATGGTAAAAAGAAAGCAAAGACCAACTAGGATAAGGGTCAATAAAGTCGGACTCAGACCAGCTTCGGGTTGCTAGGGCGGGGCCATCCACTGGACAAAGTAAATCAAAGGGACGATCAGGTTGCCAACCAACCCTGGCCATCCACGATGCTTGCAGCAAGCTGCTTCCTCATCGTCCATATCAGAACCACTTGAACAGAACCAACACACCAACGAAGCATTCCAGCAATAGACAAACAACCAAAACAACAACCCAAATACCATAATCAGCAACCACGCCTGCCCCGACCACGAGGCCTACCACGGGATGCAACAGAAACAAGAGGCTGATTGCGCAGCAAATTAAAAGAATTTTTAGGATCCCCATCACCGATTGAATCCACAGAAGCAAATCCAGATTCAGAAGCCGAATCAGAACTATAATCATGAAGCCATTCCAGATGAACCCGAAAATCAATGCCCGAATTATCCTTAGCATTATACAATAAACCTTGAGGCTCCATAAAAGTGACAGGAACATCAACAAACTCATTACAAATAGAGGTAGAGATACCAGAATCAGCCACCTTACTCACTTCCTCACCTAAACTCGCCACAGTAGTAGGTTGGGCAAGGCAACCCAACGTCTCAGAATTTAAAGAATGACCATCAAAAGCAGCAGGGGCCGACCTCACAGACACCAAAGGAGCCTCACGAGGAACGACCACAGCACTCAAAC
This sequence comes from Dendrobium nobile, assembly GCA_022539455.1. Lineage (NCBI taxonomy): Eukaryota > Viridiplantae > Streptophyta > Magnoliopsida > Asparagales > Orchidaceae > Dendrobium > Dendrobium nobile. Next base: position 13,697,311 of record CM039733.1, on the reverse strand, counting down.
AAACATGATTGGAGGCCAAATTTAAACCCAACGGAATAAAGGGTTGAGCATCGGGAGATAAAGCATCCAAACTATCCACCTTACCAATCCTAGCACTAAAAACACCATCAACCACCACACAATTCTCCTTATTCGAATCCAACCCCAAGGGGTCCCCAGACCCCGCACAGGCTACAGCATTATTATCAAGCACAACATCAGAATGAAAAACAGAGGCACCACCAGCCACATCATTGACCACAACCGAACCCAAAACCTGCTCACTAGTGCTGGCACCAGAAGAGACCACAGCAGGCACGCCCCCAACCACGACAGCAGGCGTAACCTCACCGACAGCCTCCCCATCCCCAACCAACAATACGGCAGGAACCAAATCAACACCAACCTCATTGTTCAGACAATCTACCACAGGAGAGATTAAACTCAAAGTAGGATTGGCCGACTCCAAGTTTAGGGCCTTAATAGCATTCGAATTATCAACCACCGGACGGCACTTAGCCACCACATGACCAATGCACTTACAGGACGAGCAAAAAGCAGGAAATTCTTCAAAAACAACATCTTGAATGTAGCCAAGATTTTCAGGACCTAACCAGACCTTATCAGGGTAGGATTTCGTTATATCCAGTTCCACCAAAATGGGAGCTAAAGACGGCCTGAAACCAGTCGCAGTAGCAGAATCGATTTTCAGATGTTTGCCAAAAAGAGAAGCCAAACCGTGAAGGATGCGAGGATAAAATAGGTGGGGACGAAGTTTCGGAAAAGAAATCCAAATGGGAATCACTGGAGACTCAACACTGGTATCTACTAGAGGGGATCACTTAGTAAGCTTCATGTAACAGTTATACACCAAATAAGAACGGTGACAAAAAACCCTACAATAATCTAGGTCATTAGCCATTGATGAGGACATGCGAATGATCGAGCAGGGTAACCGAAACATCTCCGTTCAACTTTAAGTTAAAGAAAAACCGACGAATGGACTCAAGGGAAGGCCGCTTGGTGGGAAAAAACCCAACCAGAGAAAACTGGAAAGGGGCAGCCAAAGCCAAAATCTCAAGTTCAGAAACCCAAAGAGATGGCATTCCACGAAAAGAGGAAGCCTTAATTTCCGGAAAACCAGTTACATTAGAGGAACCCGCAAGAACATCGGCAAATGAACGAGATGAAGAGGAACCCCCCAGAAAACCATGGTCCAAAAGTTTCACCGCCATACCAGACCACGCTGAAAAAAAACGACCAAAAAAACCAATAAAACACCAGGAGAAGGAGACTTCCCTGGCAGAGGCAAGAATCCGGCGCCACCGAACACATAGGAAGGGGCTAGGGCAAAAGCCCTAGCAGTGCGGGAGGAAAAGCAGAGCCACACGTCATTGTTTCTAAATTTTACTTGTTAGCTTTAATGTACCATTAACTCCCAACCGCATCACGCAACTCCAAGATTGGTTAAGAAAATTGGCCCATTAAAAGAAAACGATGCTATATTACTCAAATTAGATCACAAAAGAATGCTAAAAATTGCTACATGGATTACAAATAATATACATGCGTTGTAAGCTTTGAGCTTTAGGCTTCGTTTGGGACAACTTTTTTATTGCTTCTTAAAGTTGGTTTTTAGGACAAAAATTTTAATTTTTTAAATAAAAAACTGCTTTAAGAACCGGTAAGAAAGGCATCCAAACAAAGCCTTAATGAGGATAACACAATATTTTCCTTTAAAAAAACATAAGAGATTAACACAATTTCAAAAAGAAGCCAATGAATAGAAATTTTATAGTACCCAAATTAATTAGAGTCCAAAAGAAGTCTCCAAATTATTTGAAGAATCACAAATAAGGCATGCACGTGCGTTGTGTTATTCATCCAAAGGTGAATGGTTTTTTTTTTAGCATTGTGGCTGACAGCAAAGCATTTCCTCTTAAAATAAAAGGAAAACACTATTTCAAAATAGTGCCAATTGTTAACAAAATAATTTAAACTATTAATCACCTTAACTTCAATCGACTTAGGGGTTGTTTGATTTGAAGTAAAAAATTATAAAATTGAAGTAAAAGATATGCAAAGTAAATTTTTAAAGTATTTAGAATTCATCTTTTGATTTAACTTTTTTGTATTTAAAAATTATTGGGTTTGACTAATTGCCAAAAATAATGAAAATTCTTTTTCATTATCATCACCGCCGGTCACCGCAACAGGTAGCTGTCGTTGGCCGCCCTCCCAATGCCTGTCTTCACCATCAATCGCCACTTCCTTCCACCAACTATACTTATCAATGTACTTTATACTATATTTATTTTATTTCAAGCCAAATAATATGTATTTATTTTATTCTCATTCAAATAATTCTAAATATTTTAAATACACATTACAATTTTTTCACATTATATTTCTTTTACTCTATATTTTATTTTTAACAACTCAAATGACTCAAGAAGTAATTTCAAATGAACTTCAAGAACCATTAAAACAATAGCCTTATCCAAGACTCTCCCTCATTCCTCTTGAACATTCTTACACATGGTAGGCTCCCTTGATGTGCCACCACTTGTTCCCTTCCCATGATCGTGACCGTTCACTCCTTTGCACTTTAGTCTTTTAAGTATTCTCAGTGGTCTATTTACAGTTCCTTGTCAAGATACTACATAGTGATCAATCTATGAAATTGAGGCCACGATTTGAGTTTTGGCTCTTCTACTTATTTGTATTTGTTTATCCTTACTCACTTTTAACTTAAATTATTTTCAATCATCAGTAGATATCGCCTGTAATAATAAGCTCTTCGTGATTGTCATAACCCTAATGTGAAGTTTAGTTTGGCTTTTGTTCTTGTCAAGCTCTCAAACCTTCTGCGTACTGTTCCCTTTTGAGTTAGGTGTGAGTTTGCTTTAGCTGTGAAGAATCTTATTTGGTGACAAAGGAGCTATAGGGTCGGCTATAGGGTTTTTGGACCATGCTTAGCTTCCATTTGGTGGATTCATGATTGAAGCAATGAGTTGATGTTGATTGCCTGACGATTAGGAACTTGTCGTGGAGAGAAAGCCAAATATAAAGATATGATTACTGAATAAGATGGGAACAGTATTGGTTTTGATGGACGGTGGGGATCGTCGCATGGGTTGAAATCGCTTGATCGGAACGTTTCAGAAAAGCCTCATGGCCGACCGACATGAATTGCCACCGTAACCAAAAAGCCATGCACTAAGGAAACAAGGAAGGTTTATGAAAAGAATGATGAAGAAAGTGGCCACATAGGCGTTTCATCCAAATGCAATTAAGTGTTTTGGAGGATATTAAAGAGAGGAAGGAGAGATTTTCCGTTCATGATTGAGCCTATAAGCTTCATAATTAATAGAAAAAGTTGGATTCCAACATATATATAAATTTCTTTTATTTATTTTTTTAAAAATTGAACTAATATATTTATGTATTTGCTAGCTCTTGTTATGATCAAATTATTGATAATTTAATTAGAGTGGAAACTAAGACTTATAATTTCATTGTGATTTTTTTTCTAAAGTAGGTGTTATTATTATAACTAAAAATTGTTGTAATTAGTTTTATAAATATTTAACATTTAAATATTATGCAAAATAATTAATTAAAAAAACTATTGTAGATTTGGCCATATGATTAAATTGATTAGAAGAGTTAAGTTTCTATAAAGGTAGATTGCATCATGTCATTTGGTTGTTGTTGTTGTTATTATTATTATTATTATTATTTGTTGCATGCTAGAAAATTTAAGTCGGTATAGTTTAAGTTTGACGTAACTATTTAGCACAAACAGTAAAAGTAATAACACCAGAGAACTTTTTATGTGAAAAACTCTAAAGGGAAAAAAATCACATGACCTGGCCTAGTTGCAAAATTCAATATTTAGTAAATGATACAAAGATCTTCTCTTCTTTACTGTTGAAGAAGAGAAAGAGCACAAAGTTCAAATATTTATACCCAACAAAATGGCTTAAATTTCCTAAGAGGAGTTTTAGAAAGTAAGTGTCAACACGCAGACAAATATACCCAACAACATTGTCAAATCTTGATAGTTGTTGGTAGTAGAAACTGGGGGTTGTTGATGGCAATAGTTGGTGGTCATCGGCAACGGCGATGACTAGAGAATGCCAGGGGACTCCCCTTTCTCTCCTTTTTCCTCTTTTCTTCCTCCTTTCTTTCTCCTCCTATGTGATGAATGGGGGGCTATTTATAGTCTTTTGGTAGTGGCATGACTTGTAAATATATGAAAAATCAAGGGCATTTTGGGAGTCTTAGGAAGGATGAACAATATTGATTCCTTCGAGCATAGACCATTGATTGAGCTTTTTTTTTTTTGGTTAAAACCCATAGAGGGGCCTACGCGTTAATATGCAAAAAAACAATTACAAGGTCCTTAGAAGTAACCTCCAGCTCGCTACTGCTTAGAAGAGCTACAAGAGAAATCAAAATAAACCCTAAGAGCCGGTGATTCCTTTTTTTTCCAAGATTACAAAAAAAAAAAACTTAAATAAAAGCTCGGGCTGCAAGCAGGCAACACCCAAAAAAGGAAGAGCATATCAAACTCGTTCAGCATAATCTTCCTGTAAAAAATTTGATCAAAATTCGAAGGGCTCTGAGAAATACGAAATGAGATAATTTGTAATCATTGAAGCTCCAAAAAACTAAAGAGATATTTAGCCTGCAAGGAAAACTCCAAAAAGAAATATTAGAGAAGTAATAAATAAAACAAAAGTTAGACCAATCAATATGAATCATGTTGAAAGCCATGTCGGTATTATCCGAGAGCAATCCCTTCAGATCATGCAAGATAGAAATAATATACGAATTGGTCCAAACAACCAAATTGATGATAACCTGAAAAAAGTTCTCCCTCATAATCTCTTTACTATAGACAATACATCTCTTATGTAACCAAAAATACTCAAGACAAAGTTCAACTGACTAGCAGCCATCCAGATACAATCAATAAAATAGTTCTGCGTGTTATAAGGGATAAACAAATTCGAATGACTCACCAGCTAGGAATTATAAACAAAAAACTGCAGCAAAGAAGACATCCAGCCAAAAACAACCCAAAGTAACCCAAAAAACCAATCACCCCCGTAAAAACCCACATCAGCAAATAGTAAGAACTATGAAGATACCCCAGCACACAATGGCAATAACAAATCATATAACACGAGCAGGCAACAAGAATAAAAAACACACAACCATAGTAGTTAAACATGATGAATATAAGGAAGACCGTTTTAATGATGTCAGAATTTGATGATCTTGGGCTCATTTGATTTGACTCATCGAACTGTTCGATTTGACTATCGCATGTCATATTCATACATCATTTGTTCATGTAATTAATGCTTTAAAAATCCCAAGTATGCTTTGATCCTTTAATTTGGGCCCATTTGGGTTCGGGTTGGACAGATTTTAGCGTCATTGGTGTCCCGCCAAACCGCTTGATTCGACAAAAAATTTGTTGAAATTAGAACTTAGATGATCAAAAATTGAATTTTAAAGGTTTTTAATTTAAATACGCTTTCAAATTCGTGCAAGATTAAGGTAATTTTTGTGATATGTCATTTGCCCCCTATTTTTAGACGCAGATGCTCACGGAGTCCGAAAATATGTTTCAAATCATTCAAAATATAAGTGAGTGCATTGAAAATATTTTCTCCAAAATCTTCAAATCAGCTTAAATTTGATTATAAAAACTCTATTGGGCTTTATAGATGTCAAATTTTAGCTCAAAACATAAAAAAAAATGCTAGAATAGGCTTATTTGGGCACAAAATGCTATTGGCCCGCCCGGCCGCCACCTACAATCGGCTCTGCTATAGGCAATCTACCCATGCTGCCATGTTGTTGCCCACGCTACCTAGTTGCCCGGTTGGCTGCCCGCGCTACTCGGTTGCCGATACACCTTTCGTTAGAAATGATATTGGTTGGCACCTTAAGTTTGGTGCCCCCTCTTCTAATATATTTTTTAAATTTTTTTAAGAGAGAGTTATTTTTTTTAAGAGAGTTTTTTTTTTCAAAGAAAATTTTATTTATTTATTTATGTATTAGAGATAGAGATTTATTATTATTATTATTTGAAACTCCCTCCATCAATTCATGAAACTCCCCTCATGAACTCATGTAACGTTCCTTTATGAAATTTTGTAACTTGCTCCCATAAATTTTCATAATTCTCTCATATATATTCATGAAACTCTTATCATCCTATTTCAAGTATAAATATCCCTCATAGAATAAAGAATTTTGCACCACTTCCCATTTTCAATCTTTCATTTTATTTATTCTCCTTATATTATCTAGTTCTTTTTATATTAAAGGCTTTTCATTATCTTATATGGATTAAGCTCCAGTGCTCCTCTTTGTATAGGAGTAGTATTTGTTTTTCTTCTTCTTACATTAAAGACATCCCGCTGTCTTGGATTAAAGCCCCAGTGCCCCTCTTTGTGTAAAAATGTGTCCCAATGAGTGAACATTCTCCTCTCAAACTACTCATATCAAAAGAAGATCAACCTCCCACCCCCCCCCCCCCCCCCCCCCCCCCCAATACAAAATGATGGTTCAAATAGATTTTACAAGGTAGAAAAGGTTGATGATATGATGTCTACAATAACTGGTGATTCTTTGATCATATTTTGCAAGATGTTCCATTTTTTCAACAATCTTATTGTAAAAACTCCTAAAAAATCTTATCAAGTATGCTTTCCTCTATCGGGATATTAAACCATTTATGAAATGAGTTTACAAGAAGGCTTATGATTTCCTCTCCTGAATTAATCGATATTTCAACAACATATAGAGTTAGCTTTTCCCAATTTTCTTGTACAGCCATGTCAATCCACTACAAGAAAATTGCTCATTACCTACTTCTTTTTCCGACACTTTTCGATGGACTATTTTCTGGCGGATTACGCGGAAATATTTTCGACTGCTGAATTTCCGCCGTCTTTCAAATGAATTTGTTTCCAACAGATTTTAATAATTTTTGAAAAATCATAAATTTGTAATTTATTTAATTAAGAATTTAATAACTTATTAATTTAATAATTTATTTTATTTAATTTTTAATTTAATAAATTAGTTTAAGTACTAATTAATTTAATAAGTTATTTATTTAATTTATTAATTTTAATTAATTTCAAATTCTGATTTTTATATAAGTATAATTTATATAAAAAAATAGCATCTTTACACATTTTCCTCTTCAGCAAATTGGTTGGGCCTTTAAAATTTTTTTCCAAATCCAATTCGAATTCCATAGAAGGCGGGGTGGGTAGGCAGCGAGCAGTTGGGCAAGCAGCATGGGAGCAGCAGTCAGCGTAGGCCAAAAGGTGACTGGGTAGAGGCAGTGTGGCAGGGAAGCCAAGAAGGAAGCATGCACGAGCAGCGGGCAGTGGTCAGCGCTGGAGGGTGGGCGATCAGCCAAGCAGGCAATGGGTAGCTCGGTGGGGAGGTAGAAGGGCGGAGCGACTTCTTTTTTTAATTAAAATTTTTAATTTTTTTTTGTGGCAATACTTTTTCTACTGGTATTTTTAGCCATAATATTTTCCAACGCAGTTTTTACCGGCTGAAAATTTTCTGCCAAACATTCACTGGTAAATTCATATTCCACCAAAAAATCAACAATTTCTGTAGAAATTTTTCACAAGTAATAGATGATTTTCCTGTAGTAATCATTATGAGGTTGATTGCTTTCTTCAAGGATCGTGGAGTAGTTCTGACACCGGAGTACCTTTTGAGAATAAGTCGATTTATATGTGATATACAAGGTCACATCACATTTTAATCTAAATTGTTATATCTTAGAACCAAAGATCCATCAAAGAATTGGGCTATTGAATTCTTCTTTGTGACGAATGGTTGGAACCTTATGGAGCAATATGAAAAATTAAAAGAGTTACCAATTTCCATTGATGTGGGTAAGGAAGACATTTTGAGAACTCTCAATATACATGATGTTGATAGTTTCTTATTTGAGATACATTATCTTGACAAATATGCAGAAGATGATTATTTATTTAAAGTTGGTTTGTCCATACATACAGGGAGGTCTCATACGACTATGTTAAACAAATCAAATAAAGTTCAAGAAGTAACTGCACAAACTTTAGAAGTTGCCTCCAAATAATCCTTAAAGAATACTGGATCCACCCGTTTTATCTAAGAAGAAGAAAAGAGTAGATGAAACTTTAAAAATAGCGACCAGCAGTAAAGGTTCCAAAATTTTTGATACTATTTTGTTTAATATGAACACCTCCAATAGATTTCTTAAAGGTAAAATCATTCTTGATGCTTCGGGCGTTTCATATGTAAGAAGGTAGCTATTTCTGAGCAGTTTCTCGTTACTTTCTAGTTTTTATTTTAGGTTATTGTATATGTTATGTTACTATGCCTTAATTTTCTTTTGATAGAACATTTTCTCATTGGGAATTGGTTTCTATTAGACTCTTCCTATTGGGGCTTATGTGATGGTTCATTAGTGTTTGCTTTCACCTCTGATTCTATGATTCTTTAAAATGGTTCATTGTATGAATTTCTCTTCATGTTGGCGCCCATGTGTTGGGATCTTTCTATCTTTTTTCTTGTGTGTGTGTGTGTATGGGGGGGGGGGGGGGGACCTTGGAGGGCCTACATGTTAATATAAAAGGAAAAATATAAGGTTCAAAGGGGGACCTTTAGCTCACTAATGCTTGAAGAGCTACAAAATTAAATAAACAAAAAACCTATAAGCCGAAAGTCCGCCACACCCAAAATATAAAATTGCCTAAATAAAATCTAGGGCGGCAAAGAGCTAGCGCCCAAAAAAGAAAGATCCAAAAGTAATCAACTGCTAAAAGAATCAACCATGTCACCTAAATTCTCGAACCTCTATACCTGTAAGAAGATAAAACTCCAACACAAAATGATAATACAACAAAAATATTGGCAATAAAATATATAATAAAGTAAATTTAAACATTAATAGTTAATGTAGCTTGGTAAGCTAGTGCAAATGTAGCAAAGAATAATAACCCTCTGAATGACACTATTGTTCAGACACCTATGATTAATCAATCTGATAAGTAGCATAACCAACAAATAACCATGAAAAAACCAAACACCAGCCTTCAAATGCCACTCAAAAATAGAAATATTAGTATAATGATTTACATGAATGCCATCCAAACAGCAACGACCAAAACTCCAAATATAAGGATTATGAAGAGCATAACTACCACCCCGCGCCCAGGCGAAGGCATCACCAAACAACACACCCGAAGGAGCCACAAAATACATGTGTTGGGATCTTTGTTATTGCTTACGTTGCTATGAAATTGTATTCTTTGGCTTTCACTCTGATCAACCAGTTCCTAGGCTTCTCGTGTATTGTGGTTGGAATGTTGATATCCCTTTATGTTTTGCTTGGTGAAGTTCAGGCCGGTTAGTGTTAGTGAAGCATTTTAGTGGTATTTCATCTTAACAAGTTGTTAGTTGGGTGTTTTGTTATTTCCTGTTTAGGCTTCCTGTGCTTCATTTGCATTGTTGGTGTTCATGAATTTAACACTAAAGTAAAAAGGCGAATTATCGTATTAATTTTTGATGGATTTCTGACGAAAATTTTACGTCGGCATTTATGGCAAAATTTTACAATAAAATTCAGTTGAAAATTCTCTACTAGAATTTCCAGCAAAATTTCAGGTAGAATGTGATAGGAAAATCTCCATCGGAATTTGGCTTTTTTTCCTTTGAAACTTTCTAGCAAATTTCCAATGGAATACAGGTGAAAATTTTCCTAACTTTTTATAGCAGATTTATATAGGGTTTCTGGTGGATTTTTGAAAAAATAAATTTTTCTTATATTTAATTTTTTTATTTTAATATTTTATTTTAATTAATTATTAATTTTAATAATTTATTTTAATTAATAATTGGTCTTAATATTTTATTTTAAATAATTATTAACTTTAATGTTTGTATACTTCTGGTTTAAATATAAAATAGTGATAGTCAAAACATTTTTTTCATTTGAAGTGGAGTGGTTGGGCGTTTGATGACCTTCTTGATGAGCATCTTGATGAGCAGAGTTTGAATCTCAGAACAATTATTACGTCCTCCGACCGGACGTAGAGGAACGTCTGATCGGAGGCAAATTCCCGCCAAAAAATGAGTTGTACTGAGCAAATACCGAGCAATACCAAACAATAACGAAGAATACCATCATTTGAAGACCCAATACCGAGTTATACCAGGCTTTACCGAGCAAATACCTAGTTATACAAAAGTTGTATCGAATTTTTCCCAGAAAAACTCGGTACAACTCGGTATTTCTCAGTACATCTCGGTATAACTCGGTATTGATCTTCAGAGAACGGTATTCCTCATTATTATCAAATAATACCTAGTTGTACCGAGAAAATACCTAATTTTTTGACGGAAAATTGTCTCCAATCGGACGTTCCTCTACGTCCTTGCACCGGACTTAATAAAAGTTTTGAATCTCATGGGTATCACGCGGGTGTGTAGCATTGGGCTCTAACAGTGGGGCTCAAGAGCAAGCAGGGCGGATGCACGTAACTCAGGCCACCACGGGCAAGCGCGTAGCAGGCATCAGTTTTTTTTTTCAGTGGAATATCCACCAAAAAGAAAAAATTTCGACCACTTTTTTCTCAGGAATTTTTTTTTTCTACGCTGCTTTTATAGTTGGAAAGCCAACATAAATGTATTTTTCTACATAAAATTACCCGATTTCAACTGAAAAATTATGCTGGAAATCGGACATTTTTCTGTAGTGTAATGGCCCAACATTTCTTATGGCGGACGTGTAAACTTACAGAAAACAGAGTATAGAGGAAAGGCTTATGTATTCATTTCAGTTGTTTAAACTGTGTACTGTAATCATGTATATATAGAGCAGTTTGTTAGAGTGTAAGTGCTATGCTGTTACATGGCACGTGAGTGAGCACGTGAATGGCAGACAATGCCATGTGCTGATAACCGCCTGGAGAGTGTGAGAGAGCTCGGTTGCTTTTCTGTCTATCATGCCCCGTCAAACAGATGTTGGAAGTTCAGCAATCAGTTTGCTTGAGAGAAGCTTAAACCGAGAGATTGATAAAGCCTTGGTAAATACATCGGCCAGTTGATCCTGTGTACTAACGTGATGCACTAGAATCTGATTTTTGTGAATACAATCCCGAATAAAATGGCAATCGACTTCGATATGCTTAGTACGAGCATGTAATACGGGATTATGAGCTAACGCTATAGCCAAAGTATTGTCACAATAAACTGTAGTAGGCAGAGGTTGCGGAGCAAAGAAATCAGCAAGTAAGCGCCGTAGCCATATAATATCAGATGTCGCAGTAGCAAGAGTGCCATATTCAACCTCAGTAGACGATCGAGCGACAGTTTGCTTCTTTTTAACCTGCCAAGAAATCAAGGATTTGCCTAAGAAATGGAAATTACCGGACACTGATTTTCGATCTAAACAATCACCGGCCCAATCAGAATTAGTGTAGCTGTGCAATGTAAGAGAATCACGGTACAGTGGTAAACCATGATGAAGCGTTCCTTTAATGTAGCGTAAGAGCCTTTTAAGAAGATCAAAATGACTGGTAAGCGGTTTATGCATATGTAAACAGACCTGCTGTACCGAGAATGCGATATCAGGACGGGTAAGGGTCAAGTACTGTAATGAACCCGCAAATTGCTTGTAAAATACTAGATTTGAAAATTCACCAGATTCTGTGGAGGACAGCAGCTTCTTAGGAGAACTAGGAGTAGTAACAGGCTTACAATTTTGCATACCAGTTCTCAATAGAATAGTTTTAGCATACTTAGCTTGATGTAAATGAACACCGTATACAGTTGGAGTCACCTGTATGCCAAGGAACTGTGACAGGGAACCAAGATTTCGCATGGAGAACTTGTTATGAAGAGCAACAAGAAGACGAGTAATAGTGGATTGATCATTGCATGTTAACAAGATATCGTCTACATATATAAGAATGTAGAGACGCACATCATCGGAATGATATGTCAGTAGTGACGGAGCAGCCAAGCTAAACTGAAAACCAAATTGCTGCAGGTGAGCCGACAAAGTGGCATACACCACTGACGTGGAGACTGTTTCAAGCCATAGATGGATTTCTTGAGACGACACACATGATGTGGATGAAGAACATCATGGAAACCGGGAGGTTGTTTCATAAACACTGTGTCCGAGAGATGCCCATGAAGAAAGGCATTAGATATATCTAGCTATTGAATAGGCCACTGGTGATGAAGAGCCATAAGAAGAAATACCCGCAGCGTATGCATTTTAGCAACAGGGCTAAACGTTTCCTGATAATCAAACCCGTGTTCTTGATTAAAGCCTTGAGCTACAAGGCGAGCTTTGTAATGGGCAATGGATCCATCCGAATTGGATTTAGTACGATAAACCCATTTGCAACCAAGAACATTCTGATGAGGAGAGGCCGGAACGAGATCCCAAGTACCTTGGGACTGAAGAGCCTGAAATTCCTGTGACATTGCTCGGCGCCAATGATCCAATTTAGAAGCTTGCAAATAAGAAGTAGGATCACTAGAGGGTAAGTCATGAAACATATTAAGAATCTGTTTGGGTTTGGTAATACCAGACTTTAATCTAGTCATCATGGGATGAGACAAACCGTCAGCTTGCTGATGTGGAAGAACAGAAGAAGATGCCAATGGTACAGGCGAAGCTGCAGGCAGAGACTCAGAACAACTCACTGGAGGACAGGGTTGTGGGATATGATTGGACAAAACTGGTGTAGGAGATATAATAGATGTTGGTAATGCAGATGCAGGAACGAGAAGAAGTGGAGGATGAAACGAATTGGCTACTGCACTAGAGGAACTAGTAGATAACTGAGGATAGGGATAAACTGATTCATTAAAAAGAACATGCCGGGAAACAAAGACTTTATTAGTAGAGGGATCAAAACAGCGATAGCCTTTTTGATTTATAGGATAGCCAAGAAAAACACATTGTCGAGACATAGGAGATAGCTTATTGAGACTGTAAGGACGAAGCCACGGGTAACACAAACAGCCAAAAACACGAATATGAGCATAGGTGGGAGCTTGATTGTAGAGAAGCTCATATGGAGAGAGAGAGAGTGAGTAGTTGGTGAAGGTAACCGGTTAATGAGATATACATTGGTAAGAAATGCATCAACCCAAAACACTTGAGGTAAACGAGCATCAATAAGAAGTGATCGTAACATCTCGACAATATGGCGATTTACGCTTAGTAATGCCGTTTTGAGCTGGAGTATACGGACAAGTGAATTGATGAAGAATGCCACAATTTTGAAGAAATGTCGTAAAAACCTTATTAACGTATTCACCACCACCATCGGTTCGTAAGATTTTAATAGAGGCGTTAAACTGGCATTCAATCATCTTTTTGAATTCAATGAATTTGAAAAACACGTCAGATTTCTGTAACAAACGATATACCCATAGAAAACGAGTACAATCATCTATAAAGGAAACATAACAGCGAAAACTAGACATAGAAGGCAACGGGGCCGGACCCCAAACATCTGAATGGAGAATATGAAAGCGAGTATTACATCGAGAACTAGATTTGGAAAAAGGTAATCGGTGGCTTTTTGCTAACCGACATGTATTACAAGAACTAGAACTGAAAGTAGAAATTACAGAATTAGTACGAGCTAAACAAGATAACGTAGAAGCTGACGGATGACCCAACCGGTGGTGCCAGAGATTAGGAACAGCTTGAACAGAGAGAAGTGCGAGATTAGCAGTAGATGATGGAGTTGAGTGCTGAATACGAAGAGGATAAAGCCCGTTAATACATGGACCCTGAAGAAGAAGCTGTTGTGTCTTCCGGTCCTTAATGAGATAACCAGTAGAGGAAAAGGAAACATCACATGAGTTATCAAGAGTAAGACGATGAACTGAAAGTAAGTTAAAAGAGAGATTCGGAACATGATGGAGAGAGGAAAGCTGCAGATTACCTGCAGGAGTGGGAAGAAGCCCTTTACCAGTATTTTGTATAGGAAGAGTTTGGCCATTGCCCATGATGACTTGACTAGAACCAATATAAGGTTGAGAAGATTGAATGTAGCTGTGATCCGACGTAAGATGAGAAGAAGCTCCACTATCCATGACCATTCAGGCGAATTGAGAGCAGAATCTGGTGTGAACAGAATAGAAGACTGTTCGGTATTATATTGAGAATCATGGTGATACCAACACTTAACGGCTGAATGACCCAATTTACCACAAATCTGGCATGTTACAGGCGATCGTGGAATGCGTCCTCCACGAGTAGAAGGCACAGATGATTGTGGAGGTCTGGAACTGGAGGAAGAAAGTCCGCGAAATGAATTTGACCATCCGCGACCCCGCGCTCTAGGTGCATGCAGCAAGAGCAATAGATTGACCCGTTAATTGAAGAGAACTAAGATTACGGGTAACTTCATGAGCTAAGTTAAGCTCCTCACTACACAATAAGGTGTAGAGATCATCCAATGACAACGGTTGGAGATTTGTGCGAATTGCGGTTTTAAACGCCTGATACGAGGCGGGCAGACCGTTTAACGTGTGATGAATAATATCCTCGGAATCAATCGAAGCACCGGCTACAGCAAGAGAGTCGACGATGGATTTAATCTTAAGAAGATACTGAGCCATGGTTTCATCTTTCATCGTAAACTAAGATAACTCATTTTTTAGCTAACTGATCCGCGAACGAGTCTATGACTGAAGCCGCCAAGCAATAGTTGTCCAAATGTCTGTACAGTGATCCAAAGACAAAACATATGGTAGTAATGCCGGTGAAATAACTGAATATAATGCAGCTGCTAAGTTTTGATCAATCAAAACCCAAGCAGCATATTAAGGATTAGAACTGGAAACACCAGCAGAATTGGAAATCAATTTATCAGGACGAGAAGACGATCCATCTAGAAAACCTTCAAAGCCATTCGCACGAAAAAGTTTAAGAACTTGAGATCTCCAGGTAGGATGATTCTCAGCTGTTAATGGAGTCGCAACAATGTTCTTGACATTTGCCATCAAGAATTTTAGCAGTGCAGGAATTGGAGTGTTGTCTGTAAGAGAGATGACGATGCCGGAGGTGGCCGATTCAGGCGATGGCGATACAGTAGAAGAACTCATGATAAAATGAAGAAGAGCTGGACTTCATAGAAGAAAAACCTACTCTGATACCATGTAAACTTACAGAAAACAGGAAAACAGAGTATAGAGAAAAGGCTTATGTATTCATTTCAGTTGTTTAAACTGTGTACAATAATCATGTATATATAGAGCAGTTTGTTAGAGTGTAAGTGCTATGCTGTTACATGGCACGTGAGTGAGCACGTGAATGGCAGACAATGCCATGTGCTGATAACCGCCTGGAGAGTGTGAGAGAGCTCGGTTGCTTTTCTGTCTATCAGGTCGGCCTTTGGATGATTCTTATCTTATAAATTTGGAAGCTCTTGTGCTATGTTCATGTTGTGGGCTTTGATTATGTTGATTATTGGGTCTTCTCACAGGTATATGTTTAATATAGTTCAATGATCTTTTGGTTGCTGTTTTTTGTCTTGAATTTTTTTAGGATGTGCCTGGTTAGCCTTTTTTATTGTTCCTGCAATGGATTTTATGTTGCTCTTAATGTAGTTTTTGGGTTATGGCTCCTTACATGCCTTTTTATTCCTCGTAATTTGTCTAGGATTTTTAACTCATTAGGTTTTATTTCAATGTTTGCTTGTAGCTCTTTGAGCACTTAGTGAGTTTGTGATCCCTTTAAGGACTATGAACCCCTTTTTATGGATGAAATAAAATTAATATTTTCCTAAAAAAATTGTGTGTGTAGCATGAAAAAACTCACTAACTCCGGAGTTTAAACTGTAATTAATCATGTGTCAAACTTATCTAAAATAAAATACATAAGATGAATGTCAATATATAATTAAAAATTTATATATAATTATCATAGTAATGTCAAACAAAATCCTAAATGGACATATCAATTGATAATATATTAATCATATATAAACTAATTATATTGATTTTTTTATTATTTTCATGCCTTGCCATGCAAGTTTTTGAGACTAATATAAATGCTATAGCAATATCTTAATAAATGAAAATTTAGTTTAATGTTTCATCATCTTATTATTATTATTATTAGTATATATTATTATTAATATTATTATTATTATTATAGAAATTTTCAAGTTGAGATTTTAAGCACAATATATAAGAGCTCCTAAACAAAAAATCTGTCTTTTTTCCAAAAATCTGCTGGTAATATAAGGACAACTTTGTGATTGATGGATTTAGAATAGGCCTGATTGCTATCAAATGTAATGCTATTATCATCCACATAATTGAATATGGAAATTGATTGGAAGTAAATGAAAGAGAATGATTGTGAACATTGCGGGGATATATATGTGAAGCCCTCATGCATCAATCATAAATCAACGTAGATTTTTTTTTTTTCAATTTTTTTTTTTCACTCTTTACTAGGAGTATAAATCAACATAGATATCAAAAAGAAAAAGCATTCACTTTAAATTGTCTTTTCACTGTGGAGCCCAAATGCTAAAAAGATCATGCACGTATAAAAAATGTTTTTGGATCAATATTATTCTTCCTTAGATCTCATTGCAAGTGCCTCCCATGCCTTGCTGAATACTACCTTGCATATCTCTCTCTCGCTGCCCAAACACAAACATAACATATGTGAAACTCAAACTCAGAACTTCTTAATTGAGAGCCAAACTCCCAACCAACAAATCAAAAGGAGGTGCGTAAATGATTCTTTCACTTTCAGAAACTTGAGAGCACTAGGCATTGCATGTGTACTTTTGCATATGTATGAATGTTGCTAGCCTTTAGTGTCATTTTGGTACAAACAATTGATCTATGTTAATGGCTTATCTATTGAAAGGTTACTATCAAAATTTTCAATTATTGATGTACTTTTGTTAGGTAGTGAAACTAAGGCTATTTTTGGGATGATTTTTTTACTGATTCTAAAAGCAGCTTTATAATACAAAAATTTTGAATTATGTACTAGAAAGATGCTTTAAGAAGCAATAAGAAAGTCATCTCAAATGAAGATTAAGTATTGATAATTCCATCTCATATCCCTCACAAAAAATCAAGATTGTTTTGTGATTAATTCATGCTAATTAAGCTTTCATGCATTAGCTTATACAATCACCAACCAAATTCTTAACTACCTAACTTGTGCAAAATAACCCAACACATTTTAAGGTTTCACACAAGAAGCTTGACATATATCTTGCATAATTTATGATTCATGTGAGCGTATTGAATTACTACCTAACATATTGTATAACATATTTTCATGCTCTCACAAAGGAAGCATGATGCTAATTCAACATGTGATTCATACATTATATTGAGTTAACATATAAAAATTCTTCTTTTTAAATTGATATTATGAGAATTTTTTAATCTTCTTTGTAATTATTTCGTGTCAAACCCTTTAAGTTCTAAAACTTTTAAGCACTCTATATCATGCAACTTTATCAGCCTTAAACAATGTCGCCTTAGCTTAATACCTAAAAATAATCTATGTAGCAAAAATAAAACTCTTTGAATGAATATCATCGAGCCTAATCTTCCACCTATCACTAAATTTTTGCACTGTTAAAGTATTTTTCTTCTTGAATGTTAAAAAAACATATGACCTCACATTCATATTAATTGCCTAAAACATGAATAATTCTCTTAATCATCTCTCTCACTTAACTAATAATATTTATTTATTTCGGAAACTTTTTTTTGTAACTTGTAATTTAACATTTTTTTACTTGTCAAGTTAGGAAGATTTAACAAAGTTCTTGAATCCAATACATCCGTAAATGCTACACTCTACAATACATATAGTCCGTTGATTTCAGTTACCTTCAAGATAACCAAATCTATCCTGCATTGTGTAATGATAGTAAAAACATTAAAAAACTTGAGTTTGATGCAATGGCTTTTAATCATTCGTAAGGACTCCATCTTGTGGCACAACTCTTTCGTAATTATTACCTCTAAAATCAATATCATGACCCGATTCATCAAAAGTAGCTAAATTCTTAAGAGAGCTTTTTCCATCAATATTTGTAAATTCTTTACAAATGATCATAGGTATCGTCATATATCATTATATCTAATGAGTGACTTCACAGTTTCTTTGCTGGATTAGAATGATACATATCTTTATTTTTTTCGAAGGGGTTTTTTTTTTTTTTTTAATTTATAAAACTTCTCAAAAACTAACTTTATGATCATCATATTCACTTGTAAACATTTACTTCAATACCAATTATTCATAAAAGTTTGTGTCTAGCTAACTTTATGTTATAGAAGCATCAATTTAAGAGTACATGCAATGACTCAAAAATCAACCAAAAAAAAAAAAAAGATTAAGCATCATAGAAGTGAATACCAAAATTTTTGTAATTTATGAAATAATCCTTTAATAAAGAAATCATAATCATACTGTAAAATAAAATAGCACAAATTACTAGCCCTTCATAGGGTTGTCAAAATCGGGTCACAGTTCGAGTTCGGGTCAAATTAACCCGGAACTAAACCTGCACTATTCAACTAGACTCGAATCCGACCCATTTTATTTCAAACGGGTCACTTTTCATACACAAACCCGACTCGCTTCAGATTCAAGTCAACTCGACCCGACTCATAAGTCTGTCACCGGCCTTCCGTTCAAGCATTTATTCGCTTATGGCGCGACAACGGCAATGGCGAGACAGCGGGAGATGCACGACAATCGGGCAAACATGCAAGCAAAGAGACACACGACAGTGGGCGATGTGGGCATGCGACTCGATGCGACGCGGGCAGGCACTTGGGCATTGGCGTGCATATGACATGGGCAGGTGATGCAGGTGACGCGGGTAGGAGACCTATTCCGGGTTATTCCCGGGTTTCTAGGTTAACATGAACCCGACCCGATTTTTGAATCAGGTAGATTTGTTGAACCCAAACCTGACATGTTTCAAAAATGGGACGACCCTAACCCGGAGTTTTCAGGTCGGATTCGAGTTGAATTTTCAAGTCATGTCAAATATTGCACCCCTAGTCCTTCCTAGGACCCACGTACACCCCTGCTTGGCAAAGAAATAAAGTGAATATGAGAGAAATATCATACAAATAAAAACAAAGAAAAAAATTAAATAAATATTGGAAACTATCTACTAAATAACTTCCTCAAAATCGATTTCGTCAATTGTATGAGATGATAGTTCAAACTCGCAAACATGAACTTACTATGAGTTCATTCTCTCTTTTTTACTCCTCTCCCCTTTTAACTCTCATCAATTCATTCTCACCTCCTCCACCAAAACTAAATACTGTCTTATGCTTCTACATTAATGTTTACCTCATTTTTGTATGAGGTCATTAAGGGACCCATCCAAATCAATCTTGATCCTAAATCAATTCAATCTCCAAATCAATCTAGACCCTAGGATCTACTCTAGACCCTAGGACTCTTCTAGACTCCAGACCTTAGGATCAATTTAGATCTTAAGTCAATCCAGACCTTAATTCAGTTCAAACTTCAATCAAATCCAGATCAAATTCAAAAAATCCAGGCTCAAATTCTAAGCCGAGAAGCCTTGTCCTGAAGATCCTTTTCAGGGATTTTTCAAACACTTCAAAACCTAATCAAATGACCTCCGATTCAGAGTCCGTTAGTTGCATACTGATGGGACATGTCTCTGGAGGCAAACCTCCAAATTCAAGCCCATTCTGAGGTCTCCAACCCCAGAAACTAAATCAAAATTCAAAGGCTGTAAAACCTTCAAATATTTATAGCATATGCCACTAGACTTGTCACCTAGAAGTTTCTGACCCTAGAGCCTTTACCAAAGCCTCTAGTCACTTCTAGACCCTTAATCCTGATATGTTGATCAATAAACTGTATTTTTCTGGACCGACTTTGACCCCAGTTGATCAGGGGTCAAAATGACCAAAATACCTCTATGGGGGATCAAATATTGATTTCCAACCAAATGAACTCCAAATTGAGTGCAATCACCTTCAGCAAGTTTCAAATGTCATTTCAAATCTGTTGGACCCATTCCCAACCCTTGGGTCAACCTGGTTGACCAAGTCAACAGGTTTGACCCAAAGGCCCTTTAAGGGTCCAAATAGGTGTTTTGAACCAATTGATCTCCCTAGACCCTGGAACCACTCCCAATATATTCAAAATGTCATTTCAAATTGATTGAACCCATTTCCAGACCCTCGACCCATCTGTTTGACCAAGTCAACCAATTTAGGTTTAATGGCCCATTAAAGGCCCATTAAGCCTATTTGACCCAAATAACCTATTTAATCCCTGAAATTACTTCTACCAGACCCCAAACATAATTTCAAACCTGTTTCGACCAGACCCATACTTTGGTTCAATCTGGTTGACCCAGTCAACCCAGGTTGACCAAAATCAACCCTTAAGCCCTTTCATTTTAAATCAAATTCCGAATGCATATAAATCTTTGTCAAACCCTCTCCAGACCATTTTAATTAATTCCTCAAACAACCTTGGCTGCCACCTCAGCATTGTTGACCATGTTGACTGGTCAAACTAGTCAACACAAGCTTTTGAATGGATTAAAGTGGCGAAATAATCCACTAGAGTTAACTCATCCTTTATTAAATCACTCCAGCAGCCATTTGAGACCCTTCCATGCCACATCAGCTGCCCACTTGGCCGTTGACTTGTCAAATCAGTCAACAAAGGGTCAAAGAGCCTTTAAATAATTTAAATCCTTGATGACATGGCATCCATTCAGATTCTCTTTAAACCCTAGCTATGCGAAATTATTCCAGAACATTCTTAAGGCTATTCATAACCCTTAGATCAAGATCTAATGGTTTTTAATCAATTGCACTTGGCATAGAGGACAAAACACCCTTTCCATGTAGGATGTCCTTGATCCGTCCTTAGCTCCTGCTCCCACCTACCCCCTGGACACTTGGCAACCATCCAGGAACTCTCCCAGCTAATCCCAGCCTTTTATTCAATCTGAGGGAGTCTGAATAGGGCAATAGCCTATTTTGAACCCTCATTCGATCCTTAACACTCTCTCACCACCTCAAGCCCCTCCAGTCGAGTTCTCTACTCTTTCAAACCCTCAGCCATCCCCTCTTCATTTCCCGAGCCAAAACCACCCGTCCAAAGCTGCCGCCGGCGAGCATCCCGACCAACCGAAGCATTTTCAGTTCAAACGCTTCTTCTGCTCGATCTGTTGCATTCCAAGATGTGGATTCAACTAGGAACTTAATCGTGGACAGTCTACAAGCTCAGAGAATCCAAAAACGGTTCAATCCGTCCATTAAATCAATGTAAATCTCTAAACCTAGCTTAGGACACCTAGGTTTAATTAGCTTTTTATTAAGTGTGTTTTTAATATTTAAACTATATCTCCATTATTTCTGTTCAACTAGAGAATCTATGTTTAAAATTTCAAACGATTTGATGCATTCGATCGCCCGAACAAGCCAAAAAAACCACCTCTAGGGCATTCTTGCGGTTTGGTCCAGGCGCATGGTTCCTGGACCGTTGATCACGTGATTAACGGTAATGATTGAGTCATTCCACGTTTTCCATCCAACGTGTATTCAATCCCATGGTTCAAACTACAGTCTGGCTTGATCTTGACCGTGCGTTCAAAACCGCGGATGAGCCCTCCGCCGACGGATCTCGCTCAGCCGAGATCGCGCAACGGGATTTGATCCCCGCCGTCAGATGGCCTAGGCGCTCGATCGGACGGCGGTGGGTTTGTGCTGAGCTGTTTAAGTGGAAACCGCATGATCGAACGCCGTGCCGCGCCGCCACCTACGTGGATGGCTGTCGTTCCGCCACGTGGCATCCACTCAGTCGCCTTTTTTTTTAAATGATTTTATTTAATTTTAAATCATTTTTTTTATTATTACAGTTTCTTTTAAAATTAGTTTAAAAAAACTATTTTAAAATTATTGAAAATATTTATTTTATATGAATATTACCTGGAAATTAAAATTTTAATTTAAAGTTAATATTAATTTAATTATTTAATATACCTTAAGATATTTAAAAAAAAACGTATTGATTTTCTTTTTTTATATAATTTTAATATTTGATTAAAGTAATTTAAAATACTTAATAAAATTTAAAAATATATTCTAATATATATATGTCTATATATATATTTATAAATAAAATATTTTCTTATATATATATATATATATATATATTAATTTCAATTGAAAGTAAACTAAAATATATTTAGTATTCTAAATAACTTCTAATTAATTAATCATTTAAATAATTAATTTATAAGATTATTTTGATAGTTGAAAATTTCAGAAACGATTAAGTTTTAATTACATTTAATTTAAGAACTATTTTTGAATTTAATTAATTTGAAATTATTGTATATGTTTTAATTAAATTCAAAACTTCAAAATTTTGTATAAAATTCAATTTAAGTGAGAAAAATATGAATAATATATCAAATTTTTTTAAATTTCAAATACTTTGATTTAAAATTAATTTCAAGATTTAAATTCTTGTTTATTTTAAATAATTTAAGTTATTTGAATGTTTATGATATTTAATTAAATATTATACTAATTATTTTCAATCTTAAAAATTATTTTCAAATGAATTTGAAAAGTCAATGGATCTCTCAAGTTT
The DNA here is from genome assembly GCA_022539455.1 of Dendrobium nobile. Taxonomy (NCBI): domain Eukaryota; kingdom Viridiplantae; phylum Streptophyta; class Magnoliopsida; order Asparagales; family Orchidaceae; genus Dendrobium; species Dendrobium nobile. The sequence continues at coordinate 13,674,591 of CM039733.1, read as the reverse complement.
TAAAAATTTTTATTTGAATGATATTTTAGATTATCTTATTTTAAAATTAATATCCTTATAGGTTTATATATGTAAATACCTATATTTTGAAAATTACTTTAAAATTATATATATATATATTAAACCTTTAATATATTTGAGAGATCCTTTAAAATTTTGAACCTAGATTGAGCTTGATTGAATAGCATTAATGGGGAGTGATCATTAATCAATGAATAATTAATTTGTTAATTATTCATTGATTAATTTTCTAATCAATTAACTCTTATATTAACCAATGCATGTTTAGGGTACACACACTTGCACATAGTTTAAGGCTCTCCTAGATCTAGGAATTTATTGTTATTGTGTGTTCCTTTCATGCTTAGTCAAGGGTTAGTTAAAACATTGATTCAAACCCATCAAACTTAGTGACATAATTAAGGACAATAATTAAGGACATGTTTAGAAAACTTAGAGAAATTCTAGAAATTAGGATACATATCCTTTTAACTCAAAACTTTTAACACTTGAACTTAGTGACATGTCCAACCCATAGAAAAAGTTTCACTGGATTTAGAAGTCATTAAGACCCCTAATCAATTTTCCTAAGTTTAAGCCTTAATTAAGCCATTAAACCTTCCGGAAAATGTAATAAATCAAATTTAAACTCTAAAAATATGTATAACCCCTCTAACTGACCAGATTTGAGCCCTTAATCAATGAAAATTAAAACACCTTTAAGTTGACAGTAAATTAAACCTTAATTGAATTTTAAGTGAAATTGAATATTTAATTGATTTAATTAATAAAAAAAATATTAAGAATTCCAAAAATGTCCCAAACACTTGGGAATCTTTCTTTAGGTCATTTTTGACCTTTGGAACTGATTTCAAGGAGTTGGGATCTCATTTGGAGCAAAATCCCAAAAAGGCCCTTTAATTAAGTGATTTCAAAAATTCATCAAATACCTAAAACTTCAAATATTCATAACTAATTCAAGAAAAATCCAAATTGAATAAACTCACTTGCATTCAACTCATAATAATGTCTAATATTTATTAAAAATATTAAATTCCAGAAATCTATAAAAATTCAAAAAGTCAACCTTTTGGTCAACCATAGATCAAAATCAGTTCAAAACTTCAAACATTCGTAATAAAATGTAGAAAAATCCGATTTCAACGTACTTACCTTCTAACTGATTTTAGTAAGGTATAGTATTTTAATAAAATACAAACATTCCAGAATACACCCTTAATCAAAAGTCAATTTTTTTTGAACCTTTAATTAAGTGATTAAAATATTCCAAAAATTCATAAAACTCAAAATTACTTTAAAACTCCAGAAAATATTAGCTTAATGTTTAAAACATTCAACAAACCTTTTAAAACACAACAACCATCCTAAAGATGAAGTTTATTTGTTGGACTACTCCGGGCTGCGGGGCTAAGTGTCCTAAGGAGGCTGGTTCCTCGAGCCTGGTGGCACAACGCCAGGAATGGATTCTAAGGTGTGTTAAACCTTAAAATAGATTAATCATTAATTATTTAACCTTTTAAAATCTTTAATTCAATTACATTAATTTGGTTTATCGGCTGGACTACTCCGGGCTGCGGGGCTAAGTGTCCTAAGGAGGCTGGTTCCTCGAGCCTGGTGGCACAATGCCACGAATCAATTAATGGTAAACTTAAATTAATCAAATCCTTAAAAATCAGCAATCGAACCTTAAGAAACTTCAATCTAATGATCCTACTTAGGACATATCAAAACCACACGACCTACCTCACACACTGTAGATGGTTTGCTAGGACAACCAACTCTAGTTTTAGGCTAGGCCGGTGTTTACTTTTCCGCTGTGTGCCGGGATTTTCGAGCTTTTTCTGCATGCTGTTTGCTAGTGTAGAATTGTTATGTTTGTTTACTTACTTCCTACACTTTGTGATTGATTGTGCGTTAGATTTACCCCTAGGTTAGGGATGAATTATATTTGTGCAATCTTATGCAGGTGGCCATGCTCATACAAGGAGCTGAAATTAAAGGGGACAATTAATAAAAAATATATATACTCTTTGCACAGGTACCTGCTGCGCTTAAGACCCCCTTTAAATAAAAGAGCATGGCCAAGTGTGGCTAAAAGTAATGCATTTCAATTTTTATATTATAACTGCTTGGGAATATATACAACTGTTGATTATTAGGATAACCTTATAGGATCGAGTCTAGATTTTTTTAATTTTTATTAATGTAAATTTGATTTGATATGGTTGTAATTATTTAAAATGATTTGAGATTGGGATATAAATATCCAATTTGAATTCCAAAGAGGTGAAGACATCCCTAAAGGGGAGAGTCTTCTTCCATTTTGAAGTCAAATTAGGATACTTTTCAAATATCCAAAGAGAAAAGATAACACCCCGATCAAGGGGGAGTTTCTTTTTATTTGGATATCCGGAACCGACGAATCAAGTTGTTCGTGAGAAGACGAAGAAATGGACAACGAGAAGAATCTCAAATCTCAAAGTCATTTGATTTAGGATTAGAAATCCAGGTTGTAGTCAGTGGTGCCCGGCCACTTTACTTTCTTGCAATTCTGTGATGTAATAATAAGGGCACTTGCCTATGGACATTCAATTTGATAAATTTAATTTGATTGATTTGTTTAATTTGATTGCGCATTAGAACTCCTGCTTTTCTAGTTTTTTTTACTTACATGCCGCATTTGGTTTGACCTGGAATTCGAATTTAAGCTCTTAGGGGCCTGTCAAAAATTCTTCTACTTTAATTAAATAAAATTTTTAAGATAAGATAGAAACTCTAAACGGTCCTAAGAAGTAAGCTCGGACTTGCCGAGGGTTTTTCATGCATTCATATTATAACTTCTCTTCCTTGTTAGGCATCTCTCCGCCTGCGGGTTCAGGCAGACCACCTGGCCTATGAGGGTGCCGATCTGTCAAAGGGATGTTATGCAATCTCTAGGAAAAAACCTATTTTCTAACCAAAAATTTTTAAACTGCTACATACTGATTTTGCATTCAATCGAGTCAATTAGCATGCATCGCATTAGTAACAAATTAAAAATCGAGTCTAATATTTAATTGCATTATTTAGACATTAAATACCCAACATAAGTCTAAGGGGTCAATTAAGGATCTGCTCTAGATGTCGTCCCCATTCCTCTAAAATTTTCTATAATGTCCCTACCACTCTGCAAAAAAAGACCGGATTCATATTTTAAAATTGTTTAGGTGGTTTAGCTGGCTCCCCAATCCAAGCCGGGGTAAGACCAGATCTGCACTGCTTTAGCTAGGTTCGGGGCACTTTTAAATGCCCAATTTAGATTTAGGTTCTGAGGCTGGCTCGAGCCATAAGATCTCAACTTTCGGGAATTGAATCCCAAATTTCTAATAAAATTGACAACTCAAACAAAAAATTTCTTTCAATCAAATACAAGCCTAACACTTAGGATAGATTGAGGTGTTTTTGAAGTAATTCAGAATCTCAAAATACCTTCTACTTTTCTTCCTTTGACTCTCGAAATAACTGCTCAAACTTGAACCAATCCCACTTGAAATTCTAAACCTTAACTTTCTTTGATATCTAACTTTGAAATCTTAAATAAAATTTACACCGCTATTTTAATCGAGAGTTTTCGTAGGAAATTCTGATTTTCTATGATGTAATTAACACGAGGGCTTGCGCTCGTAGGAGATTTAGTAACCCAGATCTAATTTTCAAAATTGAAATTTTCAAAACCTCTAATTAATTATCTTTGGGAAATCTCAATTGAACGATCATTATCGTTATATTCAAAGGATTGATAATAAATGATATCCTCTTTCCTTGGAGAGATATATCATTTTATTATCCTGATTTTGATTATAAAATTAATGATCCTTTAAAGCTTTGTAATCTGAACCTATTAATGAACGACAGTCTCGTCTTTTTGAGACGATATATGTTGTTCCTAATATTGCGTTCGATTTCAAAACAAAAATTTCAAAATTAATTTCTCCCAAAAAAATAATATATTTTCAAAACTATATATATTTAAATCATATTTTTTCAATTAAACAATTAATTAGGCGTTTATGTATCAATTTATATAGCCACCAACTTGATGCATCGCTATATCTCTCATGCAAAATTATATATCTCTTTTTTTGTTTAAAACCCACTGAGGGGCCTACGTGTTAATTTCAAAAATTCGGTTACATAGTCCTTAGAAAGATCCTCCAGCTCGCTACTGCTAGAAAGAGCTACAAAATTAAAAGAAAAATAAAAACCTTAAGCCGATGGATCTTTTTCCTACGATTACAAAAAGAACCTAAGTAAATTCTAGGGCTGTGAGTAGACAGCACCGAAAAAAGGAGGAGCATAATAATCCCGTTCAGCACAGCTCTCCTGCAAAAAGGATAACAATAATAGAAAAGGAAGTGCAATAAACAAAATAAGGATACCTTGCGATCATTGGTGCTCAAATCAAGATACTGGATAATATACCTGCAACGAATCCTCCAAAAAAAGGTGAGAGGGATATAGTAATAGATAAAACATAAATACCCACTATTCTCCTTGTTATAACAGAACTTAAAACATCCAACCAAAACCAACAGAGAAATTTGCAAAAATCTCCAAGTATCCTTACCAGACACATACAGGAACACCATACAAATCAGATAAATAACCCCAAAAAAGTAACTCCCAGGCCAGCCAATCCAATTGATATAAAAAAACATATGCAGATTGATATAAAGGGCATAAAAGATATCATTTAACCAGAACCAAATGCTCCCAACAGTTATAAAGTTCTCAAAATTAGACCAATTATAAAGATTATTCCAGTGCTTTGTATGGTCCAGAATCCAGACACCCAACACATCCAAATTATACCAATCCCTACATTTGTAGAGACTAGCAAAGTAAGAATAGATATCAGAATCCACGAAACACCCAGTAAGAACATTACTATCAGGATGAACATGCAACTTCCAATTAAAAGAAACGAAAAACTCAACCGAGCAAGCCGCCATAACACCACATAGAGAACTAACATACATATTAAAAATTGTAATCGAATGCCAACCAAAACCTTTATGCCACCAGATATGAAGTAAATAAAACATTAAAAACAAGTCCAGCTTGCCAGAAAATAGCAGAACAACAGAAAAAACACATAGAAGATCAACCATAACGGATATGAGACAAACCAGCTTTATCCAATAATAACATACCCTTTAAAATTGGATCTAAATTGTGAATATCCAACTCGTCATAGCCATTAAGAAAGCAACCCTTATTAGCAAGCCAGTCAGCACAAGCATTCCCCTCACGGTAGATGTGAGTAATTTAGAAATGCATAAAGTTCAACGTAGTCTTAATTTTTCTAATAAGATAAAAATTATGAGAATTACCAGGCAAAGCATCCCTAATAATTTGGACCATAAACATAGCATCCACTTCAATCCAAAGAGAGGAAAAACCCAATTTACAGCAAAGCTCCAGGCCTAAAGATAAAGCATTCAGTTCAGCCGTAATAACATCGGTATGCTGCAAAGGAGCAACAAAAGCAGCCAGGATATCACCCAGGTGGTCACGAATAATACCACCAGCACCAGCTCTCAACTGGCCAACAGAGCCATCCGAATTTAATTTCACATAAGGAGGTTTAGGCTTAATCCAGTAAACAAACGAATCAGCAGTATTAGCAATTATGGGGTCCAATGTAATACCCAAAGCACCCGCCAAATTTCAACAATTAGAAAAGGTCTTACCAGAGATAACTTTGTAATTATAAAGTTGCATAACCTTTCTTTTCACATTAGCAATAATAAGATCCGCCTCCATCTTGATATCCTCATGTTTAGCCTCATTTCTCGCTTTCCAAATATACCATAAAATAAGGATAGCCAACAGGTTATGAATATGACCTTTAGTAGAATGAAACCAACTTTCTAACATTGGAATCAAGCTACTATGATTAATCGTAGAATTCTTATCAGTGATGCTATTGAAATATAACCAAATCTTTTTAGCAACAAAGCCATTAATAAAAAGATGATCAATACTCTTCAAATTAGAGCAACAATAACACTTAGAAACTAAAGTAATACCTTTTTGTTGGAGAAGATTATCAATAGGAAGAAAACCTTTAAGGAATCTCCACACAAAAGTAGAGTAAGAAATAGGAAAAGTACTATGCCAAATAGCAGTAAAAATAGGTGATTTATCAAAAGAAGTTCTAAAATTCTCCCAAATGTTAATCAATTGAAACTTACCATTCGAAGAAAGAGAGAATAAAATTGTATCCACGCAATTCAGATGTAAGGGAATCTTCACAATAATATCAATAAAGCAGGTAGGCAACAACTCCTTTAACTTAGCAATGTTCCATCTATTGTCCAAAAAGAAAGAAGAAACTTTAGTAGACTCAATAGTATGCGTATTTAAGTAAGATTCTATGGACATATCCCCCAACCAGTTATCATGCCAAAAATAAACATCACCCTTGCCCAAGCCCCACTTAATGAATTTCTCAGCTTCCCATTTAATCTTACATAATCTTTTCCAAGTCATCGAATCTGAATTTTTGTAGGAGCAAATACTCGGATGCAGATTATTACAATATTTAGCCTTCATATAACGGGCCAATAAGCTGGAACTGGTTCTAAAAGCAAACCACAATTTATGAGAAAAGGCGGTAGCAGTATCATTCACATTTTTACAACCTAAACCCCCTTCATTAAAAACCCCATAGTTCTTATGCCAAGCTGCCCAATGTATGCCATTAGTATTAAATTTAGACCCCCAAAAAAAATTTGTTAATCATTCTCTCAAGTCTAGTACAAATAGACATAATAGGCATTAAGGTGTGAAAAAGATAGATGGGAATAGAATTAAGAACATACTTAATAAGAACCAAACGACCACCAAAAGAAAGAAAGTTAGAAGTCCAACTAGCCATCTTTTTTTGAACAATAATAAAAATTTCTTCAAAAAGCATATTCTTTTTCTTACCTTTGTAAATCGGCGTGCCCAAATATTTTATAGGTAACTTTTTGGAATGGAAACCACAAACCCTTTGAATAGCATGAATCATGTTTTGATTAATCGATTTGCCAGCAATAAACTTGCTTTTGTCTTTGCTAATAGCAAGACCACTACAATCATGAAAGTTAGTAAGGAATTTCATTAAGACTTTAACATACTTAATAGCACCATTAGCAAATAGAATGAAATCATCAGCAAAACTCAGAAGAGAAATAGGAAAACCTCTTATAGTACGAAAATTAAGGCTACTATTTTTAGCATATAAATCATCTAAACCTCTCGATAAATATTCCCTAGCAAATATAAAAAGAGTGGGAGAAATAGTATCACCTTGACGAAGACCTTTGAAAGATTTAAAATAACCAGGATTTCTACCATTTATAATAACAGAGAAGTAGCAATTCTCAACACTATTTTTAATAAACAAAATGAAGTTATGACAAAAACCAAACAACTCCATCACTTTATAAAGAAAATTCTAATCCAGATTATCATAAGCTTTAGTAATATCCAATTTAAAAATAATATTACCTTCAGTAACCTTAGTATTAATCTTATGGGTAAGCTCTTGAGCAAGCAAAACATTATCACAAATACTTCTCCCTTTAACAAAACCAGTTTGATTAATGGAGATAATTCTAGGCAAAATATTAGACAATCTATTAGCAATGATCTTAGAATTAAGTTTATTAAAAAAGGTACACAGACTAATAGGTCTGAAATCCGTCCAAGTATTAGCCCCCTCTTTCTTAGGAATCAAAGCAATATTAGTAGAGGAGATAAATTTAGGATAAGGGGTACCTCCAAAAAAATCTTTCACCTCTTTAGTAACATCCCCCTTCACAATCTCCCACGATTTTTGGAAGAACTTGGTGGTAAAACCATCAGGACCTGCCGTAGCATCACCATTCATATCCTTAAGAACATTGAAGATTTCATTTTTAGAAGGTACTTGGCGAAGAAAAAATTTATCGTTATCATTAATAAGCTTAAGGATAACACTAAGATTCGGAATATGAGCAATATCAGAATGACTGTTAAAAATATTCAAGAAGAAATCAACACCAGACTTACAAATTAACTCATCCGAATCAAGTAAAATGCCCTCATTTTCAAATAAAACCTGTTCTCTCACTTTTGAAATGGAGTTCTCTCCCTTTTGCGTTCACTGCAAATCCCTGTAGCATTCACAAGTGGATTGTCATATTCTTCATCCCCATTTAGAGGAGGTTCCCATAATCATCCCAGAACCTGTGATTGCTGTTCATAATGGTACCAATTATGCAAATCCCAATGATAATGTTGATGTTTTTCTATTCAAAAAATTATGGAAAATCTGCATAATATCTGCTCCTATATTGACTCCTGTTTTACCTATTGTTACTTCTGATTTGGTGATTAGTGAGGGTATTAATAATTCTACGGATGATAAAACTTCGTTAATTCTTACTTCCAATAGTTTTGGTAATCAATTAGTCACAACTCCTCAATTGGAGTCTCTGGATCTCCAGACTGATGAAAAACAAGAAACGAACAGAGGAGAATAAAAGAAAGACGATGAGATAAAGGAAGAACTTGAATTAATTTCTCAAATCTTCTTACAGATACATTATAGGTCTTATATAGAAGATTCCTGTACATAATGTACACGTGTACAAATATTACTGGATAATGAAATAAACGTAAATAAGTATAAGTCTATTCTAACATTGCCCCGCAAACTGACGGTTGGGGAGCAACGGTCAGTTTGGAGCGAAGAGTTTGAAATATGTTGGTAGCTAATGGTTTGGTGAATATGTCAGCAATTTGATCTATGGTGTTGATAGGGAGGAGCCGAATGTTGTTGATTTGAATGTGATCTCTAATAAAACGTTGATCGATCTCAATGTGTTTGGTTCTGACATGAAAGACCGGGTTTTTAGCCAGAGCTATGGTCGAGGTATTATCACAAAAGATGTCAATCGGTGTACTGTGCTGAATGGAGAAGTCGGAGAGTAGCTTCTTGATCCAAATAGTGTCTGCCGTAGCGGCGGCAAGGGCACGGTACTCAGACTCTGAAGATGAACGGGAGACGGTAGATTGTTTCTTTACTGTCCACGACACAAGCGTATCGCCCAAATATGTGCAAAAACCGGATATGGATTTTCTGGAAATTGGATCAGCCGCCCAGTCCGCGTCCGAGAATGTGCGAAGAAGAAGAGTAGATCGTGTAATGGGTATACCGAGATCAATAGTCCCTTTGATATACCGAAGAAGTCGTTTCAGCAAGTAGGTGTGAACAATTTGCGGGTCATGCATGTGTTGCGACAGCGTGTTAACCGAGAATGCAATGTCTGGGCGAGTTAAGGTGAGGTACTGAAGAGAGCCAATTATTCGCCGATAGGTGGCGTGATCAAAACAAGGTTGTTCATCTTCGGTCTGAGGGGAAAGTTTGGTACAAGAGGGATTAGCAAGATGATTACAGTGGGTTAGATTAGCTAACTGAAAAATAGAAAGAGCATAAGAGCTTTGAGATAAATGATACTTATCTTCGGATGATGTGATTTTTATGCCCAGGAAATGATGTGCTAAGCCCAAGTTCTTCATGGTAAATTTAGAATGTAATTTCTGGAGGAGATCTGAAATCGCCTGTTGGTCGTTTCCAGTAAGCAAAATGTCGTCGACGTACACAAGTAGATAAACTTGGGTTTTACCGTGATGTAGTGAGAGTAAAGATTGATCGGCTTGACTGTGCTTGAACCCGAGGCTAAGAAGATAATTAGTAAACGTTGTGTACCATTGCCTCGAGGCTTGTTTGAGGCCATAAATTGCTTTTCGTAAGAGGCAGACGTGGTCAGGTTGAGATGCGTCTTCGAATCCCTTGGGTTGACGCATGTAAACAGTCTCCGAAAGTTCGCCGTGAAGAAATGCATTGGTGACATCAAGTTGTTGGACAGGCTAGTGGTGGAAAAGAGCAATGGTAACTAGTATACGTATCGTTGGTAGTTTGGCTACCGGACTAAAGGTGTCATTGTAATCTAGTCCGTATTCTTGCCGATTGCCTTGAGCGACTAATCTCGCTTTGTATCGAGCTATTGATCCGTCCGAATTGAGCTTGGTGCGGTACGTCCATTTTAATCCAAGGATAGGTCCGTTTTTAGGAGGAGGAACGAGCTGCCAGGTACCCTGTTTTTGGAGTGCGAAGAACTCGTTTGCCATAGCCTCCCGCCAGTGAGCAGATTTATAAGCCTCTTTGTAGGTAGTAGGTTCGGATGCAGAGAAAGAATTGGATTCTTGAGTCTGATGAAGCAGATTTAGACGACGCGTGGGCTTGAGATTTCCGGTTTGCCTTCTGGTTACCATTGGGTGAGTAGCCACGGCTTGGTTTTGAGAACCCTGTGAATTAGAATTAATAGAATTGTCAGTGGAATTAACTAATTGATAAACATTAGTTGCAACAAAAGGGATTTGATTCGTGGAAGGCATGGGGGTCGTGTTAGGAGTAGAAGTGGGAAGAGTTGAAACAGGTATAAGCAACGATGGGTTATCAATGGTATCAACAGAAGGCGTAGTAGATGGAAGTTGAGAGAATGGAAAAACGGTCTCATTAAACTGAACGTGACGAGATATAGTAATGCGATTGGTTTTGGGATTGAGGCACTTGTAGCCTTTTTGGTGTTCGGAATAACCCAAAAAGATACAGAACTTGGAGGTATGATTAAGTTTGTTACGAGTGTGCGGAGGTTTTAGCGGAAAACATGCGCAACCAAATGTTCGAAAATGATTATAAGAAGGAGTAATATTGAACATTAGTTTAAGAGGAGAGATAAAATGAGTAGTGATAGAAGGAGTCCTGTTTATTATGTAAGTGGCGGTGTTTGCTGCTTCAAGCCAAAGTACAGATGGTAAATGCGCTGTTTCTAACAGAGTTCGTGTAGTTTCCATAATATGATGATGCTTCCGTTCGGCAAGTCCATTCTGTTCCGGAGTATATGGACAAGATGTCTGGTGAAGAATGCCTTTATCCTGAGTGAATTTCTGAAAATGTTGATTGACGTATTCGCCTCCGCCGTCGGTGCGAATGGCCTTGATTTTGCGAGACGTCTGGCGCTCAATAAATGTAACAAAGTTAATAAAGATATTCGTAACATCGGATTTAAACATGACAGGAAATAACCAGATAAAACGCGAGTAATCATCCACAAAAATTACGTAATATCTAAAACCTTGATGTGAGGGGACCGGAGAAGGTCCCCATACATCAGAATGTAATAGCTCTAATGGGGTCTGTTTGCGGTTTTCAGAAATTTGAAATTGCAGTTTATGTCCTTTACATTGTTTGCAAGGATTACAAGAAATAGAGGTAGAAGAGATATGTAAATTTGGATTATTCTTGGAGATGTGCTGTAGGATTCTGTGGCTTGGATGACCGAGCCTATTGTGCCATTGGGAAGAAGATGTTCTGGCCACCGAGAGACTAGTGTGTTGAGTTTGCGGGACGTGCTTGGCAACGCGATATAAGCCGTCTTTACAAGGGCCTCTGAGAAGTATTCTGTTGGTCGTCAAATCCTTAAAAATAAAACAACTTGAATCAAATATGATGGAAATGTTGTTATCTTTAACGAGGTTTGAAACAGAAAGAAGGTTGTGAGATATAGAAGGAGTATGAAGAAGTTGAGATAGAAAAAGCTTACGAGAAGGGGTTGGAAGTAGTCCCGTGCCCGAGTGAGCTATGGGGACTGATCTTCCATCCCCTAAGGTAACCTTATCAATACCGGTATAGACGTTTGACGTAGCAAGATTGTCGGTTGAATTGGTCATATGTGTGGAAGCGCCGGAGTCTAGATACCAGTCAGTGGAGTTGTTAGTATCGGTATTGGAAAGAAGCACTTGACTGTTTTTGTTGGAGGGTTGCGACGGGATGCAATTAGGATTAAGATGGTGCCAGCAAGCTTCTACCTAGTGACCCTTCTTTTTGGAAATTTGACAGATGACACTGGAGGAAGGAGCAGGGCGCGTTGTCTGAATCTTTTCTTGAGAGGGCCGAGATCGACCGCGACGACCGCGATAATTGGAGGCATAGAGAGCGGTTTGGGTGTCGATATTGGTGGGAAATTTGAGAGCAGCCGCCTGAAGATGGATTTCTTCCACTACAGGAAAACAGCTCATTTCCGACAGAATTTTCGGTGGAAAAAAATTCGTCGCAAATTCCGGCGAATATTCCGGCGGATTTCTGACGGAAAATTGTTGACGAATTTCCGACAAATTTTTTGAATGGTTTTCCGACGGATTTTTTTTAGAAGGACTTTCCAGCGGAATTTCCGGTGGATTTCCGACGAAAATAAAAAAAATTAAGTTATAATTTAATAACTTATTGTCAAATTAAATATCTTATATTTTAAAAAATAACTTAAATTATAAAATTTAATAACTTAAATTTTAGAATTTAATAACTTAAATTATAATAAAATAAAATAAATTATCATTTAATAATTAATAAAAAAATTAAATGATTTAAATTTAAACTTAAATTATAGTAAAATTTTATAATTAATTATTTTATTAAATTAAGTTAAATAAATTTAAAATTTATTATTAAATTAAATTAACTAATATAACAATTTATTTTAAATTAAATTATATTTTTTATCTTTAAGAATTCATTGTTAAAAAAAAATACTTTAAGATTTATTTTGTCTGTTTTAAGTTAAATAAAAAAAAATATGAGAATTAGTAGTTTTTGTCTAATGGCTTGGATGGCAGATGGAGGATTGCTTAAGCGCGCAGAGGGGGGAGGTGCTTGGTTCGAAACTCGCTGAAGGCATGGGCGGCCAATGCGGGTTCAGGTGGGCGAAGCGGGGCTCGGGCGGGGTTGGTTCAACGCGGACTCGGGTTACGCCGGAGCGGGTTCTGGCTGGGGCTGGGCAGGAGCGGGGGAGTTCGAGGCGGTCTGAGCCGGAGTGGGTTCTGGGCTAGCCTGTACCGGAGCAGTTTTTTTTTTTAAATTTTTATTGACATTCCGGCGAAAAAAAATTCCGCCGGAAATATTTTTCCAGCGGAAAATCCGTCGGAATTACGCCGGAAATATTTCCGTCGGATTATTTTTGTCGGAAAACATTTATCGACGCGCGCCAAACCGGCGCAGCAAAATCTGCCGGAAATCCGCCGGAAACCAAGAAATTCCGTCGGATTTTACGTGTTACCGGTAATAGCGTGTTTTCCTGTAGTGTTCGCTAATGAGGAGGGCGTAGAGGTTGTCGAGAGTGAGAGAAGTTTGCATCGTGCGGATGGATGCGGCAAAGGGCTGATATGAAGGTGGGAGACCGTTCAAGATGTATATCATAACATCTTCGGAGTCTACCGTAGATCCCGCGGAAGCAATCTGGTCGACGATCTTCTTGATCTCAGTTAGATACTGAGACATTGAGAGGTTCTTCATGGAGACATTGTGAAGCTCATTTTTGAGCTGAATGACTTTAGACCTGTTGGAGGACTAGAAACGAGTTTGCAAGGTGCTCCATATTTCGTGCGTCGAGTTTAGTTGAATGACGTAGGGGAGAACCACCGGCGAGATCGTCGAGCATAGGGCGGCAGCCAAATTTTGGTCAATGACCGACCATTGGTGCGATTCTTGAGTTGAATCGGTGTTGTCATTTGTCGGTGTAGCAGTAGCCGTGACGGTCGCTGGCTTCGGATCGAGAAAGAGAGCGAAGCCATTAGCCTTAAGAATCTTGATGATCTGGTTGCTCCACAGATGGTAGTTGTCCGGCGTTAGTGGATTTGGAACAAGAAATTTAAGATTTGATATCACAAATTTGAGGGAGGGAGAAACAGATTGAGCGGGAGGAAGAACACCGGAAGTGGCTTCTGTGTTGAAAGAAGACGAAGCAGTATTCGCCATGAATGAGAATCGTAAGGATCAAACCTTAATCTGATACCATGATGAAAAACAAGAAACGAACAGAGGAGAATAAAAGAAAGACGATGAGATAAAGGAAGAACTTGAATTAATTTCTCAAATCTTCTTACAGATACATTATAGGTCTTATATAGAAGATTCCTGTACATAATGTACACGTGTACAAATATTACTGGATAATGAAATAAACGTAAATAAGTATAAGTCTATTCTAACACAGACTGGGCACAAAGTTGTGAATGATCGATATGATGTTGTTGCCGCTGTGAACAGTACTTTAATTCTTGATGGTTTGGATGTGTCTGATAAAATTCCCATGTTAATTTACCTATTTCCCGTATTTCTCGTGATCCGGTTATTGATTTGAGAGTTGGGGATTTGCATTACGTTAATCCAGTTGACCATGCTGATTGGAGCTGTAGTCAATCGGATGAAGTCTGGGGTGTTCATGATGATCAATTTAATTATTTGACTAAGGATTGTGATTTAAATGTTGTTTCAGGTTAGGGGTGTAAGTGAGACGAGCCGGCTCGAGCTCGTTTCGTTTATGGGCTTGCGAGCCATGCTTATGGAGTTCGCGAGTCGAGCTCGAGCTTGAGTTGGCTCGGCTCGTGAGCTAGCGAGCCGGCTCGAATAAATATTAATATTTTTAAAATAATTTTATTTTATTTATTAAATTTAAACGTAAATAATAATAATAATAATAATAACCACTTAAATTTTATTTGTATGTTAAACATTTCATATTTTTAAAAAATTTTGTCATTGTTTTAAAAATCCCACTTAAATTTTGAAAATCCCGCCTAATTCAATTTTTGAAAACCTCGTCTAAATTTAAAAATTCCCACCCATGGCTGGAGAGCCGGCTCGAGCTCGTTTACAGTGAGATGAGCTCGACTGTCGAGCTCGAGTTCGAGCTCGCTTTCCATCTAACGAGCCGAGCTCAATAAGCTAGGGTCTAAACTCGACTCGACTAGACTTGTTTACACCCCTAATTCAAATGAATTATGAGGGCTTCTCCGTGAGCTTTGGCAAAATAAATAAAGAAATAATATTTATTAACATAATTTCAAGTATTTAATTGGCAGAGCTACGCATTCTTACTACTTTTTAAAGACCAAGCCACTTTCCTAATATTTGTGTCCTTCGTACTCATCTTCAGTTCTCAAATTTCAAGTATTAAAATAATTTTACAAACAACCAATATGGCTCTCAATTTTTTTCAAAATAAATTTGAAGGTTCTTTTATCGCAAAATTTGCATGTAATTTTTTTTAATGACTTTAAGATTTTATTTGGGAAGGCTTTCATTCTGTTTTTTAAAACAACTTTTTAGTACAATATTTTTTGAGTTCAATGAATTATTATTCTAAAAAACTACTTTAAAGTAGGAAAAAAAGCTAAGGCGTCGTTGGGACAGCTTTCTAAAATAACTTTTTAGATCAAAAATTTATTGAAGTAGAAATTTTTGCACTAAAAATTTATTTTAAGAAATAGTAATAAAATTATTCCAAACAAAGCCGAAGTTAACTATAATGATCCAAAAATTTCAAGCATGCCTCATCTCTCCGCATATAATTCCATCAACTGAATACAGGAAGACTGGCCCCATTCTTTGGTTTATGCGAATTCCAGAAATAGACAGATGACCCGTCCCTTAGGAGGCCTACTTTCCTAATATATAACATAATAATCGTAGCAACGGCAATGGCTTCTTCTCTTAACAGTATTTGCTGATGAAGAGTCGACTGAGCAAAATCTAGGTCTCTGATTCGAATCCCTTGGCAAGCAGTGAAAGTCTTAAGTGTTGATCCGTATAAATTGATGCGTGTTGCATGGTAGGTCAATCGGAGTTTTCACTGGCCTAAGAATAGTGCTTCCTCGTCACAAAAATAATAATAATAAAAACAGTATTTGCTGGTTTGATACAGTTAATAATTACAGCACTAAATCATGAAGCTAGATTGAGCATCTTAACCTTAATGCAAGTTATAAATAGAAAAATTCTTCTATTTTATGGAATCTAGCACAGATTAAGGAAGACTCTGATATATATGGAAGGAAATGGTGGGGTTTTGCTTTTCATAACTCTTTCTGACCCTTTGTCTCTCCTTTTTGGTTGGCAGGTCCTTCTCGGAAAAGCAGCTTTGCATGTGCTCAAATCACATCATTCGTGACTGTGTATTATTACACATGAGAGACAAAAATATGAGAGAGAAGAAACGGGGAACATATATAATAATGTTAAAACAATGACTGAAAGTAGCAGAGACAAATGAAGGTGCTCTCTGTAAAAGAAGGATCTAAATCTTCGTTATTCTAATCAGACAATCAAATATGTTAATGGTATTTTGCAGATGAGATACATATAGGGGTGTAAGTCGCGAGTCGATTCGAACTAGACTTGTTTATGGATTCGTGAGACGTGTTTAGCGAGCTCATGAGTCGAGCTCGAGCTCAAGCTCGAGCTTGAATTGGCTCAAATAATTATTAATATTTTTTAAAATAATTTTATTTTATTAATTAAATTTAAACATTTAAAATAATAATAATAAAAATCTAAGTTTTATTTAAATGTTAAATATTGTATTTTTTTTTCTAAATTCCACATAAGTTTTAAAAATCCGGCTTAAATTTTAAAAATTACGCCAAAATTTTAAAAATCCCGCCTAAGTTTAAAAAATCTCACCCATGGCTCTCGAACCGGCTTAAGCTCGTTTGCAGTGGGACGAGCTCGAGTTCGAGCTCGCTTTCAAACTCTCGATAAGGCTAAAACTCGACTCGTTTACGCCCCTAGATACATACGCATAATTTTTCAAAACTGAAATATGAGAGCTTGTTCATGGAAGTCTGTAGCTCTTATTGCCTTTTTTCTTATATGATTTTTCTTTTCAGAGTGAGAGCTTAGACATTTATGGTTCTTGTTGCAGGCAGTCAAATTTGGACAAAATTCCATGAATTCCTATGAGTTTCTGTGAAGAATTCCATAAAGGCTTTGCAGTCTCAAGATAGATTGTTTACCTTGTCTCAGTTGAATTTTCAGGAATTGATAAAAAAAAAAAAAGTTAGATAGTTTCATTAATTAAAAATAGTATGAGGCCAGATCATGTCTCTAAAATAGTTGGTTCGAAATTCATGCTCTTATGCTAAGTTCATCAATGAGATATTTGAAAGATGTATGAGTGGATTATGTCATGTCTAAAAATTATGTTTAATCTATATTCCCTTTGGTTAATGAAGGGTGGAGATTTTTAGATTATGCCAATGACAGTGACAGAGCCAGAATAATTTCTAATCGGGGCACAAATTAAATATGTTTAAATATTATCATAATTTTTTTAAATGGACTTGAGGCCGACGGTTTTAAAATTTTTTTATATGGATTTCTTATTTTAAGAAGATAAAATATAAGCTGATATAAAATTTATAGTTTATAATTTAATTGAATGATTAATTCACTGTCAAAACAATCAAGTATTTTATTCTAAATATAAGTGACTAAAGTAGTATTACTTTATTGATCCTCAATTCTTCCGCTGCCTTCATCTCCGAAGGCATCGCCACCTGGTCCACCATCGACCTCTACGCCCCCATGCATCATTGACGCCATGAACAAAACTTTTTTGTGCTAGCCACCGAGAACACATCACCCCACCGTGGCTCTCTCCGGCATTATTCAGTTATTTCCATCAATGCAAATTTGTTGGATTTTTGAAATTTTTTGGAGCTCAAATTTTTTTTCCTTTCTTCAAAAAATTTAAAAAGGGAAATTAAATTAAAAAAATTTAATAAAATTGGACAGGGGGCGATGCAGTGCACCCTTTGCCTGTGCAAACCCATATGCGGGCTTCGGCGCCACCTGCTGTAAGCAATAGCAGGCTGGTTTGGTCACCTACGTGTGTTAGTGCACAATATTTGGCCTGGAAAGCCTGATTCAA
Organism: Dendrobium nobile; assembly: GCA_022539455.1. Classification (NCBI taxonomy): domain Eukaryota; kingdom Viridiplantae; phylum Streptophyta; class Magnoliopsida; order Asparagales; family Orchidaceae; genus Dendrobium; species Dendrobium nobile. Next base: position 13,656,727 of record CM039733.1, on the reverse strand, counting down.
ATATTTTTAGGGTCCTCGGATCTATTTTTGATGTTCTCGACTCAATTTTTATACTGTTAAAGCTCAATGACACCTCTACCATCAAATTAGAGCAATTTTAAGAGTTTTGCCGCTCAATCTTATAGTTTTTTGTGCTAATCATCACACCAACTTCAATTATGATGAAGGGCATATTACTTGATTCACAAACCCGAGATAAAGCCCTTGCAAAGGCATTTAGAGAGTGGTCGCGTCACGTAATTTTTTTGAAATTAAAATTTATCTCACCAATAGTTTGAATGACTCAAACATATATTTTCGAACACCGTGAGCTTCGAAATTCAAAAATATGGGGTCAACTAATAGGTCTTCAAAAATCTCTTTGATTGAGTATGAATCTTGAAGCACATTCTATTTGGCATCTTTCAAAATTAAATACATAACCATCTGAACTCCAATTTAGTAAACTTAAAGTCAAATTGAACGTCTAAATGAGAAAAACTCATCAATATCAAAATTAGTCCAATCTAAGCTCAATTGAGGTTAGATCAAGGGCTTAAAGCATATTGGGAAGCATTAGAGTATTAATTGGATAATCAAATGATATTCAAATATATTATGCTTATAATCGATTCGAGCGGCTCAATGAGACAAATCTAACGAGCCTAAGATCACTTAATTCTAACGTCAATAAGTCACAAAAAATTTAAACAAAGGCTCTATGATTGAGAGAATCAGTATGGACTGCTCGATGGAGCACTCCAAAATTTGTCTTGATCTTCTCTATATTTATGGGTCAAGCCGCTCTCAAAATTTAGAAATAGACTCATTATTTCTACATAATGAGGGGGCTGGACCTTTGGAGGCCTAGACCCTAGGCTAGAGACTCAAGAGCACTATGAGGCTTGAAGTATCCTCTAGCTCAATCCACCCTGACACCACCACAGACAAATTCTCGCCACCAAATTGTCATTGTTGGAACTCTTCCAGACAATCACCGTAAAACCTCCATTCGATAGTCATCCTCAGGCCTTCGTCCAACCTCCTTTTCCCCGTGACAAACGTCCCTCTGATCTCCATCGTCCGTCGACTACAAACCCTCCGACCCTCGTTACCTGCAGATTATGGTCCCTCCAACCTCTGTTGGTCACCGACTATGGTCCTTTTGACCACCGTCGCCTACCAATTATGGTCCCTCCAACCTCCTTCATATGCGGACTACGATTTCTCCATATTTAGTCGCCCGCTGACTAGGATCCATCTGACCTTCGTCGCCCACCATCGCCAGCTGATTATGGCCCCTCGACTATCGTAGTCATCCGACTATTGTCATGCCGACCTCCAACGCGAGTAATCGACTACAGTCCCTCTGACTACAGTTGCATGCCGACTACGATTCCTCTAATCACCATCATCTATCAACTATGATCTCTCTGACCTCAGTCGCCTGAATACGACCACTCCGACCTCTGTCGCTTGAATACGGTCCTACAAACCAAACAAATAGGCCAACGTTCTCTTAAGAACGGATATCTTATCACTTGATTCTTCTCACCCCAACTATGTAATGTGCTCTATATGATGTATATTTGGTACATTGAGTAATGCATTTTTTCAAGGAAATGAACCATTTGTAATCAGCTACAAACAGTACTAGTAGAATGTTTTTAACTAGGCGAGGCCTGCGGTTTTTCTCCTTTTTAGGATTTTACATGTAAAAATTTAGTCTCTTATGACTCTTGCATCTCTCTCTCTTCTCTGTCTTTGTGTTGAATTTTTTTGCAAAATTAAGACGCTAAACTCTATATCTCTCTAAAGTCCAAATCACTACAACGTACCTGGGGATAAAAAGATAAGAATTTTGTCTTTTTATAAATTTATTAAAAAAAAAATTCAGGGAGAAATTGCTTCCAAAGTCCAAGTCACTTAAAATTTTATTAGGTGGTCCTTTGTGTGATTTAACTTTCAGAGTGATTCCTAGGTTCCTAGCTTGTAATTATCTCGTCCATTTGCACAGGTTTTCACTATAACATAGAGCTGCGACAGAGCCGATCATACAGTGGAAAATGTGAAGACTGTACAGATATGCATAGCTCAGATGTTTTCAAGCTTTCTTTCGATCAAAGCTAAGCACAAATCATTCGAGGATGTTGGAAGTAGGTTTGTAGCAACAGTGGCGGCCTCAGCATAAATTTAGATCATTGCTACAGTCTAAAGCTTGGTAGTAAGTCCCCTTACCCAAAAAGCATTCAAAACTTTTGTGAGGCCACAAAGCGAGCAGGTGCTGGCAGTGGGGAGCCAGAAATTTTTTCTAACGGGGCATAAATTTAAATTGGTTTAAATATTATCAAAAAAAATTTATTTAGGCTTGAGACTGTAGTTTTTAAAAATTTTTTTGTTTGAACTTCTTATTTTAAGAAGATGAAATATAAGATGATATAAAATTTATGATTTATAATTTAATTGAATGATTACTTTACTATCAAAACAATCAAAAAATTTTTTTTTCTAAATATAAGTGACTAAAATATTAATGATTTATTGATCCCCAATTTTATCTTGTTGACAAATTTTATGATAATTATAATAGGAAAAACTTTTTCAACTTATATTATATTGATTTTAAAATAAATTTAAAATTTTTTATTTGTTATAATAATTTTTATTATAATATATAAACATAATCTATTTCTATATGAATGAAAGAATTAAAGTTATGAATTATTTTTTAATTTTAGAGTTCTAAAAAATTTAGATATTGAATTTTTCCTTTGTAGAGTATAATTTTAAGCGAGGGGATCAATCCTAATGTCACTTCGGTTCGGTGGAACTCCGAGTGTGATTGTGTGCACCTCTTGCTGAAGAGAGAAATTATTTCATGCGGAGTCCGGACGGTAAAGAACCGTCTGAATGTCAGTATACATATTATCTGTACACGCTGTGTATATAAAAAATCAAACTGTGTAAAAAATTATACTCAGTGAACACACTGTGTACACTCACATCCGGACGGTTTTTACCGTCCGGACTCCGCACGGAATAATTTCTCCGCTGAAGAAGCTTGTCAAATCCTCTTCTAGTGCTTTCATCTCCGAAGATGCTGCCTCCTAGTCCATTAGGATTGTGTGCCCCTAGTGCCTCCATCATTCCTCAGTCGGTGGTATTCAGTTATTTCCATCTCTGAAATTTTTTTAGATTTTCCTTAAAAAATTCGAAAGTTTTATAGCTCAAATTTATTTTTTTCCTTTTACAAAAGTTTTAAAAAGGGAAATTTAATAAAATAATTAAATAATTATGACATGGGCGCCTATAGTGTGTTCCTTGCCCGCTCAAATAGCGCTTGCCTTGCGCGGTCGCCGGCACTGCTTGCTACAGGCAACAACAGGATTGTTTGGCCGCCTACACGTGTTTAGGCTCAATATTTGGTCTGGAACGTCTAATTTAGACATTTTTAGGTCCTCAAAATCATTTTTTAATGTTTTGGACTCAATTTTAGTACTTTTGAAGCTCAATGAAGCCTTGACCATCAAATTAGAGCAATTTTAAGAGTTTTACTGCTCAATTTTCTAGTATTTTTTGCTCCAATCAACACACCAAATATATATGAAGTGCTAAAACTATGATGAATGATATCTTACTTGGTTCACGACCTCAAGATAGGCCAATGTTGACGTTTAGGAAGTATTTGTGTCTCGTAATTTTTCTGAAATTAAAATTTACCTCACCAATAGTTTGAAGGACTCAAACATATATTTTTCGAACTCCGTATGCTTCGAATTCCAAAAATAAGGGGCACTGTCAGGTCAACAAAATTGCTTTGATTGAACACAAATCTTAAAGGACATTCTAAGTGGCATCTTCCAACATTAAATACGGGAACATATGAACTTCAATTTCAGTAACTTATAGTAAAATTGAATGTTTCAATGAGACAAATCCAAAACCGCCAAAATCAGTGCAATCCAAGCTCAAATGAGCTTAAATATAGGCTTAAAGCATATTGAGAAGCTTTAGAGTATCAATCGGATGACCAAATGAAATCCAAATTAACATGCTTGTAATTAAATCGAGCAGCTCGACGAGACAAATCCAACAAGCCTAAGATCAATTTATTCTGACATCAATAAGCCACCTAAATAGTTAACAAAGGCTTTATGATTGAGGGAATCAGTATGTACCATCCAATGGAGCACTTCGAATTTAGCCTGGATCTTCTCCATATTTATGAGGTAAGCAACTTTCAAAATTTATAAATAGACATTCTCTTTTTACATGATGAGGGGCCTTGGACTTTTGGAGGCTTAGACTCTAGGCTTACTCAAGAATAATCTGAGTCTTGAGGCATCCCGGAGCTGCACCCTAGCACAAACGCAGGAAAATTCTTGCCACCAAGTTTCTGTTGCTCGATACTACCAAACTATCACCGCCAAACCTCCATCTAACAACCATCGTCTGATCTCCTTCGCCATGTGATAATGGCCCCTCTGACATCCGTCGCACACCAACTACAATCCCTTTGACCTCTATTTCCCACTAATTATGGTCCCTCCAACCTCTGTTGCCTGTCAATTATGGTCCCTCCGACCACCGCTTCTTGTTGACTAGGGTCCCTCCGACCTCCTTCACTTTCCATGGTTCTTCCATCCTCAGTCTCCCGCTGACTAGGATCCCTCCGACCTCAATCGCTTGTCGGGTACGAACCCTTCAATCTCCATCACCCGCCGACTGCAGCCCTTTGACTTCCATCACCATTCGACTACGGTCATGTCGACCTCCTTTGCCATTCGACTATGGTCCCTTCGGCTACCATCACATGCCGACTACTGTTCCTCTGGCTACCATCTATTGTCAACTCGGGCTCTCTGACCTCAATCGTCTGACTACATCCTTTCTAATCTTCATCGCCCAAATACGATCCTACAGACCAAACACACATGCCAACGTTTTCTTGAGAACGACTCTCATATCATTTGATTCTTCCTACTCCCACCATGTAATATGCTTTATATAATGTATATTTACTACATTGAGCCAATGCCTTCTCTATAGGAAGGGAAACATTTGTAATCGACTGTAAATACTAGTATAATCATGTAAAAATATAGCGTCTCTTATGGTCTAATCCGGGTTGGCTGTCTATTTATCACTACAGTTTTTTCTGTTTTTCTGGCATTTTTTGTTTTTCTGTCACTGTGTTGGAGGTGTTCTTAGTTGTCTTCTTAGATGGGTCCAGGTCTTTGGCTTTGCCTGGGCTGGAGTTCTGTTTTGGTGACCAGTGTGCTGGTAGGACCCTTGTGTTCTGTTTTTCTGACTATACTGGTTATTCTGTCATTGGTCTTAGCTGGTCTGTGACTTGCTTTACTTTGGTCTTCTGTGTGCTGGAAGGGCCTTTTCTGTCTATTGTTAATGTTTCTGCTCCGATTACTATGAGCTTTTATGGTTTTGATATGCATAACATTATGGTTGCTCTGAAGGATCGCCTGGAGATTGTTATGGCTGGCAGGGCTTTTACTTATATTTTGGCGGCCATCAGGAAGTTTTATCTTGTTTTCATTATTAGGCTTAATGACTGGAACCACCTCTTCATTTATAATTGCATAATTCGTATCTATTTATCTAATTCGCTTTTTCTGAGATTTCCTTGCAGGATTACTTCACGGAGCTTCATTGACCGCAAGGATTTTTGGGTTAGTTTTTCTCCTTCTGCTTTCAATTTTCCCCAATTTTTTTGCAGGAAGAATGAGCTGAACTGGACCAATCTGCTCTTCCTTTTTTGGGTGCTGTTTAATTGCAGCCCGAGTTTTACTTTATGTCTTTTTTATAATCTTAGAAAAAGGAACCATCAGCTTTTAGGTTTTATTTTCCAGTTTCTTGTAGCTCTTTTGAGTAGTAGCGAGCTGGAGGATCCTTCTAAGGATTTTGTAACTGGTTTTTTTTATATTAATGCGTAAGCCCCTTTGCGGGTTTTAAGCAAAAAAAAAAAAAGTCTCTTATGACTCTTATATATATCTCTCTCTCATCTGTATGTGTGCTGAATTTTCGTGCAAAACTAAGATGCTAAACTCTACATCTCTCTACCGCCGCAATATTCAAGGACATGAAAATAGTTTATCCACCCTCTAATGAATGACTTGTTCCATTCCTATGTCAATATAATAAAATGGTTATCATCAGAGGTTTAAATTTAGACAATCATAACAAAAAAAAAAAAAAAATCAATTAGATCTTCGCCAGGCTTACAAAAAAGACATGGTATCCTGTATGATGATAAAGAGATAAAAATTTTATCTTTTTATAAATTGATAAAAAAAAAATCAGGGAGAAATTGCTCTTCAAACCACTTAAAATTTTATTAGGTTGTCCTTCGTGTGATTTAACTTTCACCGTAATTCCTAGGTTCCAAGCTTGTAATTATCTATTCCTTTCACACAGGTTTTCACTGCAACGTAGAGCTGCAATAGAGCCGATCATACACTGGAATATGTGAAGCCTGTACAGATAAGCACAGCTCAGATGTTTTCCAGCTTTCTTTCGATCAAAGCTAAGCACAAATCATTCAGGGATGTTGGAAGTAGGTATCTAGCAACAGTGGTGCCCTCAGCATAAATTTCGCTCAGTGCTACAGTCTAAAGCTTGGTAGTAAGTCCCCTTACTGAAAAAGCATTCAAAAATTTTGTGAGGCCACAAAGCGAGCAGGTGCTGGCCATGTGAGTGGCTCTTACATAAAATACATAGCAAAAGTCAAAACAATGGAATCTTTACTATATCTTTCTAAAAAGAAACCATTAGCAGTACTCATCTCCAGTGTCTAGCTTCTGAATCACTCAAGGATGAGAAATGGGGAAAGCAAAAGCTTGTGCTGACTGAAGACCTGCCCAGGCTTTCCTGATAGCTTCCAAGGCCTTCCCACTCTGCTCAACTTTTTCTCTTTTCAGTCTGCTAATGTCTTCTGCATATGGACCTTTCTTCCACATGATGCTTAGACAGAGAAATTATGAGAGCTGAAAAGAATATCTAGTGAGACAGATCATTATAAAGCTTGCCATACGTCCAAAAAGAAGTTTAAAAGAAAAATAGCTTAGGTGTACACATGTTAAATCTGATTTATGTTCCCTTGCATTTGCTTAAATAAGTTAAATTAGAGAAAAGCTTCACTCTGAATATCTTCGCAAACTTGCAGATTATATAATGAAGAGTTTTATCTTCTTTTTATTTGAACCATAAGATTAAAATATCAAACTAGCAGACTTAGAGAGGCAAAATTTTGATGCTATATGCAGCCTCCAGAATATTTGGATTTCTAATATCATAATAAAGTAAAGAACTACAGAAATATGAGCTACAGTGCTATACTGACAGATCTTCCAAAATATTCCTGGAACAAGTTTAATTGAACTGGGTATTCACTCGCTGCCACACCCCGAAAGGGCACTTGATGGTGTGACTAATCCTTGGCTAATCTACAAAAGACACTCACCCAAAAATCTCCTGGCGCGCACTTGATTGGACCCCTCTTTTCTCCCACTTAAGAGACACTGCCGCTCGAGGGGAATCGAGCACGAGTTGAGGGTTCCCATTCGTACTCGCCCACCAACCAAACTAAAAATCGGTGGGTCTCTCTCTCTCTCTCTCTCCATTTTTTACCATTTCTCAATTGTACCTAGCTGCACCTTTCAATCACATTCATGACAAGCTGAAATTCACCTCTTCTCCTGCATCTATTTAAAAAAGTTTAATTTGACGAAAATTCAACCAAAGTCAGATATAAATCTAAAATGGAAAAAAAATTAATATTATTAGATAGATAACAAAACTTTTAACTTATTTTTATTCTAATTTATCCATTTGTAATTTTATTCATATCTTACTGATATTATTGAGAAAATTACATAGCTGTTTGAGATAAATTTATTGCCGGCCAGCGTTACCCCGCCCCCTGTCTGCCACTAGAAAAATGGAATCTTTCAATAAAAAAGAAGTGTCCTCGTCCTCCCAAGATTGAACAGTTGGTCTCAGATACTACTTGAGCTATTCTCTGAAAAGAACCTATAATGCTTTAATGTTTTGTGAGACAAGTGTAGGTCATAAGTGAATGGAGGATTGCAAATAAGATGTTTGACCGAATTTACTTGTAAATTTTATCTGAAGTACGCATACAATTAACTACAATAAATGAGCTCAAATTACCTCTTAATCGAAAGCTTAAATAAAAAATCAGTCGGCTAAAAATCGTTTGTGATATTTCAATGAATAGTCTTCTCAAAATTGAAATAAAATTTATAAAGGGATTTCAATTATAACAACGATTTGTTAAGTAATTGCGTATATTCTATACTTTTTTTCTTATTAAAATCTTTGGAGGAGCCTAACATTAATTCTTAAAAAGAAATTATATGTCCTTAAAGGGATAAAAAACAACTAAGGCTCAAAGAGCTACATCTATAAAGAAATTAAAACCTATAAGTAAAAGATCCCAACTGAGTACATAGGAAAAAAGCAAAAGAAAACAAAAAAATAGTAAAAGAATACCTCACAAAAGATACTAGAGATGAGCAATAGAAAAGAGGTGATAAGGAGCGCAGATACGAAGATCAAGCTACAAGTTGGAAAGCCTTTTAAAGTCAAAGACACCATCCGGAAACATATATGCAAGATGAAAACACCTCCAAACAGGCAACAAATTAGAAAGGAAATAGTAGCGGAGAAATCATAGGGAAAACCAAAAGACAGCAAACACCCGCCAAGAAATACGAGCCACAATAAATCAAGCCCAAACGCATGAAACAATACTTCACACAGACCATCTGAAGAATCAAAATCCCACATAGGCTAACTGAAATAGCCAAATCAAAGAGTATCAACACCCAAATGAATAAACCGCAGAAGCCCAAAGCAAAAGACATCAAATAGAAACAATAGCTGGAACCACCCAAAGCAACAGACAACATACTAATCATGAAAACAACCCCAAAGAAAGAAAAAAAAAAAACAGCCACAACGAACAAACCAAAATGGCTAGCCATTAAGAGTAGTTGTAATTTTTGATTTAGAAGAAGTGCCAACAAAAAATTTGAAAATCAATATATTTTTTTTCTTACAGACTACATAAGAGAAGCCTTCTTTATTACATTAACAATATTGAAATAAAAAACATCCTATAAATTCAAACAGCTATCAATGTTAAGCATCCCACCAGGTCTAAAAATTTCCGATGGCTCAGTGTCCAACCAATCTAACTGGTCGATAGAATTTCCCCGAGAGTAAGCATTTAATTGTTGCTGCCCCAAAACCATTTAAAGTAAAGCATCATCTGATATGGGCATATATTCTATACTCATAACAATTAACTAAATAAGGAGAAAAATAGTCCTCAAACACCTTCAAATTAAGCATAAAAAAAAGTACTATGTGTGTTAAAAGATGAAGATTAGTTGCCTATTTAGAAATAGTAATATAAGCAAATGAAATACATACTTTTTCTTGCTAACCATTTATAGAGCTCACCTGACCTATCTCATCTTGTGCAAACACTTCTCTAAATGATATAGGCTTGAACTCTTCAAGAACCTTAAAGCAATTGTTAAAAAAGTGCTACAGAAGTCTGATTTACTAGTGGCGACTCATCAAATCTAAAAATAAGCTAACAATGATTAAATAAAATATAATAATGTATAGTTTAATTTAATTAAGACATAATCAAACCAATCAAAAGAATATAATGAATTATATGAAATTTTAAGAGTAAAATAAATTTACTAATATATAAAATAAATGACTATGGAAAACTTTAGATATCAGTATATCACCACTAAGAATATTTTTCATAATTAATTTATTAATCTAATGGATAATATATAAAGCATTAATTAAAATGTAGTTAATATAATAAGAATTTATAATCAATAAAATATTCTAATATACATAAGTGATTAATAATTATTTGATAAAAATTGAAACATATGATCACTAAATAAAACAATATTTAAAATAAATTTTGAATTTAAATTATTATTAAATAAGTCAAATATAAAGATAATAAATTAAAACAAATTCCCAACAAAATTCTCAACAATATGAGAAATTTTTTTGTAAATTTTATAAATCCTATTAAAATAATTCATACTGAAATCTACGGAAACTATATTAAGTTAAACTATAACTTTGGAAATTTGAAACAATCACTTAAGTTTTATTAAAGTCTATCATTAAGCTTATCCTAAAGTGTTCCTTTGATTTTTTTTTTATCTTGTTGCTTTAATTCTTTTTCCAGGCTCGATCCCAGCATTTATTTTCTTATACTTCATCCTCTGAGGCTGATCTACTATTGTCCTTTTCTGGGTTTGGCTACTAATCATTTGTTTTATTTCATTTTGTAACTAGCAACGGATTAGAGGTGTCAATATTTGAACCGATCAAAAAACATGACCCACATATGATACGAAAATTTTGGGTTTGGGTCAACCTAAACCCGAAATGGGTCAGGTTTAGGTACTGATATTTGACCCGTTTCGAATTTCCGGTCGGATTTGGGTTGACCCGAAAACTTGAAAATGACCTGACTTTGACCTAAAATCCCGTCAGGTATCTTCACAGCGAGCGAACTCCCATTATTTCTTGATTTCTTTCAATCAAAATGTTGTAACTTCCAGTTCAATCGGAAGTGAACGTCATCCAAGGAGCGAAGTTGTGCATCAACGAAGGAGCGACGACTACTTCTCAACGAACTCCCATTGATGCTTTCGATTGTGGACCTCCGAAAGGGTATCGATCCACTCAGTGGGAGATAGAGTGTAGAGGGGTATATGACCGCACCATTCCAAGGGACGAGACGGTCGCGAGCCTCCACTCTCTTCGCAAGCGAGTAAATGGGAGGACAGATTAGATCTCACATACGACTAACCATTGAGGATAGCGGCTCTCGCCAGCGCACCCCGATGGATAGTAATATGCACGACCTGATCGTAATACCGAGTTTCCTAGCTCCACCCAACACAACAGCTCGAATGAGTTTAATTTGATAGTGGAACTCAGTTTTTCGTGAGCACAAGCCCCCATGGTTAATCACAGCTCGAGCTTAGGGCCTGAGAAGACTCTCGATTAAGGATTAAATATTATCCTTTCTAAAATGGGATCGGCACAGAGGGCGGACTAGAAAATCCTATTCAAAGGGGAAAGAAGAGGTTCCAATTTGCTTAGTCAACACACATGACCCATACTAACATCCGAAGGGACTAATGTATTGGGAAGAAACTAGAGAAAAGAAAATTAAGCATTCAAATCATACATGAGAGAATGATGGATGTGGTGTCATCCATGTGATGCTGATAAATATAATTTATTATCCCTGAGGAATAGGGAACTTATCTACCAATGAGGCCTACTATTATACACAAAATGTAGTAGCATTGAACCCTTAGTCTACAGTGGGTTTAGTGTTCTACACAATACTAACACCCGTGTCCTAGCTAATGCACTTGGGCTTATATCCTATCTGAAAAGGAAAGCCAGCTAATCCTTAGGTGCATAAAATATATGTTGTTCAGTCTTTATAAAAGATGGGTGGGAGGCTGAGTTTTTGAAAAGTAAGGTCGACGTCTAGAGGGTTTCCTAATTGGCCTTAGACTTATGTAGGGTGAATTCTCCTACATCTAATGTAATTAAAGTTTTAATTAGTTAATTTCTAATGCAATGCATATTGGTTGAAGTCTCCAAATCAAGTATGCATATAATTTTAAAAAGGCTTATAAAAAATAATATCTTAGAAAAGACTAAATTTCTCCAGGTCATACACCTCATCCTCATAGGCCATATTATCTGGACTCTATCCGCAGACTGGGAAGTTTCTTATAGGAGGAGGGATATATATATGCATTAATATGCATGTGACCCCAGATAATTTCGGCTATTCCCTTGATTATTAAGTTTCTATATTGTTTAATTCTTAAAATTTTAGAAATTAATTATAAGTATAAAAAAATTTAATCCTTAGAGAGCCTAACAAAATCAAGTCACACATATGTAAGAAAAAAGCCTAGGAAAAATAGGCAAGTTCTACTGCATACATAAAGTAAACACATCAATATAAATAAAATCAGATATAGTAAAAAAAAGGAAATTCCAAAGTCACTGGCAAGTGCCACATATAGTACAACTCAGAATATGCAAAAAAGTAATGGTGGTCAGGCCCCATCGACAACAACCTGGATTATAATCCTACTGAATGACACAAGTCTTAAAAGCAAAAAATTTCATCTTCAAGTCTTCGTCTTTCAATCATCGGGTCATCCTCCATCATATCATCTTCCTCCGAATTGTCTCCTTCGGGCTTCGTCCTAGTCTTCCTCTAGAAGGATACCCAAATGAATAAGAAATTCTCTATAAAGAGCCTTTCTTTTTCTCTTTGAGTACCTAATGTTTGAAATTCCTCACTTTTAGAACACTTTCACAACTCCATATAAGTTACAAATTATAAATTACATCATGTAAAAAAAAAATTAGACTTTCCTGTATTCTTATCTTAATAAAATCTCAAGTAATTATAATATCCCAAGAAGTTTATATGTATGTAAAAAAATAAACACACTTGATCACTTTCTTATTTATTTTAGAGGCTAAGCACTCTGGAGCACCTGTAGCAAGCATTTATGATTATTAATTATTTTAGCCCCATTTATTTTAGTACTACATAAGTGTGGCCACCTGTATAAGATTGAGTTAGTATAAGTCATCCCTAACCTAGGAGTAGATCTAACGCATGATCAATCATAGATAAAGTGCATTACAATAATAAAATAAATGCTCACATCATTTCAAATTAATCAGCACAGATGCTACATACAGGAGCGCCGCAACATAGAAAACATCATAGAGAAAAGGAAGAATCGACCTATCCTAGAGCTAGAAGTGGTGCCTTATTAAACAATTCTATTTGTGTGAAATAGGCTGTGAGGCTTTGGGTAGGTCCTATATCGAGTAGTTGGTTCAAGTTATTTTGTGTTCAAATTTAGTGTAGGTCAAAAAAAGGAAGTTTAGTTAGAGTTTAAGTATTAATGGATTGGGATCCATTTTAGTTAAATTTAGTTTGTGGATATATTTTAATGCTTAGGGTAGTGTTCTTTAAAGCCTAACTTGTATTAGCAATTTTTAGAAGGTCTGGGGCCACCCAACCCACTAAGTTAGAGGGGTCAAAAAAGTCACTTTTAGAAATAGGCTAGGTTTTAGGGTTCCAATATTTTAATTAAATATTAGACCTTACCATGAGTAATTGGCCTATTAGTTTGCTAGATTTAGAGTTTTTTACACGAAATAATGAATTTTAGGAGTTTCAAACCTTAGTTAATGAACTATGGTTGACCTAAAAGTTGACTTTTTGATTTTGGATAGTTTCTTGAAACCTAACATTTTAAATAAATACTAGACCTTAGTTGGAGTTTAATTCCTTTTGGTTTTCCCAATTTAGATTTTTTTATAATTAGTTATGAATTTTTCAAATTTGGGCAATTTAATAAATTATTAAAAATTGTTTAATTAAAAGGTGCTTTAGGGGTTTTGATTCAAATCAGCTCCAAACTACTTGAAATCACCCCCAAAGAACAGGAATGACCTCAAAAGATGTTTCCAAGTGTTTGGAAAAAATTTGGAATTTTTATAATTTTTAATTATTTAATTTAAATGTAAAGTTAATTTTTAATTAAAATTAAATTAAGGTTCATATTGATGTCCAATTAAAAGAGTTTTAATTTTCTAAGATTAATAATTAAATTCTAAAGAGTTTGATATATTATGGGTAATTTTTGGCATTAATATAGATTTATTAGAATTTTTTGAAGTTATTGGGGCTTAATTAAAGAGTGAATTATGGTTCATTAATTAAGAGGTTTAAAGGGTCCTAAAATTTTTTATAAAATTCTTGGAGGTTTATAATTTCACTGAGCTTAAGTATTTAAAGTTTCATGTCAATTGGAGTTCTATCCTAGCAACTAGAATTTTTTTAAGTTCGCTAGACAGGTCATTAATTATTGTCCTTAGGGTGTCGCAACGTTAAGCAGATTTAAATCTAAGTTTTAGACTAACCCTTGGGGTAACATAAGGGGAAATGCAATAGCACATATAACACACAATTTTCTAAGATCTAGGAGGGACTCAACTAGGTTCTCATGCGTCATATACATGCAAATTACGATTAAATAAGTAATTAAGCACACTCAACAATGCAATTAGTCAAATCTAGACTTAGAAGAAAATTCGATTATCCGCAAAAATTGCCTTCAGCCAATCGAAAGTCAAATCTAGACTCAGAAGAAAATTCCCACCAATGAACTCCGTTGGCCACACAGGGCCGACGAAGAACCTCCGATCACCAAATATCTGCCAAAATCGCCAAGATCACCTTCTCCAGCCAAAACACACTGTCTTTATTACTATTTGCACGCGCTGGTTTATACACATAATTAGGATTTTGCTAAGATATTATTTGAGCCGTTCCCCTCTACTTATTATTATTATTATTTTCTCAATAAAGTGAATTCATCCCTTCTATCTTATATCCATTTAAATTTTTTCATATAAATTTGTGTTTTTTTTTTTTTTTTTTATGTTTTGTGATAAATTTTTCCTTGTAATTGCCACAAATATCTAATATAAAATCAGCAAATACGTATTCTTCAAAAATGATTTATACAACTATGAACTAAAAAAAACCCAACGATGAATTTCCTAAGTAATTAAAAAAGAAACACATATGATATTACATAATAATCCAGCATCTGAAGTCCAAACCAAAAAAAAATTAACTAAGGTAGACTTATTAAGCATCCATAATCATAACTTCATTTAAGCTAAACAAACCCACATTATTACTCTTTCAAAGGCATACTATCAAACTAATTAACTAATACTGCATCAACGGCAGCTTCACAATCTGGCTCTCGCACCGCCCACAGAGGAAAACACAGGGAACCTCATCTCCATTTTGAATCCTAACGCACCTCCTGTGCTGCCAAACCTCGCATATATCACAGCTCACCATCCTCTCCCCATCCTCCTCCTTCGCTCCACACAAGCAATCCACAACCTCCTCTCCATTCCCACACTCAAACGTAATCTCCCCATCCACACAATTCCCACTCCCTTCAACAACCACCACACCACCATTAGTGATCTCCACCAACCCAGCAACCAAATCACCCTCACAATCCTCTCCTCCACTCGCATTCGCATTCTCCAACACCACCGCATCAGCGACAAAATTTCTCAAAACCCAATACGTGCTCTTGTAGTATCTCTCCGCCACCCTCTTCAAGTCGCCGATAGTCGAGTTGGTCGGAATTCTCAGTATCTCCTTCGGCTGCAGTTCTGTGTGAAGGTGGCCGCGCAACCGAGCAACGCAGGTTAGTTTGATGTGTTCTGGATCGAAATTGGTAGGTTGGGAGAAGTTCATATTGTAGTCTTTGATGAGGTGCTTGGTGTCGAGGAGTATGTTTACGGCTACAGGAATGGCAGAGGAAACTGGGCTTGTAGAAATGGGATGGGGCTGCTCGGCCATGATGAGGATCTGTTTGTAGAGATAGAGAATGTCTTCTTTGAGCTGAAGTCTTGTGATTTGGAATCTGGTTGGGTTATTTTGGTGGGTATTTGAAGCGGAGGCGGTGAGGATGTAGGGGAAAGGGGAGGAAATGTCTTGCAGGCAGTACTCGAGGACTTTGGTTATCGGATTCACCGTTCGTCGCACGATGTAGTTGCCTGGATCGAAGACTAGAATAATATCAGTATTTTTTAAAATTTTTAGATAAAACTGCTAATATGAATGCAAATATCATTATAAACATTATAGGCATAAATTTAGCAAATAAGAATAATTTAGTATGTTGAAAAAATAATTAGAATAAGTGCGGATTAGTATGCTGCCAAGTGCCTCACAAGTTGAGGTGCCTCTTCTAGATCGGCTAAGGGACTAGTTACGCAGTCAAGCGCCTTACAAGCTAATGTGGCAACAGGTAGATATCTCGTTCTCAAATAAATAAATAAATATATATATATAGGGGCGGAACCAGCTTCAATTTTGAGGGGGGCAAATACAACACATGAATAATTAAATATTAAAAAAATAATATTATATGTCTATATATTACGAATTTTTTTTTTAAAAAAATTTAAGCAAGAAAAATAAAGAAAAAATGTGTAATTAAACTGTCATGAAAAACATGAAAGAAAATATTAGAACTAGATGTAAAGAAATATATATATATAGGGGCGGAACCAGCTTCAATTTTGAGGGGGGCAAATACAACACATGAATAATTAAATATTAAAAAAATAATATTATATGTCTATATATTACGAATTTTTTTTTAAAAAAAAATTTAAGCAAGAAAAATAAAGAAAAAATGTGTCATTAAACTGTCATGAAAAACATGAAAGAAAATATTAGAACTAGATGTAAAGAAATATATAGATATTTTAGGGCAAGTTAGGACAAAAGAATTTTTTAGGGGTGGCAAAAGTAAATTTTTAGGAGGGGCAAAAAAAAAATTTTTTTTTTTACCCTACTATTAAAAAATTTTTTTTTGAGGGGGGCAATTGCCTAAGGAACCTATGGTTCCGCCCCTATATATATATATAAAAGGGTAAATGAAATTTTAAGGACCTTGTAAAACAAATAAAACGGATTGTTCCGCTTAGGGGTGTCAATTTCGGGTCACGGGTCGGGTTCGAGTCGAACCCGAAACTGACCCGGCACTATTCGAGTCAACTCGAATTTGACCCGTTTTACAAACTCGAATCCGACTTGCTTTTGGTCCGGGTCAACCCGGCCCAACCAGAATGGCCTAGTGCCAATAAAAAATTGCTAGTTTTCGGGTCCAAAACGAGTCAAAAAGCATTTCGGGTTACAGGGTCAAAAATGGTTTAGGGTAAAAAAGGGTCAATTTCGGGTCAAAGGATAAACTCGAATCCGACCTGATTTTTGAAATGGGTCGTATTGTTGAACCTGAACCCGACCTATTTCGGGTTCGGGTAAACCCAAGCAAGAAATTTTCGGGTTAGATTCGGATTAGATTTTTTAGTCGGGTCCAATATTGACACCCCTAATTCCGCTTTCGCATCTTGAGAATATCTAGTCGTATTTTTTTATCATATATCTTGCAAGTTCTATTTTCTTTTCAGTAGATTGAGAATGCTCAAAGCTATTTTTTTCTCCGTGATTATAAAATGAATTTTTTATTATTATTATAACATCTTAATTCAGCTTCTATCATATTCGGATAAAAGAATATTTTTTCTGATTTGCTATCCGATTCAACTTTCAAATAATCACATCTTGACCAGGAGGAAGTTCAAAGCATAGTGTGGCCCCTCAGTAGACTATTTTTGTATTTGGGTAAATCTCAGTAGACTTTCAGTCTTTTCATGGTAAGAAATAAAGCAGAGGAGATTAGCAGCGTAATCCTAGTTATTTTCAAACGATTCCTTTTAGATTTTTTTTTTTTTTGGAAAAATTAAGGGCATATCCCAAATTTTATTTGTAAAAAACTAATTATATGTGTAAAAGAAAGTATACAATAAAAAAAAGGGGAAGAAGTCCCAAGAACAAAACTAACACCTTGAGGCTAAAAGTTACACATGTCAAAAATTCTAAGCAAAAAGAAAATGCATTAGAGAATCGAAAGGGCTTAGGAAACCCGATTTGCTATCCGATAAGCACAGACACCCTCGATTGCGAGAGGTTCCTTCAAATACAAAAATGTTGCAATAAACTGCGATCCAAGGGGTAGGACATGCAATCGGTCATCATTGCCCATAAGAATTCAAAAAAAACTAATCAGCAGAAACAGGAGCAGCACGTCGAGACCAGCAAAGGTCAATTGCCCACCAATAGAGATATAAAGAGCAAGCCATCAATTATAAAAGATCCAAAAGTTGATGCCCATCTTTCCATTTGGAAACTTTCAAAAGTTGATTGCTGTTAGATTTGAACATTACATCTAACCAACTTAAATTTAATTTATTTTTGGATAAATCCATTGACTCTGTTATCTTTTCTTATCAATGAAGTATATGGGAGTTATTAGGTGAACATACTTCATTAAATCTAATTATTACTTTATAGTAATTCAATCATTTTTTAATATTTTAAATAAAAATATAAATAATTCATATATATATAAATTAGTGAAAAACTTTTCATGAACTAAGGTTAAAGCACTCATATGTGTCAATATTTAATACGATCTGAAAATTCAATCAGGACTCGACGTGGAAATTTCTCAACCCAAACCCGATCTAGGTCGAGTTTAGGTTTTCAACCCGTTTCAAAAATCGGGTTAGGTTCGGGTTCACGCGGAAACTCAGAAATGATCTGGAATGACTAGACTACCCGCTTTGCCCTCATAGCCTGCACGCTTCACATCGCCTGCCGCACGTCGCTAGCTCGCCGCTGCCCGCTATCCACTGTCGTGCCTCGCCGCTGTCCACGATGTCGTGTCGTATCGTCTGCCGCTGCCAGCTACCGCTATCGTCGATGCCGTTGCTGCGCTGACGCGCCTGCCACTGTCGAGCTCAAAATGGGTCGGGTTGGGTTGACCCGAATCCGAAGTGGGCCAGGTTCTGGACCAAAAAGCCAAACCTTTTGCAAAAACGAATCTGGCTCGGGATTACCCGAATAATGCCGGGTCAATTCCATGCTTGATCCAAACCAGACTTGTGACCCAAAATTTACACTCCTACAGTTACACATATAAAATGTGCTTAACCACTGCCAAAAAAAGCTTGCAATTGACGCTTAATATATAAAAATTTAGAAGTTCAAATTTAATTTTTTAGTTTTTTTTTTTTACTTTTAAGCAATTAAGCCTATTAAAAATAAATTTATACATATGTCACATAAATTTTGAACTTAAAGACTTCTTAATTCATAATCAAAATATCAAACTAAGTCATGTAATTTTAATTTTCTTTGCTTGTAAAAGAGGTAAAACATAATTGAGTTTACCTATAATGTGATTCCCCAAATGCTTGAGCACGTAATCCAGTAAGCCAGTGTCACCAATATAGGCCCTTGCGGCATCCCTGACCTCTTGTCTACTTACCCATCGGTGTTCCGACCTCCTGAGCTCTTGAACAATCACTTGAGCCGCCATCTCCACCCGCTTCACCGACCAACGACACGAAGCCCCCTTCATAATCGAATGAAACTCCATTGCTGTGGTTGTGGGAAATACCTCATGAGAAAGTTTGGCCTTCAGCTCCATCATGCAGTGGAAGAGATCGCCCAAGCTTTTCAAGACTTTACTGGTGGTTGATTGATACTTGGTGGTGATCGTCAAAATATCAACATCGAAAATGGTGCGGTAGAGAGGAGGAATTAGCAGAGCAAGCGGAAAGGCTCTGAGAGCTTGGAGGGACCTTTGGTACATTTGTTCAGTGATTCCATAGCTTCCATGGCCAAATTTGTAGCCCCAACGCTCGAACCAGGGCTCGCCGTAAGCTAGCCCGTTAATCAATCTCAGTTCCATTCTTCCCTTCGTCGCCGCGTCTATTAAGCTGATCTGCCTGCTCAAGCGATCACAGACATTCATCTCATTATATTCTTACAAACTTTGTGAGAGCAGTAGTAAATTTTAGCAGGAAAAGTTCGGGTAAAAGCAGGGGCGGATCAGTCTTAATTTTTAGGGGGGGTCAAATTTATAAGTAAAAATATGGAGTCTTTTTCTTCATAAATATCATTCCAATCAAAATTTGTTCCGAGGGCACTGCCTCTCGACCCCTATTTGTTGTTCATCGTTGTACGCTTTGTAGTTATGTTGTGGGTCCAAGGGGGCAACGCCTCTTGGCGGGGTTAGATCGCGGGGTCAACAAATTTTGGTTGTAAGAATATTTTTGAATTCTTTTTACTATTTCTCTTTGATTTGGTTCATCGTTCCCTAATCATAACATCTCTACAGAATGTGCTTAATTATGTTGGGGCAATTGCCTAAAGACCATAGTATTTTAAACTTTTAAGGGGGGTAATTGCCTAAAAATCCTTGTAATAAAGACTAAAAAATGCATAGATGGGGACAAATTATCTAATAAAATAAAATAATAAAAAAGTTTTTTTTTTAATATTTTTTTGGAGGGGGTAATTCCCCTCCTCGCCTTAAGGTGGATCCGTCCACGAGTAAAAGGGTGAAATTTTTAAATATTTACAGTTTGTTTTCCTTTTAACCCATGAATTTCCCTGAATAAAGGCAAAAAAAAAAAATAAACCCAAAAACCTTGTTTCTTCCTCCCAAATTCAGTAAGCAGCCATGGATCTTTTATCTCTCTCAAGAATCGGTTTTGTTGATGCTCATATAATTTCAGAATAAGCAATTTATTATTGATGTAAGAAATAAAAGTATCAGATCTTTATCGTTTTCTTACCTGACTTGTAATAAGGTGCATATTCGATCCCATAAGCCCATGATTTGATGTCCGGAAACGAACTCTGAACCACCTTCAAAGCCATTGATAGAGATCAAGTGGCCGAATCCATTCAGGTGCAGGACGCCATGCATTAGATGATTTTCTATCTCCATTCGTTGCTTTGTACTTATTTTTGAATTTTCGGAGTCTATGCCATTAACCTCAATGATGAAGCTCTCTGCTTCTTCAAATGCTAATTCCTTAGAAGGTAACACAAAGTGGAATCGCTTGTTGCAGATCATATGATTTCCCCAACCTGCAAAATTAATCTCATAGGGGCAGAAAATTGATCCCCAAAATTATGCAAAAACAAAGATCATAACAGCTTTCATTATATGTTTTTCACATAAAATAATATGCCTTTGTTTTTCATATAAAATTCTAAGCAAAGTTAGCTCTGATCATATAAATTAATTTGTTTGTTAAAATTAATTTGTAAATGATAGATTCTTAAATCTACTTTCTCCATTATGTCTTCCAATCAGGTTTCCAACATGTACATGAGTTGCTTCCAAAAGGTTTTATTTGGGATAATTTTCTTACTATTTTATAAAGATGATGAGAAAATTAACTTTTTTTTTAATTATTGTAAAAAACAGCTTTCTAACACAATTTTTATTTTTAAGGGAACGAAAAAATAATGATCATTTTAAAAAACAAAACAGTAAGAAAGCTGATTCAAATAAAGCCTAAGGCTGGCTTCCTTTGGGACAGCTTTTTTATTGCTTCTTAAAACAACTTTTTTATACAAAAATTAAAAATTTTTATAATAAAAAACAGTTTAAAGAAGTATTAAGAAAACCGTCCCAAACGAAACCGGCCTAAAACTATTATTGACCAACATCATCACAAGTGCTATATTTTCCTCCAACTAAGAAAATCAAGACTACCATCTTGCCAAAAGTTCATCCAATGCCAAGGGATTCAATTATAACTGATGAAAAAAAAACAATAATCTTAATTAAAAATAAATAATGATGCCTATAATTAGTCGCAATCATCCAATGCAAAATACTTGGTTTGCATGCAATACCAACTGAACGACAGTAGTAACACTGTCGATGCGGCGAGATCCCAACAATTTCTTCCACAACGAACAGCTTCAATTTCTTAGCAGAACTGTGACTGAGCTCGAGAAGAAAAGACCAGCATTTCAATCCCTCCTGCGCAATAACTTCATGATGTCCAAATCTTAGAAGAACTCTGATATTCTCTTGAAAAGAGCCATCAAAATGAGCCGGGTGACCAGGCTTGCAAAATGACTCGAACTGGAAAATCCTCTCCCCCCTCTTTCTCTTCTTCAAACTCACCAGATTGATATGAATTTTACCCATGAGATGCTAATTAACAGAGCCTCGCAACGAGGAACAGATAAAATTTGAATATGTAGAAGCTCGAGGCTTGCATGATAAGCAAAAATTAATAAAATTTAAGGTAGGCTAAGATCACACGTTCAGCACCGAAGAATTTAAATTTCCGGCAGGGATCACACGTGCACCTCGATCTCTAAACAAAATGGTGGCTGTTGTACTTGCTTTCAGTGTGACAAATATCTAAACATGAAAGCAGGTTTAATTTTATGTCCCATGTTACATTCGTGATGGTAATTCCGATATGATCTCGCAGGTGAGGAGATATTAGTTCGAGGCTATAATGCATGATCGGATTAATAATGAAGGATTGCTAATTGCATGTTCTTAAAATATATTTTGTTAGAGAGTTTTAGATGAATTAAAGTGAGCGTGAATTTTAATGGAAGAGGAAAGGGATGCATGGACGTTCGATCTATTACCTCAGGCTTGGTTAGGAGTGTGAAGTTCCCGTTTTACTTGCCCGTTTTGGACAAAATAAAATTACAAGTCTTTAAAAGGGATCTAATGCTCGCTACTGCTCAAAAGAGTTACAATAAAATAAAATAAAATAAATCCTAGGAGCCAAAGATCCCATCTAAGTAGATACAATAAAAACCTAGAAAAATTCTACGGAGGCAAGAAGCCATCACCCAAAAATAAAAGGTTTAAAAAACAAAGAAAGCAAAAACAAAAAAGGAAAAACATTGAAACATAAAATACAGAGAGAGCACAAAAGAGACAACGATAATAATAATCAAAAGCTCGGTAGGAACCATCATCAACAATGCAACCACTGGCTGGAAGATCAAAGAAAGCCAAAGGGTAGAAGAACATGCCAGGAAATAGGCAAAAAAACGACTATAACCAACAAGATGAACAAAAGGAAAATAAGAAGTACAATCACCAAGGCATAGAACAACAGTCGGTAGCAGACAACAAAACCATGTGAGAGCAACCCTTAGCCTGCAAAAGAAGACAAAAAAAGAAAGATTTGACGAGCCAAAAATCAATGACAGAAAAAACACCAATCGACTAACCTAGATCAAAATACCACAACCAAGGCCTAGAGGGAACAAATCATCAACCTTAGAGACCCTAGAAGATAACAAAACTAAACATACAGGAGAGGCATAAGAGCCCCCAAAAACCCAAAAAAACCAACTTGCTAGAAAATAACCCACTAACACAACCCAGCTCAAGCACAAACCAACAAAAACAAACCCCCAAAGAAGAACACACTCAGCGCGTAAATATAATAGTAATCCAAAAGCCCCAAATACAAACATTCGTAAAGAGATCAACAGCGACAATAACATAACAACCCCACCAACTTGAAGAAAAGAAAATCAACGAACTCCCAAAAACCCTGCAGAAGGAATATAGTGGAAAAAGGCAACAAAGAAAACCAGGTGTCACCACCATCAACACTAGGAAAAATCACAAGGTAGCCAAGGAATAAACAAAAGCTGAAGGACATCAAAACCTAATAGTAGGAATTCTCATACTATCCATTCTAATCATGCCTCCGAGCAACACATGAGTATAGCAATTGTCAAAATAGAGTAAATTAGCAATTTTATATCAAAAAATCGCAAGCCTATCAGCACAACAATTGCCTTTATGCCAAATATGAGCAAATCTAAAATTCACCCTATTCAGTAACACCATAACTTTGCTAAACAAATAAAATAAATTAGCATGATGACTTTTATAGGCATTCACTTAAGACAAAAGTAAACTAGAACCGGTCTCAATCCAAACCTTTGTGATTATATTATCAATACAAAGGAGTAATCCTTTATATAAAGTGAATATTTCAACAAAGATAGCATTTACCTTGCAAATATTCAAAGCAAAACAAAAAATAAAGTTACCAAGGTGATCTATGATAAGACCACCATAATCCGCTCCATCCTTGTTAATAACACTATCAATATTTAATTTGAACTCATGAGAAAAAGGCTTAATTCATTTGATGATAATAGAACACCTACTCGAATGAGAGAAGTAGCTATTAAAGTTAAAGTAATAAGGAAATATGTTATTATTACCAAATGATGGAGCTTCAACACTTAAGACATAAAGAGATGTTGAATTTTAGCTTTAAGGGAAATAATAATTCTCTCATGACACATTTTGATGCTTTCATGTTTACTATTATTTCTTTCCTACCAAATAAACCAGAAAACAAGCAAATGAATGACAATGTAGAGATGCTCTTTAGCTTTGTTAAGAAAACATGTAGCCCAAAAAGGGAAAATTGTCATTATTCTGAAGCACGTGAATGTCTAAACCATTCTCAAAATCATAACAAATATTGATGGCCAAGGGACTATACAAAAAGACATGGTTTAAAGTCACAATTTGAGAACAACATTGGCATCTAGACACCAATTGAATGGCATTGTTTTGCAGCCTGGAATCAACAGGAATGCACCCTTTTAATATTCTCCAAGTAAGAATAGAAGCGAATAGAGGATTTTTGTTAAATGGTACTAATATCTTTTTTACTTCTAAAATTATGCCAAGCTTTTTTGAGATTGAATTCACCATCTTGAGAGAGTTTAAAAATAGTAATATCATTAACATAAGGATCAAGAGAAGTATCATAAATATACTAAACAATATTATAACTAAGATGATTCATAAGCAGGTTAAAACTCAATTGACCATTAGAAATAAAAGCTACAACCTTTAATTCAATAAGGAGGTAGAATGAGTATTGAAAAGAGAGTCAAGGAACTCTTTTCCAATCCAATCATCCTCCCAGAAATGGGAAAAACCATTTCGTAATCCCTATTGGAGGTTAGCTTCAGCCAACCATTTAATTTTACGCAACATTTTCCAAACCACAAATTAGCCATTTTTAAAATAACTTAAAGATGGATGCTTGTTATTACAATATTTTAAATTAATAAACTTGGCCCACATGTATTCATTATTTCTAAACTTCTGCCACAGTTTATAAGTGAAACCTTTGACCAATCAGAAATTGATTTACAATCCAAGCCCCCTGCATTAAAAGGACAAGTGTAAGAGGCCCAATTAAACTAATGAATTTTCTTAGAATTTTAAGAGCAAAAAAAAAAAAACAATTAATAATTTTGTCTAATATGTTGCACACTTTCATAGTAGGGTTCATAGTCTAAATTAAGTAAATATGCATAAAACAAAGCACACTTTTAATAAGAATAAGTCTAGCACCCATGGAAAAAAATTTAAATTCTCAAGCAGAAAATTTATTAGAGATAGTAGAAACATCTTATTAAAAAGATAATATTTTGTATGTCCTTTGTGTATAGGAGTTCCCAAATAGTTAAAAGGAAGAGACTGCTTACTAAAACTAATGATCCTGCTTACATTATTGCATTGCATCATAGACATGCCTTTTCCAACAATGAAAGTACATTTAGTCATGTTAAAATTAAACCCACTTTTTTTTTGAAATAAGCAAAGAATATTTTGTCTTTTTGATACTTCTTAAAGACCCATTACAAAATAAAATGATGTCATATGCAAAAGAAAGATGAGAAATATTATAACCAATAGAAATTCTATAGGCAAGACTTTTAAAGTAATTAAAGTAATGCGACAAACCTCTGGATAAATATTTAGTAGCAATAATATATAAGGTAGAAGATAAAGGATTTCATTGTCAAATGTCGTTATCGGCTTTAAAATACCCATTAGAAGTGTCATTTAAAATGATGAAAAATCAAACATTCTCAATAATATTATTTAAAAGAGAAATAACTTTTTTTTGTCAAAGCCAAATTAACCAAAAATATTAAAGATGAACTTACAATTGATGTTGTCATAAGCTTTAGTGATATCCAATTTTAAAATAACATTATGATCAGAGATCTTTATGTGAAAATCATGAATGAGCTCTTAGTTTAATAGAACATCATCAACAATATTTCTACCTTTCCTAAAGCTAGTCTAATTATGAGAAATAATTTTAACAAGAATAGAAGACAATCTTTTAGCTAAAATTTTAGAAATAATCTTATGAAATCATTTCAATATATAGGGTTGCTTTTCTTTGGAATCAACACTATTGAAGTGCTAAAAAAATGTTTGGGAACATTGTAATTATTGAAAAAAGAATTAATAGCTTCACACATATGGATAGATTTTTATAATATGCAAACATTTTTGAAGAAATAAGGTTGTGTAGCCATTAGGGCCAGCCACAAAATTAGAATTCATATCCAAAAAAGTATTAAAAATCTCAAGATCCTTGGAAATATTAAATAAAGAGACATTATTAGCATAAGAGATAAGATTAGGGATGATTTGAGGAAAGGAGATATCATCAAATAAAGATTCACCCCCAAGAAAATCCTTGAAATAGCAATCAAGAGAATTCTGAAATGCTTCTTGATTGTCACACCAATCACCCGAGATTAATTTATTCTCACTGAAGAAGTTTCAATTCCTATTTTTATTAACCAAAGCATGAAAATATTTGGTTTCCTCTCTCCACCACTTAAATGCTTGAAAATAACTTTCAAAACTTGTTTCAATCTCTTTAGGTTTAATGGATAAAATAATCATAACATTATCCCGATAGTAAAATAAAATGGGAGCATCCCAGTTACCATTAACAACATTAATAGAATTCGGAGCAAGGAGCAACATGTTCCTAAATTGAAAGGGATAAAAACAAGTAGAATTTATATAATGAATCTTAACAAGTAAAGGGACATGATTAAAAGCCGTTCTACTTTAATGCTCCATAGAAAAAATGGGAAAAGCTGAGAGCAAATCATTATTAAATAGAGAGATAATAAATATGTGACTATATAAGATTTTTCTTAAATTTAGAAGGATCAAAACCACCCAAGTCCCTTCCTAAATCTTATGACTCTTGAGGCACCACCAACTTTTGTCACTATTTCATTCAAGAATATTTTGCAAGTTGATCCATGCATTTAAATAACATATAAAACGAATGATATAAAACCACCAAATGTCCTCACCCCATTTAAATAACTTTAATGAAAACATATTATTAGAATAAGTAAAAGAATTTTTTTTTCCATATATAAAAAGAGAGAAGTAGCCAACTAAGTTGTTTAATTGCTCTTTATTTGTAGAGCTGTCTTTTTGAAGTAGGAAGCAATAAATGACTTCGGATATGGCCTCGGAGCAAGGGGAAATTATTAGGTCCGGACACCGGACGTAGGGATACGTTTGGACACCAATAAAATATTGACATGTGGAATGTACACACGTCCACAAAATTTTAAATCAAGCGCGCCAAAAGCGTAGGTAAAGCATAGTGAAAGCACAGGTAAAGTGCAGTTAGAAGTGCAGTCAAAAGCACATTTAAAGCGTAGTCAAAGCACAGTGAACGCGCAGTCAAAGCACAGTCCACGTGTCAAATTTTAATTGGATATCCGGGCCTATTTCTAGATCCAGTGTTCGGACCTAATAATTTCGTCATAGCAAAGCAGGTGGGGATGTTCTCTGTCTGCTCAATCCACAACTTGCTCTCTATTTTTTTTGGGACATTTAGGTCATTTAAGGCAAACTCACACACACAACGCATACACAAAGACTCGAACCCAAGACCTCTTAGTTGGAAGCATAAGCTCTCAACCAACAGACCAAGGTGAGCTATGTCTTGCTCTCTGTTCCCTCTACTGTCAGCTTCTCTACTAGGTTCCTTATCTGAGCTTTTCTCTTAACCTCCAGCGTCATCTATATACAAATAATAAATTCAATCTGTAGGAAATAGGAAAGAGTAATTAATTAAAATGATGTTTATATTTTATAAATTTGTTTATTTTTGACTCTTTTTTATTAATGTTAAATTTAATTCTGAATTATCCAATTTTGAATAAATTTTTTTCATTTCTTTCTTTGAGCAAAATTTCGTGGAGATAAAAAGCCTTTAATACTAACACATTTAAATACTTGATTAAGTAATTTAGGCAAGCAATATTTGATTATATAGAAAATTAAATAAATCTAGTATGAACACACATGAATTTATATATAAGAGCTCAGCATTAGCTCGAACCACTGTGAGAAATTTGCTTCTTGTGTAATGAACTAAAACAAATAAAAAAATATTCCAATTTAAAAGAAATTAGAACTGCAATATTCAAGAGATCTGGCAACAAAGATAGAACTACAGCATATAAGACCATAATATAGAGAATGATATCATTCTTGAGCAAATAATATAATTTTGTAGCAATCATAATAGTAGTGATACGGCATCACAAAATTAGCTTGATCGGGAACGAATCTCGAGGCAAAAGCTAGTTGGAAACTTCAAAAATTAAATCCGGAAGCACATGAACTCCGATTTCAGCGAGCTTACAGTCAAACTAAGCGTCTCGGAAATACGAACCCAACGACACCAAGTTCAACCCAATCCGAGCCCAAATGAGTCCGAATCAAGGACCCGAAGCTATGTTGGAAGGTTCAAACCTCAATTTGAGTTACCAAACGGCCTCTGATTTTAACGAGCTTATACTCGAATCGAGCGGCTCAACGAGACGAATCCAACGAGCCCAATATCGCCGAATTCGGACATCACTAAGGCCTCCAAATGTCCAACGCATGGTGCACGATCGAAGGGTTCAATATCGACCGTCCATTCAAACCACTCCCTATTCGCCCATGATCTCACACCTATTTACAAGCCGTGCCACTCCAGAAAAACTATAAATAGAGCCCTCATTCTTCACAAGAGGGAGAAGAAGAAGAGAAGAAGGAAGAGAAGGAAGAAGCTCCTCCTCGACCACCGCCGGAGCTCTTCCCACCGCCTGAAGACTCTGGAACTCTGCCGGATTTTTGGGAAATGCCGGGAATTTGCAGAACTTTGTAACTTTGTGAGAAGTTGATTGTAAACTGATCGTCTTGATTTGTAAGACGGATCAACCTTTGTACTTCAAACAAATACTAGTGGAACTTTACAACTGGGCGAGGCCCCGTAGTTTTTTCCCTTTTTGGGTTTTTCACGTAAAAATTCTGGTGTTCATATTCTCTTTTCTGTTTGTGTGCTGAATACTCGTATAACGCTCGGACGCGAATTTACAAACTCTACTGCCGCCTATATTCTAGCACGCAACAAGTAGGTATCTTTTAATCTAAAACACTTAACAAACCTTGTTATATATTTCCTAAACCCTATAACTACAAAAAAACTTATAAAAAATAAAATAAAATCTTTCTAATAATTATAATCTAATTTGCGTTACAGATCAATGCTTTTAAATTTAGAATGCTGGCGAGTTGGCTGTCTTTTTGGACCATCTTATCCATAGTAGAAATTACTCAAACTAATTTGACTCCAGAAAGCTATCAATAGCGGATACAAGAAATAAAAAAACATCGAACCTAGTGTTTCGGGGCAACCTCCCACCGTGGCTTTCAATCTGGGGAAATTATTGTGTCCGGACATCATACACAGCTTACCGTCCAGAGACCAATAAGATGCAGCCACGTTATTCAGTACCGAGCAGTACTGAGCTCGGTACTGAGCAGTACCGAGCAAGGTACTGAGCAGTATCGAGCTCAGTACCGAGCAAGGTACTGAGCAGTATCGAGCTCAGTACCGAATAAGAGATGATATGGCGCATTTTCATTTGGCTCTTGACGGCATACGCTGTCCGGACCCAATAATTTCCCTCCAGTCTGACATGAAAATAGCTTCTTTATTATTGACTCTTCCAAAACACTTCTTCATGTGAACAACACATTGTGAGCGGGGTCTGAAGAGGCAAAGAAGTTTCTTTAACAACTCTTTCAAAACCTTTCTTCGCACTAAGCAAGTTAAGCGGGATCCGAAGAGGTGGAGAAGACGCCGAAAAAGCTCCTTTTAGCGACTCTGTGAGGCTCATGCGAAGCCGAGATAGGAGAGGAAGTCGTGACTCCTCATTCAAAACTCCTCTTTACACGAAGCCCGAGCTCCCTAGTGACTTTCAATCCAACAAGAGAAGAAGCTGAAGAAGAAGACAAAGAACCTCCTTTTAGCAACTCTTTCAAAAGTTCCATGTGAAACCAAGACAAGAAAAGAAGGCAAACCAAAAAAATAAATGGAGTGGAGCGGAGCGGAGTTTGAAACGGTACGAAATTAGACAGAGCATTAAGATTAATTTTAATTAAATAAAACGATGAGGATAGCTTAAGGGAAGAATCACAATCAGCTTTTATATACCCTACATGTATCATATGTTATATATTTTAATAGTAGTAAATATGGATCCATCATAGCCCATAACTATCACTGGTAAACACTATCAAACACAATCAAATAAAGTAGACCAGAATCTTGTTAAAAGCTATTGACTTGATTAATGTTGACTGAGTTCTCCAAATTGCTTAATAGCCTGGTCTTCATTCTATAAGAAGACAAACCATTATGAGTGCATATCTTTACAGATCAACTTAGATAAGAATCTCGCTTAAAGCTATTAGCATCAGTGTTGATTGAGAGCTCCAAATTATTTAATACCGTGGCCTTCATTCTTACAATCAAAACTTTACTGGGTGCATATATCTTTAGAACGTGCACCTACAAGCCTACAACCCTTCCTAGAAAGATTGACCAACGGGCCAAATTATTCTGTGTGCAGGTAGAACGCTGTCTAGAGCCCAATGAAAACCACCACGTCACCCCTACTTGGTATTGTGGCTCGGTACTGAATGACGTGGCTGCACTTTATTGGCCTCTGGACTATAAGTTGTCTAATATCCGCACAGAATAATCTTTTGACCAATAGAGCGAGATTTCTATAAAGTATATATGCTATTATAGGATAATTAAAATAATAAAAACCCTGCCTTTGCATTTCTTTTTGTCTTCGCTTTCATGGGCATGCTACAAATTCTTAAAGCTAGTTCAAAGCATTTCTGCAAAGTAGCTTTTTAATCCTTCTGATAGAGCAAAAGGTTTGGTTACACCATATTATCGGTTGACAACTATTCAGTCAATGGTATATGACATGACCTTAAATATGACTGAACAAATTGAATATAATTAGCTCTTTAGATATCATAACATCCGAAAAATCAAAAGCTTTTTTGCGGTATTTAATAGCAGTTGTCCTCACCCAACATAATATTAACTCGGAACCTGACAAACTTGCTTCTTTTTTTTTTTTTTTTTTGAAAAAATTTGGGCGAAGAGCGTATATTAAATAAAAGCCAAGTTACAAGTGTGAAATGAAAAGAAAAAGAGAAAGCTCAACCAAAAAGACAGCTATCTCAACAAACCAATCCAAAATCATTTTACACTAAAACCTAGCAGAAAAAGAGAGGAGAAGCCTCCAAAAACAGGACTCAATAAAATATTTCAGTGAGAATAATGAGCACGGAGAAAACTCCCATGGTTGTTGTAGGACCATCCAAAGGGAGAGCCATAAGAGAGATACATCATCGTCCTGTAAAGCAAAACCTATAAATAGCAGCTCTCCTTGCAGAAAAACCGAAAACAGAGAGGCAAGGTAAGCCCCCAACAATTACAGCAGATCCAAAAGTTCATGGCCATTCTTCCACTTACATATTTTGGAGAAAACAACTCTCTTAATATTAAGAGTGATGATGCTAGTACTATTAACAGAATTACTGAAATGCCTACCCTTTTTTTCCTGCCAAACAAAATAGGTAGTGCAGCAAGTAATAAGGAAAAAAAAGTCTTAACAACTGGCGAAGTGTTGGGTAAATCTTGAATCCAAACCAGAAGTTACGTAATAGTTGTCCTGAGAAGCAGGGCACTTGTACTGGGTATAAGATCAGTGAGAATAGAGAAAGAGTAGCAACATTAAAAAAACAAATGACTAGTACTTCCATTGCATGCATGGCACAAGGAGCAAGTGGTGTCAAAAAGAATATTATTATTTTTTATTAAGGCATCCGTAGTTTTGAGTCCACCCACAATGGATATCCAGCCAAAAATTGAGAATTTTAAAACATGGCGATTGAGCCAAATAAGATTAGCCCAAGGAGCTATATCAGAACTCATTAACAAATTATTTAAATGATCCAATACCAAAATTTTTCCAAAGCAAGCAAGTGCCATAACTGTCATAAATGAAAATATCCCAAATGGAATTTGTAATATATAGTGGAAGGTAGTTGGGTAAATTCCAAGAGTTGCCAGAAATGAGAGAATTGGCCTGAGCATTAAACTAAAATTCATTCAATAAAGAAGCACCCTCAGGATTATCAATGAAATTATACCCATTGCACTAGTTGTCTCAAAACAGCTAAATGGGAGAGGATGATGTAACTCAATAGCCAAAGCAATTTGAAGCATTTCCAGCCGTAAATAAAATAGCTTTCAAAAAATTAGAGGCATGACCAGACGAAGGCCGCTAATTAAGGTGAGTTGTATCTATACATTAGCCAGTTGGATAAACGACTATTGCAGTTATACATTCTACTAATAATAGAACAATGATACCCAAATTGTTGAGCAGATATAGAAGGCAAGCCTAGGCCCACTTGAGATTTAGGCTTGCAAACATTATCCCAGGATACCAACTGTAGTTTTTTAAAAGTCACAACATCTCCGAAAAAAAAAAGCTGGAGCATAATTTCTTCACAAATTTAATGATAGTTTTAGGTAGAATAGCTCCTCTAATCCAATAAGCAATGGAGTTGAGAATATTAAATTTTAGAAATTGTAAACAACTAGCAAAAGAAATTAAGTTGGCCTTCCAACTTAATAACTTCTTTGTGATGCTTTTCAACAAAAGGTAAAAAATTAGAAAGTTTTTTCGTACTAGTAGTAATCGGAATGCCCAAATAAGTAATACAATTACTAACATTAGAAAGAGAGAAGGCAGAGCACACTATCTCTTGATTTTTAGTGCTTCCAGATAGTATAATAGAGCTTTTCTCAAAATTTACTTGAAGACCTGAAGTACTAGCAAAAGTGTTAAGGTGGGTTGAGAGCTTAAGGCAGTTTAGGAAGTTCGAAGTGCTAAAAACAAGTTGCTCATTAGCATACAGGAGATAAGTGTCACGACCCGATTCGACGGGGACGGATCCCGCCCAAACCGGATCGGGACCAGCCTAAACAAACTAACCAGGATCTGGTTTGGGAATTGGTTTCGGAACTGAATCTTCCAAATAATTCTCAAAACGGCCACACAAACACAGAACAACAGAGCTACTATAAATCACCAAATACAGCGGAACAAAACATCTATCTTGTCTTTTCCTCAAATACAATCATCTACAAATACAGTGCATGGCTTTTGAACAGAAAGAAAGACAGAACAGAAAAGCCATGACTGTACAAAAATCAAAAGGTACAACAAATACCTATACGAATCAGACTCAGAAATCTACTCCTGGACTTCCTTCCCTTTCCCAGAACCTGAAAATCACCAGAAAACAAGAGTGAGCTCAACAGCTCAGCAAAGCAACAAACCTCCAATCAAAACTTCCAGAATTCAAAACCAAACTCATCAGACAGAAATCAGATCAGAAATCGGAATAGAATCGTACAGATTGTCAAACCGGACATATCAGAACGAAACAGAATAAAATCAGAACAGATACGGACGGGTATCAAATCAGAATCAGAGTCGTACGGATTCAGAGTACAAACAAAACATAATAAATCAACAGAGTCAGAATTATACAGAAATCAGAAAGTCAGAGTTAGAATTAACAGAGTTGTACGGAACAGAAATCGTATCAGAAACAGGACAGAATCAGACATATCACATTAACAAAATCAGAAATCAGAATTGCTTACCGAACAGATACTGAATTCGAAATCATATCAAATCAGATATCAGACAGATCAAATCATATCGTACGGAACTTATTATCGCTTACAGAACGGATACAGAAAGCAGAATCAGATCAAATTAGATATCAGATATCAGATATATATTTAATAGCTAAATTCCCTGACACTGACTGAATCTCTTTGGATTCAGGCCCCTTATAACTCCCTTTGTGCTCACGGCACCAGAACAGATGTGCTTACAGCACCAGAACAGAATTCATCGGATCCGGAACAGAACAGATATCAGATTTTCAGATTTGAGCTCATTTCAGATTTCCCTGACACTTACTGAATCTCATAGGATCCAGGCCCCTTATAACTCCCTTTTTATAGCACATACAGATAGTATTTCAATTCAGAAGAAATTCGGGCAAATCAAAAATCAGACAAAAATCGGGCAGCACAACGGCAGTAGACGAAATTTACACAAAATTTCCTGCAAAGAAAATTTACCAAATTCGCACAGAACAGAGATAATCATATTCCAGAACATTTATTCTACTGCACAGAGAATTTACGGATTCACAGAAAAATGTAATCAACTGAAAACGCTGCCGAATCAAAAATACCCGGACAAAAATCTTCGGAAAATAACCAAAAACTGCACACTCGGCACTTCAACAATATACAGAAAGTTACGCGGTAAAAACTGAATCAACCAAAAGTTACGGACGAAAATCGGTAACGGAAACGAAATCCGGACAGAAAATACCGCCAAACTCGACGGTTCTGAAAATTGAGAAAGGCGGAATGTGCCTTACCTTGCGTACAGCAAAATCCTCAACAGTCTCGACGAACGAAAACGGACCCGCGGCTTCCCGAAATCAACTTTTCTTTTTTTCTCTTTTTCTTCCTCTCTCCTCGGATCAAAATCTGATATTTTATTTTTCTTTTTCTCTCTCTTCAAAATATCTCATTTCCCTTAAGAAATGCTCAGATCGTCCTGGACGATCGCACTTCGTCCCGGACGATGTGTGCTCTGGAAAATTCTCGTCCAGACGAAATTTTCATCATCATCCCCGGCGACAGGTCCTCGGGAGAATTTTCGTCCAGACGATCCAATTTTCGTCCCGACGAATCATACAACCAAAACTGATTTTCTGCACAACCTGTACCGATCGTCCCGGACGAACCTGGAGCAGAACTGATATTACAATCTCCCCAACTTAAAAAAAATGTCGTCCTCGACATTATCCAATCCAACCTCCGTCAAAACAAGTACGGGTACGACTGTCTCATGTCAGACTCCTTCTCCCAAGTGGCTTCCCGTGCAGTACGGTGCTTCCACCGGACTTTAACCATCGGAATCTGTTTACTTCGTAGTTTTCGGACGTCGTACGCCAAAATCAACTCTGGCTCTTCCTTGTACGCCAGATTCCCCTGAATCTCAACCTCATCAGCAGATACCTTCTTACCAGAATCTGATACCCACTTCCTCAAAGTGGATACATGAAACACATTATGCACATCGGGCATCAAATCAGAAAGCAAGAGTCTGTAAGCCGCTTTCCCAATCCTTTCTAAAATTTCAAAAGGTCCAACATACCTTGGACTAAGCTTACTTACCTGGCCAAATCTGCTCACACCTTTCATCGGGCTGACTTTGACATACACAAAGTCACCGACTTGAAACTCAACGAACCTGTGCTTCTGATTGTAATACTTCTGTTGACGGTCCTGAGCTGCTTTCAATCTTTCTTTAATCAAATTAATTTTCTGAACAGTTTCATCAGCAAAAGTGGCACCCAAAGCCTGTCTATCTCCGACCTCCGTCAGAGTCAAAGGAGTCCGGCACTTCCTGCCATACAAAGCCTCGTACGGTGCCATACCGATACTGGACTGGAAGCTATTGTTGTAAGCAAACTCAATCAAAGGGATATGATCTTCCCAGCTTCCTCCAAAGTCTAAAACACAAAGTCTCAATAGATCTTCCAATACCTGAATGGTCCTCTCAGACTGTCCATCAGTCTGAGGATGAAAAGCTGTACTGAAATGCAGTTTAGTACCCAAGCCTTGCTGAATGCCCTTCCAAAGTCTGGAAGTAAAACGTCCGTCTCGATCAGATACAATCACGCGAGGCACACCGTGCAATCTGATAATCTCCTTAACATAAACCTGTGCCAAGCGCTCTACTGAATCAGACTGTCTGATCGGAAGAAAATGGGCTGACTTCGTCAATCGATCTACGACTACCCAGATGGCATCGTGTCCTTGCCATGATCGAGGAAAACCCATCGCAAAATCCATCGTCACCTCCTCCCACTTCCACTCAGGGATAGGTAACGACTGCAACAGTCCACCTGGTCGCTGATGCTCTGCCTTCACCAACTGACAGGCCTCGCATCTCGACACAAACTCCGCCACATCCTTCTTCATCCCAGGCCACCAAAATAATAGCTTCATATCAGCATACATCTTACCACTGCCTGGATGAATAGTATAGCCAGAATGATGAGATTCATACAGAATCTCCTGCCTCAAATCTCCAAATACAGGTACCCATAACCTGTTCTTGCAGAAAATAGCACCAGAATCAGAAATTCGAAGTTCAGGAGTCTTACCAGATCCAATCTGAGCAATCAACTTCGAATAATCAGAATCTGACTTCTGGGCTTCTTGAATCCTTGTCTCCAAAGTAGACTGAATACTCATCTGAGCCAAATCCAATCCATTGGAGGAAATCACCTCCAACTGCAAGCGTTCCATATCTCGAATCAGAAAGTCATCGGAAGTAAGCTGAATACCTGATAATCCAGAAGACTTCCTGCTCAAAGCGTCCGCTA
The DNA here is from genome assembly GCA_022539455.1 of Dendrobium nobile. Lineage (NCBI taxonomy): Eukaryota > Viridiplantae > Streptophyta > Magnoliopsida > Asparagales > Orchidaceae > Dendrobium > Dendrobium nobile. The sequence goes on along the minus strand of CM039733.1, from coordinate 13,620,404 downwards.
CCACATTAGCCTTCCCAGGCTGGTACTGAATAGTCAGATCATAGTCCTTGATTAACTCGAGCCACCTTCTCTGTCTCAGGTTCAGATCCTTCTGAGTAAAAATATACTTCAGGCTCTTATGATCAGTAAAGATCTTACAACTGACGCCATACAGATAATGACGCCAAATCTTCAAAGCAAATACTACAGCAGCTAACTCCAGATCGTGCGTCGGGTAATTCTTCTCATGTGGCTTTAACTGTCTAGAAGCATAAGCAATTACCTGACCACGCTGCATCAGAACACATCCCAATCCTTTCAGTGAAGCATCACTGAAGACCTGAAAACCTTCCGTACCTGACGGAAGTGCTAACACTGGAGCTGAAGTCAAACAGTCCTTCAATTTCTGAAAACTAGCTTCACACTCCGGTGTCCAAACAAAAGCTACTGACTTCTGCGTCAGTCTCGTCAGAGGCGTCGAAATCTGTGAAAATCCCTTCACAAATTTCCTATAATACCCGGCCATGCCCAAGAAACTACGTACCTCAAATACCGTAGTCGGCCTTGGCCAATCAGCAACCGCCTGAATCTTCTGGGGATCAACAGAAATGCCTTCTCCGCTAATCACATGCCCTAGAAAAGAAATACTCTTCAGCCAGAATTCACACTTGGAGAATTTGGCATACAGCTGATGCCGCCTCAAGGTCTCCAACACAATGCTCAAATGTCTGGCATGCTCATCCTCAGAAGCAGAATACACCAAAATATCATCAATAAAGACGATCACGAACTGATCCAGAAACTCCCTGAATACTCGGTTCATCAGATCCATGAAAATAGCAGGCGCATTGGTTACCCCAAAAGGCATAACTAAAAACTCGTAGTGCCCGTACCGAGTACTGAAAGCAGTCTTCACCACATCAGATTCCTTCACCTTCACCTGATAGTATCCAGATCGCAAATCAATCTTCGAAAATACTGAAGATCCGGAAAGCTGATCAAACAAGTCGTCGATCCGAGGCAAAGGATACTTATTCTTGATAGTGACCTTGTTCAAATCTCTGTAATCAACACACATACGGAGTGTCCCGTCCTTCTTCTTTACGAACAAAACAGGTGCTCCCCAAGGCGAAACACTAGGACGGACAAAACCTCTGTCAACTAGCTCCTGAAGCTGAACTTTCAACTCAGAAAGTTCTTTCGGTGCCATTCTGTACGGAGCTTTTGATATAGGAGCTGTACCCGGAAAAACATCGATAGAGAACTCCACCTCTCTATCCGGAGGTAAACCAACTAACTCCTCAGGAAAAACATCGGTAAACTCCCGTACCACTGGGATCTCAGAAACAGAACCAACCTCCAGGTTCAGATCCCGCACCGAAGCCAAAAACACTGGGTAACCCTTCTTCCACATTTTGCTCACCTCCAACGCAGAAATCAGACTGGAGAGAACACCTCGTAATCCCTGAAATACGACTCTCTCTCCAGCCACAAGCAAACTCACTTGCTTCTTCAGACAATCAATCTGAGCCTCATACAGACTCAGCCAATCCATGCCCAAAATCACGTCATACGAAGAAATCGGTAACAAAATCAGGCTTGACTTCCACTTCTTGCCAGCAATGTCAATCTCACAAAAACAAAACTTGCGGGCAATCAAATTACTTCCAGCCGGTAAAATCACAGAAAGAGAAATCGGCAACAAAACAGAATCCAAACGCAAAAGCTCAAAACAGCGCTCGGACAGAAAAGAGTGACTAGCTCCAGAGTCAAACAAAACACGACAGGGCTGATCAGAAATATAAATCGTACCTGTCACAACATCCGGAGCATCACGAGCCTCCTGCTGACTCAGGCTATAAACTCGTGGCTGAACTGGAGTAGGAGCTGAAGCAACATAACTACTCTGCTCCCTCTGAACCGTAGGTGGTCTCCGTGGTCCAGAACTAGTACTACCACCTCTTCCAGAAAATCCCTCAGGGCGAGGAGGAACAGTCCTCGGTCTTCCTGCTGCAGAACCGGTAGGTCTAACAGAGCCCTCAGGTCGGAACTCAGAACGTCGATCAAATCCAGCCTGTGGACACTCTGCAATCCTATGTCCAGGCTGACCACATCTGAAACACAGACCAGCCATCCTATAGCACTGGCCATGATATCGCCGTCCACAACTCTGGCACACAGGTGCCCCACTGACAGATCCTGAACTCGTCGTACTGGTAGCAGTACCAGACGATCCTCCACTCCTCCTGGAGTCAGATCTGTTGACTCCGGATCCAGAACCAGTCACAAATCTCCTCTTCCCAGAGGAACCACTGCCAGAAGTCTCACCACCAAATCTCTTCCTACTCGCAGTCCACCGCTGCTGAGTAGCCATCAGATCATTCTCAATCAGACGAGCTCGCTCCACAAGCTCAGCGAAATCAGAAATGTGAAAAGGCACCAGGGGCTGCCTCAGACTATCTCGCAATCCCCTCAGAAATCTGTAGCACCTCTCAGCAGAAGTGCTCACTAGCTGCGGAGCATACCTGGCTAGTGCAGTAAACTCAGCCTCGTACTGCATCACCGTCTTGCTCCCCTGAACCAGTCTCAGAAAACTCTCCTGCATCTGCTGTCGTGCAGAAGGGGGAACAAACCAGTCTCGAAATACCTCAGTGAACTCGTCCCAAGTGATCAAAGAGTTCAGTCTACCCTGAAATCTGGCCGCCTGCTGGCCTTCCCACCAGTGCTCAGCCTCTCCATCCAACAGAAAAACTGCCAACGGAACTTTCCTATCCGCTGGACACTGCATCCCATCAAAAGTCTTTTCCAATCTCCTCAGCCACTCCTCGGCTGCTTTGGGCTCAACAGCGCCCTCAAATCTCGGAGGTTTCAACCTCAAAAATAACTGTAAATGTCTATCAATATCCTCTGATCTGACAGTAACAGCTCTGCTCTGAGTCTCGCTCATCATCTGAGCAACAAGTGTAGCAAACTGAGCAAGTGTATCAGCACCGGCCACTGGGGCTGTACTCCCCACTGGTGCTGCCTGACTGGCACTCTGCCCGTCTGTCATGTCTGGGTCTGGCTGATCCATACAGAAAAATCCAGAAAATCCGGAAAACTATCACAAAAACAACACGAAAACAACACAATAAAAAAACCAAACGACCCAAAACTTCCCCTAGACAGACTCACTGATCACTTCCTATAGCTCTGTCTTACAATCCAACTAGTTTCCAAACCAGTGCTCTGATACCACTCAAAAGGCTTTGTCACGACCCGATTCGACGGGGACGGATCCCGCCCAAACCGGATCGGACCAGCCTAAACAAACTAACCAGGATCTGGTTTGGGAATTGGTTTCGGAACTGAATCTTCCAAATAATTCTCAAAACGGCCACACAAACACAGAACAACAGAGCTACTATAAATCACCAAATACAGCGGAACAAAACATCTATCTTGTCTTTTCCTCAAATACAATCATCTACAAATACAGTGCATGGCTTTTGAACAGAAAGAAAGACAGAACAGAAAAGCCATGACTGTACAAAAATCAAAAGGTACAACAAATACCTATACGAATCAGACTCAGAAATCTACTCCTGGACTTCCTTCCCTTTCCCAGAACCTGAAAATCACCAGAAAACAAGAGTGAGCTCAACAGCTCAGCAAAGCAACAAATCTCCAATCAAAACTTCCAGAATTCAAAACCAAACTCATCAGACAGAAATCAGATCAGAAATCGGAATAGAATCGTACAGATTGTCAAACCAGACATATCAGAACGAAACAGAATAAAATCAGAACAGATACGGACGGGTATCAAATCAGAATCAGAGTCGTACGGATTCAGAGTACAAACAAAACATAATAAATCAACAGAGTCAGAATTATACAGAAATCAGAAAGTCAGAGTTAGAATTAACAGAGTTGTACGGAACAGAAATCGTATCAGAAACAGGACAGAATCAGACATATCACATTAACAAAATCAGAAATCAGAATTGCTTACCGAACAGATACTGAATTCGAAATCATATCAAATCAGATATCAGACAGATCAAATCATATCGTACGGAACTTATTATCGCTTACAGAACGGATACAGAAAGCAGAATCAGATCAAATTAGATATCAGATATCAGATATATATTTAATAGCTAAATTCCCTGACACTGACTGAATCTCTTTGGATTCAGGCCCCTTATAACTCCCTTTGTGCTCACGGCACCAGAACATATGTGCTTACAGCACCAGAACAGAATTCATCGGATCCGGAACAGAACAGATATCAGATTTTCAGATTTGAGCTCATTTCAGATTTCCCTGACACTTACTGAATCTCATAGGATCCAGGCCCCTTATAACTCCCTTTTTATAGCACATACAGATAGCATTTCAATTCAGAAGAAATCCGGGTAAATCAGAAATCAGACAAAAATCGGGCAGCACAACGGCAGTAGACGGAATTTACACAAAATTTCCTGCAAAGAAAATTTACCAAATTCGCACAGAACAGAGATAATCATATTCCAGAACATTTATTCTACTGCACAGAGAATTTACGGATTCACAGAAAAATGTAATCAACTGAAAACGCTGCCGAATCAAAAATACCCGGACAAAAATCTTCGGAAAATAACCAAAAACTGCACACTCGGCACTTCAACAATATACAGAAAGTTACGCGGTAAAAACTGAATCAACCAAAAGTTACGGACGAAAATCGGTAACGGAAACGAAATCCGGACAGAAAATACCGCCAAACTCGACGGTTCTGAAAATTGAGAAAGGCGGAATGTGCCTTACCTTGCGTACAGCAAAATCCTCAACAGTCTCGACGAACGAAAACGGACCCGCGGCTTCCCGAAATCAACTTTTCTTTTTTTCTCTTTTTCTTCCTCTCTCCTCGGATCAAAATCTGATATTTTATTTTTCTTTTTCTCTCTCTTCAAAATATCTCATTTCCCTTAAGAAATGCTCAGATCGTCCTGGACGATCGCACTTCGTCCCGGACGATGTGTGCTCTGGAAAATCCTCGTCCAGACGAAATTTTCATCATCGTCCCCGGCGACAGGTCCTCGGGAGAATTTTCGTCCAGACGATCCAATTTTCGTCCCGACGAATCATACAACCAAAACTGATTTTCTGCACAACCTGTACCGATCGTCCCGGACGATCCAACTTCGTCCCAGACCAACCTGGAGCAGAACTGATATTACATAAGTAAGTTTAAAATCCTCAACAAAGATACCTTCAAAATCACCATCATCTAAAAGACAAGAGAAAACATCTAAGACCAAACAGAAAAGATACAGACTTAGTGGGTGCCCTTGTGCAGCCGAACAGAGGATGAAAAATAACATTCAAGCACACCACTAATAGCAATAAAAAAAATTAACATCATATAGGCAAACTTTTACCCATTGGATGGAAATGTTTGGAAAGCCTTTTTGATCCATTCTAGAAAGGAGAAATTACCTAGAGACCATATCAAAAGCTTTCCGAATGTTCAGTTTAGCATAGAAAAAACTACTACCTCCTTTACATCGAGCATAATTAAAAATTTCATTGGCAAGTAAGATATTATCAGTAGAAATTCTAGACTTAATAAACCCAACTTGTTTATCTTTCACAATCATAGGCATAATGTTCTTCATCTTGTTAGATAAAATTTTAGATATAATTTTATAAAGAACATTACAAAGGGCAATAGGTTTGAAGTCAGCAAAAGATGCTGCATGTTTGGTTTTAGGAATGAAAGCAAGAGCAGTTGCTTTTACACCACTAGCCAAACACCCCTTAAGGAAGAATGATTTTACCACTTTGCAAATTGTAGGGCCTATGACATGCTAACCCATTTTGTAGAAGTAAAAATTGAATCCATCAGGCCAGAGGGTAGAGCTAGAGGAACCACAGAAAATAACAGACTTGATCTCATCATCAGATATATGAGTGATAAGAGATAATGCAAGATTTGAGTTGAGTGTGCTTCCAGCATGAAAAAGAGTCGTGGAAGTAAAAGGAGGTGGGGTAGGATTGTAAAGATTTTGAAAATTGCTTATTAAAGTGGAAATGCCTTCTGCTCTAGAGGTTTGAGGGTTAGATGTTGTGAGGTTAACAACAACATTATTTGCACACCTGCTTTTTTGAATTTGAGCATATAGGAACTTTAAGTCATCTTCCCCTTTGGACAACCAATTAGATTTGGCTCTTTGAATAACCCACAATGCTTACATAAATGAAAATTCAAAAATATTCACATTGATAGATTTGAGATTGGTATTAAATTCCACATTCAAAGGATCCTCAACAATCCTATCCAGGCACTCAACTTGCTTACGATGGAGGCTAGCAAGATGAGAGTCCAAAATGGTAGAATTAGCCCAATACTCCAGTTTGATAACTCCTTTGAGCTTTACTACAAGAAAATAATGGACTCAGGATCTATTTGGGATAACTTTTTCATTACTTTACTTTTTAGATAGTAATCATAATTTTTTTGGCTATTATTTTTGTTGCTTTTCTTTTCTAAACTTTATACAGTAGAAAGCTATTTTTTTTGCAACCAAAGTAGCATAAATATTTTTCCCACAATAACTTCACAATCAACTTTATAGGATGTTGCAGTTATACCAAACATATCCTTAATTAGGGACTTCATCTTAAATAAGAAGTTTGACCGCCCTTCCTATTAACAAGCTTCTTAGAAAGCTTGGTCATCTTAAAGATTTTTCTTTTCGTAAGGACAATAGATATTGTCATATTTTTTTTAGGATTTTGCTAATAAATGCTCAAATATACATCCTTTTTGTTAACAAGCACTTATTAACAAGCATCAAATATATATCATTTCTATTTTCAAACACCCAATAATTGATATTGTTACAAGCTTAAAGATTCATAGTAGTAGAGAGAGAGAGAGTTTAAAGTCCTAGCGATGCAATAATGTCCAACATGCAAATAGATAAATAAGAGATTTTGGGAACACTAGAAAATTTTCATGTAGAAAATCCAGAAAGGGAAAAACTACGAGGCCTTTCCCAGGCGAAGAGATTCCATTTTGCATGAGTAAGTTACAAAGATTGGCCTGTCCCATAATGTGGAGATAGTGAAATTATAATAGTATGAAGAATTGGTTGAACTTCATTTGAGTGCTCAGGGCTGAATGGCCAAAGGTTGTGTGATAGTTCTTCAAAGGGAGAAGTTCGATTGTAGTAGTACTCAATTGGCGAAGGGTTAATGATGGCGGTTGGGAAATGGTTATATGACGGCAGTGGTCAAACGGTGAATGCAGTGATGGTCGGGTAAAGTAACATGCCCTAGCTAGTATCTAATAGAAGAATTAAATCTGTAAACCTACTGTTTTGATTAAAAAAAATATTTTATTTAAGTATATGTAGTTTTGAAAATATATTAATTTTCTTTGGGAATATTAAATTTTGGAATTTTGAAATTGAACACTCTATTATGAACAATATATCGCCTCGAAAGATGAACATACCGTTCCCTAATGGGTTCAAATTTCAGAATTTTAAATTTATCTAAATTAGTATAGTCAGACTCAAGGGAAAACAACATATGATCTCGAAAGATCATAATGAAGTTTAATCGATTGTCTGACTATGATAATTCAGATAGAAGATCATTAATCTCATAATCAAAACTACAATAATAATTAATATATCTATCCGAAGATAGAAGGTATCAATTATTATTGATCATTCGAAAATGGCGATAATGATCGTTGTATTTGATTTTCCCAAAGAGAACTAATTAGAGATTTTTGAAAATTTCAATTTTGAAAATTAGATCTGGGTTTCTAAATCTCCTACGAGCGCAAGCCCTCGTAGTTAATTACATCGTAGGAAATCGGAATTTCCTACGAAAACTCTCGATTAAAATAGCGATATAAATTTTATTTAAGATTTTCAAATCTAGATATCAAAGGAAGTTAAGGTTTAGAATTTGAATAGGGATTGGATCAAAATTGAAGACTTATTTTCAGAGTCAAAGGAAGAGGAGCAGGGAGTGTTTTGAGATTCTGAATCACTTCAGAAACACTCCAGCCTATCCTAAATGTTGGGCTTAAATTTGATTGAAAGTGATTTAATGTTTAAATGATCAATTTTATTAGAAATTTGGGATTCGATTCCCGGAGGTTGAGGTCTTATAGCCCGAGCTTGCCTCAGAACCTAAGTCTAAATTGGGTACTAAAAAGTGACCCGAACCTAGCTAGTGCAATGCAAATCTGATCTTACCCCGGCCTGGATTGGGGAGCCAGCTAAACCACCTAAGCGCTTTAAAAACATGTATCAAGTCATTTAATGTTAGAATGGGTCGGGACGTTATTTAAGAAAGGTATTCGAGAACGGGACCGACATCTAGAGCGGATCCTAAATGGTCCCTTAAACTTATGTTGGGTTTGGTGCTTAAGCAAATGCAATTAAGGGTTTAAAGATTTTTAAATTAGTTGCTAATATGATGCATGCTAATCGACTTGATTAAAAGATTTGAATTTGAATGAATGCTATGAAATGAGGACTCCCAGCGGCCCCGGGATTTTTTCTTAAAACGTTAGAGTTTCTATGTGAGCTTAAAGTTTTTAATTTGATTTAAGTAGAAAAATTTTATTAAGTCCTTAAGAGCCTACAGTCGTATTCCAGGTCAAATCAAAGTCGGCATGCAGGTAAAAAGACTAGAAAAGCAAGAGTTCTAATGCGCAATCAATTTAAATAAATCAATCAAATTAAATATATCAAATTGAATGTCCGTAGGCAAGTGCCCCTTATTATTACATCCAGAATTGCAAGAAAGTAAAGTGGCCGGGCACCACTGACTACAACCCGGATTTCTAGTCCTAAATTAAATGACTTTGAGATTTAGGATTCTTCCCGTCGTCCAATCCTTCATCTTCTCACGAACGTCTTGATTCGTCGGTTCAGGATATCCAAATGGAAAGAAACTCTCCCTTGATCGGGGTGTTATCTTTCCTCTTTGGATATTTGAAAAGTATCCTAATTTGACTTCCAAATGGAAGAAGACTCTCCCCTTTAGGGATGTCTTCACCTCTTTGGAATTCAAATTGGATTAATCACCCAAATCTCAAGTCATTTCAAATAAATTACAACCTTAATTGAATTAAATTTACATTGAGTGAAATGAGAAAATCTAGACTCGATCCTGCAGGGTTATCCTAATAATCAACAGTTATATATAATCCTCAGGCAGTTAATATTTGATCTCAAGCAGTTAATATTTGATCTCAAGCAATTAATATATTTGAAATTTAAAGTGCTCAACAGATTGCAGTAAATAAATAAACAATCAATCAATTCTAAACTAGCAAACAGCATGCAGTGAAAACTCGAAAGCCCGACACACAGCGGAAAAGTAAACACCGGCCTAGCCTAAAACTAGAGTTGGTTGTCCTAGCAAACATTCTGCAGTGTGTGAAGTAGGTCGTGTGGTTTTGATATGTCCTAAATAGGATCATTAGATTTAAGTTGCTTAAGGTTCGATTGGTTGAAAGGTTTAAGGGATTTAAGTTTGAATTCAAGTATTAATGGCTTAAGGTTAATTTTAAGATTTATTTAATTATTTATTGGATACCACCTTTGTTTCACACCGAGGCCGTGAAGTTTATTTCACCTTCCTTGGGGCTAAGTTAATAGCCTCGTAGGCCTAGGTTACTCAGTGGTACCCGGTATAATTAAGTAGCTTAAGTTGATTAAGATTCGAAAGTTAATGAATTTTATCCAAAATTGGTTGATTACTGATTTTAGAAGTTAATTAATGAATTCTGGAGTTTTAAAAGCAATTTTGAGTTTTTAAGAATTTTATTGAATATTTTAATTATTAAATTAAAGGGTTAAAATTCGACTTTTTGGTTTAAGGGGTTTTCTGGAAATTTAGTATTTTATTAAAATACTAGACCTCAACACGATCAGTTAGACTGTAAGTACGTTGAAATCGGATTTTTCTACATTTTATAACGAAGGTTTGAAGTTTTGAACTGGTTTTGAATAATGGTTGACCAAAAAGTTGACTTTTTGAAATATTACAGATTTCTGAAATTTAATATTTTTAACAAATATTAGACCTTATTATAAGAAGAATGCAATTGAGTTTGGTCAATTTGGATTTTTCTTGAATTGGTTATGAATATTCGAAGTTTTGACTATTTAATGAATTTTAAAATCCTTAATCATAAGGTCATTTTTGGGATTTAGTTCCAAATGAACTCCCAACTCCTTGAAATCAACTCCAAAGGTCAGAAATAACCTAAGGAAAGATTCCCAAGTGTTTGGGAAATTTTTGGGATTTTTAATAATTTTTAATTAATTAAATTAATAAAATATTCAATTTTACTTAAAATTAAATTAATGTTTAATTTACTGTCAAAATGAGTTGGTTTCAATTTTCGTGCGTTAAGGATTTAATTCTGGTCAGTTAGAGGGGTTGCACATAATTTTTGGATTTAAATTTGATTTATTACAATTTCCGGAAGGTTTAATAGCTTAATTAAGACTTTAAACTTAGGAAAATTGATTAAGGGTCTTAATGACTTCTAAATTCAGTGAAAATTTCTCTAATGGCTGTACATGTCACTAAGTTTAATTGTTCAAAGTTTTGGGTCAATAGGAGGTGAATCCTAACCATGATGAATTTTCTAAATTTTCTAATCAAAGTCCTTAATTATTGTCCTTAATTATGTCACTAAGTTATGTAGGTTTGAATCAAAGCTTTTACTAACCCTTGACAACATGTAAGAAAACATAAGCATCACATTCAAGTCCTTAAATCTAAGAGAACCTAGGCTAAGTGGTGTGTGTTTCCTAAGCATGCAAGAGCTAACATTAGTTAAGATGACTAATGATATGATTAATGAATAATTAACATGTAATTACCCACTAATCCCCCATAAATTCTATTCACATATTCAACCCATGTTTAAAATCCCAAGGGATCTCTCAAATATTTAAGGATTTAAATATGTATAACTTTAAAATAGATTTCAAAATATATAAAGATAAATGTGTAAATATATATCTTAAAATAAAATAATTAAAATATTATTAAAATAAATTTTGAGGGGTTGAGAGAGCCACTGATTTTCAAAGTCACTTCAAAATAAATCTTTTAATTTTAAAATAATAATATTTAACTAAATAATAATTAAATACTAAAGATATTCAAATAACCTAAATTAATCAAAATAAATAAAGTTTTAGACTTTGAAAATAGTTTTAAAATAAAATTCTTAATTTTATAAAATTTTTGATATAATATTTATATTTTAATGATTTAAGATGAATTTATTTTGAATTTTTTTTTGTTCTAAGATAATTAAGGCATTTAAATTAATTTAAGTTTGATTAGTAATTAAAATAATTAATAAATCAAATTAAATTAAGTTTCAAATATTCTGAAATTTTAAATTACTATTAATAATTTGATTTGAATTTAATTTTAATTAAATACTAATTGAAATTTAACTATTTAAAATATAACATATATCTTAAATTAACTTAATTTCAAATTAAAGTATTAATATATATATATATATATATATATATATATAATATATATATATATATATATATATATATATATATATATATATATATATATAAGTAATATTAATTTAAGAAGTATTGCTATAATATTGTTTTTGTAATTTTAAAATATTTTAAATTTTAAAATATAAAAACTTAGATATTTCAGAAATATTTAATTATATTCAAATGAATATTAATTTTAAAATACTTAACATGTTTAATATTCAAATAATTTAAAATAAAAGTAATATATTAAACTAGTATTAACTTTAAAATATAATAATTAACGTTATGTTAATTTCAGCATATAAAAAAATATTTATATATATTAATTGAAATTAATTTCTATATATATATATATATATATATATATATATATTACTTAAAATGACTTAAAAGAATATTTAAATCACTTTAAACTAAATAGCACGCGGATGCCACGTGGCGCTCGCCGATTCGTCCGACGGAACAGCACCAATGATTGGGGACGGCGGCTGGGTCCACGCGGTTGTGACTTAAACCAGTCAGCAATCGCCAACCGCCGTCGGATTCGCGTGATAGAATGAACGGCCCAGATCAAGTTCCGCCGTTTGATCTCAGTTAAATGAGATCGAACGGCTGAAAGCCAATCCCGCTGTTTCGAATAGACGGCAGAGATGGCACTGGACAGAGAATCTCGCCGCAGCTCAATCCGCACAGTTTCAACATACCACGGGAAGGGTCAATCCGGACCGTTGATCACGAGATTGACGGTCCAGAATACGCAAGACCCATGCATGAGCCTGACCGAGACATTAACTAGAAAATCGACTCGTTCTCTAAGCACACTCAATGAAATTAAATGAAACTTTAAACTTGGATTCTTCAAATGAACAGAATTTTTGGGAAGGCTTTTGATATTTTTTAAAAATGCTTAAACAAAAGTTAATTTAAACTAAGTGTTCTAAACTAGGGTTTAGGATTATACCTCATTTAATGGACGAATTAATCCGTTTAAAGATGTGTTGCATTTGTAGACTGTCCACGCTCCCTTTTGTTGAAGATCACTCGAGCTTTTGACGTTTGGATCGATAGGATAACTCCTTGGACGGATTTTAGCCTTGGCTCGCCGGAAAGCTCGTCGCTGGCAGCTTCTAGTGGCCGGATCTGTCTTAGGAAATGTGAAGGAGATGCTTAAGAGCTCGAACGAGCAGATAACTCAGCTGGAGGGATTTGAAACTGGAGAGAGAGGGTTTAATGTGAGAATCACGGCTCAAGTGAGGATTTTCACCCTATTCAAGGAACCCTAGGCTAATGGACGACTAGGATTTGTTTGGCTAGACTCCAGATGGCTGCCAAGTGTCTTGGGGTTGTTGGAAAGGCTGGATGCAAGGACTAGCCAAGGACAATGAGGTGGAAAGCCTCTTTGGTCCCCACTTGGACACATAGAGTGAGGGGAGCCATTTGATCAAAATCCAAGGGCTGTGATAGGTCCTAAGAAGGTTCTAGAGGATGATTAAACAGCTGAGATTAAATGGGATTCAAGCTAATGAATTTCAATCAAGGTTTTAAGCCATTTGAAGGCTACTTTGACCCTCCATTGACTGTTTGACCAGTCAATGGGTCAAGGTAGCTGATGTGGCATGCAAGGTGACACCACTCATTGGATTCAAAGAAGGTTAAACCAAGCAATTGGAGTTTGAGATCATTTAAGGGGTTTTGAATCGATTTGACCAAGTCAAAATGACTTGGTTTGATTAAATGGGCCAAGGTTCGACTCAAAATGATTTTTAAAATATTCCATGCATTAAATGGAATGGGTTTAAATTGGTTGGATGCGATTTCAAGATTCAAATAGGTCATTTTGGATCAAATGAACCTATATGGGCCCTTAATGGGCCTTGAGTCAATCCTGGTTGACTTGGTCAACCAGGTGGGTCCAGGGTCTGAAAATGGGTTCAATCAATTCAAAATAACATTTCGAGTCTATTGGATGTGGTCTCAAGGTCTAGGGAGGTCATTTGGTTCAAAACACCTGTTTGAACCCTTAAAGGGCCTATTAGGTCAAACCTGTTGACTTGGTCAACCAGGCTGACCCAGGGGTTGGGAATTGGTCCAACAGGTTTGAAATGACATTTGAAATTTGTTGCAAGTGATTGCACTCAGTTTGGAGTTCATTTGATTTGAAATCACCATTTGAACCCCATAGGGGTATTTTGGTCATTTTAACCCCTGGTCAACTGGGAGTCAAAGTGGGCCCAAAAAAAAATTGCAGTTTAATGTTCAAGATATCAATATTAAAGGTCTGGAACTGACTAGAGGCTTTGGTGAAGACTCTAAGGTCAAAAACTTCAACATGACAGGTCCAGTGGCATAGGCTGTAAATATTTGAAGGTTTTACAGCCTTTGGATTTTAAATAAGTTTCTGAGGTTAGGGACCTCAGAATGGGCTCAAATTTGGAGGGTTGCCTCCAGAGACATGTCCCATCAGTATGCAACTGACAGACTCTGAATCGGAGGTCATTTAGCTAGGTTTCAAAGTGTTTGAAATTTCAATGGAAAAGGCCTTTAGGACAAAACCCTAAGACTTTGGATTTGGCTTGATTGACCTAAAATCTAGGTAGATCCTAAGGTCTAAGCTCTAGAAGAATCCTAGGATAGATCCTAAGGTCAGGATTCTAAGAGGATCCTAGGATTTGAATTAATTTGAAAATTAAATTAATTTAGGACCAAGAGTAGTCCAAGTGACCTCATACAAAAATGAGGTCAACACCTACTTTTCTCAACCATAATACAAAATAAATCAAAGCTAGATAAATAATTCAAAATAATGTTAATAGTTTAAAATAGCATCCAAATTTCATTTCTCAAAAATTACATATAATAATCAAGCACGTAGAAAGTTTATATATCTAAAATAAATAACTAGATTACAAAAAACTGCAATAATCTTGATCTTGATGATTTTGCTCTCATCAACTCTACCATGTGGGACCCTTTTCTTTTTCTAAAATATCAGAGAAATTTTGTTGAGTGAGAACAATAAGCTCAAGAGACTTATTTCACATTTATGTCACAAATATTAATAAACAACAGCATCAAGCCTTTAACCCACTATATGGGGTCAGCTACATGCATGAATCCTTTTTCTCAAATTCTTATTATGTCCTACCCTTCACAAATATCAATATCCATTTTAATTAAACATACTCTGATGATAGCTGAAAAAAAAACTTTATGTAAATACATAGCACTTATGAACGTGCCTTGGCGGTATCATATTAAGACTTTGTGGGCTCCAAAAATTCACACCCCAGCCTCTTTGCGGCCCCTTTCTTTTATCTTTTTTGATCAATGAGGAGAGTTTTAACGAGTATGTTTCGAGGTGAATTTTTAAAAGGTAGATTGAGTTGTGAATAAGACATCACCAAGAGATTTCTCCCTCATTTTGTTAGGATATTATAATTTGAGTTCAAGTTTCCTATAGGTGCAAGGTGCTACAGTTAATTACCCCTCTTGGTAACGAGAAAGAACTTTCAATTAAGGCTAGTCATCAAGAAAATACAAAGTATCTGGTGTATAGTAGCATCATGTTTAGGTATTTGAAACTAATGGATCAACTAGTAGGTATGTACGTACTAAGGGGTCCTCTTCTTCCCAGCCTGCCACTCAGAGTCAGCCTAGCTCTCTATTACCTACTCCTCCAACTTGTAGCATACATTTATATGTACTCACCAGACCCCCGCTTTCCTTCGCCAGATGCCACGCATAGTACTCCCTTCTACCCTTACTACCCCGACCCTCCCACCTTCTCATGGAGGCCCTCCCACTTATCCATATCTACCATATGTCCCGTCATTCTATCCCCCACTAACCCCTTAGCCATGTACATGTCTACCTTCCATCGCAGTTGAAGCATAGCAGACATTAGAGGGGTGCATGTTAATTGCACCATAGGGTAACACCTACATACTTACTATATTCTTAACATGCTACTAAAATTTGATAAATACTTTTTCACTTAACACATTTTATGCAGGTTTCATCTATTAAATCAGCCGACACATAAAATATGAGAATCATATGGAGCAGATATGATGCTCCTTATATTTCTTAGAAAAAAATCCCTAAGGAAGTACGCAACATACAATTTAGAGAGTTTCAGGTTAGTTAATATAATATCTCTTTTAATTAAGTTAAGAAACACTACATAAAATTCATTGTTTATAGGCAGGAAAGTCATCAGTATATTGGTGAGAGATCATCTTCAGGATTGGCCCAATATTCTAAGTATCACACGTGGTCAGATGTTGTTGGAGGAAGGCAGAGCGGGAGGGTTTTTGACTTAGGTTCATAGGGATATGCTTATGAGGGTAGTTCATCTACGTCAGCATTTTATGATGTTAGTGGAGCTGAAGAAATTGTTAGCCAGAGGGTTGCTGCCCTAATAAAATAGATAGAGGAGATGAAAAAAATTCAAAATAAGATGCATACGAAGATACATTCATATTAAGATGAAAATCAAAAGAACAAAGAGCAAGAGCCGACACCTAAATCACAGGGCAACGAGGACACATAAGATGATATTAGTGTTGTTATTTATTTGAAGAACTTTTTAGTGTATTTAAAACATACGCATTATTAATTTTGTGGATTTCATATATTATGATTAGTGTGGATTTCATATATTATGTTGATTATGAAATATATTGATTGTGTTTTATTATTTCATATGAAATGTTCTATTGATTTTGGACTTTGTTTTTGTGGGTTGGATATTGTGGCTATGCCCTTAAAGTTTTTATTATATATATATATATATATATTGAATTATGTGTAGATATTGTGAAAATTGGTGAAAATATAGGGGGCTGTCAATTTTTTTTTTGTAAATGCTTCAAGTTTCTGGTGGCTAACTAGCAGTTTAGCTGTCGAAAACTACGATATCAAACGGGTTTTTTAGCCACTATTTTTTTGGTCTAGTTGCCAGTTAATTATTGGCAGCTTGACCGCCATCTATTTTGATGTCTTAATGACCGGTATGCCACCGATAATTTGTTGCAAATCTATTTTTTCATGGCTTATGTTTTGATGATTGATAAACACTACTTCTCTTGGACTACTTGTTGCTTCTAACTTTTCAGGAATCGAAGACCGGACGATCATGAAGAAGCCAAGTTCAGAATTGCGTAGGTTTAGGATTGAGTCAGTCTGTACTTTTGTTTTTCTCTTTTTGAGTCTACTTATAATGGTCAAAGAGACTGATGCTAAGTAACCCTTCACACACACACACTTGAGAGACTTAGAATTTCTGCTTTTTTTCCACATCGGTCCGGCCGATATTTATATTGTCCGGGACGATCAGCTTAAAATAAGAAAGTCTAATTAAGGATTCTTAATTAAGGCAGCCGACATTAACATATCGGCCTGGACGATACGTGTATCGGCCAGGACGATAAGCTCAAAACAGAAAGAAGTAGCCGCCTTAGACAGTTAAGGTATACTGTATTTTTAAATTATCGGCCAGGACGATCCCCGTATCGGCCTGGACGAAATTACCAAATTATGCCTTAATTGATCAGGAAATCAAGGGAGTAATTAAGGATGATTGATACGATCATATCGTCCTGGACGATCGCAGGATCGGCTAGGACGATACACTCAAAATCCTTGAGTTGCTTCAGGACGATAAATATCGGCCAGGTCATAAACAGGGCGATGCTCAGGATGATTTGCATCTGATTTGAACTAATCGGCCAGGATGATAGTATTATCGTCCTGGACGATCAAGCCAAATTTCAATCGTCCAGGACTGTTCCCAGGGCGATGCTCTGGCCGATCTTCTTTGATTTGTACTGATCGGCCAGGCCGATGTCCAGATCGGCCGGGACGATAAAGTCGGCTACTTGCAATTAATGAGCTCCTTGAGAGCTCTTCTATTTAAGAGCTCTTGTTCAAATGTTTTAAAGAGACCTTTTGCTGCTGTCTTGACCTGAGAAGACCTTGAGGAGAGAAAGAGAGATAGGGAGAGAGAGAGGATCTTGTGAGGGGGAGCTTGTGAGGGGGATTCATAAGGGTTGCTTCAAGGATCGCTCTGCTTGTCTTTCGTCTGGAGTTTCTCGTCCGTGGAAGGGTTGGTAGAGGTAAGAAGTTTGCTTTTGGTTGTGGTTCTCTGTCAGCTTCAGGAGGAAGCAAAAGGAGGTAGGTTCTCTGCCTTGCCGGGGTGGCAAAAAGGAGGTTCTTGTAAGGGCTTCTCCGCCTAGCTGTGGGGGCTAAAGGAGAGTCACGTTTTTTAGTGCAATACTTGGAGGGTGCCTCCAAGGAGTGGACGTAGGTCGAGTCGACCGAACCACTATAAATCTTGTGTTCTTATTTTTGCTTCCGCACTTTTTTAATTCCGCATTAATTTCTTGTGCTGCTGCCTTGACCTGAGAAGACCTTGAGGAGAGAAAGAGAGAGAGGGAGAGAGAGAGGATCTTGTGAGGGGGAGCTTGTGAGGGGGATTCATAAGGGTTGCTTCAAGGATCGCTCTGCTTGTCTTTCGTCTGGAGTTTCTCGTCCGTGGAAGGATTGGTAGAGGTAAGGAGTTTGCTTTTGGTTGTGGTTCTCTGCCAGCTTCAGGAGGAAGCAAAAGGAGGTAGGTTCTCTGCCTTGCCGGGGTGGAAAAAAGGAGGTTCTTGTAAGGGCTTCTCCGCCTAGCTGTGGGGGCTAAAGGAGAGTCATGTTTTGTAGTGCAATACTTGGAGGGTGCCTCCAAGGAGTGGACGTAGGTCGAGTCGTCCGAACCACTATAAATCTTGTGTTCTTATTTTTGCTTCCGCACTTTTTTAATTCCGCATTAATTTCTTGTGGTGTGATTTGGTTTGTGAGTTTATTTCTTTGTCTTAAAAGTTTTTTTTTAAATACCAATTCACCCCCCCCCCCCCTCCGTCTTGGTTAGCTTGGGACTAAGTTCATAGGGCTTAACATCCCGAACGAACTTTCAAGTGGTATCAGAGCGGGATTCAAAAATTTAAGTTTGAAAACTTTTTGAATTTGATCCATGGCTAACATTGGGAATTGTAATACTACGGAAGGGTATTTCATTACCCGACCTCCCCTATTCGATAACCTACTTTTTGATTTTTGGAAAACCCGCATGTCAACATTTTTACAATCTACTGATTATCGCATGTGGATGCTTATTCAAGAAGGTTATTCTTCACCTTCTCGTGAAATTAATGATATTAAAACTGAAGTTGCTTTTACTCAATGGACTTTCGATGAACGTGATTTGGCTCAATTAAATGCAAAGTGTTTGAACTATTTTTTCTGTGCTTTGAAATCTGAGGATTACATGCGTGTTTCAACTTGCAAAACTGGTAAAGAGATTTGGGATAAATTATGCATCACTATGAAGGTACTAATGAAGTTAAGCAATCCCGTTTAAACATTCTCTTGCATGACTACGAACTTTTTTGTATGAAACCTCATGAATCGATTTCTGACATGTACACTAGGTTTACTCAGATTGTTACTTCATTGCATGCACTAGGAAAAGAGCTTTCGAATTATGAAAAAGTTAACAAGATTTTGAGATGCTTGCCTTCGTCTTATGATGCAAAAATTACTGCCATTACTGAATCCAAAGATTTGAACACCTATTCTATTGATAACTTACTTGGCTCACTCATTGCTTACGAGCAAGGGGTGAATCAAAGAAATCTTGATGCAGGTGAGAAGAAAAAGGAGAAAACAATCGCACTGAAGACGCACAAATCGGATTCTGAATCTTCCGGGTCTGAAAGCGATGATGTTGCCTTCATCACAAGGCAATTGAAAAGCTTTCTAAGGAAGAAACAAAAGCATCATCAAAGTTGGAGGAAAGGTAAGGATCACAAATATGTTAAGGGATCTTCTGATGTTGTTTGTTTTGAATGCAGGAAACCTGGACATGTGAAAGCCGATCGCCCTACACTTCAAAATCATTCAAGCAAAGAAAAGGAAAAAGGTGAGGAGAAAGCCAAGTCAAGAAAGAACAAGAAGAAAATCCAAAGAGAGTTTTGGGCAGAACCTGGTACTGATTCCTCTGAGACTGAACCAGAGGAAGAGACTACGAATTTGTGTTTCATGGGAGAAAATCAAAGTGATGAGGAAAAGGTATGTAAACCAACCTATGATGAATTGTTTGAAATTTGTGAAAAAATTCATGCATCATACAAAAAACTTAAGAAGACTCATGCTAGCCTAAAATTAGAACATTCAAATCTACAAAAAGAGCATGAAGTTTTTCTCAAAGATCATGCAACGATTGATTCAAATCACATGGCTATTCTTGATGAATTTGATGAGTTGAACAAAAAGCATTTAGAATTAGTTGATGAACATAATGCATTAAAAGCTTCACACACCTCACTTAAGGTTGATCTTAAGAAATCTAAAGAGATTGAGAAAAATTTGAGGATTGCGATTGATGCATTAAAAAGAACAAATTTGAGGATTCAAAATGATTTGGAAACATGCAAGAAAGCTAGGATGACACCAACTACTAATCAAAAGCCAGAACCTAGGAAGAAGCATTTTTTCCCTAACCATTTAAGAAAACCTTTTCCTGGAGTTCAATGTTTTTCTTGTGGCATGCTAGGACACATCTCACACACTTGCACAATTTATCATAGTACACAATGGGTGTGGAGACCAAAATTAAAAAAAGCACAGCATGGCACACAAGCATCACCTTCTACTTTTCATAAGATGGATCCCAAACCTGTTTGGGTTCCTAAATCTGACTGGTGTTGAGTTTTACAGGAGTGCTCTCACCAAAGACCTCGTGGGAGCATAGGATAACTGGACATAAGGAGGCTTGCAGCTCAAAATTGCTTAAACTCGCTGCTTTATCACTTGCTTGAAATTTTTAGTTTTTTGTGTGTCTTTTATTTTTTTGTGCTAGTTTTTGTGCTCTCTTTGTGTTGATTTTAGTTTGCTTTATTTTTATTTGTTTTGTTTTGTCTACACGTTGCTCGTTAAATATAGCCTTCCATATGATTAATCCTTTCAAGCTTTTAGATTTTGGAGTTTTTGGAGATAGTGTTTAGCTTTTCAAAATTGGTTAAAGGGAGTTTACTGTTGATGTTTTCCCTCCTTCTGACTTTATTTAGTGGTATGATTTTTTTCTCTAAAACAAAAGTCTAAATTCGGTTTAACCAATGGCCTGTTATTTAAAATCTTTTTCTTATCTTGCTACATTAATTTATCTTATGCATAATAGCCAAAGTTCTTAGATATCATTCAAGCTTTTGAAATCTTGCCATTGCATTCATCACATGATTTTGATTTTGTGTTGTGGATTGTTCTTCCCTATGTTAGAGAGAGAGCTCCTATTCTCTAATATTTGGAGGATATACTCACAACTAAGTTTTTTTTAAGGGTATATTAAAGAGTTTCTAGCTTGCAAGAATTAAAAAGGAAAGAGACCAATGAAGCCAAATTGAAAAAAAAAAACTATATACACAAAAGTGTATGAAAGAATCAAAAGATGTTCAAAAGAGCCAATCAAAATGACAAGAGGCATAAAATGAGCCCAATAGATGCAAGCTATCCTCTCTTTGGTAAAACTCTTAAAACTTAGAAAATTCATTGATTATGTGATGCTTTCAAAGACTTGATTTCAATTTCCATGATTGAGAAAAATTACTTTGTGTTATTAATTATGAGATATTTTCTTTGTAAACAAGTCTTGAATGGATCTTATTATCCTTTTTAGTTATTCTGAGTTGGATTTTTATTTTCCAAAAGAATTTTGTACCTTAAAGGATGTCCGATCTAGGGTTAACAGAATCAGATGTTCTACCTTCTTCTGATTGAGATTTATTAAACTTCCTGATCTCTTGGAACTCTAAAGGTTTAACTTTTTGAAAAGAATTCTCATATGATGCCTCCATAAATACAAAAAAAAATAGAAAAATTAAAATCCAAAAATATTCATTTTTTTCCCTTGTGTTCCTTGTTTTTATTTTTCTGTGTTTTGACTGTTTTTCTTTTGTTTTATTTTTTGAGGGTCTTGATCATCAGCCTTCATCTCTTGATTTCAATTTCAAGTCACATCGTCCTGGCCGATACCTGTATCGTCCTGGACGATATGACAAATTCTGTTCAAAATCCATCTGCTGACCTATTTCTGTGCTTGTTACAACTCATCGTCCCGGACGATCCTATATCGTCCTGGACGATTTGATCGAACTCTGGTGATAGCCCTGGCCGATAGTATATTTTGTCTGGCCGATGCATTTTATATGCATCGTCCTGGCCGATACACTGGATCGTCCTGGACAATCCACGTGCCAGCACGTTTTGATCTTTAAATTCGGCCCAGGACGATCCATTATTGGACAATCGTCCGGGCCGATCCACTGTTCGTCCTAGACAATACACGTGGCAGTGATTTAAAACATTTTAACTTCGGCCGGTACGATCAATTATGGTGCATCGTCCTGGACGATACACCTAATCGGCCCTGACGATCTGTTTTTTCAACAGTCGTTCGGCCTGACTTTTCAGGCCGATCGCCTGTTTCTGATCGGCCCGGACGATCGGACCGCCTTTTTGACCAATCAGCCTGTACGTAATTATTGAACCATATCGGCCTGGACGATTCTGAGATCGGCCAGGATGATATGGTCGTTTCTTTAAATACAGGCCAATTCCAGCCATATTTTCTCCACCTCCACCACCTCCATCTGATGATCTAGATCCCTCGTTATTTTAGTCTGTACTTTGTGTTGTTTTGTTTCCTTTCTTTTTGTAGTTTGCTTCTTGGTCTTTTGTGATGTTTTTTTTTGTTTCTGAACTCTCTTTTTGTGATGATAAAAGGGGGAGTAGGGTGTAGGAAAAAGCTGTTTGGTCTTGGGTTTGTAACCTTGATATTTTAATGAAAATTTTCCTACTTGTGTTTGCCATCATCAAAAAGGGAGAGATTGTTGCAAATCTATTTTTTCATGGCTTATGTTTTGATGATTGACAAACACTACTTCTCTTGGACTACTTGTTTCTTCTAACTTTTCAGGAATCGAAGACCGGACGATCATGAAGAAGCCAAGTTCAGAATTACGTAGGTTTAGGGTTGAGTCAGTCTGTACTTTTGTTTTTCTCTTTTTGAGTCTACTTGTAATGGTCAAAGAGACTGATGCTAAGTAACCCTTCACACACACACACTTGAGAGACTTAGAATTTCTATTTTTTTTTCACATCGGCCCGACCGATATTTATATCGTCCGGGACGATCAGCTTAAAATAAGAAAGTCTAATTAAGGATTCTTAATTAAGGCAGCCGACATTAACATATCGGCCTGGACGATACGTGTATCGGTCAGGACGATAAGCTCAAAACAGAAAGAAGTAGCCGCCTTAGACAGTTAAGGTATACTGTATTTTTAAATTATCGGCCAGGACGATCCCCGTATCGGCCTGGACGAAATTACCAAATTATGCCTTAATTGATCAGGAAATCAAGGGAGTAATTAAGGATGATTGATACGATCATATCGTCCTGGACGATCGCAGGATTGGCCAGGACGATACATTCAAAATCCTTGAGTTGCTTCAGGACGATAAATATCGGCCAGGTCATAAACAGGGCGATGCTCAGGACGATTTGCATCTGATTTGAACTAATCGGCCAGGACGATAATATTATCATCCTGGACGATCAAGCCAAATTTCAATCGTCCAGGACTGTTCCCAGGGCGATGCTCTGGCCGATCTTCTTTGATTTGTACTGATCGACCAGGCTGATGTCCAGATCGGTCGGGACGATAAAGTCGGCTACTTGAAATTAATGGGCTCCTTGAGAGCTCTTCTATTTAAGAGCTCTTGTTCAAACGTTTTAAAGAGACCTTTTGCTGCTGCCTTGACCTGAGAAGACCTTGAGGAGAGAAAGAGAGAGAGGGAGAGAGAGAGGATCTTGTGAGGGGGAGCTTGTGAGGGGGATTCACAAGGGTTGCTTCAAGGATCGCTCTGCTTGTCTTTCATCTGGAGTTTCTCGTCCGTGGAAGGGTCGGTAGAGGTAAGGAGTTTGCTTTTGGTTGTGGTTCTCTGCCAGCTTCAGGAGGAAGCAAAAGGAGGTAGGTTCTCTGCCTTGCCGGGGTGGCAAAAAGGAGGTTCTTGTAAGGGCTTCTCGCCTAGCCGTGGGGGCTAAAGGAGAGTCACGTTTTGTAGTGCAATACTTGGAGGGTGCCTCCAAGGAGTGGACGTAGGTCGAGTCGACCGAACCACTATAAATCTTGTGTTCTTATTTTTGCTTATGCACTTTTTTAATTCCGCATTAATTTCTTGTGGTGTGATTTGGTTTGTGAGTTTATTTCTTTGTCTTAAATTTTTTTTTTTAAATACCAATTCACCCCCCCCCCCCCCTCTTGGTTAGCTTGGAACTAAGTTCATAGGGCTTAACATCCCGAACGAACTTTCATAATTAATCAATAGCAGTCGGCGATTTTTCTGTTGAAATATACTAGCTATTTTATCACAGGAAAACCACCAAAAATTAACTATCGAAATTCCTTTCCTACATGGTTTATTTCACGATTTGTGAAACACGGGCTAATAGCAAAAAAGTTTCAAAAATACTAGAAAACTAACTTGAACCGTCGGTAATGGCCGCTTGTAAATTATAATTTTCTTATAGTGAAAAATATATATTCTATGTTATATGTTTTAATGCATGAAGATTTTTATTGGTTAATCGAACATAATAAGAAAATTATAAAGAAATTTGAAAAGATCATGTCGACTTGCATGCAAGATATATTTACAGATATTAGAAAGTCAGGAGAGCGACCACTCTTGATTGGTGAAAGTGTAAGGGGCGAGATGACCAGTGCTTTGTGTAGCCTAGATTATACTAGGATGAGGAACCATAATGGACAAAACTGAGCTTCTGATATTGGAGCAAGGGTAGTTCCCTCCATAATGGGAGATCAGTTCCACATATTGAGCACAAGTGATGTTTGGAAAAAAAATTTATAAAATATTTTAGTAATTTATTTAGATATGAATACTAATGTAAGAATATTACAAAAAAAAATGTTGGGTGGAGAACTGACCACTTTTGAGTTACATAGACACACCCACAAGCTGTAGGAGGATCAATAATGTGTTGATGAGTAAACAATGAGAGCTTATGTGAGTACATAAGCTTAATATTTTAAGTGTCATGTGTAAATTGCTTAATATTGTATTAACTTTTATAGTATGAGTATACACAGCTTCGAGAGAGTCAGCCAGGAGCACGTGAGGAATCTTCTGGGAGATCAATAGATTATTCTGACTATTATAATTGGTTGCAAGCAGTAGGAGGAATACAGAATGACCAGATTTATAATTTAGGCTCGCAAGCCTATGCATATGAGGGGCAGACATCTAGTGGCTACAACTTCTCAACAAGTAGCTGGAAGTCATTATATAATTAACATGTAACTGCCCTTACAGCTGAGCTAAAGTAAGTTAGGAAATCACAAGCTGAGATGTAGAAGTAGATGCAGATGCGAATGCAACAAACTCAGTTGTTGGATGAGCTGTAGAAATTAAGGGCAATTCGATGGAAAGCACTCAGCATCAGCAGTGGAGGTGAATGATTCTGATTATATAAATTTTTGTTATTACTGCACATTTCATTTATATGTTTGTTTATTTGTTTGTCAGTTTTTAATTATGCAACGAACAAATTTTATGTTTAATTTTAAACTGTTTGGTGAATGTTCAATAAATTTGGAATGATCAAATCTGTTATTACATGCATGTAGCATGTCTTTATGTTTAATGTATGAATAAATATAATATATGTATATTTTTATAAAGGTTTGTTGTGATGTAAAAAATATAAGGGGGTGCTATTTTTTATTTTTGCTATGGATTTTTGGCGAAATCTCCCCCGAAAATGTATATATGACGAAAATGTATAAACTCATTTGTGGAAAACTCGATGGAGGTCCGTGTCTGATGTAATTTTTTAATGCTTTATCAGCCAAAATTTTTGAAGACCAAACTGTCGGTAATAGTGACTCATAAATGACGAATATTGCCGCAAAATTCTGTTAGATCAACCCATTTCTCTTAGAAGAGAAATAGGCAGTCACAACGCAAAGATTATAAACCACAAATCTATTCTATCCAAATGAGAATAGTTAGCACTTTCTAATAGGAATATTGGTGGCTCAGCACATATATTTTGAATCTTGTATTTTGCTCATACTTCTTGAAGAAACAAAGCAAGACAGAGAGCTTATCTTGGAGAAGGAGAAGAAACAGAGCAAGTAATAGAACAAGGAAGAAGACAAGAAAGCTTTTATTATTACCGTCCTTTACACAATACATAGGGCTGTATATATAGAGAAAGTAGGGAGACTCCATACATTAAAGACCAATAAAAATATGCCACCTCATCACACATAGTACAAATAGACAGATAAAAAATAACATGAATATATTGTCTTTATTCTCTAATATGCCCCTACAAACTGATGAATCTTATATGACTGTCAGTTTGAGTCTAAGAACATAAAACCAAGGAGTAGACAATGGTTTGGTGAAGATGTCAACCACTTGGTCAATGGTGCTGATAGGAAGTAATCAAATGTTTTGATGTTGAATATGGTCACGACCAAATCTTTGATCAATCTCAATGTGTTTCGTATGAGCATGAAAAACATGATTGTTTACCAGAGTGATGGCCAAAGTATTGTCGCAATACTAGATGTGAGTGCAGCTAGAACCCAATATTCATATTCTGTTGAAGACCGTGCGATGGTATGCTTCTTATTGACAGTCCATGAGATGAGGTTGTCTCCTAAAAAAGAGTATTACCCAGAGATAGATTTCCTAGAGATGGGATCGCCAGCCCAGTCTGCATCTGAAAAAGATTTAAGCAAAAGGTTAGTGTTTGTATTAACATGCCGTAATCAAGCGTACCTTTGATGTAGCGTAGGAGACATTTGAGGAGATAGATGTGTTAAGGAAGTGGGTTGTGCATATGTTACAAGAGCAAGTTCACACTGTAGGATATGTCAGAATGCGTAAGAGTTAGATATTAGAATGAGCTTGTAATTCGCCTATAGATTATAGGATGAGAGAGAAGCTCATCTGTTGGAGGATCTGATGGAAGTTTGGTGCAAGTAGGATTAGAGAGTGGGTTGCACTGTGTTAGTTGAATTAGTTGAAGAATAAACTTCGCATACGGCTTTTGAGAGATAAATTATTACTAATTGTAGCGATCTCACTAAGGGAAAATCATCAATTGCTGACAGAATTTTCCAACGACTTTCCCGCGGTTGATTTTCCAGCGTCTTTCCGGCAGTTTTTCGACGGAAGACAATGAGACAACTTTTCCGATGAAATTTTCCGACTGTTTCTTTCCCATGGAATATTCCGGCGGATTTTCGGGTTGCTTTTAAAATTTAATTAAATTGATTAAAATATTAACTATTTAAGTGATTTAACAAAAAAGAGTAAAAATAATATTAACTATTTCCTTAATTTAAGTAAAAAGATTTAAATTTAAAATTATTTTTTAAATTTTAATTAATTTTTTTTAATAATGAGTAATTTTAATAGTATTTTAATTCATTAATAAGTTTATAATTTGTTTTAAATAAATTTTAATTATAATTCTTTATTTTAATTAATTAATTTTTTCAAATTAATAAGTAATTATTAATTTTTATTTTATATTAATTATTTTTTAATTTTTATAATTAAATTAGTTAGTATATTTAATTTTATTTAATAACTTGATTTTAGGTCAATATATAGTTTAAATATAAAAAAATTGACATTAAAAATGTATTTGCATGTTCAACAATTTGGTTAGGAGCTTAAGACTTTCCCTAACCCACCCAGGTTTGAATCACTTGGCAGGCGTATATGGTCACGGGAGCGGGCTGCCAGGCGGGCGCAGGCACACACGGGCGTGGGAGCGGGCTGCCAGGCTGGCGCGGGCACACACAGGCATTGGAGTGGGCTGTCGGGCTAGCGCGGGTGTGGGAGCGGACTGCAGGGCTGGCGCAGGCGCACGCGAACGCGGGAGCACGCTACCGAGCTGGTACGGGCACACACGGGCATAGGAACGGGATGCTGGACGGGAGAGCACGAGATTTTTTTTTTTTAATTTTACAACGGATTAATTCTGCCAGAAAGCCTCCAGAATTATTTTTTGCCAGAAAAAGCCATCGAAATTTATTTTCCTATGCAAGTTTACCGGCGGAATGTTTTTCCCTAAAAACATCGGTAAATTCAAAAATCGCCGGAAAATGATTAATTTCTGCTAGAAAATTTTTCTAGTAATAGATGATTTTCTTATAGTGTCTATTTGAATTCCCAAGAAAGAGTGAGTTCCACGTTTCATGGAGAATTTGTTGCTGAGCTAGCCGAGTATGATTTGCCCTGAAATCTGGCTGCTTGCTGGCCATCCCACCAGTGCTCAGCCTCTCCGTCCAACAGAAAAACAGCTAACGGAACTTTCCTGTCTGCAGGACACTGCATCCCGTCAAAAGTCTTCTCCAATCTCCTCAACCACTCCTCGGCTGCTCTGGGCTCAACAGCGCCCTCAAACCTCGGAGGCTTCAACCTCAGAAATAACTGCAAATGTCTGTCCAAGTCATCAGATCTGATAGTAGAAGCTCTACTCTGAGTCTCGCTCATCATCTGAGCAACAAGCGAAGCAAACTGTGAAAGCGTATCAGCACCGACCACTGGGGCTGTACTCCCCACTGGTGCTGCCTGATCGTCACTCTGACCGTCTGTCATATCTGGGTCTAGCTGATCCATACAGAAAAATCCAGAAAATCCGGAAAACTATCACAAAACAACACAAAATAACACAATAAAAAGCCAAACGACCCAAAACTACCTCCCAGACAGACTCACTGATCACTTCCTATAGCTCTGTTTTACAATCCAACCTGTTTCCAAAACCAGAGCTCTGATACCAAAAAAGCTTGTCACGACCCGACCCGAGACGAGACGGATCCCGCCCGCGCCGGATCGCGACGGAGAATAGCTAACCAGGATCTGGCTTTGGATTAGGTTACTGAACTGATCTTCCAAATTCTTAACTCAACAGAAGCACACAGAACAACAGAGCTACTAAAAACATCAAATGCAGCGGAACAAAACATCTCTCTTTTCATTTCCTCAAAATAATCATCTACAGAACAGTACATGGCTTTCAACAGAAAGAAAGACAGAACAGGAAAGCCATGACTGTACAAAAATCAAAAGTACAAAAGTACCTAATCTGATCAGACTCGGAAACCTAGTCCTGAACTTCCTTGCCCTTCCCAGAACCTGAAAACCACCAGAAAGCAAGGGTGAGCTCAACAGCTCAGCAAAGCAACAAACCACCAATCTAAATCCTCAGAAAACAAAACCAAACTTATCAGACAGAAATCAGATCAGAAGTCGGAACAGAATCGGAAATCAAAACTTACGGACAGATATCAGATCACATCAGAGTCGTACAGATCGTATCAGAACAGAACAAATCAACAGAGTCAGAAACAGAAATCAGAATCGTACGGATCATATCATATCATAATCACAATATCGTACAGAACAGAACAGATACAGAAAGTAGTACAGATACATATAGCTAAATGCCCTGACACTGACGGAATCTCTACGGATTCCGGCCCCTTATGCCTCCCTTCCCAGACACTGACTGAATCTCATAGGATTCAGGCCCCTTATGTCTCCCTTTGTGCTCACGGCACCAAAACAGATGTGCTTATAGCACCAAAACAGAATTCATCGGATCCGGAACAGAACAGATATCAGATTTCAGATTGAGCTCATTTCAGATTTCCCTGACACTTACTGAATCTCATAGGATCCAGGCCCCTTATAACTCCCTTTTTATAGCTTATACACATAGCATTTCAATTCAGAAGAAATACGGACAATTCAGAAATTACCCAAAAATCGGGCAGCACAACGGCAGTATACGGAATTTACACAAAAATTCCTGCAAAGAAAATTTACCGAATTCGCACAGAACACAGATATCAACATTTCAGAACCTTTATTCTACTGCACAGATAAATTCCAATTTCACAGAAAAATCCGGTCGACTAAAAACACAGTCGAATCAAAAATACCCGGACGAAAATCTTCAGAAAATAGCCAAAATGTGCACACTCGGCACGTCAACAATATACAGAAAGTTACGCGGCAAAAACTGAACCGATCAAAAGATACGGACGAAAATCGCTAACGGAAACAAAATCCGGACAGAATATACCGCCAAACACGACGGTTCTGAAAATTGAGAAAGGTAGAATGTGCCTTACCTCGAACACAGCAAAATCCTCAACAGTCACTTCGATCGAAAACGGCTCCGCGTCGTCCGAAAATCCACTTTTCTCCAAAATCCCACGACTTTCTCTCTCCTCAGATATTTATTTTTATTTTCTGATTTTTCTCTCTCTTCAAAACGACTGAAATCAGCTTTAATATACACAGATCGGCCTGGCCGATCGCAGCATCGTCCCGGGACGATCTGACCAAAAGGATCGGCCTGGTCTCCCTTCAGGGCTATTGCAGGGACGATATTTTCTACAGTGCCAATCGGCCTGGCCGATGTCTCCAATCGGCCTGGACGATGCATGCAGAAAATCACCTGGAGCAAAACTGGGCTAAAACTGGAGCTGAATTTTCACTGATCGTCCCAGGACGATCCCAGATCGTCCTGGACGATACTGGAGCAGATCTTGATATTACAATCTCCCCAACTCAGAAAAATGTCGTCCTCGACATTATCCAGTCCAAACTCAGTCAAAACAAGTACGGGTACGACCGTCTCATATCAGACTCCTTCTCCCAAGTTGCTTCCCGTGCAGTCCGGTGCTTCCACTGGACTTTAACCATCGGAATCTCTTTATTTCTTAACTTTCGGACGTCGTACGCCAAAATAAGCTCTGGCTCTTCCTTGTACGCCAGATTCTCCTGAATCTCCACCTCATCAGCTGACAACTTCTTCCCAGAGTCTGAAACCCACTTCCTCAGAGTGGATACGTGAAACACATTATGCACATCCGGCATAGATTCAGAAAGCAATAACTTGTAAGCAGCTTTTCCAATTCTTTCCAAAATCTCAAATGGTCCAACATACCTTGGACTAAGCTTACTCACCTGACCAAATCTGCTCACACCCTTCATCGGGCTGACTTTGACATACACAAAGTCACCGACCTGAAATTCAACAAATCTGTGCTTCTGATTGTAATACTTCTGCTGTCGATCTTGAGCGGCTTTCAATCTTTCTCTTATCAAATTGATCTTCTGAGCAGTTTCATCAGCAAAAGTGGCCCCCAAAGCCTGTCTATCTCCGACCTCCGTCAGAGTCAAAGGAGTACGACACTTCCTGCCATACAGAGCCTCGTACGGTGCCATACCGATACTGGACTGAAAACTGTTGTTATAGGCAAATTCAATCAGCGGAATATGATCTTCCCAACTTCCGCTAAAGTCCAGAACACAAAGCCTCAACAGATCTTCCAGTACCTGAATAGTCCTCTCAGACTGTCCGTCGGTCTGAGGATGAAAGGCTGTACTGAAATGCAGTTTCGTACCCAAGCCTTGCTGAATGCCTTTCCAAAGTCTGGAAGTAAAACGTCCATCTCGATCAGATACGATCACACGAGGCACACCGTGCAATCTGACTATTTCCTTCACATAAATCTGTGCCAAGCGATCAACTGAATCCGTCTGTCTGATCGGAAGAAAATGGGCTGACTTGGTCAATCGATCTACAACCACCCAAATGGCATCATGTCCTTGTCTAGATCGAGGAAAACCCATCGCAAAATCCATCGTTACCTCCTCCCATTTCCACTCAGGGATAGGCAACGACTGCAACAGTCCACCTGGTCGCTGATGCTCTGCCTTCACCAACTGACAGGCTTCGCATCTCGACACAAACTCTGCTACATCCTTCTTCATCCCAGGCCACCAAAACAAAAGCTTCATATCAGCGTACATCTTACCACTGCCTGGATGAACAGTGTAGCCAGAATGATGAGATTCACACAGAATCTCCCGCCTCAAATCTCCAGACACAGGTACCCACAACCTGTTCTTACAGAAAATAACACCAGAATCAGAAATTCGAAGTTCAGGAGTCTTACCAGATCCAATCTGAGCTATCAACTTCGAATAGTCAGAATCTGACTTCTGGGCTTCTTGAATCCGTGCTTCCAAAGAAGACTGAATACTCATCTGAGCCAACTCCAAATCACTGGAGGAAACCACCTCCAACTGCAATCTCTCCAAATCACGAATCAGAAAGTCATCACAGGTAAGCTGAATACCTGAGAATCCAGAAGACTTCCTGCTCAGAGCGTCCGCTACCACATTCGCCTTCCCAGGCTGATACTGAATAGTCAAATCGTAGTCCTTGATCAACTCGAGCCATCTCCTCTGTCTCAGATTCAGATCCTTCTGAGTAAAAATATACTTCAGGCTCTTATGATCAGTAAAGATCTCACATCTGACGCCATACAGGTAATGACGCCAAATCTTCAAAGCAAAAACAACTGCAGCTAACTCCAGATCATGCGTCGGGTAATTCTTCTCATGTGGTTTCAACTGTCTCGAAGCATAAGCAATTACCTGACCATGCTGCATCAGAACACAACCCAATCCTTTCAGTGAAGCATCACTGAACACCTGAAAACCCTCCGTACCTGACGGAAGTGCCAACACTGGAGCTGAAGTCAAACACTCCTTCAATCTCTGAAAACTAGCTTCACACTCCGGTGTCCAAACAAAAGGTACTGACTTCTGAGTCAGTCTCGTCAGAGGAGTCGAAATCTGTGAAAATCCTTTCACAAACTTCCTATAATATCCGGCCATACCCAAGAAACTACGTACCTCAAATACCGTAGTCGGCCTTGGCCAATCAGCAACAGCCTGAATCTTCTGGGGATCTACAGAAATGCCTTCTCCGCTAACCACATGCCCCAGAAATGAAATGCTCTTCAGCCAGAATTCACACTTGGAGAACTTGGCATACAGCTGATGCTTCCTCAAAGTCTCCAACACAATCCTCAAATGTCTGGCATGCTCATCCTCAGATGCAGAATATACCAGAATATCGTCAATGAAGACGATCACAAACTGATCCAAATACTCCCTGAATACTCGGTTCATCAGATCCATGAAAATCGCAGGCGCATTGGTTACCCCAAAAGGCATAACCAAAAACTCGTAGTGCCCGTACCGAGTACTGAAAGCAGTCTTCACCACATCAGCTTCCTTCACCTTCACCTGATAATATCCGGATCGCAAATCAATCTTCGAAAATACCGAAGATCCGGAAAGTTGATCAAACAAGTCGTCTATCCGAGGCAAAGGATACTTGTTCTTGATCGTGACCTTGTTCAAATCTCTGTAATCAATACACATACGGAGTGTACCGTCCTTCTTCTTCACAAACAGAACAGGTGCTCCCCAGGGCGAAACACTAGGACGTACAAAACCTCTGTCAACCAACTCCTGAAGCTGAACTTTCAACTCAGAAAGTTCTTTCGGTGCCATCCTGTACGGAGCTTTCGATATCGGAGCGGTACCCGGAAAAACATCGATAGAGAACTCCACATCTCTATCCGGAGGTAATCCAACCAACTCCTCAGGAAAAACATCAGCAAACTCCCGTACCATAGGGATCTCAGAAACAGAACCAACCTCCAGGTTCAGATCCCGCACCGAAGCCAAAAATACTGGGCATCCTTTCTTCCACATCCTGCTCACCTCCAACGCAGAAATCAGACTGGAGAGAACACCTCGTAATCCCTGAAATACAACTCTCTCTCCAGCCATAAGCAAACTCACTTGCTTCTTCAGACAGTCAATCTGGGCTTCATACTGACTCAGCCAATCCATGCCCAGAATCACATCATACGAAGAAATCGGCAATCGAATCAAACTCGATTTCCACTTCTTGCCAGAAATCTCGATCTCACACAAACAAAACTGTCGAGCAATCAATGGATTCCCAGCCGGTAAAATCACAGACAAAGAAACCGGTAAAACCATCGAATCCAAATGTAAAATCTCAAAACAATGCTCGGACAGAAAAGAATGACTCGCTCCAGAGTCAAACAAAACACGACAGGGCTGATCAGAAATATAAACCGTACCTGTCACAACATCCGGAGCATCACGAGCCTCCTGCTGACTCAGACTGTAAACTCGTGGCTGAACTGGAGCAGGGCTGAAGCAACAGAACTACTCTGCTCCCTCTGAATCGTAGGTGGTCTCCGTGGTGCAGAACTAGAACCACCACCTCTACCAGCAAATCCCTCAGGGCGTGGAGGAACAGTCCTCGGTCTTCCTGCTGCTGAACCGGTAGGTCTGACAAAGCCCTCAGATCGGAACTCAGAACGCTGATCAAATCCCATCTGCGGACATTCTGCAATCCGATGTCCCGGCTGACCACATCGAAAGCACAGACCAGCCATCCTGTAGCACTGGCCAAAGTGTCGTCGTCCACAACGCTGGCACACAGGTGCCGAACTGACAGATCCAGAACTAGTCGTACTGGTAGCAGTACCAGACGATCCTCCGCTCTTCCTGGAATCTCCAGATCCAGATCCAGGAACAAATCTCCTCTTCCCAGAGGAACCACTGCCAGATGTCTCTCCTCCAAACCTCTTCCTACTCGCAGTCCACCGCTGCTGAGTAGCCGTCATGTCATTCTCAATCAGACGAGCTCGCTCCACAAGCTCAGAGAAATCAGTAATCCGGAACGGTATCAGAGGCTGCCTCAAAGTATCTCGTAAGCCTCTCAGAAATCTGTAGCACCTCTCAGCAGACGTGCTAACCAGCTGCGGAGCGTACCTGGCTAATGCAGTAAACTCAGCCTCGTACTGCATCACCGTCTTGCTCCCCTGAACAAGTCTCAGAAAACTCTCCTGCATCTGCTGTCGTGCAGAAGGGGGAACAAACCAATCTCTGAATACCTCAGTGAACTCCTCCCAAGTGATCAAGGAGTTCAATCTGCCCTGAAATCTGGCTGCTTGCTGGCCATCCCACCAGTGCTCAGCCTCTCCGTCCAACAGAAAAACAGCTAACGGAACTTTCCTGTCTGCAGGACACTGCATCCCGTCAAAAGTCTTCTCCAATCTCCTCAACCACTCCTCGGCTGCTCTGGGCTCAACAGCGCCCTCAAACCTCGGAGGCTTCAACCTCAGAAATAACTGCAAATGTCTGTCCAAGTCATCAGATCTGATAGTAGAAGCTCTACTCTGAGTCTCGCTCATCATCTGAGCAACAAGCGAAGCAAACTGTGAAAGCGTATCAGCACCGACCACTGGGGCTGTACTCCCCACTGGTGCTGCCTGATCGTCACTCTGACCGTCTGTCATATCTGGGTCTGGCTGATCCATACAGAAAAATCCAGAAAATCCGGAAAACTATCACAAAACAACACAAAATAACACAATAAAAAGCCAAACGACCCAAAACTACCTCCCAGACAGACTCACTGATCACTTCCTATAGCTCTGTTTTACAATCCAACCTGTTTCCAAAACCAGAGCTCTGATACCAAAAAAGCTTGTCACGACCCGACCCGAGACGAGACGGATCCCGCCCGCGCCGGATCGCGACGGAGAATAGCTAACCAGGATCTGGCTTTGGATTAGGTTACTGAACTGATCTTCCAAATTCTTAACTCAACAGAAGCACACAGAACAACAGAGCTACTAAAAACATCAAATGCAGCGGAACAAAACATCTCTCTTTTCATTTCCTCAAAATAATCATCTACAGAACAGTACATGGCTTTCAACAGAAAGAAAGACAGAACAGGAAAGCCATGACTGTACAAAAATCAAAAGTACAAAAGTACCTAATCTGATCAGACTCGGAAACCTAGTCCTGAACTTCCTTGCCCTTCCCAGAACCTGAAAACCACCAGAAAGCAAGGGTGAGCTCAACAGCTCAGCAAAGCAACAAACCACCAATCTAAATCCTCAGAAAACAAAACCAAACTTATCAGACAGAAATCAGATCAGAAGTCGGAACAGAATCGGAAATCAAAACTTACGGACAGATATCAGATCACATCAGAGTCGTACAGATCGTATCAGAACAGAACAAATCAACAGAGTCAGAAACAGAAATCAGAATCGTACGGATCATATCATATCATAATCACAATATCGTACAGAACAGAACAGATACAGAAAGTAGTACAGATACATATAGCTAAATGCCCTGACACTGACGGAATCTCTACGAATTCCGGCCCCTTATGCCTCCCTTCCCAGACACTGACTGAATCTCATAGGATTCAGGCCCCTTATGTCTCCCTTTGTGCTCACGGCACCAAAACAGATGTGCTTATAGCACCAAAACAGAATTCATCGGATCCGGAACAGAACAGATATCAGATTTCAGATTGAGCTCATTTCAGATTTCCCTGACACTTACTGAATCTCATAGGATCCAGGCCCCTTATAACTCCCTTTTTATAGCTTATACACATAGCATTTCAATTCAGAAGAAATACGGACAATTCAGAAATTACCCAAAAATCGGGCAGCACAACGGCAGTATACGGAATTTACACAAAAATTCCTGCAAAGAAAATTTACCGAATTCGCACAGAACACAGATATCAACATTTCAGAACCTTTATTCTACTGCACAGATAAATTCCAATTTCACAGAAAAATCCGGTCGACTAAAAACACAGTCGAATCAAAAATACCCGGACGAAAATCTTCAGAAAATAGCCAAAATGTGCACACTCGGCACGTCAACAATATACAGAAAGTTACGCGGCAAAAACTGAACCGATCAAAAGATACGGACGAAAATCGCTAACGGAAACAAAATCCGGACAGAATATACCGCCAAACACGACGGTTCTGAAAATTGAGAAAGGTAGAATGTGCCTTACCTCGAACACAGCAAAATCCTCAACAGTCACTTCGATCGAAAACGGCTCCGCGTCGTCCGAAAATCCACTTTTCTCCAAAATCCCACGACTTTCTCTCTCCTCAGATATTTATTTTTATTTTCTGATTTTTCTCTCTCTTCAAAACGACTGAAATCAGCTTTAATATACACAGATCGGCCTGGCCGATCGCAGCATCGTCCCGGGACGATCTGACCAAAAGGATCGGCCTGGTCTCCCTTCAGGGCTATTGCAGGGACGATATTTTCTACAGTGCCAATCGGCCTGGCCGATGTCTCCAATCGGCCTGGACGATGCATGCAGAAAATCACCTGGAGCAAAACTGGGCTAAAACTGGAGCTGAATTTTCACTGATCGTCCCAGGACGATCCCAGATCGTCCTGGACGATACTGGAGCAGATCTTGATATTACAAGTAACGCCTTCAAATCCTTTTGGTTGAATTATATAGACGGTTTTTGAGAGAGGGCTGTTAAGAAATGCATTGGCCACATCAAGTTGTTGAACTAAGCAATTGTTATGCAAAGCTATGGTAAGAAGAATGTGTATGGTCGACAATTTGGCCACTGGGCTAAATGTTTCTGTGGAGGGCTTGTATTTTGAGCAGCTTCCATGTGAGAGATTGGCTGAGAATGCGCAGGAGCAGGAGCAGATGATCGTGATTTGGATATCATTGGTAAGGGGAGTGTGGAAGGTCGGGAGACAGGTGCAACAGATGTTGGTGTAAGAAGAAAATGTTTAATAACATCGGGAGTCTGAGAGATTGGTGAGGGCATTTCTGCAAATGGGAAGGATTATTCATCAAATGTAACATGGCGTGATTTAGTAATTTTATTTGTATGTAAATCCAGATATTTGTAACCTTCATATATGTCCAAATATCCCAAAAAATATGGGAATGAGCTTTGGGTTCGATTTTGTTACGAAGATGAGCAGGAGTTATAGGAAAGCATTCACAGCCAAATGTGTGAAGGTGATCATAGTCATATTTAACTTTGTGTAATAGTTCAAATGGGGAAATGTTAGAGGTTGTGGTAGATATCATTCAATTTATGAGATAAATAGAGGTCAAGACAGCTTTAGACCAATGTTCGTATGGAATAGAAGCTGTTTGAAGAAGTGTCCTATTTGTCTCAATGATATGGCAATGCTTCCTTTCAGTGACCCCATTTTGTTATGGGGTGTATGGACAAGAGATTTGGTGGTGGATCCCATGATCTTAAAGAAATTGTGTAAATGAATTTGTAAGATATTCGCCACCCCATCGGTACACAAACATTTTATTTGATGAGAGGTGAATTTTTCAATATGCATTTTAAAAGCAATGAAGATATTGACAAACTCAAATTTGTGTTGCATTGGGAATAATAACATAATTCTAGAGAAATCATCAATGAATATGATATAGTATAGGTATCCAGTATTCGATGCAATGGGTGCAGGACACCAAACATTGGAGTGCACTAAAGCAAGAAGCGATTGTTTGCGATTTATAGATTTGTCAAAGGCGATTTTGTGGCCTTTGGACTTATTACAAGTATGACAAGAAAAAGAATGAACATCTTTTTTGAGATGAGGATTACATGAAGCAATACTAGTAAGTACCCTCTTGTGAGGGTGTCCTAATCTGTTATGCTAGAGCGTTGACTGAAGAATAACAATTGAAAGCGCCTTAGGCTGCGGCTTGGACAGAGGCGTTCGAAGGGGATATAGACCATCATGGCATGGTCCTTGAAGAAGAACTTTGTGAGTCTTCAAATCCTTAAAGATAAACCCAGATGGATCAAAAATTATGAAAATATTATTATCCTTTGTTAGTTGGGAAATAGATAACAAGTTGTATTGAAGAGATGGTGTATAAAGAAACTGAGAAAGATTAAGCTTACGAGAGGGAGTCGACAACAAGACTTTACCGAAATGTGCAATGCTACTGAGCTATCCTCACTGATGGTTATGCCATTTAAACCTTGATAAGATGTAGAGATTGTGAGGTTGTTGAGGGAGTTAGTTAGATGGGACGATGCTCCCGAATCAAGATACCAACTCGTGTAGGAAGATGGTGACCCAGCTACCAAGGCTTTATTTGCATTCTTTGTGGACGAGGACACATATTGAATGTTTAGGAAGTGCCAACAAGTGGCTGCGACATGTCTATTCTTCAGACTTATTTGACAGGTAACGGGAGGTGTAGATGATGAACGAGTGGTAGGATTGTTGGATGAAGAATAGCACCCTCTACTTCTTCTGCCATGACCTTTGTTAGAGATCAGAGCCATTTGAGACTCGCCCGTGGAAGTAAACCTAGCGGCATCAAAGGCAATATGGATTTCTTCACTTATGAGTAAAGAGTAAAGATGATCAAGACTTATTGGAGTGATCATAGTTTTGATGGCGATTTTGAAAGATTAATAGGAGCTAGGGAGGCCATTAAGAATATAGAGTATTATGTCTTTGATATCAACATTTAACCCAGCCACAATAATTTGATCCACAATAGTTTTGATTTCAGTTAGGTATTGCATCATGGTCAGATTCTTGATAGAGATGTTGTGAAGAGTGTTCTTGAGTTGGATAACTTTGGTCCTATTTGAAGATTGAAATCTAGTTTCAAGAGTTGTCCATATTACAAAGGTAGATTCAAGATTAATGATATAAGGAAGCACGAATCAGATATGGTGGAACAAAAAGCTGCAGCAAGGTTTTGACCGGTAAGAAGCCATTGAGTATGCCGAGGATTGGGAAGGTTCGAGCCGTCGGGTTGGGGAAGAAGACAAACATGAGTAGAAAAAAAGGATCAAGAAACATTTCAAAACCATTTGTAAAAAATATTTTGGTGATCTGAGATCTCCATAGCGAGTAGTTGTCGGTGGTGAGCTGATTTTGCACGTTGTTCTTGAGATTTGAGACAATAAAATTTAAATTTGATGGAATGGAATGAGCTTCAAGAATCTCAAGTTCTACGAGATCGCCGAATCTCAAGTTCTGCGAGCTCGCCGATCTGGGACATGGCTGAGTTCGCCATTTATGCCGGGATATTGAAAACCCTCTCTTATACCATGAAGAAATGAAGCAAGATAGAGAACTTATCTTGGAGAAGGAGAAGAAATAAAGCAGGTAATAGAACAAGGAAGAAGACAAGAAAGCTTTTATTATTACCGTCCTTTACATAATACATAGGGCTGCATATATAAAGAAATTAGGGAGACTCCATACATTAAAGATTAATAGAAACATGCCACCTCATCACACACAATACAAATAGACAGCTAGAAATAAGATGAATATTATTTGTCTTTATTCTCTAATACTTCTAACTCTTATAGATAAATTTTTATTCCTTTTATAGAGAATAATTGAGATCAAGAGAGGAAAGCTTTTATATCTACAAATTTGCTTGGGGAAAAATTTATTTTTTCTATTTGGAGTTTGTTTCTATAAAAAAATTATATATTTTTTTGAAATAAAAAAGAATAATAAAAAAATAATAAATTTGAATATAAAATAAAATATAGTGTGGTCATAGCGTGTTGAGCACGAACATATGATCACGTTCAAGATAGCAGGGGTGATTGGATTGTCGCAAGGGCTTAATAAGAATGTTTAAGCTTGAAAGACCCTTTTTTGAAAATTTTAAGCCCTTGGAATCTTTTTTTTTTTGATACTCTAGTCTTAATTTTGGTATAGTTAAGCTCAACAAAGCATTTGAAGTAAATTTAAACAATTTTGATGCATTTGTTTATTAAATCTTTGTCTTGATTATTGTGCGAACTTTACTAAATATGACAATGATGTGTCGCATTCTACAAGTGTGGGCTCCGAAAATTCGGCCCCGGCCTCCGCTCGCCTTTTCTTATTCGGCGAGGGAGTTTTAACGAAATAAGTTCCGGGGTAAATTTTGGAAGGCAGATGGGTTTGTAGATAAGACACTACCCAGAGATTTCGCCCTCATTTGGTGAGGACTTTATGATCTGAGTTCTGGTTTCCTATAGGCGCAAGCCCCTATAGTTAATTACCCCTCCCGATCACGAGAGAGAACTTTCGATTAAGGCTAGTCGTCAATCAGATACGTAGAGAATACGTGTTATCTGGCATATAGTAGCAGCAATGAGTTTGGATTGGAAAGATTTGGAATTTGGGTTGGATTTGGGAATTTGGAAAGTTTGGAAAGTTTGATATTTAAAACTTGAAATTTCACCATCTAGCACTTAAAGCGGATGGTGGGGGAATGGATGATGGGCCCGATCAAGATCCCATGGTTCCGTCGTCCCGGGCCATCGTGGACCCTGGTCTACTTAGTCAGAGGAGGTAGTCGACCCAACCTGACAGAAGGATCCTTGTCGGCAGCCATGGGTTGCTTCGTCCAAGGGTACCTTGTAGACCGGGGGTGAATGTTTGTCTAAGGGGACAAATTTGAATCCACCTTAGCTTACAGAGGGCTTTATGCCCTATCGATCATATCCTATTGATTCATATCTCAAGGATTTGATGCCAATAAGGAATGTAACGGCGCTGGCCATAACCGGTATTTCGTGGTGCCATTTAGCGGCAAAACCACTCGGTTCAGAGGGCCCCGGGTCATAACCGTTTACCTGCAGTGCCATGTGGCGGCGAAACTGCCGGTTAGAGGACACGTACCACGTCCTTACTGACAAGAGATTGTTTGAGAATGAATCCTAGTGATATTTTCGACCAGGCATTTGGCTCTTTTGTGAGCTGAAGTTATTTTTGATTTGTCCGCCTCGACAAACTGTTGCGGAGGGCGGATAGATTTTGCTTTAAGTGTTTAATGGTTAGATTTCAATTTTAAATATTTGGGATTTTTGGGATTTTGAGATTTTTGTGGAGTTTTATGGAATTTTAGGATTTTTGTGGGTATTTGGGTGGAGTTATGAAATATTTGAAATGGATTTTGGATATTTTGGAGATATTTGAAAAATATTTGGAAACCCCTCCGGTTGAGATCTGAATTCAACACGGCCATCATCGGGGTGTTTGGGGGTCATTTTCACTTTATGGATCTTGTCAACTCTGTCAGGCTGGCGACAGAGGATCGGGTTTCTTATAAGCTTTGAGCCTTTGAAAGTGAATTCTTTTAATTTTAGGCATTGAAGGCCTAATATGAATGCATTAAAATAAATATTCTGGTTATCACGACCACATATTTATTTGTTGATTCGAACCTTGTCGACTCCTATTAATCCGTATAGGAGGATCGTGTTCGAACCTGAATTCACTTGTCAACCCGCGCAGCATCTCTAGACGTCACGTGTGTACCAATAACACGCTCGCTGGGGCACATGCGGGTTGAGAATATATTTCCCCCTTTAGTGTACCTATGTGTATACAATTTATAGTGCACGTGCAGGGGGTATTTTGAAATAATTGTAGACGCCTTCTGTCTGCTTGTACGAATGCTGCAGATCCGGTGGCGTGGCGTAGCAGCTTCTGGATAGAATTGTTCGCTGCTTCGTACAGGTAGACTGTCGTGCACTATTTGTTGATTTTTGTAGGCGGATCATAGTGCACTAACTAATCTCCTGCCTTGGCTAGTAGATGTTGCTATTTACTATAGTTCTTTTGTATTTGTGCACATACAACTTGTTGAATGTGTGATGAGTCTTTGACAATGTTGTTGAGCCTTTCTACTTGTAGGGAACTTGTATATTCACTTTCAATCAAATGGCGTTGATTGTACGAAGGAGATATTTGCCTCAAACCTCTTTTTTTTATGCATCTCCAATAGCCATTGTTGATTGCAGCTTGCAAGATTGAATGTGCTTGCTTACATTTTGATCTTGATTGTAGGATTCCTCCATACTTACTGCCCCCTTATTATACAGTTCATAGATGCTTTCATATACTATAATCTTTTATGTCTTGTTTGTGATCTAACATATCGCATGTTCATGTTCACAAAGGATCCCTTGTATTTGCAATTTCTCTATTATTGTTTCTTATAGGTGAGTAATATTTGTCATACTGCCCTTGGTATTGCACTTGCGAATAGTGGACCTTCATAGGTGGTCATATGCATTGCAATCATACTGCTCTCTCCTATAAACAATATGCAAATGTGACTCTTACTAATTGCATACTCTTCATTATTCTTTCTTAAATATCCTCTTCAACTTCGTCGGTTGCATGGTTGGTTATTGATTGGAAGGAAGCCTTGTTATTCCTCTCACATTCTTCAGGTGTTTCTTTGTGAATAGGGCATCCATGATTGAGATGAGTATCATGCACTCGTGTTAGTACTCTCATTAATTTGATCGTATACAATGAATCTTATATCATTTGTTGATTAGTATATGCACTTCCATTGTTGCAATCACTTCTCAATGTTCAATTAGAAACCTTGCATTGTTAAGTACAATCATACCAATGTATTCTCCCCATGATCCATGCTTGCATGATTGACCTCATCATCTTGCCAAACTACAAGTTCCATTCTAAGTATTGAATTACATTCCACTTGGGCCTTCAATACTTTTATTGCTCTTTGTATGTAACATGTTCAATGCTTATGTATTTCATTCTTTGGTTGTCTTGTAAAGTTCAAGTATGAATCCAACTTGAGCTTATGCCCACAAAACTTGATTCAATTGTTTTGTGTTCTTATCATTTGATTTTTAAATCAAATGCAAGTTCGAGTCATCAAGTTCTTAACATGACGAGAGAGTCCTTTTAT
This sequence comes from Dendrobium nobile, assembly GCA_022539455.1. Taxonomy (NCBI): domain Eukaryota; kingdom Viridiplantae; phylum Streptophyta; class Magnoliopsida; order Asparagales; family Orchidaceae; genus Dendrobium; species Dendrobium nobile. The sequence continues at coordinate 13,577,267 of CM039733.1, read as the reverse complement.
CTCTTGTTCAAGAGAATAATTAAATCAACACATCTCTCTCACTTTCTTGATCAAAAGAGAGAAATCTAGAGCAGCTTTAACAAATCTCCATTTATTTCATGCTCAGATGATTTTCCTCTAAACCGTTGCATGCATGAAAATCCACCAAGCTTTCTTCATTATGTTGCTCCAAACTAATGCAGCTTTTGTTCCTTGCTTTCCTCTTGGCCTAACAAGTGAAGGAGAGCTGGCTGAATTTTTGTAGGGAAAAGAGGATTGGCCAAGTGGAGAGCAACACATTTTCTTCTCTTGGCAGCCGAATGGAAAGCAGCATCCTTGAAATCTTCTATCCGCTCCCTCTTTACCATCCTCTCATTACAGAATAATATATGATAATTAGATTCCTTCTAGAAACTGATTCAGTCATTTGAAGATGCATGGCAGCAGCAATGGTCGTGGATCCGTGGACAACAGCATGCTCACCGTAGAGGATGATCTTTCCTGGAGCTCGAGTTCTGATCTCCATTCTTCCTCTCAGAGAAAATTGCACAGCTAGCTCTCGCCCTAACTTCTGACACGAGGAACGTCGTTGACGCTCAGGTGAGCTGGCGGTGGTATCAAGAAAGGCGAGTGGCCTTGCTCTATGTCTATATGTGTAAAGGAAAGGCAAAGAGAAAGGTAGCTGGACTTGTCATCTTCATGCAAAGGAGAAGAAACAAAGAGGCATGGGTGTGAGGCTACATGCGTGAGCTTCCACAGATGGAAGGGTGGAGATGGGTATGGAGTGAACCATGTATGGTCGAAGAAAGGGAGCCGGATAGCTGTAGCAAGTGAGTTGGGAGTTATCCAGTTTGGTGGAGTGAAGAACGACTAAGTTCTCGGCAAGAGAGGAAACGGTTGGAGTGAGGAAAGTCTTCAGCTGGGAAAATTATTAAACGAGAGGCTCTGCTTTCAAATCAAGATAACCTCATCCGAGGTTTCCACTCAACGGGATATCAGGGATTTGGCAGGGATCAGAGCAGCCGAAGCAATCAAAATTAATAAGATTTTGATATTTGGTTTGACTTTGATTTTGATTTTTTGATTTTTCATCTTTTTTTTTAACATTAATAATAATATTATTATATTATTATTAATGTCATTAGTAATTTGATAGTGGCTGTTAATTACTAATTTCAAGGAGAAAGGCGTTGATCTTCGTACATTGCCTCGAAATTTGTGCCATATACATCGTTTTGTGTGCCAAGTGCCCCGTTTTACATGTCGATTTGTCGAATATAGGAATTAGACAAATTAATAGTGCATTTAGAGTATTGACGATGTCTCGGTCGCAACGACGTAGTCCGTTTTACGATCGGACATCGTTTGGGTGGCGACGAGGCTTAATTCCCTCAAAATGCTCGTTGTCTAGATTTACGCGCAAAACTTCATTCGAACAAATTGGCAGCGCATTCATAGTATTGACGGTGTTCCGGACCCAATGACGTAATCCGTTTTGCAATCGGATATCATTTGGGCAACCTCGAGACGTCTTTTCTCGGTATGTGTATTTTGCCTCGAGATTCGTGCCACCAATATGGATACTTAAAATTGAATAAAAAAAATACAGTTTTCAGAGGTTGACAATGTTCCAGACGCAATGGCACTCTCCGTTTGTCGATCGAACTTCATTTGGATATCGCCGAGGCGTCGTTTTTCTCGTAGCGTATGCCTTCACATTATAGTTGAATTCCTTTGAAATTTGTGACACCGCATCAAACGATCCAATTTGATCAAACAAAATGTAGATTTTTAATGACGATGACGTTCCGGACGCAATGGCGCTGTCCGTTTGTCGATCGGACTTCGTTTGAGTATCGCCGAGGCCTCGTTTCCTTCGTAGCGCATACTTTCACATCATATTTGAGTCGCCTTCAAAATTTGTCACCACCTCAGACAAACCAAATTTATTAAATAAAATGTATATTCTGAATGTCGACAATGTTCCGGACACAATGGAGCTGTCCGTTTGTCGATGGGACGTCATTCGAGCATCTTCGAGGGCTCGTTTCCGTCGTAACGCAGGCCTTTATATCATATTTGCATCGCCTAGAAATTCACCACCATCTCGGATGATCCAAATTTATTAAACAAAATATATATCCTGAATGTCCACGACGTTCCAGACATACTGGCACTGTTCGTTTGTCGATCGGACGTCGTCCGAGCATCTTCGAGGGCTCGTTTCCATCGTAACGCGGGCCCTTATATCATATTTGCATCGCCTAGAAATTCACCACCATCCTGGATGATCCAAATTTATTAAATAAAATTTATATTCTGAATGTTGGCGACATTCCGGATGCAACGATGAAGTCTGTTCATCGATTTGGGATCGTTTGATCAGTCTTGCACTTTAATTTCGGGTGTCGGTCCTCCCTTTTGACCGATCTCGTCCGATTCAATTGCGAGGGGCTTCGACCTAGCAGAATTCGACGTTCTGATCGCAACGACGTTGTCTGTTTGGCAATCAGAGGTCGTTTGATCCTTCAAATAACATGTGGCGCCAATGCGGGTATCGCTTTACTCACCAATTTGGTCCTTTCGCACGTGGTTTGAATGAAGTATAGGGGTCAACAACAGGCTACCCCTTGGATAGCCTTCAGGCAACCAGAGGTTTGCATCTCCTCTTCATGAATCATCTAGATCTGACTTTTATTGAGTCTTGGCTGCTACGGCTTATGAGGTTTCATGCGTTCAAGGTGTTGTTTGGATCAGGCCTTTTTTATGTTTTTGTGGTTCTTAGCCTTTATGTTCTGGTGAAGTGACTCCGGACACCACCAGTGGTCGCGGCAACTATCAGATCAGACAGATTCTACATCGCTTAACAAAGCGGTCAATATCCCGACTCAATGAAGGACAGAAAAAGTGTTTCTGGACTAAGGCCAGTGTCTTGTCCCTTCCAAAGTGACCAGCGATGCCAGCTTTGTGACATTCGCTGATGATTGCAGGGTGTGTGGAACCTCTCGGAACACACAATCGGTTGCCGTAGAAAAGATAATCCCCTTGAAAGTGGTATAATTGGTGTGGCCCTTCCTTGCATTTGACCCACATATGGCCAAAATCTGGATCCTGGGAGTACATTTCTTGGAGCTCCTCAAACCCGATCACTTTAGTTTGTAAGGATTGAAGTAAAGCTAGTTGCCTGAGGGCGTCGGCCACTTGATTACATTTGCCAGACTTATGTTTCAGGACAAAATGAAAAGCCCCCATGTACTCAACCCATGCAGCATGCCGGCCTTTAAATTTCTTTTGGCTGTTTAGAAACTGCAAGTCTTCATGATCCGAGAATAGAATAAATTCGTGGGGGTAGCAAGTAATGTTCCCAGTGGTGTAAGGCCCAGACGACGGCATAAAATTCTTTGTCGTATATCGAATATTTTTGTCGCACCTCATTGAGCTTTTCGCTAAAGAAGGCAATTGGGTGGCCTTTCTGGCTAAGTACAGCTCAAATTCCAGAGTTGGAAGCATCACAATCTAACTCAAATACCTCTTAAAAATTGGGTAAAGCCAGGACAGGAGCGGCGAAAATGACTCGCTTCAGTTATTCAAACCCATTCTTTGCATCTTGGGTCCAGGAGAATCAGTCGACTTTGAGGAGCTCTATTATGGGCGCTGCAATGGAACTGAACTTCTTTATGAATCGTCGGTAGAATGAGGCGAGGCAATGGAATTGTCAAACCTCTGTAGCTATTTGGGGCTTTATCCATTGGATGATGGCCTCGACTTTACCTGGATCAGCTTCAATCCCGGCAGAAGATATAATGAAGCCTAGAAATGCGATCTTGTCAGTTAGTAATGACATTTTAGGGGGTTAGCAAACAATTTTTGCTCCACGAGTAGCTTAAAAACACTTTATAGGTGCACCAGGTGTGCTTCGATCGTGGGGCTATATACTAATCGTCAAAGTAATTCACCACGCATTTGTTCATCAGGGGTTAGAAGACTTGGTTCATGAGTCTCATAAAGGTGCTGGGGGCATTGGACACACCGAATGGCATTACGGTCCACTCGTACAAGCCTTCCCGCATTTTGAACGCGGTCTTCCATTCATCTCTTGGTCGGACCCCCCTTAGATTGATTTTGGAAAACAGTGTAGCCCCATGAAGCTGGTCAAAGATGTCATCTATGCATGGGATAGGAAAGCGATATGTAATTGTGATCTTGTTAATGGATCGACTGTCAATGCACATCCGAAAGGAACCGTCCTTCTTTGGAACCAGCAAGGCGGGGACGACACCAGGGCTGGCACTAGGACGCAAGAAGCCTTTAGCCAACAGTTCTTTTACTTGGCGTTGCAGCTCCACATGTTCATCTGGTCTAAGCCGATAGGCAAGTCTATTAGGCAGGACTGAACCCGGTATCAACTCCATTTGGTGTTGAACATCACGTAGGGAAGGTAATCCAGCAGGTAACTCTTGGACTAATACATCCTCATATCGCTACAGCAAGGGTTGGACCTCTTCGGGCACCATGACTAGCTGGGGGTTTTCTTCCATCAAAATCAAGAAAAAGCCTTGCTGTGCAGTCTTCAAATCTTGCAAGAACATGGTTTGGTTAAATAAGGTGCATGAAGAACTGTCCCTTCCCTCCGCTACGGGTGACGGTAATAACACAATGTGTTGATTATTGTGCAATAAGGAATATGTATTTGTAGCTCCATTGTGTAAGGTGCAACTTTCGAATTTCCATGGTCGTCCCAGCAAAAGATGGCACGCATCCATGGGCACCACGTCACACTAGACCCGATCTTTGAAATGTCCAATGTAAAAATCCACAAGACACCTTTTGTCCACATGAACCTCAGCCTCCTTTTGAATCCAAGAAAGCGAATATGGTGTTGGATGATCGGTCATAGCTAGTTGCAGCTTGTTCACCATAATAGTGGCCACAACGTTCTCGCAACTTCCGCTATCTATGATCACATTACACACATGATCTTTGATAGTGCATCTAGTTCAAAAGATATTGTGGCACAGCCATGAGTCCTCTTTTTGGATGTTCGGCGACAATTTCAAGACCAGTAAGGTCCCTTCATCCCCTTGCAGATAAGTTGGTTATGTAACCGCGGGATCTGAAACTACAGTGGGTGTAGTTTCCTCCTCCTCCAAATCTTCCACAAGTGTTATTACCACCCAACGATTGGGACAGTTGGATGCGATATGCCCAAAGCCTTGACATTTAAAACATTTTCGTGCAGGGAGAGCGTTCGGAGATTAAGACATATGGGCAGGAGCACGATTTGGCGGCTCTTCTGATTGTCGACTCGGTCCGGCGCCATATTTGTTAGCTTTGTCTTCTCTTTCTCCCACTGAATCTGGTAGAGAGGTTCTCTGACTGGATTTCTTGAACCTTAATTGTTGCTTGTCCACTTTCAAGGCTAAGCTGGCGACATCCTGGAACGTCCAGTAGGGCTGCAATTGAACAATGTTGGCTATCATCGGGTGTAGTCCGGCTAGGAATCATGCCATAGTGTGCTCTTCGGATTCTACTATATCACATTTGAGGGACAGCTGTTCAAACTCAGCAACATACTCTTCCACGGCTATCTGTTGTTGCTGGATTTGAGTAAATTTCAAGAATAGGTCCTGTTTATACTGTTTAGGAATATACTTGCGCTACATTACTCTCTTCATTTTGGCCCAAGAAGTAATCTTACTCTTTCCTTCTCGATTTCTGGATCTTTTCAAGTTTTCCCACCAAAGAGAGGTAGCTTTCTTAAGTTTGATCGCCACCAGTTTTATGATCCTATCGACTGGAATCTCTTTAAATTCCATGATTCGTTCCACTGTTTGAAGCCAGCTGATAAATTCGTCCGGATACATTCGTCCGTCGAACTCGGGGAGTTCAACCTTGATTCCACAATCGCGTATGGCGTTCTTGCTGTTCCTTCCCACTGTTCGTCTCTCTACTTCATCATCGCTGGAGCTTTCTTGATGGAACAGATTAATGTCTTCTTCTCTATTTGGGTTTGTGGCTGGTTCTCGCTGTTCGCTTCTGGCTAATCGTTGTTGCAGCTGGGCTATTTCCTGTTGCAAATCTTCTATCAAGATTTCTTGAACTAGTCTTTGGACGTTCCGGCGTGGCTGCATCTTGCTGGCTCTGATACCACTTGACTTCGGACACCACCAGTGGTCGCGGCAACTATCAGATTGGACATAAGACGGAAGGAACATATCCTCCCTAGAAGGCAGAAGAATGACGACCAAGAACTCCCAATGCCGTTCGTTATCACCACCTGAAGAAAATTCAGGTTACAAGAAACAAAACCACCACCAGACACTTGGCCGGATACAGATGTAATTCCACAGGAAGAACGAAATAGGCAAATTGACTCAAAACGCTCTGTTTTTATTCACAAAAGCCATTTTATTTAATTTATACAAGTAATGGTCACACTAAAAGCTATACCGAAAAAGAAAAAATGAATCTAAAAAAAATCAGCTGAAGTTGCTTATAGTGCTCCCATGGCCATAACGTACTCAACTCCGGCGTCATGAAGCCAATCAAGTTTTGTTAGTTTTTATCTTTGTTTTTGTTTTTGGCTCACTCGAGATTTATCCCTTTTTTTAGGAAGCACATAGTTTTCTTTTACAGCTTGTATTTTTGAAGTTTTATTAATATACAGGCTTTGCCCAAAATTCCAAAAAAATTTATGATGAAAGGGAGCAATATTGATGCCTATTAAGTGAGTGCACTTCTTATGTTTCCCTGAAATTATGGTTAAATGTTCTAACATTAATCCAAATAATTATTGGGCTTACTAATTACGATGTTTAAAAGTAGGGTGTAATCGATATATCACATAAAATTTTCTTTTAACTAAGCACAGATCTTAGCCTAATATCTAGAAATCTAAGCACCAAATATTCAAACAAAGATCTTCAAAAGTCTTGATCTTGTATGATGTTTTGCACTCTAATATCCTTCTTAGGAGCTATTGAGAAGTTTTTTTTTTCTCCCCCCGGCCCTTAGATACACTTGTAATAGAAAATTAAACACATTTAAGTAGATTTAAAATAATTATCACAGAAACTTTCTCTACTCAAATTAAATTTATTAAAAAAAGATTCTAGAACATGAAAACATTCGGTGGCACAAGTCAAGCTTCCAATGGTTTCAGTGGGGACATGGCATTAGAGAGACCATAATTTACTATCTGTTTGCCAGTCATACTTAACTGATATTATACGCCAGCCTCGTCAACATTTTTTGTCGTTCAACACTTGTAACCTTCTTGCTTCCTTTTCTTTCCTTTTTTTTCTTTCTGAACTCAGAGAGGATTTTTTCGTCGTTCAACACTTTCTATGTATATTAACATATGAATTCTTGTTTGTTTTAATATGTATTGATAAGAGAGAAAAAAAAAGAAGAAGCAATCAAAACAAGTATTTTGGCTCGCAGCTCTAAGAACAAAGACTTCTCTACGCCTTGCGTGCTGAAAGTTGATTTGTTGATGAACATAAACTCCATTAGAATAATAATTCACAGTGCCATAATTTTTGTCGTGGCATTTTTGTAAATCCTTGATAAGTATGTGATGCCAATGATTTTATCTCAATCTCGATAAGATTCAATATTGATTCAAAAATATATTTAACCTCACTGTTGAGGTCATGGATTTGAAGAATAGGAGTGATGATCAAAAAGATTTTAATTAAAAAAAATGATCAATCTGTAATTCTATATATCTCCATGCGATATGAGAAAACTAATTAATTAGCGACTAAAAGAATAAATTAATGAAGAGATTGAAAGAAGATTCTCCTGTGAGAAATAATTCGTAAACTGCATCCATTAAATCTATAAACATCATCTCATTCTATGTAGCCTTTATTGCTATGTCCATGTCTTCTTTTTTTGTAGTTTCTACCTAATCAAAGTTCAAATCTTTGAGATTCTTTTTTGGGTGATGGCTCCTGTCGTCCCTAATTTTCTTTTTTATAGATTTTATTTTGATTATAGTAGGTTAATTTATTCGTTATTTTACAGAATTATTTTTTAATTGTAGTAGATGAGATCTTCGGCGTATAGTTTTTATTTTAATTTTGTATGTTTGCTCTTATGAGCGATAGCGTGCTTTAGATCCCTTCCAAGGACATATAATTTCCTTTTAATCAACTCCCCTATAGAAAAAAATTGTTGTTTGCCAAATGAATTCTTTGATATGCTTCAAAATATACTAAATGTATGTATGACATGCACTGAAAAAGCTGCTTATAGGATTTTCTAAAAGATCAATCTGGATATCTTCTATCAAATATGATCTCTCTCTCTCTCTCTCTCTCTCTCTCTCTCTGCTGACTTTTGGGAGAAAATAAATAAGAAGTTTTTAGTTTCAGCTAAATAATTTCTTTTTTTCTGCAATCTATGTTCGACAATTCATTTATTGGTTGCAAGTAGCTTGGTCTCAATTTAAAACTACTAATGAGTTCTTCTAGCTAGTGATTGTGCAATAATTTAGAATCATATTAAATACGCACAGCTTACCTACCACACGAATCATAGTACAGTGGAACCTTGCCCCTTGTGCTGGCAATATGATATATTTCTTCCTTAAATTAGAAGCTTATAACTCCATATACGCCAAAAAAATATAAAAAAATAAAAAATAGCATAAACAGATCTGGCCAAGATTACAAGATTGCAAGAATCTTTGGTAGGAAGGTCTACATTGAAATTTATATGAGGTTGTTACCCGGCCCTTGCAATGCACAAAATTAATAGAGAGTAAGGTGAATTTGGATTTTTCATTATTTTATGCAAGAGCTGATAATTATATTTTAAACTGATTTAATAATTATTTACACAAACCTATATATATATATATATATAAACTCAATCAAGAAATTAATTAATTATTTTTTTTTATTAAAAATTCAAACATATTGATAACTTTAATAAATTGAGCTTAAAATTAAACTTTAAATAGAGCACATTAACTATAGACAAACTTAAGTCAAATATGAAATATTCTATTTCATGGCTTGACTGATTTAGTCAAACTGAACTTCATAGAAGTCCTGTTATGCATAAAATACTATTGTTAAAAAGAAACATAATAATATATTTATTTTATGCTTATAATTACTTTTTAATAACCATCATGCAAGAAATTAAAACACAATTAAAAAAAAAACAGTTCTAATTATCTTTAGACAGAAGAAGATTCAACACAAGGAGATCATTAAAAAAAAAATACACAACTAATCATTCATACTCAAATGATTACCCACAATTAATTTTAGCAAAATGTCCATAGCTTATCATATATCCTAACAAGAGATTCCTGCACATGTGTGATTCTTTGATAACTAATCTGATATTTAGATTTCGTTTGGGATGACTTTTTTATTGTTTCTTAAAATAGCTTTTTAGTATAAAAATTAAAGCTTCTTTAAGAAACAGTAAGTAAGTCAATCCCAAATGAAACCTTATTTGCAGTTTCCAGAACTAGAATATTAAGCTTTAAACTTTGGAGTAAGCGTGCAAGAACAAAGAGCTAAGGCTTCCAATATATATCATTAATAATCATACAAGCGGCAAAAAAAATAAAAATGCATGCTTTACATAAATAAAGGCCAATCGATCAGTAACGATCGAGATAAACTGCCTTCTCCTAGCTTTCACAAATTCACTTCTTCAACTTCTTCAAAGAGGAAATTATGCGTCACTGAGGGTGGATATGTTGTGGTGTCGATTATATAGTCATATTCAGCACACAAAGAAGCCATGCTCGCTTATATTACCAAGATCTATAAAAACAGAAGAAAAGGAAACAGAGATAAAGGCAGAGCCTTCTCTCGAATCCTTCTTAGTTTCCATCCGCCGGAGAACAATTGACGCGAGGGAAGAGTAGGTGGATGATAGACCTTACTACTCGTTTCAGGATTTCTCCCCGCTTGGGGGGGATGTTTCGGCGCTGAGTCCCCGCCATTAAAAGGAAGGTCCGATCTTTTCTGCACGCCGAGCTTTCAAGCTTGCACTTAGTTATAGGAAGTACTTGAAGAATAAACTACGCTCTCTTTCCGAGAAGGATATCAAGGTTTATAAGCAGCTAAGCGGGCATTTCTGCCTCTTCTAAGCTTATTTTTTCTTCTATGTCTTGGTAATTCTTGGTTATTTTCCTGGTACTTAAGAGGAAAGTGCGAGAGAGCAAATGAAGAGGGAAATAGAGACGCGTTTGAGCCGCGGAATGCTAGTGAAATTTTGGATTTATTTTGCCATTTCATTTGGGGATGCAGAAGGAGGAGGAAGAATAGAAGCTGTGTCGTTAATTAATTTTCTAATTATTTTTCATAAAGCAATTCTTATAAAATATTCAAAATGAAAGAGCCGTTGGATGATGAGTGTGAATGATTGATATTAAATATAATTACTATTATATTCTAAAAACTGTACATGATGGTAGGTAATTGATTTTATTTAAACGAATTTATTAATTTTAAATTATATTCTTTTAATTTCTTACAAAAATGAAAAATCCTAACATTAATAAACTGTCGAATTATTCAATAAAATAAAAAGAAATATTAGTATGATATAAAAATTTTGGTACGTGAT